>OZ007499.1:123125210-124325210 GCA_963931805.1 Microdon myrmicae
AGACTTTATGTTAATGGTGCGTTTTCAGTCAGGTAGACTGCGCGTCTCTGAATTCTATCAAATAGTGTAAGCATATGCTTGGAAGCAATTTTGCAAACATATGAACAGTACTCAGGATGGGGTCCAACTTGAGTTTTGTACAGTAGAAAAAGTTGTGTGGAAGTAAGAGATGTTTTATTCCAAAATGATAACTCAATTTCCTGATGATATTCAACATTTCTTTAAGACACGTTACATTTCAAAAAATAACAAAATCAAATCGTTGAAGAGTTTGCAAGAATTATCGTCTGTGGCAGTGATCGGACATCCACTCCGTTTTCCATCCACAATTATGATTTTTCCAGCCTAACAACCACGAAATGTTATTACCTATCGACTTGCAGTAGACCTATCAACCGCCTTGTCACCATAAATAGCCTCTAAACGATGTTGAATCCCAAAAATGGTCATTTATTCAACATTTTAAAATTCGATAACAGCAGGCTGTTGAAGTCACGTTGACATATCGTGGCACTGTGCCCGATGTCACGAGCGGGCCATTAAATATAAGGAAAATGTTAATTTGTTCGCTGCGACCCTCAGTGGGAATTTAACATGGCATGAACAAGTGTCGAATATTGCCAAGTCCATCCCAAAAAAACCCAATTCCTCAGATGTGAAGGATATTTTACTCAGTCGGGGTGGTGACTCAACAATATGGATTCCTGGGAGAAGTAAACCATTAATAGAAAAAAAAAAAAAATTCATATATGTAGGTCGAGTGCGGACGGGTTTGTTGTACAATTGAAAGTGACGTACAAAAAAAAAGTATTGAAAAAAATAAAAAAAATAAAAAAAATAAAGAACCAATTAAAACAATATAATAAACGATAAAGTGGCGAAAGTGACGGTGAAAACAGAAAATAAAATAAAACCAAAAAATGAAATTCGTGAAAAAACAAAAAGGTGAGTGAAAAATCATCGAAAAATCAAAGTGAAAAAAAAAAACTTGACACAAAGTTTTTCAAATTTTCTTTGTCTTTCAAATAATTATAAGTACTGCCACAAACTTCTGTCGCCGAAAGGCAAATTATACAAATGTTTAGTAACGTTTAGCTTAGAGCGTCTGCGAAGGACCAGTAAGTTATTATATAAGATAATTAAGCTAGAATTTAAGCATTTTTTGTCTAGCCTTTAATTTAGAAATTAAGAATATAAAAAGTAAAATAAAAAATGTTTTAAAATGAAATGAAAATGAGGGTCCCGGGGCAGATCAATGTTGAATCACCCAATTATAATTGGTTTACAATTGGTCAGAGGGGAAGGAAGAGCGGTTTGAGGTTGGAGGGTGAAGAGGCTCCAAAAGGTGATACTGGGAAGACCAATATTATGAAAAGAAGGAGACCACGCCCGGACGCTATAATAATATCCAAAACCGGGGAAAAAACATATGCGGATATACTGAAGTTTATGAAGGCCAAGCCCGAGCTAAGTGAACTAGGAAATAGCGTAAATAAAGTTCGAAAGACAGCAAAAGGAGAATTGCTACTAGAACTGAAGCGCCGTCCAGAGGCCACCACCGAGACACTGAAAGTAAAGGTACAACAAGTACTAAAGGAAGATGCTAATGTCAAAACAGTGTCACAGGAAATCATGGTTGAGTGTCGTGACTTAGACGAGGTGACCACTGTGGAGGAAATCTTGACAGCGATCGCTATAGAGTTCCCTGCGCTGAACGCGATCCCAAAGGAGGCGGTAAAGAGCTTAAGAAGAAAACCAGACGGCACGCAGGCTGCCACGATCCGCTTACCAATAGAAAAGGCTAGCACGTTGCTGACTACAGGTTTCCTACGGGTTGGTTGGGTGAGATGTAGACTTCGAGAATACATCGCACCCACACGATGTTTCAGATGTTGGCAATACGGTTATGTGGCGAAATCCTGCAAGTCCGAAGAAGATCGTTCGGAAAACTGTTTGAAATGCGGAGAAAAAGGCCAAAAAAGCAATGTGCTGTAAACCACAACCCAAATGCATGCTTTGCGAATTAGGATGCGAAGGCGGTAACCACCACTCAACAGGGAGTTACAAATGCCGAGCATTTAAAAACGTGATGTCCAATCTTCTCATTAAAAATGGACAGGTTTAAGCGCATTCAAATCAACTTAAACCATTGTGGAGCCGCACAACATCTCCTTTCCCAAACGGTTAAGGAATATGGTGCCGACATGGTGCTCATCAATGAACAGCACAGGATGGCTGGTACTGGTATTGTTACATGGGAGGAAGACAGCAGAGGAACAGCGGCCATCTGGATAACTGGAAATTCCCCGATGGAATGCAGAAGTGCCCAGCGGCTGGAAGGAATTGTCCATACTAAGATCAGAGCAATTCATTTCTACTGTTGTTACGCTCCGCCAAGGTGGGAAATAGAAGATTTCAAATGCTTTTTGGATAGGGTAACACGAGAAGCTAGAGATAAGAGCCCTTTTATAGTTGCTGGAGATTTCAACGCTTGGGTAGTAGAATGGGGAAGCACCAGGAACAACAGTAGAGGTCAGGTACTACTCGAAGCCTTGGCAGTCCTAGATGTGGTACTCCTTAATGATGGTGCTGATGACACCTTCATAACCGAGGGAGATCGATCCAAAATCGATATCATATTGGCCAGCTCCATGTTCACAAGAAATATGGAGCGGCGAGTTTTAGACACCAACACCCGTGCTGTATGAAATATTACCACACAGGGGATTCATCACCGGAAAATTGGCGAAGAAAGTCCAAAAAAAATGGGTGGAAAGAGAAGGGCGTCGATGCGGAACTGCTCGACTATATACTGGAAGACCAAATCGCACAGTTTGACGCAGAGGCCGGGGCGAACAGGCAGGCTGGAAAAGTCATGAAGTGGCTAACTATCGCATGTGATGCTTCTATGCCACGAAAAAGACAACCAGCAGGGGCTATCAAACCAGTGTATTGGTGGAACTCAGAAATCGCCCATGTGCGATCGGAGTGCAACAGGTTAAGACGCTTGCAACAAAGAGCAAGAAACCGTAACACCTACCCGCAGTTTCATGCGGAATTCGTCAACAAACGGAAAGAGTTGAGGAATGTGATCCGCAAAAGTAAATGTGACGCGTTCTGCTCCCTAAGGGATGAATTATATAACAACCCATGGGGCAGCGCTTACAGGATAGTCATGAAAAGACTACAGAATAACAGTAGCGAAACGCAAAAAAGGAAAAGTGATATAGCCAGAATCGTTGCTGTCCTCTTCCTGCAGTGCGATGAGGAGAGATACCTCCCGTGACCACCGAAGAGGTACTCTTGGCTGCAGGGGTTATAAAAAAAAACAAGACCCCGGGACTGGATGGTATCCCTAACGCTGTAGTGAACTCTGCTCTAAGAAAAAGCCAGAAGTCTTTAGCAGTCTCTTCACCACCTGCTTTCAAACAGGACAATTTCCTAAACGATGGAAAAAACAGCGGCTTGTGCTTATACCAAAAGGTGTCAAGAAACCAGAAGAGCCGTCGTCTTATCGCCCGTTGTGCATGCTGGACACAACAGGAAAACTGCTTGTGCGAGTAATTGCCACTCGCCTGGAACAATCCACTGAGGGGACATCGGGGCTCTCTGAATCGCAGTATGGGTTCCGGAAAGGTAGATCAACCGGAAAGGCACTATCAGTGGTGTGTGACATCGCTCGCAATGCAATAGCTGGAGCACGATGGCTAGGTGGTACAAAAAAATATTGCGCAGTGGTGACGCTTGATGTAAACAATGCTTTTAACTCGGTGAATTTGAATCTGATTCTAGAAGCGTTGGGCGAACTACAAGTCTCACCCTACTTGGTGGGAATATTAGCAAACTATCTCTCGGATAGAAGACTGCTCTATGACACAGATGAGGGATATAAAAGAACAGCGGGTGTACCTCAGGGATCTGTATTATGTCCGCCGTTATGGAATATCATGTATGATGGTGTGCTCAGAGTCAACGTGCCAGAAGGGGTTAGAATCATTGGGTACGCAGATGATTTGGCAATAGTAGCCGTCGCTAAACATCTAGATGACCTTGAAAATATTTGCTCCCAAGCAATCCAGAGCATTAAATGCTGGCTAGATATGGCAGGACTGAAACTAGCTGGACATAAGACGGAGGCAGTTTTAATAAGCAGCCGCAAGAAAGTTCAACACCTTGATTTGGAAATAGAAGGACAAATAATCAGATGCCAACAGGGTCCTCAGGCGTGATATGGCTCGTGGCGAGACAAATGTATAACAATTAAAACTATTTTTAGCCCTAAAAATATGCGGTGTTTTTGGACCCTTAAACGGATAGTGACTTGGGATGAGAAATGTGTTGTAGTACTCTGAAAAGCCCTACCACCTTTTTTCCTCCATTTCCACATCCAAATCCCAGCTATTTTACTACAAAACTCAAAATCCGATCAAAACCGGAAAAACCCAAACATAAACCAAAATTCGCAATAAACGAATCAAACATTCGTTTATCGCTTATTAGCTGCTTCCACGGCATAATTAAATCCAAAATCTTAAATTAAAATCAAATTCCCAATAAACGAATCTAATATTCGTTTATTGTTCTATATTCGCCCCACGGCATCATCAAAACTCAAAATCAGAGATCGTTATCTCTATCTGAAAAATTCCATTGAGTTAAGCAAACAATACCCAAATACCATTTCCAATTCTCATATGCAAATAGATTGATGAAGATTCAGAAAACTGAATCTTATCTAAAACAAACATTGAGCATCGCACGAAATGTAGCGAAAATCGAGATTGTTGCATGAAAATGTACATTTTTGAGATAGAAATCTCGATTTGATTTCGTTTAAAAGATGATGTATCGCGATCCCGAGGAGGCAATCAATCAACGTTCATAGTCCCCGGCGGAAGTGCTGGAGGTCTAGTAGAGTCAGTTCTCATCCTGTTCATAGTCCCCGGCAGAAGATCAATCAATTTCCGTACCAAAAATATTTACAAAAATAAATGAAACTATTTGAACGAAACCAAAAGTATTTTGATTTATTTTGGTTTGGTGCATTCACTGAGGAACGTTGGCGGCTTTAGGACAGGAGGAGACTTCCAACCAGCAAAAAGAACCGGTGAGTAAAGTGGTGGCAAGCCCACAAACTAAACCCTTGCAGCGTCCACGATTTCGGACATCACCCAAAGGCACCTGGTTCCACGGCACAGGGACGCAATTCCAAAACGACGTCCCTAGAACAATCGGAAGCTGCTCTTCCCTCGAGGTTCGAGGAAGCACGGCGGTAACCGCAACGGGTACCCTCGGGAGCGGTCTTTAAGAGATCTTACGTCCTTTTCAGGATAAGAAGACACGCTACCTGAGAGAAGGAGCACTACAAAAATGGTGGCAGCGGTTTGGGATCCCAACATCCCCTACCAATAAAATAAAAAATAAATGAGCAGTGGATCGGACTGATTCATTCATCCCCTACAAAGAAGACTGACGGCAGCGTTTTGGATCTGAGACAAATAATCCCCTACCAAGAAGAGTCTCAATTGGCGTCCAGGCAAAGATCAACTGGGATTATACCATAATCCCTTACCAACAACACGAGAACGACACCCCATAAACAAAAACATCACAGTTAATAGTGAAAAAAATATAATTTTTAAAACAACGTCCAGCGGCCAAAAGCAAACACACCAAACACAAACTATATCGACACATGCGAATGGAGACGGAAACTCTGGCAATCGATAGGCAGGAGCTCTAGTGGGACTGTGGAATGTGGCACTAGCAAAACCCGATCAAGGTCTTAGTCTGAACAGCTGGCTACTTGTCCAATCTACTATTCCCAGCAAAACGACTACTATTCACTAGCAAAAGGAACAACAAGGTGATCAGGGACAACTGCAACATACTCAACATCATAAACAACAAACATTTCATGTCCATATAACAACACCACACCAGTAGGAGCAGTCAATACAGCTGTAGCAGCCAGCAACACCGGCACAAAAATGTACAAGGTATGCACATACATTCTATCTATAAAATTATATTAGTTAATTTAAGAGGACAAACAAAACCCACAATACACATTTAAAAAGTTCATAAAAACAAAAAAGGAACGCATAGAAAATCACCAAACAAATTAAATTGTGAAAAATTAATCAAAAGGGATATCAAGAAAAGCAAATTTTCAAAATTTTATTTTATAAACAGCATTTTTTAACGTAATCACTTGAATGGTTTACAATGATAACAAAAACTCGAAGAAAAATTTAAATATACAAAGGGAGAATAAGAAAGTACAAACCCTACACTTATAAAATCAATTTTTACTTACATTTTTACATATACCTATACATATGCACATATTTACATTCATTAAATAAGTTTCTTAAGGATTTAATTTACTTGATGAATATTTTCCATACTTTCTAACAGGAAATTGTCGATTTTAACGCGCTCACCCTTATCTGTCTGTTGGTCTTTTTCCTTTCATCTGTTTAGATCAAAATTCCTTAGGATCACTTTCCCCTATCCAGGATCTTTCCACTTGCAGGCTCGTTTCACTTTGGGCTCGATAAAAATGTCCTCTCTTTTTACCACTGCCTTCTTTCACAGGATCTCTTCTGCTTATCTGTCTACCAGGATTTTTCGATATTAGGAATGTTTTACTTCGGTGTCGGTAAAAATCTTTTCCTACCCTCGATATTTTCGAAATTTCCTTTATGAAGATGTGTTGGGTTTGAAAGGATCTCTTTTGCTAATCTTTCTTTCACAGCATCTCTTCTGCTAATCTGTCTGTCAGGATCTTTCGACATTAGGATTGTTTGTTTCTCTTACCATCGATAGGATCGATTTCGTCGGATTCTCTTTAGATAGGTTCGTTACATTAATAATTGGGAAGATGAATTTACCGAAGGAATATTTCGCCCAAAATAATACCCGAATCGAATGTTTAAAATGCGCGAAAACGAATACCTAAACGCGAATTCAAATATGAACGTCACAATTGGGTTAAAAGACATTTTGGATTTCGTACCGGTGTTTAATGGTAACCCGGACGAATTGGATAATTTTGTTTCTTGCGGAGATATTATTTTTTCACAGGCACAGGACGTAAGTCAGCATGCTTTCTTCCTAAGCGTGGTGAAAACCAGACTACAGGGGCCAGCATATGACCACATCCGGTACAAGGTCATTTCAACCTGGAATGATCTTGCTTCCGAATTAAAGGGAGAATTTAAAATTCTCACCTCAAGGTCAGCGGCACAAAACAGTCTGGTGAAAGCCAAGCAAGATAGCAAGGAAGATGTGAAGCAGTTTGGAAACAGATTCGCACACCTCCTTCATCTGCTGAACAAGGCCACGTTCGAAAGCTCTGTCGAACCTGCGATGCAGAAATATCTCTTCGAGGAAAGTAGGAAACTCGCCTTATACGCATTTGAAGATGGTCTTAGGGATTCCCATTTAAAACTCTTAGTTAAAGCACGAGGTAACCCAAGTCTTAGAGCAGCAATCAATTATGCTCTCGAGCAGGCCCCACGACTAGGCGCTAGAAACCCTCTTAATTTATGTAATAATTCCGAATATAGCCAGCCACAAATTTGCCAATCGTGCAATATGTCTGGTCATACTTCTGCGACATTTCGTCGAAATGAAAATGGTTGTAATGCTATTTCCCAAATTAAAGCAGAGGTTGGACGCCTCCAATGCACAGATTGCAGCAAATTCAACCATTCCGAAGCGCAATGCAGAGCAAAAGTTACCCACTTACAGGTTCAAAGCCCAATTAATAATAAAAACTATTTTAGAACTCAGCCCACTTCTACCGAAAACGTTTGGAGAAGTGGAGAATTAACGAAAACGAACAGGGTGCAATTAATAAAAATTGATTCGGGGAAACAAAATACGGGGAAATCTGAACAAACAACGTTAGAAGCTAAGGATATAAACAGGAAGATAGAAAATGCCTCACCTTACAAGATGTCGTCTACGGATGAAATTGGCATTCGAGATAATAGGGACAAAAATCAGAGGCAGGACGATCTTGAGGCCCCCCAAATAAAGGAAGTAGTGACCAATGATCATATCCAACAGTCAACATCTGAATCCGTTTGTCTACGGCCCGGATCTGATGATTCGACAAAGACCCCTGAACATACTATCCTAACACCTCTCTCCACTTTCATATTTTTAAATGCTCTGACTTCTAGCAACAAGATGTTCAAGCTCATAGAGCACAAACAGAAAACCCCGGCAAAGTGTAAGCCTGAGGAGCAAGAACTCCCAGCAAACTGTAAGCCCGAGAAACAAAAATTTTCAGCTAAATGTGAGTCTGTGGAAGAAAGAGTCCCAGCAAAACGTAAGCTTGAAAAACCACAAGAACTCCCAGCATCCGATAAGCCTGAGGAACAAGGATTCCCAGCTAAGAGTAAGACTGTGGAACAAGAAGTCACAGTAGAAGGTGAGCCTGTAAATAACAGCTATATCAAATTGCCCTCTTTAAATTACGTGTTTGTCCGCATCGTCTCCCTCGTTTCTCTAATTTTCCATACTTTAAAATGGGTTCTACACATGAAACTTAAAAATAAACAGATTAACAAAATCCCGTTTACAAATAAAACAAACGTTGATCTTCCAAAATCGATTACGAATCCTCCATCCTTTAAAATGTTCTTTCTAGATGGTTTTATTGCCCAAAATTTGAAAAATTGTACACAACCCAACCCTAAGAAGACATGGAAAATTTTTCACAAATTTAAAGAAAAACTTAAAGTGAAACAATTAGATTTTTCCTTTCAAATATATATGTATAGGTGTATGAACATAAAAATAAAACATAAATTCTCACATCTAAAAATGAAAAAATAAAAAATAAAAAAAAAGTATATGTAAATTAAATAGGAAATATATAATTAATAATATTTAATTCACATTTTAACAAATTATTGAAAAAAAAACAAAATAGATACATATACATAATGACGCAAATAAATAAAATAAAACAACCAACTTTGTTTTGGAAAATTTATGTATCTAAAAGAAAATTGTCTATAATAAACTAAGAACATTTATAAATAATACAACAGTATTAAAACTCGGGAGATAATAAGTAAAATATAACACAAATAAATCTTTAAATAGTTTATATTATGAAGAGAATCTCCCCAAATTCATATTATTAACACACAAATGATGAAACAAATATTAACTCCCGCAATAAAATAATTTTGTGAATATTATACAATATTTTAATTAATTGCCATCAACTTAAAATTTAAATAAACGAACAAAAATGTTTCAATAATAAATGACCTTAAGTTGTAAATAAAAACGATATATAATTCTAAGTTAAAAAAAAAAAAAATTTTTAACTAAACAGAACAAAATCTATGAAATAAACGATTTTAAATAGAAATATAATAATTTTAAATAACTATGTAACATTCTTCAATTAACCAAATTACATATATCCTAAGAAAAATAAGGAACTAACATTTTTTACTTTAAATCAAAATGAATTTAAAAAAAATTTGAATTACAATTTTCTTTATAATACATGAAAAAAAAATCTATACAGTCCTCAAAATGATACAGAAATCTACTCTGTAGATAATGTAAATTCCTATATAATACACAAGTTGTAATACAATACACTTTTAAGGCTCACCTAAAATTGATCTGTAGCACAAATTGAATTTAATATTTTATTTAAAATAACCTTGTTTTATAAAAATAATTCACAATTATTATTAAATATATTGAAAAAACAAAAGGATACTGTAAATAACATTATTAATATACGTAACTTGATAATTTACTTATATACACGATAAGAAAAATTGTGAATTTAAGCCTTTAGTTTAACACATAATCTTAGACTTTATAAAAACATAACAAAACATTGAAGAACACTCTACCGTAAGCTACAGAATTAACACAAAATTTTGAATAATACTTAAAAACAAGAACAAACATTTAAAAAAGTAGCAAGCAATTGTAACTACAATGAAAATTTAAAGTAACCATTATAATTGGAAATCCAAATTATGTAACGAATCATGATAACATCGCCATTCATCTTTTATCGCGTCACTCCTACAAAATTAATCTCTTACAGATTAATTTTTTTTCAAGGAGGGGAGGATGTAGTGCTCTGAAAAGCCCTACCACCTTTTTTCCTCCATTTCCACATCCAAATCCCAGCTATTTTACTACAAAACTCAAAATCCGATCAAAACCCGAAAAAACCCAAACATAAACCAAAATTCGCAATAAACGAATCAAACATTCGTTTATCGCTTATTAGCTGCTTCCACGGCATAATTAAATCCAAAATCTTAAATTAAAATCAAATTCCCAATAAACGAATCTAATATTCGTTTATTGTTCTATATTCGCCCCACGGCATCATCAAAACTCAAAATCAGAGATCGATATCTCTATCTGAAAAATTCCATTGAGTTAAGCAAACAATACCGAAATACCATTTCCAAATCTCATATGCAAATAGATTGATGAAGATTCAGAAACCTGAATCTTATCTAAAACAAACATTGAGCATCGCACGAAATGTAGCGAAAATCGAGATTGTTGCATGAAAATGTACATTTTTGAGATAGAAATCT
This sequence comes from Microdon myrmicae, assembly GCA_963931805.1. Lineage (NCBI taxonomy): Eukaryota > Metazoa > Arthropoda > Insecta > Diptera > Syrphidae > Microdon > Microdon myrmicae. The sequence continues at coordinate 123,135,821 of OZ007499.1, forward strand.
CGGTTTGATTTCGTTTAAAAGGTGATGTATCGGGATCTCGAGGGTTTTGTAACAACGACATTTATAACACCGCAGGCATCGAACGACTGGATAGACGGATCCTAGAACTGTCGATAAATTTCATAGAAAACCTTCCTAACAATCCCAACCCGATAATAACGGACCTACCATCACCCTCCTCCAATACGGGAGCCCACTACCGTAATTGTCTCCAAATCAGGACGGTCTTTGCCGCAGGCAGACTAGTTAACGATCTAAACGAGATCGTGTACCACAACACCGAACTGGTACCCAATTATTTCAAATACAGCAACATCCAACCATTCTCCAAGATCCTTACCTTTAACACAGAACCGAATGGCTCTCCCCTACTTCAAGAACTTACCTGGTCCTATCCCTTAGTATCCTCAATCCCAACGAGAAATCCCACATCCATAACTAAAAATTGTAAATATTATTTTTAAGTCAAATTCGAATTGTCACTATCATTGCAATATCAAATATTGTAAATTGTATATAAGATTAGACTAAGTTAGATTAAGTTATGTTAAGTAATTTTAAGTAGGCTAAGTTAAAATAAACAGAGTTCCTGGTTTTTCTTCTGACCTTTTCCAGGAAAAACAAAATTAACAATATATATAATCACATTAAATTTTAAGCACATCTAAAAAGAATTGTTTGAAAAATGTTAACAAATAGCATGTAAACACTTATTATGTAACCAATCTATTATAAGTTAGCTGTATTACTTATTGTAACAATTAATTTTTGGTCAAATGAATGCAGTATATTAAAAAAAAAAAGATCTCGAGGGTCACTTCACTTCGGAACGTTCATGCAGTCAGACATACTGATCGTGTGCTCGTGTACAACCAAGATTGAAAAAAAAAAAATTGAATTCGTAGACGTTAAGTCGTCGACGATCGACCGCGTTCACATCGAACCTTATGTGATATATTGCGTTTGTTCGTGAGCATTGCGACAAATTATAATTACAAAAAAAAAAAAAAAAAAAAAAAACACGTAATTTTCGCTGGATGCCGTAGTAGAAATCTGTCTTCACAGATGCCAGACAACGACCCGAGCGCTACCCGGGAATATCTATTGGAACGGAAGAGAAGAGCCATTGAAACTCTTCAAAACTCATCTAAGAAGACCACAAAATTGGAAAATCCAGGAAAACACATGGACTACGAACAAAAATTCCACGAAGTCGTGGAATACATCCAACAGCTTTCAGCAGAGGTGAAACAACTCCGGGAGGAAATTCACTTCCTAAAGCAACCCACCCAAAACACCGACGATGCCTGTATGGAGACGACGCCTTCTCCCGGGTTAGACCATAAAACATCTCCACCCAAACAACAATCATCAGCCCATAAGGAATTCACCAAACAAGCCAAGCCAGCACCGAGTCCCCTGCCTGCCCAGCACAAAAACGAAAGACCACCGCCAATCTACATCAGAAACCCGACCAGAACCAAAGCACTAATTCAAACCCTGCAAAATGCCCTGGGTCACCGGAATTTGAGCACCAATGCTAAAGGATCTAGGACTTCAATAACAGTCAGATCATTACTCGATCATGATAGGTCAGTTAAAAAACTGTTGGAGGAGCAATATCACTTCTTCACCTTCCAGCATCCGAACAGCAAACCAGCTACCTTTATTATAAAGCACATCGATCCCGAATGGACCAACGAAGAAGTGGGCCTGGAAATCACTAGGATATGCCCACAAATAAAGATCAATAAGCTGGACTACTTCCAAACACCGTACATGAGGACAAACAACGTAAAAAAACCTCCGGATCATACAAATCCCACCTAATCAGGACATCAAGCAACTTAAACAAATTAAATATTTGTTTACCCAAAAAATCGCAATCGAAGAGCCCCACAAACAAGAAATTCTACATTGTAAGCGATGCCAAGAATCAGGACATTTGGCGGTCTCATGCCACCAGCAAACACGTTGTGGCAGATGCGCAGAGGAACACGAGCTCGAGGAATGCAAGGTAAATCCACAAGGCCTGCAACCTGAAACAATACAAACCGTCAACGCTGATGGATCCATTACCAACAAAAAGATCACAGTTAAATGCTGTAACTGTGGAGGCCCTCATCCTGCAAATGTTTCCCAATGCCCTCAGAAGCTAAAACTTCTGGAAAGACGGAAATTAGCAACAACTATTAAATCAACAACAACAACAACAAAAACGAAACCAACAGTATTGCAGGAAACGAAGTCAACCCGACCCGGAATATCGTACGCGGATTCAGCAAGAGGAAACCTCATCACTACCACTCCCCCTAACAACAATACTAAAAATTTCAATCTGGACATCATGGGATACATCCAAAGCTTACAAGCCATGCTACCTTCGCTGACGAAGATGTCAGAAACAGAAAAAAAAGGTCAGATTCTTTCACTAATAACTTCCCATATTCTTTCCAGCTCTCTCTAAACTAACCATTATCTCCCTCAACACAGAATCCATTTACTCTAACATACGTAAGCAACACCTCCGGTTGTTTGTTGAAAAGTTTTCCCCAGATATCCTCTTCCTTTCAGAGACCTGGGTCAAACCAAATTCCCGAGTTTCAATTCCCAATTACACTTTAGTTTCTAACCCCAGAACTAATGTATCTCATGGAGGTACCGGCATATTAATTCACAAAAAATTTCAATTCAGTGAAATTAGATTCACCTGTGTATCCAGCATTGAATACACAGCAGTAAAACTTTTTGTGAGAACAATAAAGTGCTCGTCTTAGCATCCATTTATATTCACCCTTCACGACACCAGATTTCCCAGATACTGACATTTCGCAGATTATCCAACAGTCCGTTCCCGCTCCATTTATAATCGGAGGAGACTGGAATGCTCGTCACACAGCATTCAATGATAATAAATGCAACAAATATGCTCGCCAATTGCTAGCCCTCCTCCAGTCTTATCCATATACTTACATTGACTCCCCATTACAGCCAACTCGTGTCCCTAGCTCAGCCAGGTCAACAATCGACTTCTTCCTCAAGTCCGACGATGTTTATTCAGCGGGTCCACCTACAGTCTCCTTTATATTTCCTTCTGATCATGGTTCCGTTCACACCACGATCCAAATCTCCTCTTTCGATTCACTATACTCGTCAAACCCTGTCCCAAACTTCACCAAAACAAATTGGAGAAAAGTCAATAGGGACATAGCGATAAGTTTCTCTGACTTGTATATCCCTGAAGCATCTAACTTACTCCCTACTGAAATCGATCAAGCATCTTTAAGAATAGAGCAAATTCTTAAGGAGGCTCTCAGCAAAAACACCCCGACAACCATTCCTCATAACTATTTAAGAAAGCCTTTGCCCAGCATCCTAACCAAATTATTGCGCCTTAAAAAGCAGCTCCACCGTAAACTTCATACAAGATACTGCCCCTTTATTAAAATCCAAATCCAACTCCTATCCACTCTGATAAATGAGCAGTTGAAAAAATTCGCAGATGAAAACTACATCTCCACACTTAAAAATATCAAACCAAATCGGGATCTTTTCAAAAACATCAACCAATTAACTGGTCTTAAATATAAACCCCGAATTGACCATCTCATTAACCCGATCAGCAATAATATTGCCCAGTCCGATTCGGACATAGCAAATTGCCTCGCAGAACACTTTCCAAAGATCCATGAGCAAAATAATTGTCTCTCAACTACTGGCTTCGAGAACACAGTAAACGAATACATCTCAAACAGATTATTCCCATCTTTTACTCCTTTCATCGGTGAATTCAACAACACAAACATAGCTTCACACCCCTTAGACATTACAAATTTTCTAACTGCGGACGAATTATCCGAGATCGTAAGATCAGGAAATAACAAAAAGTCAACTGGATTAGATGGAATCCCACGTCTTCTATTTAAAAGGCTGCGCCCACCGAATCTACTTCCCATCCTCATTCTTCTTAATCATATAATTAATGCATCGCACTCCCAGAGAACTGGAAAACTGCGGTAGTAATTCCTATTAAGAAGCCCGGTAGTAGTAATAGCCCTTGCAATTATCGTCCAATATCCCTATTAAGTACACTAAGTAAGATACTGGAACGCAAGATCTACCAAAATCTTCTCCCATTTGCCAATGAGAATGCCCTCATCCCTAACTGTCAGTTCGGATTTCGTAAGCGACAATCCACATGTCATGCTCTACTAAAACTTACACACGATGTCACAACTGGTCTCCAAAAACAAAGTCCTACTGTGTGTATATCTCTCGATATTTCTAAGGCGTTTGATTGCGTCTGGATCTCAGGACTGCTGTTACGTGCGATTTCCGCCACCACCATCATTTAATAATTTATAATTTTAATATAATTTGTTTTAATGTGGTGTGATGGTAAGGTGGTGGAGGAAGTGCATGATCCACTTGTGAGTGTTCGAACACGCCCCGATTCGAGTGTGGATCGTGGGCGGGTACGAGTTCGATTTTTGGAGATTGAGAGGGGGAGAGTTTTTCGAAGCAGTCGTGTGCTAAAAAAAAAAGAAGAGCAGTTGCGGCTGAGTGGGCAGTGAATGAAGAAACTAAAGCGAGGCGCGGAAATAATTAAAGGAATATATAAGAAAAATTAACACGAAAGAAGAAAAACGCGATGCGAGAAGTTAGCTGTAATAAAAACGCGAATGGTTGTTGACGAATTAAAGCATTGTAATTAAAACGTCTCGTGTAAATGTGTATTCTAATACGGAAAGTAAAAAATCAAACACAGTTGACCGTATATTAACCGTGCAATAGAACGGAAAATGATATTAGAGATGAACGGTATGATAAGCAACAGCAAAACGAGATTGGATGACCGTACTGTAAAATAACAATAGGTGTAATTGCATGACGAACGTACTATTAAAATAAAACTTGTTTGTGCCCTATAATACTCCGACACATGTCTTTCAATTATCCTAATACCAAAGTTGGAACCGGGAGCCGATAGATCGTGGCTCAACAACGGGACGTCAAGAGGAACAACTAGGTAGCCACACCTGGGAGAACCGTTGGCGTAGCCGACACATACTGGAGATAGTTACCTGAGTGGCCGATATTTATAAGCCATATACGTGCTTGATTAGCAGGTAACAAAGCACAACCGAAACGGCAAACCGTACGACAATTTGATTTTCGATATACCACACGTGTAATACAATATACCACACTGCTGTACAAACTGCACTCCATATTTAATTTAAACTCTCACACAACAAAGCTCTTAGGCTCTTATCTTTCTGACAGAAAATTCGTTGTGAGAATAAATTCTTCCGTCTCAGAAACCCACACCATAACCGCGGGTGTTCCCCAAGGCTCCATTTTAGGGCCGATTTTATATCTGTTATATACCGCGGATATTCCTCAACCCGTATCTCCTAATGTTGTGATGCTGAATTATGCTGATGATACATTAATTTACTCTAGCAGCAAATTTGTTAAGGCTGCAAGAAACCGCATTAACAACTTTCTCCCTAACCTATCATCATACTTTAATAAGTGGTTCAAGGCCAAACACGAGCACTGTACAAACAACACTAGACGCTGCCACAACAAAATTAAAATTAAACTAAACAACACTCTGATAAAACCCTAAAATATCTGGGAATAACATTTTCTAATAACTTTTATTTTTCCTCCCACATAAAAAATTCCCTTCATAAAGCCACAATTCAGCTTAATTTCTGTAGAAGAGTAATGTGGAAACCTAATAGTCTCTCGCACAAAGTCAAATTGCTCATTTACAACCAAATTATCAGGCCCACACTCACGTACGCGTGCCCATTGTGGTACCATATCACTCCCTCCCAAATGGAGAAATTACGAGTATTCGAAAGAAAATGCTTTAGGTATGTCTCTGGGTTACATCGTCGTCCTAACTCCTATAAGTACTATAGTAACGTCGAACTCTACAATACCGCTGGTATTGAGCGCCTCGATAGACGATTCCTCGAACTGTCTATCAAATTTATCGAAAACCTACAAAATAATCCCAATCCCATAATAACCTCGCTCTTAGCGAACCCTCTAGATATCCGAACTAACTACCCCAACTGTCTCCACACCAGAGCTATCTTCGCCTCAGGCAGACTGGTAAATGATTCAAATGAGATAATATACCACAACACCGAAGTTACCCCTAACCAGTTCAAATACTGTAAGGTCCAACCATTTTTCAACATCCTACGCATCTCTCCAAACGGAGAGAAATACTCTACCTCTAACTCATAACTAACCTCATTCCCCATCCTTTAATTCATAACATATATCCCATTAATTATAAAACTTTGTTTATGGCTTTATGAAAATCATACTGTAATCAGGCTAAATTAGGTTAAGTTATTTATATAATTAGGATTAAGTTTAGATTAAGTAAAGTTGAAAAAACAAATTCCTGGTTTTCTGACCTTTTCCAGGAAGATAATACTGTAGCGTCCTACGAACGCACAATTCTGCGCAGGTAAGGTCCCTACTTTCAAAGAACTTACTTACCTGAGAGCGTTGCACGCGCCCACAGACGCGTGCCCCAAAGTCCCACCATAGGGCCTGCAACTCGCAGCCAACGTTGATACCGACACCAAAAAGCAGGGAACTGAACGTCCCCAAAGCTTTTTATGTCAAGCTCAACAATTATAATTCATCATGCCTGAAACAAAGGTATAAACATCCATGCGTTCTATTCCTAAAAAAAACAATTCCCAAAATACCATACATGCTGCCTGCGCCCAGGAACATCTCATCGAACCGGCAATTCCGAAATTCGATACAAAAGAATTGCTATCATCAAAGAATGAGCCGATCAACGGATGCACGTGCGGGTAATCTAACGCAAGGACCACCCAAATCCGTTGAACAACAGAAGGCAGCCACGACCTATCGCAATCGAATATATCTCAACGAGATATCCGATAATTTATGAGGAGTTAAGCAAACAAAGGCAATACTCCGGTCCCACGGCCACGCTAGAATTTCGCACCATTATAAAGATCTCATGATTTCGATTCCGGGTACCAAGTTCAAATAAGACCCACGGACTGCACGTCAAAACAATCGCCGAATATCTCTGGTCTGGGCGCCAGATGTTCTGTGCAAACAGAAGGCCGTGGAAATGAAATTCTATCACCAATGATAATGATGTATGCAAGGAATGACTTTCTCCTTTCAGGAAAATAGGAAATTACCCCTGGGATGAAATAGCATGCTGCTAACAGAGATTTCCGGAATTCTGTTAGCAGATCGAATAGAAAATTTTTTCTGTACAGATACGGATACCGGTTTGGAATCGGGATATCTGTGTGGGCAGACAGACAGTCAGATAGTGATAGTCATCGCGACGAGCCGAACAACGAGAACCAAACGAAGGAGTTGATCCGCGTATTAACCATACAACCGGAAAGTAACGTCAGTGTGCAAACGAACGGTCGCGACCAGAAAAAAAGCTTGTAGTTACAACACCAGGAATTGTATACTCATGAACTTACAAAAACGTGTGCGAATAAAGGAAAGTTAATATTTTTGAGTTTCATTCGTGACTATTTTCACAGTGTTTTGCGTGTGTGCAGTTTTCCGCTTCGTGTAAGTCCTTGTAGCAGCAGTGTTCGGCGGAACACTTACGATCCAGATAGACTAACGTCCGCCAAAATACAACTAAATTTATAAACACGCATCTATTTTATATCTCATAAAATATTGTTTGGAAAATGTATATATTATTATAATAATTACATGTAAGCAATTGTTACAAAATTAATTTTAAGTCACTGTATTACTTAAATGTACGAATTCTAATTATGGTTAATAAATACAGTTTTGAAGAAGAAAAGATCTCGAGGAGACAATCAATCAACGTTCATAGTCCCGGGCGGAAGTGCTGGAGGTCTAATAGAGTCAGTTCTCATCCTGTTCATAGTCCCCGGCAGAAGATCAATCAATTTCCGGACCAAAAATATTTACCAAAATAAATGAAACTATTTGAACGAAACCAAAAGTATTTTGATTTATTTTGGTTTGGTGCATTCACTGAGGAACGTTGGCGGCTTTAGGACACGAGGAGACTTCCAACCAGCAAAAGGAACCGGTGAGTAAAGTGGTAGCAAGCCCACAAACTAAACCCTTGCAGCGTCTACGATTTCGGACATCACCCAAAGGCACCTGGTTCCACGGCACAGGGACGCAATTCCAAAACGACGTCCCTAGAACAATCGGAAGCTGCTCTTCCCTCGAGGTTCGAGGAAGCACGGCGGTAACCGCAACGGGTACCCTCGGGAGCGGTCTTTAAGAGATCTTACGTCCTTTTCAGGATAAGAAGACACGCTACCTGAGAGAAGGACCACTACAGTGTCACATCCGACAATATCGTGTGAAAAGATTCAAAATCAAGTTAAACTAAAATAAAATAAGATGACAAAAAATGAAGTAAATAAAATTAAATACATAATAATTAAATTAGAAGTAAGTGTAATCCAATTACAGAATCGTAATTAAACCAAGTAGACCAAATAAATAAGAAAAATCACAGCAACAAGGAAACCAAAATAACCGAAGAGAAAAAAAAGAAAAAAAAATTGAGGTTAAACGTGAAAAAGCAAAAGAGCAAAAAGAATAAAGACAATTAAAACAAAAAGTTAAAGAGATTATTGAAATAGAATAATTAAATTAATGTAAACTTTCTTATTTTCTGAAATTAATATCCAGGATTAAACATTTTGAATAAGAGAAGACCCAATATAAAATTTATGGGAGTCTGCTGTTCTCCTAGGAATTTTATTTAAGTACTGTTAACTATTTATAGCGATAAAATAATATAGCACACTAACTTCTTACACAAAAAAAGTGCAGAACAGGGACTAGTAACTGACTTAGTGAAATCATGAACTTTCGGGTTCCTACAGATCAATAAAAAATAGTAATAGTAATATCACTTTGTATTCTAATGATGAAAGGAGTGTTATTTTAACATGCGCCTTTTTCATATTCTGATTCTCTTAAGCTTATGCTGCAATTATTGTACGGCTATGGTAATTATAGTCACATAATAGGTTAAATGCATTTATCTTTCTCTCAACTTTGGTTTGAACTTAAAAGAGATTTTAATATATGTAAAGCATAGACATCGTTCGGTTTTTTTTTTTTTGCAGAGATATATAATGGATACGTCGTCCAATCTAGGCATGCAAATCTCCTAGGATTTTGATTGCATTGTTCACTCATATTAGTCATCTGATATATTACAGCAGTTATCAATTTGGCTCCTCAGTTCCATAGGCATCGATCATCAGCTAAATATATTATAACAACTTGCTCTAAATGAAGCTCAGTTACGATTACCCACCCAATCAATCAATTTGTAGAGCTTCACTTATTGTTATATCTAAAACGAAAGTTTGCTGTAAGCTACCACATAATAGGAAAGGAAAACAAAGCAAAAGAAAACAATCACATTCTACAGTCGATGAATGGGAACAGGATTCAATCATGTCCTTAATCCTAGCACCCAACACGATGTTCATATATTATTACTTTGACCCCATGTCGCGCAATTGTAAGAGAAAAGGCGGATTAAACAAGAAAAATCTTTCTAAGGATATATATACGTAATTCAATCGTGTCCAGTCGATCCTTTATGTGGGTCTTCATTCAAACTTGTGTTGTGTTGTCATTGTCCGAGGAAATATGAAGTATGACGCTGTAAGAGCAACGATGGGCAGTAAACGTAACCGAAAATGGATCAAAGATGAATATCCTGCGGGGTGTGTACACAGCGCTCTCATTTACAATGTAATTTAATTTAATTTACATCTGAATAAACACGAAAATTGAATCCACTATCTTGCTTCCGATTAAAAACACTTGTGAGTTTGTTCTTCTCTCTAGAGGTAGCTTAAAGTTCACCATAACAAAAGAACACGTGAGGTAGAATGAAGAATCACTGTTGGACGCGGCTATCCTAACAAATTCACCATTTGTCGTAATCTTCAACAAAAGGACGACTCGTTGGAAAACTACAGCTAGGAGTTTTGATTTATCTGCTCTATTGTTGTGACTTACTTTTACTATTTTTGCTTTCTCTTTTTTAGTTCTCGTTACTTTGCCACTAATTAGACGCGGAAATTCGTCAGAATCTTAGGGAAGTTGGACAATGGTCCCCACTTACTAGAGCACTGGCATGCTGTTCGTGGGCCACGCGAAATTCTATTTGCATTTCGAAAAGATAAACTCTTCGAATCGAATTAATCTCTTTCATTTGGAAACTGAAACCATCTGATGGGTAGAATAGAGGCCTTAAGAGGCAATATAATTGGCTGACAAGACAACTTTTGTCTTATTGATTGTTTCAGTTCGATTTTTTGCTGAAAAAATGCTTCATATGCATTTGAAGTCATCTCATTCGTATTGTTATAATGAAATCTGTATTGGAATGGGATACAAACTACTTGCATATGTTGTTATTTGATATATTTTTTAAGATGGTATTGTATTAATGCGTAATGTAACAGTCTGAAATTTGGCGCAAGGCTAATAACCTTGTCCGGAAAAACAAAATATTATGGAAAGTTTAACAAGCCTCAGACTTGTTAAGTAAGGCCGAGACCAGTTCCCGGTTGCAGTGCCGATGATGATGATGAACAGTCTGAAAACTACCAAGGTTGACACAAAAATTGGAGGAAGGACCACCGTTGGCCGGTTACAAAAATCGATGGAATCAATAATGAATCTGTACTCAGTCTACTGGCTTTTCTCAGAAAAATCCACAAAGACAAACACACACTTTATACATGCAATTTGGGTAGATTCTTTTATATATGCGACCTGTAATTTTAATAAGAGCGTTAAACTCTTATATCGAAAACGCTAAATTATATATAGGTTTTAAAAGGACTGACTATTCTTCACATTGAATGAATTGTGGCGAATCAATCGCCCACTTCTTAGATATCTGGAAACGTACATTCCCAAATCAGTGATTTCCAAGTACCTATATCCCTGGCCGAACCTATCAAATGTGCCAGTCTGACTCCAAATTTATATCCTACTATAGTAGCATCCCGTCGGCGAGCCTCTAGCGCAAGACTAATGATCTTGCCCGGAAAAAACAAATCATTATGGAAAATTTAACCAGCCTCAGGACTTGCTAAATAAGGCCAAGACCGGCTCCCCGTTGTAGTGCCGAGCATGCTGTTGTCTGCCCAATAACAAAAGTTGGGAAACCAAATTATCACCCCTCAAGCTTTCGTCTTATTTCGCACCTCACCTGCGTCAGCAAAATATATGAATAGTTCATATACGAGAAGCTAAATAAATTTATCAGTGTCAGGAACCTAATACCTGGCTTCCAATTTGGATTTAGAAGAGCGCACAGCACCACTATGGCTCTCAACATCTTTCAAAACCACGTTTGCGTGCGCCTCTTTAATAAGGAACCCACCATTGCGGTGAGCCTGGACATTGAAAGGGCTTTTGACACAACCTGGATCGAAGGTCTCGTTTTTAAATTACTGAATACTGGCCTATGTAAAACGCTGTGTAGTATCATCTACCAGTTCGTTTTAAACAGAAACTTCCAAGTTCGAGTGAATGGAAAGCTTTCCCGAACTTTCAACGCCGCTGCAGGCGTACCACAGGGCTCCATTCTAGGCCCCATCTTATTTAATATCTACACCTCCGATATTCCTCGCCCTGTGGATGGGAGAGTAAACCAGATTTGCTATGCGGATGACGTCCTAGTGTACACGTCATCTAAAAGCCCAAAACTCGCAACAAACCGACTCAACCGTCATCTGCACGAACTGTATCAGTATTACAGTCGATGGAAAATTCGACTTAACCCATCTAAAGCAGTAGTTATAATTCTGAGTAGTAAACACTCCCAACCTACTTCTCGATATTCACAGAATATCCGAATAGAAATGAGAGGTAGTACGATTAGACCACAGGACAGGATGAAATACCTTGCGATCACTTATACTCCAAAAATGAATTTCATCAAACATGTGACCCACATTCTCCAAAGGGGCCTCGGTCGGTCTAAGCAACTGCACAACATCTTGAAGTGGAGCAACAAAGTTGACACCAAAGTTAAGCTTCTCTGCTAACCCGATCTGGAATATCGTACGCCTTTCTCATATGGTCCTGCATATCTCCGGCTCAAATGGAAAAACTTCGAGTTTTCGAAAGGAAACTCCTCTGAAGATGCACCAATCACACTAGAAGGCCTGACGGTCGCCATTACCCCAACTCTCACCTATACGAAGGCGCCTCCATTACCCCTATCGACGAGTACTTCCTTCAATTAGCATACAAGTACCTCGAAAGCATTCAGAACAGCCAGAACCCACTTGTACGGGACTCTTGCGTTCTTGACCCTTCTTTCTCTCGATCTCTTCGGATCAAACCTCCACAATTTCTTCTTCAGTACAAAACTGAAGAAAGCACCCCTCCCAACAGCATTCCCCTCTATAATAGAGGATTCCTGGACCCATCCCATAGGGTCTACTATTAACAAACCACACACACGAACGCACAGTACAAGACGGCACAAACACAAACATACACACCGACCAAAGAGCCGATTATCAGACGCCAAAGACGTGATCTGTGTTTACTACCGCACCCAAGACCTACCGGTCTTGTACGATTTCTTTCCCACCATCCCTCTATACAAATAGTTAGAGAACACCTGGACTAACACTGTCCACGCTATCCTTGGATACCCCCACTTTTTTCTTTTCTTTTCAGATATCGCGAGACCGAGCCCAACATCCTCACGGATGTGGGTGATTCTGGTTATCGCAAGATGACCAGAAGTCAGAGACAAGATGAAAGACACATCTGTCCTTGCCTCGCTAAAGTCGGCCCTCTCGCCACCCATTTTTTTTCTTCTTTTTGTTTTTTGGTTGTAGTGCCGATGATGATGATGATGATGATAGTAGCATCAACTCCTAAATGATATACCTTACAAACTCTTACTTCCTACTAACAGGAATGTAGCATCGAAGGAACAATGTTGTTCAAGAGATGTTTATTGGATCCTTGAAGACGCGCGTCTCATAATGCTGTTACAAAGTTCGTAACATTCACACACTAGATACACTTAGAAACACACTCTTATTTCAGTCTGTTTAGTTCCTTAATTATTTTTAAAAGGATCGTTCGGCAAATACACTCCCTTATCTTTTCGATCTTTAGATCGAAAGAAATTTTATTACGTTCACCTGAGTCAATGTGCTATTTCCTTTTGCGGTGATCTAACAAAAAATCCTTTGCATCAGGATATCTTTTATGAGTCAACATATATTTTGTTTGATCCTGCGGCTATTTACCATAGACCCGTAATTGCCATAAAAGTTTTAAACATTACTTGGGATTTCCAGTATTTCCAGAATTGGTTATAACAATGGGTTTCATGGGTAATTATATTCTAATGGACAACGGTGCTAAAGAAATGTTTGTATATTTTAATGGTATTGTAGTTAGGCTAATTTATTGATAGACGTCGTCCTTTGTTCCGCTTACGAGGCGTTTCCTTAAATGATATTAAAAGAAACGGTGCCACCATAAAATTTTATTATCAAATGTACATCTGGACTGCATGGTTTTTTATTTATAGGGATGCTGATAAAGAATTTTTACTAAGTGGATTGATTAATTTAACATTAGTTAATCCAAAGTGGGTTTACGTAATGTGATCCTAATTATAATGGGGCTTAGCCCGTTATATATGTATTTGGGTGGGTGGTTCTGATCTTAACAATATCTTACTGCTCATTAATTGAATATTAAATTTGAAATGTACTCGTAAAACACGTCTATTATCATTATTATAGGAGATCTTTCTTCTAGAGAATATTTATGTTATAAACGTGGAGATCTGTGGGGTCGTTGAAGTTGTAGTGCCTGACACGCGCCCAGTTTCACTTCACTCCCACCAAAACGTCGCTGGATATATGAATTCGGTTCGTCGGAAGTCAATCACGGTAATGTCTAAAATAAAACGCACTGTAGGATTTTGTTGTATACATATTTATCTCTTTATTTTTGAAAAATAGGCTGGTTTGGACAACAAATGAATTTTATTAATATTATTGAACATTTAAAAAATCCCAATCAGCGATCTCTTAACTACGTCTCTTGAATTATTATGGCATACTTTCACAAAGAGTTTGTACGATAGAATGAGTTTTAATTTAAACATTAAGATTCACCATCGACGATCTTTAAATTATGTCTATGGAATTATTACTGTATACTTTCACAATGAGTTGTTATAACAATAAGCGACGACCGTTCCGAAAGGAACACCTCTAACTCCTGCCCACACGTTGGTGGTTCAAATTTTACTCTTCAGTTGTATATGCGTACTCCGCGGGGGATGAACCACCAATCATACTGCAATCGCAATTGTGGATTCCCACTGCTTTGGTGAAAAACAAATCCGGTATTTTATTCTAGTGGCGGCCAATGAAAAATCGATTCAGTTTGGTTGGAAGTATTTCCATTCTGACCGTACAGATTTGGTTGAATGCGCATTCAATGGAAGCCAGGACAAACGAAAATGCGAAGGCTGCTCAGAAGAGAATCCAAACATGCAGCTGGACAAATAGATGATCGTGCACGGATGCGGGCTGCATTGCTATCATAAACAATAGGGAATGGATTTTTCTGTTGATGTTAAGTCAACAGAACTTCGCTTACGATGGCAAGGGCTAGGATGGATGTGTGCATATTTGGTTTGGGAAACGAATCATAGGGCCTGACCGTTGATATGATTGTTTGGTCGTGTGCAATTCCACGATCGTTTATCGCTTGGGCGACCGATCATAGGAAATTTGGCTTGCAGATGTGCGCAAGCGTACAACTTACCCAGCTTGGATTTGGACCAACGGATGGCAGGGAAAAATAAACGCATTGTGTGTTTGCTTAACATGGTTACCGACCAGAGGAACCGATCAATTCCTAAATGGTTCGTGATAGCTGAACCGAAATGGTTTGGATGACATGATATCGTTGATACCATGACAAGATGATGATCTTGCAGTGGGTTTGTATTTCAGGTAACGGGTGGTTTGTACCTCTTAATTGCAGGTGCGAAATGGGAAGTGGGGTAAGGGAAATGAGTGGTTCTTGGGAGATGCTTAAAGAACCCCCACAGATCTTACTCCTTTGGAATCTACTTTAATAATAATAGGATGTATCAGTTATTCTCAGCAGCGTTACCCTTCCTATCTGACGAGTTTAAACAGCCCTGTATAAGGAAACAAATGGATCAATATTGTAATCCATTATCGAAAACGTTGGTGGCATTATGGCGGGTTGACACCATCAGTATCGCTCTAATCATGTAGCCGACTGTAACTTCCTTTTGTTGGAGACCCTGCCTCCTCTAGTCTTATTTAATATTTATATGGCTTGATGTAGTCGGTTCGATTTCGCATGGCATTGCATGTTACATGTATTACTATTGACGACCGAGTAAGAAAGGGTTGTCGCTATTTATGAATTAATTGCTTGATTATATATCTATATATATATATATATATATATATATATATATATATATATATATATATATATATATATATATATTGTTATTCTATATCAATACTAACATTAAGTTTAATGAGATCAAAGCAAGTTTTCATTTATTTTATACGATAACAAAGCTGGTGTACGAGCTGTGGTACAATTAATCGTGCAGCGATAATTAAATAAGAATAAATTCACTGCGTCATCTAATGTTGGTTTTTTAGTTTTTGACCACATTTTCTGCAGCATTGTAGCTGGACAGTATGGTGCGATGAAAGAGTGTTTTACATTACTTTTTTTTTTAATTTTTAAATTCTATACTAGAAAGTTGAGGTACTTTGTCACTGAACAATAAATCACGTAAGCCAAATATACTGAAAATTTCGTTGAATAGTTTAATCAATTTATATGGTTTGGTATTCTGTTTCATATTATATACTTCAGGGTAGTTAATGTGAGCATCTCATCATCATCATCGGCACCACAACCGGGATCCGGTCTTGGCCTATTTAGCAAGTCTTCAGGCTTGTACATTTTCCATAATTTTTTTTAACGGGCAAGGTTATTAGCCTTGCGCCATATGAGCATCTATCACGATTAAAAACATACAATCCTGAAAAGACCCAACAAATGTGTGTGAATTTTACGCCAAGGTTTACGGGGCCATTGCCAAGGTGTGAGTTCGACTTTTTACGTTTCCCCACGTTCTCTTAAATATGTTTTACAAATATTGATTATTTACTCAATGTCATCATTCAAATGTCTAGCATTACTACGAGGGTCGGCTATAAAGTTTCCGACCTCAACGTGAAGATAGCAGCACTCGTCAATGAATGCCGTTGTGCATCTTTTGACAGTTACTCACCAAAATTTCAGCCATTTTGGAAGCGTAGTTTTTATTTGACAGTCGTTTGAGTAAGTCGATGTGAGTGTTTTTCTGCAAATGGACAAGTTGAGTATCGAGCTGTCATAAAATTTTCGTTTTTGAAAGGCAATACCCTATGCAAATCAAACATGAGTTGGACTCTGTATATGGGGACTCTGCACTCTGTGAAATTTTGGATAGCTGAATTTAAACATACCCGTGGAGCTTGGGAGACGATGAACGTTCTGGACGTCCAAAAATTGCAACAACTGACGATAACATTGCTAAAGTTTACCCAAATGGTGCTAGATGACCGCCGAATTAAAGTGAGACAGATAGCAGAGGCTATGAAAATGTCCAAAGAACGTGTTTGTCACATATTCAATCAATATTTAGGCATGAGAAAGCTGTCCGCGCGTTGGGTGCCACAGTTGCTCACGTTAGACCAAAAACGTGTTCGAATGAATATTTCCAACGCTCTTTTGGCGCAGTTTAGGCGCAATAAATCCGAGTTTTGGCGCCGATTAATTACGATCGATGAAACTTGGATACACCATTACACGCCCGGAACAAAAAAACAGTCAAAACAGTGGACTGCAAATGGCGAATCGGTAAAAAAAAGAAGCGAAAAGTGTTTTTTTTTTTCGGCTGGCAAAGTGATGGCGACTGATTTTTGGGATAGTCATGGAGTTATCTTAATCGATTATCTTCAAAAAGGTAAAACTTGTCCAACTAAAAGCAGAAATTGCGGAAAAACGGCAACATTTGCAGAAAAAGACAGTCCTATTTCATCAAGACAACGCGCCGTCTCACACCTCACTGTTTGCCATGGCGAAAATCCACGAATTACGGTTTGAACTGCTCAGCTCCGAGGCCTTTATTTGATTTGAGCTGTCTTATGGCTTTTACTGTTTTCTCAAAGCTTGGTGGCGGCAGCATATGGTGTTCGCCTTGCATTGGTGAGGCCTCCAATTCTTCTGTGAGATGTCTATTTAGCAATTCATTGAAGTGCATTTCCCATCGCTCCAGAATGCCTGCAGGTTCTGCGATCAGACTACCCTTTTTATTCTTGCAGTATTTGCGGCGTGGTGTGTACCGCGTCATACTGCGGATTATTTGATAGAACTTCCGCGCCTGGTGCGGACTTCGCTCTATACTTTTCTCTATTTCACAGACAAGGTTTTTCTCCCAGGCACATTTATTTTGTCTGTGACACCTTTTTGCAGATCTTCTGAGCTCTTTGTATTTCTCCTCACGTACCCGCGTCCTATGAGACTGTTGCATTGCCCGGTATGCAGCACCCTTAGGTTCAGTCGGTAGTTTGCACTCTTCATCAAACCAGTCGTTTAGATCTCTACCACTACTGCCTAGGATGGAGTTGGCATTGCTAATGACATTACTTTTAAGGCGTGTCCATTTCTCTTCTACGCCCGGCATTCTAGCCACAGGACTTACTCTCACTCCACCGAGCTCTTCGACGGTGAGTCCTAACGCATGACCAAAGGTGTTACTCGTATTCTCATTGTAGCCGTGTTGATTCTAACCTGACCCGCGGATGCAATACGTCTCCGTAAGGCAATCCGCGCTCGGAAAACTGTACCAAGAAGATAGTGATATGAGTCGACGTTAGCACCTCGGTACGTTCGTACAGTCATCCGGCTCGAGGAGTGGCGGCTATCTGTCAAGACGTGGTCAATTTGGTTACGAGTGGCTCCATCAGGTGATATCGAGGCGGCTTTGTGTAATAATGATGATAATGCCAGGCTTCAGTTTTTGGCTGACTAGAAAGCCTACCCCAAGCACTGCTGTTGTGCATGACACCTAAAATAAATGTTATAGTCGTTCCGTTGAATAACGCCACTCCTCCTCTATATTATTTCTTGTAATACTGTCAGTGCATCGGCTAGCTGCTGTGCAGCTCGAGCTCTGTATAGTGAGCGGACGTTCCATGAGAAAATTCACAAATGGTTTAGCCATTTTCGTTTCCGTGATCGCCGTCGTGTATCCGGTCCATATCCGAGACTTGTTATATTTTTCATAATATTTTGTTTTTACGGGCAAAGTTATTAGCCTTGCGCCAACCTTTTTCTGGATGTCGCTGCATGCATTGGTGCACTATTTGGTGGGTGCCAAAGTAGCTATCCAGGGATGTTACGTGGAGACTGCATGTCAACTTGTATTGAACAGGGACAAGGATAGTCCTGGCCTTCGCCACGTTGAAAGCCTTTGCCCTGTATGTTCGCTGCCACCCCCTTTCAAACAGTTAACATTTTGTTAAATTGATAAAACACGAGAAGATGGGCCATTTTTCAAAGAACAATACCCTCACCAAAATGTTTTCGAAACCCACCCAAACTGTCTGGTTTACTCATCAGGGTTTCCGAGTAAATTGAAATATATTGTAAAGATTATTGCTTGTCTAAACAAACATTCCAGACGCTAAATAAATTAAACAAAATCCTTTAATTCTTTACAATTTTTGAAGATCAACACAACAAAAGCCGAAGAGGAAGAACTAGTGTAAGATTTATTTCGATGGGAACGCCTCTGTTTCTCCATATACAATAGAATTTCCTGTGACTTTTACATCCCTTCGAATATCGAATAACTAATCATTCACCGAGGCGTGGGTGAGGTTGTTCCGTATAAATATTAAAATAACCAGATTCACTTGGTTGTGCATAAGGGGACACGGTTTTCTGAATTGGACCACAGGAATGTAAAACATTGATTAAAAAGAAACTGGTCAACACTGGCAGACAACGCGGGCACATCCGTGATTGTGATTCTCAGTCGGGTCCTTTTTGAAACTGTTATCACAAAAAAAAGAGGAAGAAGAAAACACAAATTACAATGCTGGTGAGACAGTCCAAGGGTGACGATAGTGTGTGACAATAGAGGGCATCAAGCGCTTAACCTCTGCCATAGAAGTTTGTTTTATTGGGTGCCCTTGTTTGTAGGTGGTCTGCCGACATCACTTCTCTGTTAGACTTGAATTTTCTCCCTAATTCCGTTTTATTTCGTATGCACCCTTCGGTGTGTTTCAAGGCTGCTCGGATGGTTGACAACGTCCTGCGAACTAGTATTTGAATATTTGAAGGGATAATTGGAAATGCGATAAAAGGCAATATATTTTGGTTTTTGCGGCTATAATCCGGCACCGTGATCTAACCCATGTGCCCTTTTCGGTATCCCTTAAATATTGTATACCACCTTGCTGGCAATTTTTGACTTTGTCTTTGTTGGCTGTGATTCTATTCAGATTGTCATATGAACAGGCACCCCTCGGGCAATATATTTGGTATCTGTCCTTTATTCCTTTTTGTAAGCATGCTATTAACCAGGTCGATAGTTGGCTTCCATCGCTGTTGTGTGCGTGACAAAACGGCTGGATTTGATAGCTGATGTTTAGGGTATCCTATGTGCGATGCCTCCAGGGGACAGATGGGTGTAAATCAATTCATTTTATTTGTTCCCCTCGCGATGCATCGCACGTCGCACAGTAGGTGGTGAGCACGAATTAAACTTGAAGGTGAATGCAGTAGAAGTTCCAATTTCGTGTTTTTTAAAATATTTGGTTTTTCCTTTTTTATTTGCAAGTAGCTTTGAGTAAGAGGATTTTGTTGAAGGGATAAGCGGAAAATTAATTGCTTTGGGTGTTTGTTCGCGTACAAATTCACAAATAAGTTAAGTGGACGGCTGCCTCTTTCGGTAAATGGAGAGATCCTTAGGGATTAGTTCCGTGGTAGATGCTGACTCCACTGCCTATTTAAAAACTGAAAAAAGGGATGATAGCCGTGACATTAAAAGTGTAAGGGTGCATTTGTGTAACAATGATCACACGTTCAGGTTATCAGCTTTATTTTCGTTGTAGAAGGCAACTACCTTCGTTTGTCGGTGTAACTTACTCTACATGGTGCTCTTGATTACATCTAGTACAGGTATCTAAAACAATAAAATGAACCATACTATTTATTTGAAGTCAACTTTAATTAAAATGGCTATTAATTTCAGATTTTGAAGTAATTGGAAAACCTGAAAAGCCGTAAAACATGAACCACTTATAGATGTGTCACATGAATTATAGAAATCTTTGAAAATATCGAATATTTAAATCGATTTCATTTATTTATAACAAACAATATAAAACAAAAAGAGAGCCAAACAAATAAATATAAATAACTACTAGTCGATTCGAGTAATGTGGAATGTGTAACTGAACAAAAGGATATACATAGGCGTGTGGATGCGACATCGAGTTATTTTGGGATCGAGTATTGTAATGTGTACAGTGCGGAAAAAACTCCACCCGTTCCTTTGTTTTTATGCACGTCACCACCTTAAGGGGATACATTAATGCCCGTATACCGAATGTCTCAAAAATGTTTTTCAGTCCAAAAAATCTTTGATGAAGAGTACTGGATGAATTTAATGAACTAAGATTTCTATTTACTAAACCATGATCCTAGCGAAAATATTTCACAAAAATTATGTCGTCTAAATATGCTCCATTATTTTGCTGGCATTTTACCAAATAGAACGCAACATTTCTTCCTGGTAGGTAGGTAGTGTGGTTTTGTCGTAAGGAAGAATGTCTCTCGTCACGTACCGACATGGGTACCGTTTCCTGAATCTGACTCCGTGTGATCGATTCACAATCAACACCGAGCACAACTGTACCACCCGCGGTTAACCCGTAACCAGTCCAAAGTAATACGCACGATTCAAAAAAAAATTAAACAAAAACTCTTTATTGTTCTTAATAAAACTTTGAGATAAATATATACAATGATTCGAACTTAAGTATTTGTTCGTGAACTTAAATGCAAAGAACTACGCGTATGACACTTCTTTTTGTCCGTAAAACTTTGAGATAAATCTATACAATGGTTCAAACTTAAGTATTTGTACGTCAGCTTAAATGCAAAGAACTACGCGTGTGACACTTCTTTTTGTCCGTAAAGCTTTGAGATAAATCTATACAATGGTTCAAACTTATTCTACCGCACGATCGTACACCATGACGACTGACTATTGACTCTTGTAATCTTCGATCTTCATCCGCCATCCTCGATTCAATCCAACAAGGAACCGTATGTGTAAAAATAAAGAAAAAAGAAGGGAACATATATGTTCGCGCGCGCATCCAGTCACCCATACCGACATCTCTCAGCAGGCGAACCGGGAAACAACGATACTTCGTGTTACGTTCGAAAGATACCCCTGCAGCTTGGGCAACCGTAGAACACGCAGGTGTCCATGTCCTCAAGCACCATTCTCATTGGGGCTCTAAGACCAGACAACCTGCGGACCATCGAAGTAAACACACAGCGAATGATCGCTAGGGGTTGTTGCTGTGCCAGTCGCAAAAAAGGACATCGGATATTTATATTGTTATGATCCGGCGCCGTGCTTCCTCGGTTGAGGGAAGTGCGTGGACCTTTTATTTTTCCTTTATTTAATATTCTTTCTTCTTTTTTCTTTATTTAATATTCTTTCATCAATTCGCTCCGATTGAAAGTATGTTTGTGCGGAAATTTATTGCAATTGATAATCAATTATCAAAGAAAAAAACTATTCCGTCTCTTCGATATTATTTAATTTAAACTCTCAAACTAAAACTTCCAAACTGATAACTCAAACTCACAAACTGAACTTAAAACTTAAACTCAAAACTCAACTTTAATCTCCAACTCAAAACTTAAACTGAACTGAAACTGTAATCTCAAACTTAACTCTCAACTCTCCAAATCAAAACTGACTTAACAATTCATTTTTCTCTCTTCTTATAGAACATTGGGTTCTAATTCACTGTCAACAAAAACCATTTTCTCAAAGTATTATTTACTCTCTGTGACTTTTAAATTTTGAATAAACTTTGAACGAAGATCAAAGAGCCATGTTTCAAATGAAAAAAGGTGCATGTTATGAAAAAGGGTACTGTAACTGACTTGATATAGAATATAGTGTATGTTTATTTATGATATGTATTAAATGAAAATGTTAGATATGTAAGGAGCAAGTTTTAAGGATATGTTAGATAAATAATGAGACTCAGTGTTAAAGCTAAGGGTAGTATTCTGGAATACTACAATATGATGGCAACAGCGTACAGCGTATACGCGGAACGTAAATCCCTCCTAGCAAATGGTGGGTATTTTCGCTGGTGCTGGTGTTGTTTTTGGTTCTCCCGTGGCAGGTAGGCATGGTATATACATTGCCTGTGGTTTGGTTTAGCGACCGAGATGCTCGCCGTAGGACAAACCCGAGAACGCAGTCTGCACGTGCGCGATCATATTAGGCAGGAGAAATGCGCGTTAAACGAATTTCATATTGGATTGGTTGCATTATGATGCGACCGTTACCTCTTGGTGAGAGGATGGTGCACGTTAATGGGAACTGTGAGGGTTCTCTATATCACACGGAGAACCAGCCCACAATCCTAGCCTAACATGCAAAAACCATCCCCACAATAGCATACATCTCCCAATCCGCAATAGCATACATCTCCCAATCTGCAATAAAATATTCTCCAAACCTCCAACAGAATATAATTCAACTGAATATATTCTAATCATCCCGGCATTCATTTCCCCAAATTGCTCCGGTCAATTATATACATTTCCTCAACGCAACCAAGCAATCCACATTTCCCCGAAGTTCATATGCCCTAACAAAGCGCATATCCAAATCCTCAACGGAACATTAGCAAGTATACCAAGCCGCACACATTTCCCCGAAGTTCATATGCCTTAACAAAGCGCATATCCAAATCCTCAACGGAACATTAACAGCCAACCAAGCGGCATACATTTTCCCCGAAATGACTTCGGTTAACATTCTATCTAAACGATATTCGTTGCTTGCACCCAAGCAATTTCAATTTCCTGGTTTACACAACCAACGAATCCAACTTAGCTTATACGGCAAGGATTCGCTGGAACTAAACTCATACGCATAGGCATAGCAACTGTTCCACTAAATTCTTAGGAAGTGGCAATGAGTTTACGACGCCACTGCCACAACGCAATGGATTTTCAATTCCATGAGTCAGTCGCTAGCCAACCGCCATCAAGCGCGCGTCCCCCTCCTAGTACCGGTCAGTCGAGACCCATCCGCCATACGATGCACAACCACAGGAGTCACGCTGCTTTAATTGCTTCGCTTCAATTCATTCGCGCAACCGAAGTTTTCTTTTACTCGAAGAAAGTTTTGCGGGATACGGCTTCCCCTTATCGTTTTCGCTTGAACTCCCTTTTGCAAAGATAAAATAACGACCAACCCGCCTGTCGCGCTGTGAATAAATGACGGTTATTGCGTAACCCGCCGTCTTACTTCGATGCTAAGAGAAAGAAGAACCTAGTCCTAAAAGGACACCAAAACTTGTGTAAAATTGAATAGACTAAATAAAACCAAGAACGTTCGAACAATAAGAACGACGTATGGACGAGTGTAAATTTAAATGAAGGAAATAAAGCTTCAACCACAACAATGATACACGAGTGTTTATCTTTTAGTTCCGTGCCCGCTCCCGTGGGTACTTTTGCGAACGACTTTCGTCAAACATCGCTGGAGACGAGGCAACCGCGCGCCGTACGTCGGCACCACGTCCTTCACCCGCACAGAACCAATGGTTGGGAAGATCGTTGGCTGTTGGCGCCGATTGACTTTCCTTGGTGTGCGCTGCATGTTGTGCAATCTCTGTCGAGAATCAACGTTATGCAACGCACAGTCAAGCAATTCGTCGTTACATGAAAATGATGATGTTATTCCCAGAGATACTATGCCGCGCAAAAACCAGGCTTTTGATTGTTTCTTGGTGCATTGTGGCATGCCCGATGAATTTGGGCAATGCCCATTACCCTGGTTATGCTTTTATAATGGGGGTTACCATGCTATAGGTGAAACGGAGCAGTGGCGTTACATGAAACCGCCACAGCAGTTCTCATTATCGCTGCCATTTCTGTTATTGTATACCTTTCATATGAGGTCAGTTTTATAAGTCAGTGACTTTTTGGATAAAAGATATTTTTTTTGGCAAATAAGCATTTTAAATATTTCTCAACATAGTCTCCTTTTAGCTCGACACATTTAGTCCATCGTTTTTTCCAATTTTTTATTCCTTCCAAATAATAGGTTTCCTCAAGGCCCTCAAATCTGAAGGAATGAATGGTTATCCACCATGATAGCGTAGGCGGTCTCTAACTCTTACTAAAACTTTAGAAGGTACTTATACAAAACCGCTTAATCTTAGATGTGCTAATATGGGCAGATTACGTCTTTGGAGTTTGACAATCTACATTTTAATCGATGTGTGAAATCAACGATAGACCTTAAGAAGTGGGCCCAAGAATCCTCTATTATAGAAAGGAATGTTGTTGTGAAGGACACTTTTTTTCAGTTTTGCAGTGATGGAAATATTGGGAGATAGAAAGGGGAGGGATCTGATATGCAAGACTTCCGTACAAGTAGCAAGAGCCTACAAAAGAAAAGAATGAATGAAACAAGGTTCTTGTTTTTTAGTTTATCTGACAATCACATAAGATGCCGGGGTCTCGGATCGAGTTAACAGAGGATAATGATTGCTTGAATAGGAAGCGCTGGCGGGAAGGGGGAGGAGTGCGCTCCCATGAAAACGTAATTGAGTGACATTTGTTGACGTTAAGCTCCAGACAATTCTTCTGGCACCATAACGAGAAGTTGTCAAGGTTTATCTGGAGAAGGAAAGAATCCAGCGGAGAACAAATTGTTTTGAAGAATTTGATATCGTCGGCGTAAAGGGAGATCCAGGAATGCTTAATAATCATATCGAAGTCGTTTATTGTTAATATGAGCAAAAGGGGACCCAAATTATTGCCCTGGGGGACTCCGGAGGCAGCACGAAATATATTTGAGAAAACAGATCTGAAACGTACTCTAGCCGATTACTTGCGTATGACGAAATCCACGTTGTAAATACGGGTTCGAAGCCTAAAGAAGATAGTTTGAAAAGTATCAATCTGTGCGAAATTTTATCGAAGGCTTTACTAAAATCCGAAATGACTACGTCGACCTCGTTGTCGCTCTCTAGGGCTAGAGGTGTTTGGGAAGTAAATTCAACTAAGTTAGCGGTGGTAAATCTACCACTAAGAAAGCCGTGTTGCCTGGATGAAATTTGGAGTTTGCAGTGGAAGCATACTCTTTGTTAGAGAATGTATAGCGTTTGGAATGATAGTGAAGAACGTGTGATTCGAACTGACGCTATGACGCTTAAAATCACCAAAAATGGAACCAATGCGTAACACATCGGGCTACTGGCCGTGCTTAGAATTCGATTTTTAAACGCAAGTATATTCCACTGATGTGAATTGTTATTTTATCGCTATGGTATACGGCTCTGATACATTATCTTATTCGATTTTCGTTCGGTGTTCTTCACTATTTGCTTGTGTATTGTGTGTGTATCTGTTAGAGACGCCACAAATGCATTCAAAAACGGTGGGGATGCGGGAGAATTTGGCGATGGGGCGGTAGTTTGAGAGCCTTTTGAGTACTTTTTTATGCACGGGGGTGATAAACGAGGTTTTCCATATAATAGAGAACAGTTGGGAAATAGTCGAAAGAGATGAAGAGAGAACAGAGGAGCATTCTAAAAGAATATAGCGGCTTGACCACCAGGCCCGGTGGTGAATTCGCCCTTGAGCTTGGTTAGTTTGTTTACTATCGTGGGTGGCTCAATAAGTTGAGAAAGCAATGGACCATGTGAGAAATTTGGTAAGTATTTGAAATAGGTGAGGTCGGGAACGAAAGAGTCATCAGTGAAGGATTGTCTGAAAAAGGGGGTGAAGAGGTTCGCACTGACATGTGTATCCATTGAGGTTTCCAAGATATATGAGAGGGAGGTGGGATAATCATCGAACTTAGGTTTGTAATCGAAAAATTGGAAAAACGTTTATGGGTCATTTAATAGGTTAGCCTGTTAACCAAGAGGTTTTCTGTAAGTGGAAAAGATGATATTCGTCAAGTGGCTACCGCCAGTGTTGATACACATTCGTACGCGTTTTATCGTATTTTCCATGTTTTTTATCGCAAGATTTCCGGCGATACTGTTCGCATACCCGTCGAACATTCTCCTTAAGCGCTGTGATTGTCTGGGGCTTGCTAGCATAAACCCGTGACGTCAAGTAGGCCCAAAGAAAGCAGTATAGGATGGTTAAATCGGGCGATCTTGCTGGCTATGCCAAATCGCCAAAACGGGAGATTAAGTGACCAGGAAACGCTTGCTTCACAACATCCATTGTGGCTCGTGCTGTGTGTGCGGTTGTGCCGTTTTATTGAAACCACATGTTCACTAAGCCTGGCTCATCCAATTCCGACAGTAAGAAGTCGTTTATCATGGCCCTGTAGCTTTCGCCAGTAACAGTGACCGTATTGCCGATGGCGTCCTAAAAATAATACGGCCCAGTCACTCCTCCCGCGTGAATGCCGGACCGCACAGTGGCTTTGAGTGGATGTAATGGCTCTTCGTGCATCACACGGAGATTTTCAGTGTCCCAGAAACGAAGATTTTGCTTATTTACGCAACTGCTTAAGTCGAAATGCGCCTCGTTGCTCATGATGATTTTCGGCACAAAATCATCCTCTTCGTTGTTGAGATTAAGCATGGCTTGACAGTAATTCACACGCCGCCCATTGCTTGTGTGTTTATATTCTGCAGCTGTTTAGTTCATAAATGTGAAATATGATTGACGTACGACGCCATTTGGAAAAATTATAAAATCTTCCGATAGGGTGATTAATTTTGCGCCACCTTACATTTAGTATTAAATATAGGGCCTAACCATAAAAAGTTATATAAAAATCTATCAATTTCGACCGATAGCCTAGATTTCCGACAGACTCCTTTTTTTCCTGGACAAGCTTTTTTTTTACATCCTGCCCCATGTACGCTGATAAAATGTGGATGCATCCCATACACACGATCCTCGTTGCCTATGTGGCCGAAACTACGTTAGAGATTATATTCACATTTTGGTGGTGTTCTTTTCAGGAACAAATGTTCGCATGATAACATCTTTGAAAGATTTCCGTGAAGGAAAACTCAGTCGGCACTAATTCAGTAAAATTTTGTTCATGTTTGATGCCTCTTCTATTGCTCTTTTATCACCTACGATTTGCAGGATGCCAGATCTGTGAATTAAGTTTTCTATGAACCACGTACTGATCTTTTAATAAAGTTAGTGCCGCACTGTCACTAATGGGAGAAAAAACAAGAAACTGAATATTGCTAATAGTCTATGCCCTGGGCCACAGGGATATGAAAGAGATGGACAGTCAAGTGGATTGCTGGGTACTTTGTATATATATGTACAGATCGTTGGTAGATTACTAAGAGAGCTTCTAAAACTAGTCCCTTCGTCGTTGTGGGCCTTCTTTGCTGTTGACCGTCATTGGAATACAGTGTTACAATTTAAAGGCCATATTTTTCGCTACTGAAATCGGTTCACACTTTTATTCAAAACACGGTGTATTGGATGAATTTCGTTTGATGCAAAGTGAAATAGGAAGTGTCATACCGAGAAGAATAGTTTCCGTGACGGGTTCTTCGCAGTCGGCAACACTGGTGCTTTTAAGGCAAATCTGTTTTCTTAGAAAGAAGAGGACTGAAACTCACAAATGGTTCCAGTTGCTCCCTTATTACTTATTACTTATCTTATTTCCCTACCTAGCGAGGTAGATTAGTGTGGTTAGTCATTTGAGATGGTAGTGATTGCACAACCGATATCAAACAATGGACGGTGTTTCCTAATGTCGCAACCGTTTGTACGGTATTGATGATTGTTTCATATAACAGAAACAGATCCACGATGTTCCCCAATTGAATCAAATTGAATATTTCTGTTAGTTTCCCTGTTTCATCTGTTCTGTAAGAATGGACTGAGCAGTTGGAGTTATGTATATTAAAGTCACCAACAGTAGTAATCCCATATACTGGGTGGTTGATTTGTATTCAGTCGACGGTATGTTACGTGTTTGACGAGTTCCGTTGGTCGATTGTCGTCTGTGGGGTGGTAAAGATAACAAATCTTGACGGAGCTTTTCCACATAATTTTCATCCAAATTATGTCCAAATTTTTTAATTTCAATTCTTCCCCCTATTGGCAATCTAAATCTGACCGGCCGAAGATAACTCTAAACCGAACGTCGTGTCTGCGGCGACACAGGACGCCTTTGCATTTGCACCCAATTTACTACTTTGATTTCAGTCACCGTTTACGACAAGCCGTGAGTATATTCAAACTCTCTACTGACAGGGTTTGGTCAACATATACGGTGTGGGCCTTAACTGTGTTTGGGATTTATTTCGTATGGTTTAAAAACCTATACAAGCAGGCGACCTCCCTAGCGATGTCGTTACTCGCTCTAATCGTTGAAGTTTTTATCCTCTATGGGGCCATTCTGAGGAGTGTGCACCGTGCGTTTTTTGCGTTACAACGTTACGTAAACAACTATTATTAAATTATGACGATTTATAAACGAATAGATTGCTCGGTTTACAATGCATAAATGGGTAACAATATTTGAGAGAACCGCTTCAACAGTAAGAATAATGAATGAAGACGCCTAAAGTCTGAAAAGACATCAGTGGTTATTCAGTGAATTTGTGAGTCGATAAGAGAAAATCCATAACTATAGACTTGCATTAGAAATGAACGCTTAAAAATTTAGAGGACCACTTTGGCGCAATATTATTTGGTGTGATTTGACTTTGACGAATGTTTATTGTCCGTCGGTTGAAGGTCCTGGTTGCAGCGTTCCGCCGCACACTGCTAGCACACAACGAATCCACCGAGCGAAAAGCACAAATAAAACACGCAGATCGTTTACGGGTTAATCTTTTTTATTTCGTACAACTAATTGTTCATAAATTGCGCACTATGCCGGATTCAACTTAAATACGTGTCTCGACAATATTTTAATTAACAACGCAGCGAAACACATGCACGAAACACACGTTACTCCCTTAGATTAAATTAAAAGAAATTAGGATACAATTGTATTCCAATTAAAAGGTAAGCCCAAACTCCCATCCACATTCCAAGTAGTGAGCAATATGCCCGATCTTCCAGAAGACGGTCTACTGGGAAATGACTTCCTGTCAAGGAAGTGCAACGTGGAGGGCCCCAAACAACGCGTCACTTTTCCTCACACGAAAAGAAACCCTACCGTATTTAGCGTGCCAATAAAATTCTCACACCTCGAGAAAAAGGCGCCTGAAAACAAATACGCCAAAGGAAAACAGGAGCAAGCCCAAGGTAAGCGCAAAATTCTCAGCTTAAAAAGGAACCCCAAGGAGCTAAGTGATAATGTCAAGGGTATTAACCAAATAACAAATACTTCATCAACAAATTTAACAAACCCACACCCTGGTCCTCTCAGAATACAAACCTATTGCAAATGCCCACAACGCCTGAGAAAATAATAAACCCCAATGAGATCGCGGAAATACTCAGGGTTTATCATAATTCCCCTTCCGGTGAACATCTGAGCATCACAAAGTCGTATAATAAAATACGACAAAGATACTGGTGGCCGTCCATGCTCTCCGACATTCGGAAAAATAGAAAGCAATGCAAAAATGCCGTTCTTCAAACGCAACCGCATGCCCCGGAATTGAAACAAAACCGCAATTGTTTCAAGTGGGAAACATGGTATTGGTGAGGCATAAAAACCACAAGGGCAAAGAAAAACCCATCGGGAAGCACCCTTTCCTCATTACAGGAATAACTAAGGCAAACAACGAGGTCATCAAAATAGGCCAAAGATCCGTGGTAATCCATAACAATAGACTAAAACCTTATTTCTAAATCCTAACCCTTCCAAATACCCGTGCCCCACTATTAACCCTAGACGTATGCTATCCCCAAGGTGTATCACAGTCCATCACTTAAAAACTTTCCTAAATACACAATATGGACAGAAATAACAGACGACACAAAAATTGTCAAAAATATAAAAACTAATAAATATTATACCAAAAATATTAAAACAAATGTAAAATATAAACAAAACAAAACAGACATTAACCCTCAATGAGGAAGGCAATTTATAAATAACAAACAAAATTGTAACCATTTCAAAAATACATGTATTACTAGAATAAGACCCTTTTTAAACATAATTACATTTATATTAAAAAAAAAAAAACCAACAACCAAATAAAGTTAATATTAACGTTTAAATATATATACTAGAAAAAACAACTTCACTATTAATAAAAAACCAAAGTGAAATAAGAACATTTACGTTGACCCTTTATACCTTAATATAAAACTTATTTACTGTAAAATTTACTTTCATTTTAAACAAGACTTGTGAATAATATAACCAAATTAATTAATACTATACCCAAAAACAAATGAATAAGAAACATACCCCTAAGTTAACTACCAAATAAACTTAACACTACATATAATACACAAATAAAACTAAGACTGACATAGGAAAACAATCAAGTACAAAAAGAATTCACGTACAAACATTAACCCTCAACAAGGAAGATAGCTTATAAACTAAATTATAAAAAGAAAAAAAAAAGGGGGGTAGCTAAACAAAATTATCGGCAAATCCAAAATAATTTAGCCCATTGCTGTTACCAACTTGTATATTAACAATATTTATCAATCTCAACTATTTAACATTAACAAACCTTACAATTATATGAATCCACCCTTAAATTCACAAAAAATAATAAAACACAAAAGGTACATATCAGATAAATAATATCCTTTATCATTATAAAATATGCTCTATATCCACCACTAGAATAAGACCTTCTTAAAAATAATACACATTTACCTATTAAGTTATTAATCTACCGTTACTTCCAAATCAAAAAAATTATAAATATCAACATCTTATATCCTTAAGCCTATGTTAGAAAAATAACATTGTAAAACACAAATTAAACCAAAACCTTTACTAATTTAAAATCCATCTACTTACCTTTATAACACATATGCCCATTCTTAAAATATACCTAAACCATGTTGATAAATACAACCAAATAACGCAAGAAATGTTAAACTAAATTAAAACAAATGTAACTATCGCGAAATTGAAATGCCACCGCCCTTTGCTTTCCACCCATTCTAGAAAATTAATCTCTTCTAGATTAATTTTCTTTTCTAAAGGGGGGAGGGATGTAGCGATCCTAAATCGCTACTCCCATCCAAATCCCCAATATTATCAAATCCTAAATTTCCCAATTGCATATTGAATCGTATGAGCAATAAATTAACCCAAAGCTAATTTATCATTCATTGATTCAACTCCACATAATAAACCCAAATCCCAAATTTTCCATTGCTTCATTTCAAATCCCATATTGAGTCACATGTACAACGAATTTAACCAAAAGTTAATTCATCATACATTGACTCAATTCCTAAAAACCTTGACATCATGAAATGCTAAATTCAAAACGCATTTCATGATTTCCCTTCCTAGAACCCATCCAACTAAAGCCTCTAACAAATTCCCAGAACACAACTCGAATTGAAACGCAAACCCTTTTGTGTGTTTCTGGGAATTTTGACCATAAAATAGTTGACAATTCTCAACTAAAAAATCTATAAAAGGGGAGTGAATTTCAATTTCGTGATTAACAAACATACACACCGACCAAAGCGCAGATTATCAGACGCCAAAGACGTGATCTGCGTTCACTACCGCACCCAAGACCTACCGGTCTTGTACGATTTCTTTCCCACCATCCCTCTATAAAAGTAGTTAGAGAACACCCGGACTAACACTGTCCACACTATCCTTGGATACCCCCCCTTTTTCTCTTTTCTTTTCAGAGATCGCGAGACCGAGCCCAACATCCTCACGGATGTGGGTGATTCTGGTTATCGCAAGATGACCAGAAGTCAGAGACAAGATGAAGGACACATATGTCCTGTCTCGCTAAATTCGGCCTTCTCGCCACAATTTTTTTTTTTTTTTTTTTTATCTCGTGATTAGTAGATCTCCAGAGACCGAGCCCCTGGCCGCGCGCAATACGACTAAGTTACAAAAAATAAAATAAACATTAGTTAGCAAAAAGGTTGCCTTTTCGTCATTGGGGATGCCTGACCCTTGATCCGGCTTTTCAAATTGTTTCAAATTGCGTTGTCCCAAATGTTTGGTTACGGTTCCTCAGCTTAGCTTGGCTTCGGGAGTTAAATAGTTTTTCGAGTGACGTCAAACGATACGCATTCATTCGACGCACCAAGTACATCGGAACACCCCGCAGCTGAATACCAGGGGACTCCCTATAAAGAGGCAAACCACGTTAACGACGCCGCCGATTCAGGACCTACCAACTTATCATAGGAAAGCACGTTAACGACGCCGCCGATTCAGGACCTAACAACTTATCCTAGGAAAGCACGTTAATGACACCGCCGATTCAGGACCTAACAACTTATCCAAGGAAAGCACATTAACGACGCCGCCGCCTCAGGACCTAACAACTTATCCTAGGGAAGCACGTCAACGACGCCGCCACCTCAGGACCCAACACAATTAATCATTTGATTTTTTACATCTTCCTCTCCGTACGAATTGTCGTCCCGTCGACGGCCCAAATTATACTATCTATCTCAACCCCAAAAATATCCTGCTACAGATCGTATCTATATCTGCACAGAGAATTTTCCTATTCGCTCTGCTAACAGAATTTCCGAATCTCTGTTAGCAGCATGTTATTAAGTCCCAGGGGTAATTTCGGTGCCTGAAAAGGAAAAAGTCAATCGACGCATACATCCTTAAACGTCATTATCACCATCCGTAGTGGTGATCGAAATTTGGTTTGACGGCTGTCGATTTTGTGCCGCCTTTATTTGCACAAAACATCTGGCGCGCGGCCGACGGATATCATGCAGTTTGAATGGACGTACGGTCCATGGTTTTGTTTAACTTCTTTCGGTTAAAACTAACAATCCATTAGTCCTTTCTAATGGGTGTGAAAATCGAAAGGGATCGTGGGATCGGAATAGATCCTTTGTAGGTTTTTAGCCTCAACAATTTTCCAAATTATCTCGTTGAGATAATTACGGTTGCCTGCAATTTGGTAGCGGATAGGTTGCCGCTGCATTTGTTTGGTTGACGGATTTGGGTGGCCTTTATGGCAGCTACCCGCACCTGCAGCCGCTGGTCGGCTAATTTACCGACGATAGCGATTCCTTGTAACATCGTGTAGATGTTCTGGATTTCCTGTTGTGCAGAGCTGGGATGCGATGCATTTCGATCTTTTGGAATTTATCTAGGGAGCCGGATAATTGTATGGTTTTTACCTTTGTTTCAGGTATGCTACAATCGACATGTTGAGCTTGATATTGAAAGCTTTGGGACGTTCAGTTCCTTGCTTTTTCGTGTCGGGCTCAACGTTGTGGTGAATGTTTCAGGGCCCTAGCGGACTTAGTGGCACGCGTCTGTAACGTTTTCAGGTTAGGTATGCTCCTTGAAGGGTAGGAACCCTACCTGGGTGGAATTGTGCGTTCCTAGAACGCTACACCACCATATGAAGAATTTTATATCAGCAAATTTAGGAAATTTACGTCACGGAGAGGAGACATTGAATGACGTCTCTGGACATCTTGCTCCAAGTGATTATTTTGTATAGAGGCAGAAATTGAATAATAACCATATAACGTTTGTGGGGAATCAACGCCATTCCAAGATTAGTTTGTTAACGTGGTTTTGAAAATTCGTGAATTCGCCTTGATTTTGGAAAATTTTCAAAAGTTCTTTTTTTTGTAGTTTTTGAAAATGTAAATTAAGATTTATAA
The DNA here is from genome assembly GCA_963931805.1 of Microdon myrmicae. Taxonomy (NCBI): domain Eukaryota; kingdom Metazoa; phylum Arthropoda; class Insecta; order Diptera; family Syrphidae; genus Microdon; species Microdon myrmicae. Next base: position 123,170,060 of record OZ007499.1, read on the forward strand.
GTTCCCTAATACTTTTTTTATTATATATTGAAACTGGGCATACAATTAAGGTCCACCCTATACATAACCACATTTATCTAGGGGAAAAATAGCTCGGAACAAACAATGATAATAAATTGAATGTTGATTAAAACTTGTAACAGTTCTGCATAAATTCAAATACACATCATTTCTTTATTTCCATAAAGTATCTTTAAACCACTGCTGTGGTTACGTCGATTATTCATTGTCTCTTCTAACGAATTCTCCAACAATGGAAGACCGAAAAGTATCAGAAGACACAATCTCAGGCCCCACAGATAGGATGTAACTCCAATTAACGCAGATTCATATATGGATTATTACCCTTCTACTTTTTCGGTCATAAACTCCTGCAAATAAGGTCCTTATCTGAAAATTTCAGCACTTACTCTTCCCTTTTTATAACACCATACCGACTTTGGGCAATTACTTCCAATTATACTTCTCCGAACTCATTTAATCCTGCGAGCATTTTCATCCTGCATTTGATGTCCTCCCGCAATACGTTCATTGACGTTGAACTTACTTTATGATCAACGAACATATCCTTATTGGGTTTGCAACGCCAAATATTAGTAACAAATCGAATCGTAAAAAGCAACAAATACCAGAGACTAGTCATTTATTGATATCGCTGCGTTCTGTTCGAGAGTTTTATGGGACACTCCTTGAACAGTTTCCTCAGAACAAGAGCACATATGTCCTTCTGTGGAATATCCTGCAAAACATTTGACTTAGTTACTTTTCTCGTGACTTCGATTTATTATCGCTTTATTGAGTTTATCCATTCTGGCTACAGAGGAAGATAAAGGAGCAAAATAAACAGAAAAAAAAGGAGGAAGAAATCGAACTCAGAACAATTTCCCCGACCGACCAATCGATCACTTGACCAACTCTCCAACCACCACCCACGGCCCAATCAAATCTTAGTGGCAATCCACCAGAGAGATGGCCATCTACGAAACTTCCCCCTTGAGTTGTAAATGTGAAATGAGTACCTTTTGATTACTCTGCAATCGAACGATAGATACTGTCGTTGGTTTTTCCTGCTTTCCCTTTTTTTTTATTATCCACCGATAAACGACCAAGGAAACTAGAGTCTAAAGTTGATGTAAAGTTGAATGTTGCGCAACATTTCAAGTTCCTGCAACATTCGGAGTAAGGGGATCACTTGCTACAAGATGATTTCTCCAAGCTATCCGCACACACACACATATGCCCGAGGTGGATTTTGTATCCTTGCAGATTGCGAGCGAATTGTCTGAACGTAAAATTCGCCGTGCTATACAGCGAATACAAAATTCGTTATACAGCCGGGAGATTCGCTCGAATCGAAGCGGATTCCGTTCAAAGGCAATTCGCCGCAGAACATGCCAGCATAGGATAGGAAAAATGTCGACGGTGTTAGGGTAGTTTTTTCATATCAGCGTTTAGTTGGAAGCAGACTTCCCGGTTAAATTGACGCGTTTTCTCAACCCTCTGTACAAGCAGCGGTGCTTAAGCTCAAAGCATTTTCTCAAAGTTTTTAGTTTCTTGTGGGAGTGCTGTTCTTTAAGGATATACCGAGAAGGTCGCTCGCTAATGGGCCAAACTGTTCTCGATGTTTGAATTTCGCGCGTCGGTACCAAATTTGAATTTGAATCCGTGTTGATAAAGAGTTTTGGAATTTACCTGTGGGAGTTGTGTAATGCACTAAAAAAGGAAAACGAAAAAGTAAAATAGAATGAAATTAAACAAATCAGTTTCTTTGGATTAAACAAAGGCGAGAGGATTAAACGTTTACATTCGAAGTTCGTCCGAGTGTTTCTGGGCTTTCGAACTGCTCCAATCTCCGATAAGGCATTGTAATCTCCATTAAATACAGAACCGTAATATCACGTACCGCCCCCGGCAAGACTTGAAAGCAATCTCCTTTATCTCAGCCCTTCACAGTTTTATAGCGCTGGCCGTTCATTAAATATGCGCAACTAATGGATTTGTGTTTATCTACTAAAAACTCGAAATGATTTTGGTGCCATGATGGGGATTTGTGTAGTTTCACATTAAGTGCGTTGTGCCACTCCGATAACAATTGCACATTGTCGGTGGTGAAGTGCAGACGATTTCGGTGGATTAACAAAAGGATAACGGAGTGAACGGACTGAGAATTCAACTACTTCTGACGGGGGTCCTTCCGTTGTACACTCTATGGTTTGTTACTGTTAATAGTTTCTGGCCACTTAATTGCACCGGTTTACGTTAATCGCCTTTGGTTTTGTTAAGCGGCATTTTTGAAAGTTTGGCTACTATTACATTAGCGATTTTCGTCCCATTTGTTTGTTTAGTTGTTTTCTGAAAAAAAAAAAAAAAAAAAACAAAGAGTACAAAAAAAGTAAGGAAAAAAATTATCGAGGTTAATCCTGAAGTGGTTCGACTTTTGTGCGAGGTAAAGAGTGCTTGCAAAGAAAGTAAAATCGAAAATAATTGGGGCACTTGCTAGATAATACGTGAATGTATATGCATATGTTTATGTTCCCCTGTGAATATTGTCCAACAAACAAAACAATTTAGTATTATTTTGTCGTGTGTACATTCGTCTACTTTGCGGTGTTGTTTTTACAAATACCAAAGAGGATTGTTTGGAATTCGCTGAGAAGATAGAGGGTATGTATACCTGTACTTGTTATTTGTGCAAAGCAAGGCTTTATCTTTAAAGGCAAAGCTATTTCTATTACTACATAAAAGAAAAAGAAACAAAAAAATGAACAAAATTAGCACACTTGTACTGCTTTCCTTCTTTTCAGTTCCTGTTTTAATTAATTCATATTTTCTGTTGTTATTATGCCTTCATTTACGACGAGCCCAAGTCACCGCGGGTCTTATGGAAATGTAATCTGTATTCCCTTGTGTTTTATTACACAGTGACGATTTTATTAGAATTTTAATTAGAAATGTTACTCTCACGTTCGCTGAAACAAAAGCTGAACATTTTTAAATCGTAGGAAGTAGGAAAGGTAGATTAGCCCTTTTTTGGATATCACGTCAGTATGACAAATTGTAACGAGTTTACCATTTTATTTTAAGGAAAACATTATTCAATCGTAAATCTGCAGAGAAAAACAAACAAAGTTTACCGGATGTATATCACGTATGTGATTGATGAGAAATCTGAGGGTGTTATGCTGTACGCAACCTCCTTGTGTATCCTACTCCTTTGCAAGACTTTTATTTTAAATATATTTCCTGGGGTATGTACAGATGAAAGGCAAATGGGGAATATTTATTATAGTGGATTAGCTTGGTGGAAATTTTGTTTTACAATAATTGCTCATTTAAATTCTTATAAAGAAAACATGGAGTTAGAAAATGGAACAGAATTGAAATATTTTTGTTTTGTTTTTCTTTCTTGGTTGGGTGATAAGTATGGATATCGCTGAAACACAGTCTGACAAATTATAATCGAGACTGAGGCAATAAAAACAACACAAATAATTTATCAATACTTATTTCGTCTCCTTTAAAAATGTCCATTTCTTCTGGTCAATCCAGTCATCCGAACAATTTGCATAAACATATTTCGAGATTAGCTTCAATTTTCTTAACAAATTTTCTACTATGTCTGCAATTGACTCAAAATGGTAACTTGAATTTCAGATAGAGGAAAAAGTTACAGGGTGCTACATCTGGAGAATATGATACATGCTCGATCATACTGACAGTGTTTTTGGTCAGAAAATAGTCCGATTATTACGTTCCATTTGGAGAAAATGTATCTCTCTTAAAATAAGCTACGCTGCGACACGTCCAATGGACAAAACATTAATTAAATGTGTCGACCAATTCGTGAGATGCAGATAAGTCTTGGGTAAGATCTTGTGGCGGTTCCGCCAAATCCCACGGTTCGCTTTCATTAAAAACCCCCATATCTTCCATCCAATCATATAATTTCGCTAATGCAAATACATTAGCACCTTAAATGCTTTACGCACCTAGGATTATCTAAGGTATAATCTAAAAACCTTCAGTAAAAGAATTCTTACCTTTTCTTGCATTCCCTTCACATACAAATTCCTGTAAGAGTTCTTTCTTACCTTACCATAAATTCCGTGTAATAAAATTCATCGGTTCGCATATCATACGACCGCATATCAGGTAATCTTACCCTTGAGTTGGCTAATCCCAGCCTCAATATGTGTACATAAAAACTATCTATGGACACATCGGCTGCTGACACTTTTAGCCAGCGATAAATAGTCCAACACCAGCTGCATGTAATTAGCACCATCCACGTTGAGACTATTTCCCTAACTTATATCATGAGTAAACAAGATTCCGCTGTCCTCCATCAGGCATTCTTCATAATTCAATCGTCCTAGTATCCCAAATGCATCTATCATCTAATGTTTACTCAGTTGAACTCTCAGGCCATAAATTTATTTATCCTACATAGTTCTGGATCCCTTTCCCAGTAACCTCTCACATAAACAAAAAACTCCACGATCCCTTTTTCCTTTCATTGTTTAGAGTCTTTCCCATGGCTTTGATCCATAAAAGAACCAGTGTACACATATACATGTGTACTGCGACGATCTTCTCTATGAGATCTGTTGGTTACCCCAAAGAGAGACTCTACGTCTCTTTTGGAACAGGAAATGCATCTTTAATTTAAGAGAGCCAGTTTCACTGGCTGAATTTCTTTTAACAACGATTGAATATCGTTGAGTCCATTTCCATCCGCCCGCCGCCATGGTCACGCGTCACTCCCGCTCCCCGTCACTGCGGAGACGCATATATATATATATATATATATATATATATATATATATATATATATATATATATATATATATATATATATATCGGAGTCATGTTCGTGTTGTACCCCGAGTCGTGGCTAGTAGTGTTAATTATAATCAAAAGCAAGTCCGTACAATCAGTGTTCGAACTAGTTCATGTATTTTAAACAGTGCCATCGTAAAATGTTAGTATCCAATAAGAAAATGAAACGGAACAATAATCCATGGATTCAAACAAGTTATTCCAATAATCGTGTTTTTCTTTAAAATGAAAATACAACTAAACAAGGAAATGGTGTGTTTTCTATTTTTACTTGTCCTGTGTTGGTGTTTCCTTTGATACGTGTCGAAACAATTAGTGACAGTCGGATGGGGATAGGAGTGAACCGTGTGTCCGTGTTTGGCACAAAACTCTTAAATCCCCACCATCTCTTATCCTATAGTGACGATTTTTGAGCACAATTTTCTTCACTAAACCAATATTTCCCGACGTAAGTTCAGTCTGTCCTGGGTAACGCAAGTTTTAAACTATTTCACGGTCCTTTTTGAACACTTTATACCTCTTAAATTGTTTTGTTTCTCGTAGGCTTTTACTATTTATTTCTAGATCATCATCGGCACTACAAACGGAACCGGTCTTGGCCTTATTTAGCAAGTCCTTAGGCTTGTTAAATTTTCCATAATGATTTGTGTTTTCCGGGCAAGGTCATTAGTCTTGCGGCAGAGGCTCCCCTACGGGGAATCGAACCCCGGTCTCTAGATCAGTTTGCGATAATAATTGGAAAGCGACCCTTAAATTCCATATTTTAATTTAAGTTTAGCAAGCGCGATCGGCTTTTAATATTGACATATGACAAGAACAAGGGGGTGTATATCGACTCCCCTAAATTATATTTCATTATGAGGTATCCGATGAGGACTGTGGTTAATAAACGAGTTTTCTACTACTGTTTATTGGTCTGTAAGAACGGGAAAGTTCATGAACTTGTGGGGGTTCTTTATCATCATCATCATCATCATCATCGCCACTACAACCGGGAACCGGTCTTGGCCTTATTTAACAAGTCCTGAGGCTTGTTAAATTTTCCATAATGATTTATTTTTTCTGGGCAAGGTCATTAGTCTTGCGCCAGAGGCTTCCCGACGGGGAATCGAACCCCGGTCTTCCGGGTGACAGGCGGGTATACTAACCACTATACTATCGAGGAGCCCAAGGGGGTTCTTTAACCCACTTCCAAAGAACCACCCATCCCCTTTTACCTGTCTCCCACTTACCAGGCAAGTTTTTCTACATACCTGCAAATGAGCAGTGTAAGCTACTCCGTATTACCTCCCACCGGAAAACATAAGTCCACGGCAAGACTATCATCTAGCCGTGACATCGAACTTTCACCTCGGGGCTGGCTTGCATCCAACGCATCATGCCCCCTAAACCTAATTTGGTTACCTCATCAGGTAACCAGGATTTATCCATGAACATATCAATGCGCAATGCTAAAATGCATTTTCTCATACATGTGCATGACATGTTCATCCTCACCACTGAAAGAAAATCAGGCATTAATAGCATCGAATTTGTCTGGTTCATAATACATGAACCATTTCATATACCCTATTGGCTCAGCTTGTCACCAATAAACGATAAACACACGCTGGCCAGCGTATTGTGGACACAGCTGCAGCCGATATTCTTCCTACGGTCCATAATTGAACCATTGCTCTTATACCCTTGGGTTGCAACGCTTGCATGCAATTCCCTATTATCGGCTACCAACCGATTTGGGTATGAATATGATCGTTGTTTAGGCAATCATACCCACATTCATGCTCTATGATGGCCCTTCTGAAAACTAAAGTAAACACACAGTATCTCACTGTGTTTGTTTTGCTACCCAACACTGGTCCATGGTTCCCCTGGGTGGCAAATTCTCACCACCATAATCATGCACCAGCATATTAATCCAAATAAATAGCCATCCAGCCTGACCCTTTGCCATCGTCGGCAAGATTTCTGTTGACTTAATGTCAACAAAATATCTTCCTTTCTAGAGCACCAGAGCCATACGGCTAAATCAAACAAACCCCAAATCTTCGGTCGACATATCGTCACCGAAGAATGTTTCGCCTACAACGGCATTACATGAACACAATGCCTGCAGCCACTTTTTGCTCGTCCATTTATTTGAACGGGTGCGGTACTGTTCGTTGTCGATATGCGGGCAAAGGGGTATTATACTTGACCGTACGGTCATACGGAAATTCCTCACACTGAATCCCGATTCGATCGCTGATTGGCTGATCCTAGATCGGGATTAGTGGATGTCGGCGGCAAAATAAAGTTGAGTCAAATTTCATCATCCTTCGAGGAGAGACGTCGAGTCTCTGCTGTCGTGCCTTCCGTTGTCAGATTTAAATTTCTGAAGCGTACACACGCTTGTTTTCGTGTCGAGTTTGTATCGAGAAACATAAGTTCTATGGGAATGAATTTAATATTTAATAGGAATCAATTTACTTAAAAAATAATTGCCAAATACGAGTGTGACGTTGATTCATAGAGTTCGTATACCGCACCGTAAATAACAAGTGCGCAGTGAAAATTAAAATCAAGACTACTGAACAAACAAAACGACCCATAAGTTCCATTGTTAGTATTTAAAAAAAAAGCTATGTTCAAGAGAATAAACTAAGATAAAAATAACAGAATAAATTACTCCAGTGTGTTTTTCTTTGGAGACTTGTTGTGTTCGCTGTGTGCTCTATTCCTTCTGGTAGGAACAATTTACAGTGATATTGGTGGTGTTCCTGCTGAACCAGCGTCCGTGTTGACGCACTAGAGGAAATAACCCACAAACTCCTGACTAACCTACGTCACTGTTCCCTGTTCTGAACTCTTTCTTTTCACCGTTCAGTACCGGATTTAATTTTCAGGCCAGACTCTACATTGCCCTCCCTCGCCCTTCGGGGAGTTACCTTTTTTCTCCTTCTCGTTGGTCTTCTTCCAAGAATTCCACGGACTATTTTTTCGTTACCCATTCTCTCTACATAGCCGACTTGCGTTAATTTTTATGACCTTAGGATTTTAACTGTTTGGTTTGAGACATAGCTTTTCCAATTCACGGTAGTGGACTTTCCTTGACTTTGGATTCGACTATTTAAACGTTTGAATTCGAACACCCGTCTCATTCGACGGATTCGAAGTGACTTTGCTTTGTTTTCATTTTATCTTAACCTTTGTCTACGACTCATATCATACCCATATATGCAGGTCGTATTTTGTATATATAATATTGAGTGAACTTATACATTCTGCGATTCCCAATTGATTCGACGCTTATTGTTTACTTTGGAGGCACATAACACGACCATTAGCAACTGGTATGAATACAAGCGTTCAGTTATCATCAATGATAGCAAAGATGTTTCACATATCTCATTGTATCGTTTCTATAATTGCAGCGTAATTGCTTATTATTGTCATAGGTCACAATCTGTATTTGTTTTACGTTTTGTGTCGCCATAGATGGCACAAGGCTAATAACCTTGTGGCGACTCTAACAGATACACACACAATTCACAAGCAAAATAGCGAAGAACACGAACGAAAATATAATTCACATCAGTGGAGTATAGTCGAGTTTAAAAATCAAATTCAAAACACGGTCAGTAACCTGATGGGTAACGCTTGGGTTCAATTTTTTTCGTGATTCAAACTGTCATAGCGCCAGTTAGAATCACACGATCTTCTTCACTATTATTTCAAACGCTATAACCTTACCAACAAAAACGAATTATTATTGAAAATTTAACAAGACTCGGGACTTGCTAAATAAGGCCAAGACCTGATCCCGGTTGTAGTGCCGATGATGATGATGATAATCGTCATAGTGTTTTCCCAGTTGTGGTAGCTGGATTCTACGATTTACCTCTCTATGCGCTTTAGATTTTATGCAATTTTACAGTGTGCTCATAAACTAAACTGGTATGTTCATTTAGCACAGGTTACTTGTGGAGATGCCAAAACACGGACACTTATTTCCTTTTACACCCAACGATTGTTCGAGGAATAAAACACAATTCAGGTTAGAGATGTAAAGTTTAACTTTTATTCACAATTAATATTCAATATCCGTGGTGATTGTTCTGGAAATTGTCTTACAATTTATGATAATTCAAACACTCGAGTATTTACAAACTGTTAAGAATTGTTCTGCGCACCGATGTACAAATTATGGTACTTCAAACACGCGAGTTTTTACAAACTGTTAACAATTGTTCTGGGTAATTCAAACACTGACTATTTACGAACTGTTAACAATTTTTCTAGGTAATTCGAACACTGAGTTTTTACAAAAGTACACTCGATCGTTGGCGCACTTACACCCTTGCGGGATTAATCCTAGGGACTGGTAGATAGCTTGACCGACCGCGGTGATGGCTGCAATCTGACTCTTGGTTGGATGACTCTTTACAGACATCCGACGAAAACCAAAAAAAAAAACTAAAGGATCCGCCGCCAATGGCGAAGGTCCAAAACAAAAAGGAAAAGAGAAAAACTCATGTAGCAGATCGAATCGGCTGCTACATGTTTGGGCAAGATAAACTGCCGCCATCCGCAAGGGATAGATTCTTGATTGACGTGAGTCAATAAAACCCTTGCCGAAGGCAGAAATCTATCTTGGAAAAATGTATCGAACATTGGGCATGGCCGTTGTTAGATCATCTAGCATAAACAAATTTCGGTCGTATGATCCGATGCATGTTATCTAAGGGATGTGTTAATCCCGTTGAAAGGCACTGTCCGGCGAAAGTATCCGCTTGAATGTTTACTTTGTGTAAACTAAAATTGGTGGCCATGACCGATGCTGGTGATAGTTCCAAGAAACGGCAACGGATCATAAAATCGGTCATGCTTAGATCCAAGCAAAATATGCGCGCCTGAAAGGCCCATGTTTGATTTGATCTTCTTTACTTTAGGAAAGATAGATCGTAGACATGCCGTTGGAAATCTGGCTTGCAGCTGTGCAAGCAACCCGAAATAATGCTAGGTCAATGAATGTGTACGAAAATAACACACGGAAAGATCAGCGTGTGTTGGTGGATATGTGCCATCCATTGTTCGGTCGCGGAAGCTCGGTTGATGAATTGATGTCATGGCAAGATGATAATCTTGCCATGAATTATGCTTTTAGGAATGACAGTGGGGAAGGGGTTTGGAAAAGCCACCAAAAAAGGTAAGCTGCCTAATATATATTTATGTCGGTTATCCTTGGGGATAACCGAATTAAATCCAGCGAATTGGTTGGCGGTTAATGCCGTAGCAAGGTTGCATAATCTTGCTGAAACTTCGACTTCAAGGTAAGTCGCATCGCTGGGAATGGTGGGGATCGAGCGATGCATGGCTCCTCGGGCCCTGAAAAGCCCCACATACTCAACATCAAGTGAATCCTAATAATTATAGGGGACAGCCCCAAGACAAAATATTTTGAAGTGACATGTTGTGCGTGTAACATGGTTATAATTTGCCGGAATGTTTTTAGCTAAAGTCGACGTGCCACTGTAGTCTATTTATTCTTATTTCTTAATCTTATTTTTTCTTAAGAAAATTTAACTTATGGTACTGAGTCGGTGACCTGACATGCAATTTTTTCAAATGGTTAAGGGTTTCTCTCAATCATTTCATGGAGCCATTGTTTAATGGTGTGATAATTATGTAAATCATCAGACCAATAAACAATGGCTCCGTGAAATGATTCCATGTAGGAGGCTGTGCAAACGCGTCACGCAATAATTGTGACGAACTGCCGCAAATATCAAATCAGTTTTGACGGGGCAATCAAATTTTGAACTGTGACCACCAACGAGCTGGACTCTTTTTGAATATTCTTTCGATTTGCTACGAAAAGAAAATTACCACATCCTTCCGGTTTTCCCGATGGTTTTTTTTAAGGGGTGTTAATACACCACGGCAGAAAAAGTGTGAGACGTTGACAATAATAATTAATCACAGGGAGAAGGCCGTATATTTAAATATATTTTTGCTCACGATGTCCTACATTAAAGTTATACAGACTTCCTTAATTTACCATCAATCAATTAATCAATACTGAAATTAGAAAGATGTTGACATCTTTGATGAGGCCACATCAAAATTCTTATTCTGGCGTGACTAACCGCCCCCCCCCCCCCCCCCCCCCCCCCAACTTATCAAACATCCAAAACCTACAAATAACGGGTTTACCTATATGGACTTGACAACTTTTTTTCGGTAGTAAATTCTTACAATTCGCAGACGTTGTTCGTTCGTGTACTTAACCATGATGGAAATGTTGAGTTTACTGAATAAATTGACAGTGACAGTTCGATGATTAGTGGAAGGATGCGTTTACAAGTTGTCAAGTCCTTATTTGAAAACTCGTTACAATAATCACTTCTAATAACAAATCATCATCATCATCAGCGCTACAACCGGGATCCGGTCTTGGACTTATTTAGCAAGTGTGGAGGCTTGTTAAAGTCTCCATAATAATTTATTTTTACGGGCAAGATTATTAGCCTTGCGCCACCCTAATAGGAAATATATCCCATGAATTCGTAGAATGCTGGTGCGCTAAATTCACGCGGGACTTAAGGTGGTATTACACCGTAAGGGCATCAAGTAAATGCGTAGCGTTTTCCACAATTTCAATTTATATCTTTACAAATATATCGGCTAGTCAAGCACTCGTGAAACTCTTGATTTGCAAACCCAAGGCGAAACCAATTATCTAAACACACCAATTTCTTCAGTTAGGGGCGTTAGAGCAGTGGTATAAAAATAATAAACTTTAATTCCAGCGTAAGTTTGGTTAGATGGTAAGTTTGTATTTAGAAAGATTCCAACAAAGGCACACAACATTAAACTGATTCGTTTCTAGCTCCTTGCATCGGCTTCCCATTATTTCCGAGAGAATAAAAAATTAATTTTGCAAACGCCCATGGAAAAACTTGTAACCACAAAAACAGTCATATATGGCACTAGATCAATGCAACTAAGTACGGGATTAGATGAAAATACACGCATACATATAACAAGAACAACAATGACATATCTGCCGCGTTTATCTATTCCGATTAAATTGTTATTTCTCAATCGTTATTGTTAAAGTACATTAAAAGGATGAATAAGTGGTGGAAATAACGTAAACCCAATAATGGGATGGATTTATCAATACCAATGTTGTGGGAGAATAATTTATCACACCGAAAAAGGCCTTACGTCACATTAGGTCAATACCTAACCACGCAAATTCAAGTATGAAAATTCTGTGAGGATCCTATATTGTGCAAACCTAAATAAGTGTTCAATATCGGTTCTGCGGTATTTACCAAAATTAATGGCTGAGTCTCTATTCCATTCCTCATCCTCTACTTCATCTTCCTCTCGCGGTGTACACTGACCTTAAACACTTTGCTTACATTTTGTTGTCTATTAAAAATCACGGATAGTATCAAATTCTCTTCGCAACACAAAAGTTCAAACTAACTTTTCCCTTAAATTGCTTAGTAAATATCGTGGATAGTACTTGAGGTGAACTGAGGTCCCTAGCTGCTGACGACAAACCACTTTCCAATTTTGCGGCCAGGTTTGTGAAAAAAATGGGTTACATATTTCAGATTCATCGTATCTCCAATCTTTCTAGCAGGGTATGAATCCAGCGGCCAAACAAGCTATTTGACTTTGGAGGTGATCCATGTATCGATCCAGTTTTTTTTTTTTTTACTTCATTATAAGAACAACAATGCCGGTCAACCAGGCCGTGTAGTATTTCCCAAAACAAGTGATGGCCAGGAAATCGCTTGGAAAATACCGCGGCTATGGGACAACTTTTCTTTTCAACGTTTTCAATAATGTCTAGACTAATTTCGCAATGTGGGGTCGAGCATTATTTTGTTGCATAATCACTTTAACATATTTCTCGTTGTGTTGCGTTGGGTGCGATACCGATCGTCTGTCGTTGTTTCAGTCGGTTTTGTCAACTCATGGTACCCTAGGCCGGGCTGGTACCACCAATACAGAGCATGACCTTAGAGCTGTGAATATTGGGTTTCTCTATTCTACATTAGACCAACCCATAATTCCAACCACAATTTCCACCTTATTTCGACCGCTTTCAGCGCGTCATAACTACCCATTTCCCTTATATGCTATTCACCTGAAATAACATGTTTTCCCCAAGGACGCATAGCTAAACTCATTATCCTATGCAGATAATGCATATTGAGTTTAGCTACTACCTTCGCCATACGGCAATACTATTGCTCTAACCATGGGATTTCCAATGAAATTCCATTCGTATTGGTTAGCAACAACCAAGTCAAATCAAGCGACGCGGATGCAGCATCATCCATTGGCAATCTTTATTAGAAAAGGGATCAATCATAAAGTAATATATAGTGGAGAAGTGCGCAGGTTCCGGGTGCTGGATGCCTGTATCGTACGCATACCCCTTCAGCAAGGAAGGGGTTTGTATGCGATTGCGGTCTACGCACCTGAGGAGCACCAACATAACCTACTTACACTCTCTCTCTCTCTCTCTCTCTCTCTCTCTCTCTACACTCTTTCGATGCTTACAATTGCACCTGGGCAAAAACTACTTTATCCTAGGGGGAGATATGAACGCCAAGCATAGAAATTGGGGAAATTATATATCTAATCCCAGAGGAAATCAGTTGGCTGGTTGGTTAGATCAGTTTCATATTGAATATAGAACTGACCTGCTAGCTACGGAATATCCATCGTTCCCCAGAGGTAGATCGTTCTTAGATATCTTGCTAATCGACTCACTACTGAGATTACTTAGCACCAACAGACGAAACACAAACTGTTTACGGACAATTGAATACGATAGTGACCACTGTGCATTCACGGCAGTAATAGAGCTTCCGAACAAGCTCGCAGATCTGGAGGAATTCGTGATTCCGTAACCCTATAACTACAGGGCAATGCGATGGCCGCGGTTCATCAGATCATTAACAAGAAAACTGCGTTTGAATGACTTTAATCTGCCAGTAAACAGAAACCTGACTAATGTCGAAATCGACAAATACATTCAACAAATGGACGAAACCGTAAAACGAACAATAGACAAAACAATTCCCAAAACAACAGTTACAGATCACACTAACATGTACAGAAACGCAACAATAAACGCACTCAACAAGAAAAAGAGTAGACTGCTATCGAAATTAAAACAATTACACAGACAGTTTACAGACAGACAAGACCAGGAGATAATATCACTGAAATCCCTCCAACAATTACTTAAAGCTAATTATAGATTAGCAACAAATTTGTATTGGAACAACAGAATTCGAGCTATAAAAACTAATAACCCGAAAATGTTCCCACAAACAAATAAAATATTCAGGAGAAATAATCAAAATGAGATTCAGTGTCTCCAAATCCCACGTACTGAGGTAAACAAGCAGCTGCTAACCAACATTGGCATAGATATAACTAAGTATTATTCAAATGAGACTTTATATAATGAAGCGTACATAAATAGGGTGGATAATTTTATGATTAAATTAATCAGAGGACATATTGCGAGAGCAATGAGCTCGTCCAATGACCTAATTTTCGGGGCCTATTATCCAAACACTCTGTACTATGAGAGCGTGCGTCGCAACGGCTTTGTTCCACCAGAAGCGTTCCTTGACTTGGACATGAAAGGGCTTATACAGGATAGATCCGGAATTCCGCTGATCTATCATGTAAGTAGATCATCCGTAGACGGGCGATTGTGCTACGACCGGGAAGTAACGCGCACCGAAGAAGAGCTCCTGCGCTTCAGTAGGGCTATCTCCCACAGAGACCGGGACGATAGTGTTAGACAGCGTCAACAGTTCTGGTGGTTGAATGGCATATAAAGACCTGGATACCAAAGTCGGTATAGAATCACACTATCATCAGCTAGCTTACATAGACTTAGCTTTTCTAGAATTAGGGTTGTATAAGATTTAAGTTAAGTTGGGTTAAGTGCTTTTACATAAAATAAAAAATTAAAAAAAAAAAAAAATAGGTAAGTTAAGTAAGTTAAATTTTAAGAAAAAAAAAAACAAAGTTTTTCAAATTTTCTTTGTCTTTCAAATAATTATAAGTACTGCCACCATATTTTGTCGCCGAAAGGCAAATTATATAAATGTTTAGTAATGTTTAGCTTAGAGCGTCTGCGAAGGACCAGTAAGTTATTATATAAGATAATTAAGCTAGAATTTAAGCATTTTTTGTCTAGCCTTTAATTTAGAAATTAAAAGGCGCGTAGCCGCCCGCTGTCTGTTGACTCTCGGTGCGTTTACCGGGCACGAGCGACGACGAAATAAAAAGTGATGCACCCAAATGTTTATTGTGACGAAGAAACTTTATTTCTCGTATGCACACGACTTTGTTGAAATATAACAATACGACATTACAAACAAATATTTTCACGAACGAAAACTATTCTTGCCATACACGAAACGAAAAACTAACTGTTGACAAAAACGAACGAAAAACTAACTAATTTACATAATAATGACAATTCAAAACAAAATAACAAAGATGACAGTAACGAACACAAAAAAGTGCTGCCAAGCATGCAGGTAATTACAATTATAACAACTTATTCGATAACGATTATAACAATTAATAACAAAACAAATACAACGAATTAATAATAAAAATATGAATTAAATTATTTAAGAATAAAGATGTTGAGTCAAGCCAGGCTGCGACAGTCTGTTTTACAGATATTATCACGGATACTATTCTTCGGAGATTCGTGGTATTGTTCCACGAAATTCGGCTTATGTGCGCTCCACAAGACAATCGGACGGATTGCACCAGTTAGCGGTTCATCTACCGACGGCGCGAACATCCCTGCAGCAGAACTCGTTCCGTCACAAAGAGGGGAAGCTATGGAACTCCCTTCCCACGCGAGTGTTCCCGGAGCGTTACAACCTGCTGTTCAAGAGGAACTGCAACCGTTTTTTGGTGACATCCCGGGGCGCCCACTCGGCGCTAAAAAAAAAAGCACAACACAAATGACTATAACGACAAAAGGAATTAAATTACCATACAAACAATTGGTCGATTGTTATCGACCGATTACTGTAAGTGGAGGCTTAGTATACCAGCCGTATCGTTAGTCGGCACCCGGTAAATGCGATTAGATTGATATTTTCCAATCATCACAACCCAAGAACTGTTAAAAAAAAGCACCATGTAAAGCCAAAAATATGGTCGATTCTTCAATTCGAATGATGTTGAAATGAAAAACAGATCACGGCCATACGGACCCAAGCTCAATACCACTAATCAATGTCGACGTCCAGACTTAAGATTAAACCGCCTATGCAATAAAGTGAAATACTCTAATAATAAAGTAGTTAACGATGGATTAATTGTCATTACATTGATATTACCCTATCTTTTTTTTTTTAAATAGTGAGTCCCAAAAATCGTTCTCAATTTATTCTGTTCGTTTAATTAATATAACCACCGGGGATAGAAAGCGGCACATGCCAAGAGCTAACAATGTTGAGAATTCAGTTGCTATTGTGCATTTCATACAAGTTGAGCGTGGATGGTGTCTGCGCGAGATTAACAAAAAAAGAAAAAACAATAGTTCTGCTGTTATTGCGTGGCAAAATCTTTACAATAAAAAAACCAGCATGTACGGAAGCTGTATCATGGGCTTGTTCAACTGAAGGACTCTTACCGTTGCAGCGATTGGCTCCCAATGCTGAACTACACTGTGAAATACCATCTAATCAAACTATAGTATTCGTGAAATGGTTAGGGGAAACTCTTAACCATCTTTCAGCATTTGGCTGTTGAGCCCGGTCGAGAGAAAATAGTTAGTTGAGAGGAGGAAAAAAAATCGTTACCCTAGAGAAGCAACTATTCTAAACATGAGTGCAGAAGTTTAATGAAACTGGTTTGACAATGGACAAATTACAGACGGAGCAACCTCGGTCGTCAAGAAACAAGGAAAACGTGAAGAGCGTGTGCCCATTATATTGCTTCCATTGTTAGAAAGGTCAACTGTTTTATCAGATCGATATGCGTCAACTAATAACGACTTTTCCACACCAGCTTTGCCTAATTTTACTGGTTGTAGTCATGACACCAGCAGACAACATCTGACACATGTATAATAGCTCTTTACCATTGTTTCAGAAAATGTTCCTGTAAAATTGATATCCAAACATAAACTACTCTTTACGTAGCCTCAGTAAACTTTTTGTTGGTGTATATTTGAAATCGACTTCGCTTGTTCGATTAGTTAATATCAACCTCGCACTGAAATAGTTCAAAGCAAATATCGGGGCAGTTTTCAGATATATTGGATTGCGTTTAGAAAAGTGCCAGTAGATCAACGGTTCCCACTTAAACGACATAGTTTTTATATATAAGTCCAAGAATAGTACTTACAAAAATGCATATTTTATTTCATTAAACCTATCTATTATTTTATAAAAGAATTTTTATTTTATGAACAAAATTATGGGCCATTATCGATAAGGTTATGATTGTGCCTCTTTGGGATATACCTGTCGTTTAAATAATATGGTGACCTGCGTTTGCTTTGAAGAAAAAACGAGATACTCCGTAATATTCACACATCTCTCCAGGATGGAACCGATTAACTTGCTGTTTCAGAAAGTTCATGAAAAAAAAAAAGCGGGATAGACATCGATTTAATTTTACCTTCTTTACCAAGTACGGTATTAAAACTTTTTCTATTTACTTACATTATACAGTTTTAAAGGAGATTTCAAGCTAATGCCTTCCATTATTGTCAATATACTGGGTTTATCGAACTTGGAAATTTCGTTCAACTCTTTCCACCATATCCATTGAGGTGGTGGCGACAGTCTGATAAATGTTATACTTAGGAAAATTAAGCCTCAGGCTGGAACGATTTTTCTAAATAAGACTTTTGAGATTATAAGAAATTCAGGGAAGGTAAAATAGGTGAACCGACCGGGCGGGTCAAGGCAGATCTTACCTCAAGGAGATGAAACATTTTAGGAAACGATGTTATCCGACTCTATTATAGCGTGCACTACACTCTCGAATCTACCTATTCTCATCAACCTTTGCTTAAGGGTGACAATGTGTGAACAGCGTTAGATTATACTCACAGCTAGGCCGGCTTGTCGTAAGCGGCTGTTGTAGCCTTTCACTCAGGGAGCGTGTCTCCTTGTCCTTAAAACTATGGGGGATCTCTTTAGACCACTCTTGAGAAGGCTTGTTGCGGTCGCCACCGTGCCCCCTCAGACCTGAGGGAGGAGTGATGACCGATTGTTGAATTGGGTCCTGGGAATCCGCCAGGCTTCATTAAAAAGGCGAACACTTTGTAAGTATACTTCACATTAAATCTATTTATTAATTTTAATTTTAATTTCGTTTATGGCGTCCTTGCCCCTCGGACGCCGATCGAGACTAATCAGTACGTTATTTTAATTTATTTATTGGCGTCCTCAGACATCGGACGCCAACTGAGACTGATATCCGAATCTGAAATCCATCTCCCTTATAAATGAAACCAAATCGAGATTTTGTATCTCGAAGAGATCGAATTGAAAGTAAAATCTCGATTTAAATCCTTTGCCTGGAGCCGAGTGTTTGTTTTTGAGATAAGAATTCAAATTCTCAGAAATGCAGTGCGTATGAAGATATGTACTGGGATTTTGGTTTTGTTTCGGGATGGTAATTGAAGATCAGGTTCAATTGGCGATGCGTTTGATTTTGTCTGATAATTATGGGGAATTGGATGTAAGGGTTATAAATGAATATTTGATTCGTTGAATCGAGGTAATGGATTTTGTGGATATAAGTTTCGGTGTAGGGATTTGGATGCATGTGTGGGGGCGGGAGATGGTAGGGCTTTTCAGAGCACCACAAGGCGACTAAAGGCCGAGCGGGGTAGGTGGGGTTTCAACGCCCTGCCGCCCACTGAAATACCACCCCATCAACCTATCATACTCATCATCGGCACTACAACCGGGAACGGTTTTGGCCTTATTTACCAAGTCCTAAGGCTTGTTAAATTTTCCATAATGATTTGTTTTTTTCCGGGCAAGGTCATTAGTCTTGCGCCTATATACTCCGCCAAATGGTCGAGAGAAATCCCTGGCAATCTTTTGGAGATTGGCTGATGGACCGGTTCGAGAAAAGGGTGGTTTAGGTGGTAGTCGGTAACAAGGTGAGAAACCACCACGTCACGTTGTACATTCCGCGATATCGTCGGAAGAAATCTTCGACTATGTTTCAGATCTATGGCTGATGACCCAGACTGACACGGAGACAAGTCATGATGGTACCTTCTGAGGTAAAGAATTCCGGAGGTAAATTAGTTTCCCATTCGGATCTCCAGAGTTACAATGTCAAGGGGAATATCATGCAGATATTATGATAAATAACCGAACTTTAATAAATTTGTCATCGCACCTTGTTCTCGAGGCTCTGTCGACGTTCGGCTAATAACGGCATTTTGTAACATCAGGGCATCAGTTTCACCAATACGTATGTAAGCGCCGTCCACTAATATTTTCAAATGGCGTAACCAGATATCCTTGCCTAATCTGAGATCCAGGTCGTTTCGTCAACTGGTTTGACATATCTCCGTTGCTCACGATACGACTTGTATTTGAGATTCCGTTTCAAGGACGGAGTTTTATATTATCATTTTTATTTCTTTATTTATTATTTATTGGTCTGTAGGATCCCGGAAGTTCATGACCTCGCCGACTCGACTTCACCATCGCTCCCTGTCCTGTTTTATATATATATATAATATAATTTATACGCCACTGGGAAACTCAGATCACTGCTTGGTATTAGTGGCCCAACCACTTGCATTTCAAGCGAATAACCAAACTAAGTAGCTTCGCCATCTATGGAGGTATGGTGCTACTAACTGGGACGATTTGTGAAATTTTTTCTCACCGTTTCCGTGGTCGAAGATGTGCTTTGGAGACTCCGATGTTCAGGCATGTGCGGAGTCGGCCACAGAGATTGTTCTTCGCGGGATGGAGATCTACATTCCCCATTCCATCAAACGAAGTTCATCCGATAGACCTTGGTTTGATAAAAATGCGAGGAGATTACAGCCGCAAAAAATAAAGCTTTTAAACAATAGCGCTGTAATCCCACCGAGGTTAACAGAATGCATTTTGTCAGAATCAGAAACGCGTGCAACCAGACGATTGACATCGTGAAGCAGGCTTACAACAATAGAGTGACTATTAAATTCCTTGAGTGCCCGACTGGTTCACGTCCCTTCTGATCAATGACAAGTGGTGTCTGCAGTAACTTCAGTTCCTCCTCTTTTCCCCCGTTAATGGCGGGCAGCGGGGCGTTAGTCACAAATTCAAAGCCGAATGTGTTTCCGAACCTATTTCCCGCGAATTCAAACCTCGATGCCGGTCTTTTGGAACCACCTCTGATCGCGCCGTTACGGTCTTCGATGTGGGATGGCAGGTTCCATCATCATCGGCACTACAACCGGGAACCGGTCTTGGCCTTATTTAGCAAATCCTGAGACTGAAGTGAAAAATAAGCGACCTCACCTGATCTCGTTATGCTGTAACTTTTTTATAAAATTATTTTCCCAAGACCGGTTTTGGGAACTTATTCTACACTCTATTAGCTAACAAACAATTTAAAAATTTATCGAGGCTCCTCGATAGTATAGTGGTTAGTATACCCGCCTGTCACCCGGGAGACCGGGGTTCGACTCCCCGTCGGGGAGCCTCTGGCGCAAGACTAATGACCTTGCCCAGAAAAAATAAATCATTATGGAAAATTTAACAAGCCTCAGGACTTGCTAAATAAGGCCAAGACCGGTTCCCGGTTGTAGTGCCGATGATGATGATGATGATTAGCTAACAAACAATTTAAAAAATGAAAACGATTTTTTAAAACTCCTTGATAAGAACCTCCCCCGAACAGAAAATTAATATTCTGAGGATTACTTTCCGTGTTTGTGATAAGCATATCGAAAGTCACAACAATTGTACTTGTTTTAAATAATATGCGTTCTGTAAATGTGTATATTTATGTAGCAGGTTGGTATGACTGATATAAACAGTTGAAATAAATTTCATTACATTTGTTAGCTAAGGTTTTACATTTTATTTCATTACAACCGCTTTCAATGTTTCGTTGAGATTCTGGCACAAGTTTGTAAAATACATTAATTTTAAAAGTCGCATCAAAACGACCAAAAGCATTAGAGCCGCGTATCGTAACAATTCCACATCGGTTGAGTGTACTTAAGAATAACAATAGAATTCGTAGACGCGGTTGTTGTCTGATGTGTTGAGGTTTTGGTTCTATCTAATCGTGACTGTCATAGCGTCGGTTCGAATTGTTTCCCTTTCACTATTTTCGCAAAAGCTACACATTCATCAATTGTGTATTTTGTGCAATCTTTCTTCCAACTCTTAAAAATAACCCGATTTCTTCCAAACAACGAAATAAAATCGAAGTACGAAACCGCTTGTCAGCCAGTAAACATTGTTACATATCGGTAAGCCGTCATACACCGGGTTGAATTCATCGAACAAAGCATAATATTATAGCGTTTTGAAAAATATCCATTTCTTGGTACAAGTTCTCTTTGCTGTGAATTCAACTACAGTCAGATAATAACTAACAAAGTTCTACAAATAGTTCAATATCATATCCCATATTATATCGCATAGCATGTTCCACCACATGTTTCAGACATTACACAACGCGCTCCCACAACAATTTCCACGAGGACATTTGTAATATGACCCAGAGATTTGTCACTGATGTCTCAAGGATGTCCCGAAGATGTCGCAAGAGTATCCCAAAAGAGTACTTAATATATCTCAAGGAGTCCCAAATATGTCCCAAGAATATCCCAAATGTGTTCTAAAAATACCCCACGGCTGTCCCAAGGGTATTCCGAAGGTGCGCCAAAAGTATCCTAAAAGCTATCCAAAAAGATGTCCTAAATTTCACAAAGATCTCGCAAAAGTATCCCAAATATATCCCAGGCGTGTCACAAGTTTGTCCAAAAGATTTCCCAATGGTGTCCCAAACATGTCGCAAATATCATACATACCATGCACCTTAAAATGCTCAACAACATATTCCACAACATATCCCACAACTCAATCCACCAGATATTCCATGACATGTTGCAAATGCTAAGAGATACATATAAATGCCGAGCATGTCAGTAACAACTCGTAAGAAAAAACCAATTAGCACCACCTACTTATGTTAACGGAAGAAGTGAAATAATTTTGATAATTCAAGTTGATCTAAAATATATATCATCTACACATATGAGACGCGTTCAATACAGACTGACACCATTGTATTTGTAGACGAATACCCACCATTAGCTTCATCTTGTTATATGAACCAGAAAGAGAGACCAATTTGCAGTAAACATGCCAAGTTTGATGACCACACCACAACATAACTTCCTTTAGCCCCGACGAGATTGGCCTTCCCCCACTGCAGGACCTTATACAGATCCAGAATTATAGAGTCGATCTGGCCACATCTCAGCTGGTGGGACGTTGATGCACTAATCGGTCGGTCACTCGAAAAAGAGGAAACAAGCATACTATCATCCGCAAAACTGAACCCTTTGTTAGCCGCTGACTCCAACAAATCATTTTTGTGAAGCAAAAACAAGGTTGGAACCAAAACAGAACCTTGAGGCACCCCGGAATAAACAGGATACTGATCTGAAGACTCGCTGCCTACAACAACCCGCATCGATCGATCCTCAAGGAAGCTCTTTGTTCAGTCGCACAGCTGCTGTGAAAAGCCATATGAAAGAAGTTTGCCGAGCCATCCAATGCGACCGCCCTTGACTCACCATGCCCCTCAATCGCAGATATCCATATATCTGTTCTAAGGGACAAGAGGTCTCCCGTGCACCGACTACCATGGAATGCAAATTGACGATCATTCAGAAGTCTGTTGCTCTCCAAATAGTTGATTAACTCGGGATTGATGACCTTTTCCATCACCTTAGATAACATAGACATTAATGGTATCGGCCGGTAATTGTGTGGAAGACACTTTTTCCCGTCTTTGGGATTGGCTGAATTCGAGCGACTTTCCAGGAAGCAGGAAAGGTCCTTCGTTCATAAGATAACCGAAAGAGTCTGCCAACAACAGGCGATAGTTCTGCAGCACAGTTCTTAAACACAATTGCTGGTATTTCGTCCGGGCCGGATGCCTTCCTATGGTCTATCAATGCTCTTTAAATCCCGAAATTTATCCAGAATATCCAAGCTACTACTGTACAAGACCATGGTCTTACCAGTACTCGTGTATGAATCCGAGACCTGGGTGCTCAATGAAAGCCACTCTGAACTCTTAGCCGTGTTCGAGAGGAAGGTCTTAAGCAGAATTGTTGGCCCCGTATGTGAGGGAGGACGATTCCGGAGACGCTGCAACCATGAGTTGTACGCAATCTACCTTGAAGCTAATGTTGTAAGAAAAATCAAGCTCGGTAGACTCCGGTGGACGGGTCACCTAGCTCGAATGAGCGAAGAGGAGCCTGCCCGGAAAGTCGTTTGCGGCAGGATGTATGGAAGGAGACAGCGCGGCAGACCTTGTCTGCGATGGAGGGATGGCGTATACCAGGACGCCCAGGGCCTGAGAGTGCCAAACTGGATGACATCGGCTCGAAATCGGGACCGGTGGAGAGATGTGTTAAATAAGGCCAAGACCGGATGCCGGTTGTAGTGCCAATAATGATGACGGTGATGATGATGTGTGACGGTTCGTTAGCGTGATGCCACGGAACTTTTTTCTTTGTCATATGGGGCCGTTTTCTCTTTATTTGGACGTTCAGTTTGTCCAATAACGCTGCAAAATACCCGCCTGGGCAGTTTTTCTCTTCTGCAGGTAATCGATGAATATTATGCCACCCGCATCCCAATAGGGGTGGCCATAACCTTCCCGGCCGAACTTTGGGTTTTTTGCGGCGTTGGTTGGGTTTCGTGGTTTTCCAGCCACTCTGCACGCTACCTATTGGACTCAGGATTATTGTAATGGACCCACGTTTCATCCCTCGTCACATAACGTCGAAGGGGCAGATGTGGGCTAATATTTCTGCAACCATTGCAATGGTTGTTGAGCATTTTTTCCCATCAGAAAACAATATTTGATCAAGATGCGATATTCCTGTTTTTCCATTTTTTTTACGAAGGAGAAGGTAGCGTCGATCGGCTGTAGGCCGAAACGTCACGAAACTTTATACATAAACTAGTGACAGATGAGCCTCTCGAAATGAGTCATGTTCATTTCCTAGCGGCGCCACCTATTAAAAAATTTAATTATAATTATAGTTAAGTGAGTGGTGGCATACCTTCTCGGTCTTCCAAGGATATATTGTTGATATAAAAACAGTGCAGTGGTTTTACTGCCAATTCTGTGAAATTGTGACGTTTGGGCAATAAACTTACTTTGTATTTCGGTGCGATTGAAGCATGTGTCGGAAAAGTGAGACCTCAACTATGCGGGATATAAAGCTTTTGATTCGACTTCAGCCATCATACACCCGTTGTCCCACAATAAATCGGAATCGCTTTCTACAAATGGTCTACGTTATTTCCCACGAAATGAGCGAATAATATGAATCCGGTTCTAATTTCAGGTAGATTTAACTAAAGTTACAAATTCAAATAAAACTCCCCACGGAACCTCGCATTATTGACGGTAATAGTGCGAGAATTAGCTAATTCTCAGTTACGTATGAAATGTGACTACAAAAGAACATGCCCGGAATCTATTTCAAAGACTCCATCTCCCAATTATTACATTTACCTCGATAGCAGAACATTTTGATCCACTTCCGCCTGACATATCATTTGGAAAATTACCTGTAATGTAAGCGATTGAAACCCAACTAAATTTTGCTGTAAACGTTATGAGTACACTAATCGCGTCCTCTTCAAAAGCAACCCTGTGTGTGTGGGGGGGTGATTTCTTACCCTTAAAGCATCATTTTAATGCGATGAATTTCCGACAACCCTTTGGATTGTCAAGAGTATACGAGCCATTTTCTCATTTATTGCTTGAATTTACAACTTGCTTGTTTGTCGGAGAAGTGGGCGGAGGAACAGGGATTAATTAATTTCATTCCCATGGTTAATTTTTCAGCGTGTTTACTTGGGCAGTATGGTTAGATTTTTCTCTTTGGTTTAATGTCACATTTTCTTTAATTTCATGTCGAAACATTTGGTCGAGCTCACTATTAATTATAAAATAATCTTAAATAATAATGAATTATTTCCTAAGTTTGGGTGCTGACAGAGGACCTAATCCTGTTTGCAGTCGACCAATGAGTGAAGTTGGTTTAGTTAGGAATGTGTTATTCCCTTTTTGTTGTCGGGTATGGTTAGTTGTTCGAAATTTCCATTAGAATTTATCATCTATTATAATTTCAGGCCCGAGACATTTTCGTCCGAAACTGTTTGTTATTTTAAAGATAGGATGGTCTTTACCTTTATGCGGATTAAAACATGTCATCCTTTTTAAATTGGAAGACGAAAACTAATTAATGCTATTTGATAATACAGTGTATAGAGAATTTAATAACCTGTGGTCGTAGAATTCATCCTTCAATTGTGTGGGTAAGAGGCACGTACATAATAGCACCAATTAGGTGAGTACAAATTAAATCTTATTTAATGGTTGAGATACACTTAGGGTCAGCAGACATAGTTTTTGGGCAGCCGATGATAAGTAGTTTTAATGAATGGAAAATAGACGAAAAAAAAAGATGACAAGGTTTTAGGGACGGTGTCCTTTATAATATCGGTTAATGCGATTTAAAATACCTTACATTGTTATCTGCCCTGGGGAATTTGTTAGATAGCAGAGACATAAACTGCTACTCTTCGAACCCGCAATAGTAAAATATTATGACTGAGACAAAAAAGTGAAGAATGAGAAAAGGATTAGACCAAGGAGAAGGTTTTAAGTCCCGTATTGCCATGATTCTTCTCATGTTACCTGACTGTACCCTTTTCACTATTCTTTCGCATATCCAAGAATTTAAGGCAGTACAATGTGGAGCATGCTTGCAGTAATTAAAATTGGATTGGATACATTTTGAGGAAGGGGTATATTAATACCCCTTCCTCAAAATGTAATAATAATAGTTTTCGTCTCCCATACCATAAAATCGATGAGTGAGAAATATTAAAAAAAAAAATCCTCCGGACCGGTCCACCAAAACATCACGTCTTTTTTTATAATCTCATTCCTATTCCATATTTAGTAATTAAATTTTTAAATTTCAAAAGTGAACTTTATATTCCCGTTAATTAACAGAAGTTGCAATGGGGCTATGCTCACTCCAGTATTTTGTTCACACATGGGCTTGTGGGTGTATTTACTAGGCGTAAGCACGGACGCAGGTTCAGTGAAATACCCCACCACAGTTTGTTCAATTTGAAAAGTAATGGAAGTAAAACGCCGGACTGTTCAGTTAGCAAGATGTTCTCTTTATTTGAATTCACAGGTGGGAAGGTATAATTCGTTATTTCGAAACACAGTGTCATTTAATGTTGATTAGCTAAATATATTAAAGTTAATAAGTGGAAGCTTAGCTTAGTTATTAACACGTATATTTTTAGGCAAGCACTTCAATCGACGATATAAAATGTGACGACTTAATAACATACTATCGCGACAAGCTTTGTTGAAATTCACTGGCACAAGGTAACATACATTTGGATTGATATCAAGTTATATTGGATAACGCGTAAAGAATAACAACAGTAATTAATTGCGGACTCAACACCATACAGAAAAACGCACTTGAATAAAATCAATACTTAATAATACGCTTGCCAGCGAGTGTTCTACCACGATCCTTGACCGGCTCGTAAAGTTAATGCGCACACTTCAGCGAAAGAAATCTGACTCGCTGATGCAATCCATATCCGTCAGATTCAACGGTGGCGGGTTACATCGGTGTGGGAGGATTCTATATGTGTCCGTATAGGACAAGTACGTTGCCCTTCAGCCTGCATATCGGCAACGACGAAAATGCACCTGAATAAACATGGACTGGGCAATGAATTGCAGGCATTATAGACATACGCGATAGCGAAGATCGCCGAACGGAGAAATAGGCTTCTGTGTCCTAAATAAACAGAAACGCTATTTCGAGGGCCATTAATCTTTGATGACATGCGCCTGAGAACGAAATAGGTTTTTGCTTTAAGATACACAAAAACGCTATTTCAAGGGTCACGATGATATACACATCGTGTTTACTCAGGCGTTCATGATAATGCCGTTGTAGGCTATACATTCTAGTGACGATAGGTCAGCCGAAAATTTGGGTCTTGTTTACAAGACGGTGCCGGTACATGAGTATAATTGCGAGGAATTAGCCTAGCAGATTTGCAAGCGTACATCTCGCCCAGGGTGGCCATGGACCAGCGGTCGGTTAGGGGGACATTCCGGTTTGTCGGGTCAAAAAATAGGTTATTTTCATAATTTTTTTAAGAGAAAATATTAAAGATATAACAACCATTTTTTTTTAAACATTTTATTCTTCTTTCGACTACGTTTGTAAATTTTGTCAAGTCACTCCGGAACCGGAAAGCCCCCGACCCAGGTGTTCAAAATTAGCCATCCGGTCTGCTCGTGTAAGGGTTATTTTCGTCCCCGGTGAAAAAATACGAAAAATGCAAAAAGTTTATTGAACTTAAATACATTTAGCCCAATGTGAGTGAACAAAATTTTAAAATTGATAAAAAACAACAAAATGTCGGACTATTGAAAAGATTGTTTACTCTATTTTTTAGTTATGACTAAAAAAATAAATAAATAAATAAAAAAGTAATTCACTCACAATTTCCGTGTGCTTGTTAAAATTATGTGTGCGAACTTTCATACGAATCGCATGCACCGTTTTCATATTATCGCTTCCGCCGCAGTCAAAAAAGTCGTTTCGAGAAAAACGCATTCAAAGGTTGGAGATAAATTAGACAAAAGATAAAAGTGATTTTTTTGTCATGAAATCATCGGCATTTTTTATACTAAAAGCTAGACATCTATTCCTGGACCATAAACAATTCCTTCCACGAATTCGAATTGGTCCACCAGTTCCATTTTCGCCTTTTCCTCGCTATTCGTGCCTCGTGCGATTTGTATACTAGGCTGCGGTCAGCGTCTTGCAGCCGATCTCTGTCGCTCTCGTTCGCAAACGCTCTCGCAGCGTACCCAATTTTGATACCCATGACTTGCATTATTAGCAATACGGGTAAAAACCCCTCATTAAACATACAAGCTGCGGTAAGAGCCGCAACTTCAATGATTTTCTTACCACTGTATGTGTGTTTTGGCGCCATTTGCCAGATGGTAGCATTGAACCTTCCGTTGTTATTTTGCGTGAAACATACCTCGCATGTTTTTAACAAATCGGGATCTGTCAGTTTTACCTAAACTGGGTAAATAGCTGTTCATACTTTAGGATCCAAGGGTGGTTTGTCGTCGTGGAACTTTGACAGCCCATTCGCAGTTACCGCGCGTTTCCATTTGCACCATGACTCCGGGCCCTCTGGACAGTTTTGATGTTGCGGATTTTCAGCGATTGATATTTTGTGGTCAATGTGTGGTCGTGTTGGGCTATACACCATGCACGGGTGCGGATTCAGCCAACACCCACCGATTGTCGCTGTTGACGACGCACCAAATCCAAGAAAAAGCCGGAGAAATAAATACACCACCGAGGGGGAGACAAATCACCAACGCACAAGAGAAGATGAGAAGAGAAAAACTATTCTTTTAGTTGTATCCAATGTTCTTTATTTGACGTCACGTTTTTATTCCACAATGCTGTTTACTTGGTTCTTAGATTTAGGATTTATGTTTGACTTACATGGCACAACGTTGTTTAAACTGTTCTTAGATTTAGTATTAATGTTTGACTTTCATTGCACAACGTTGTTTAAACTGTTCTTAGATTTAGTATTTATGTTTGACTTTCATTGCACAACGTTGTTTAAACTGTTCTTAGATTTAGTATTTATGTTTGACTTTCATTGCACAACGTTGTTTAAACTGTTCTTAGATTTAGTATTTATGTTTGACTTTCATTGCACAACGTTGTTTAAACTGTTCTTAGATTTAGTATTAATGTTTGACGGACTTCGAAACTTATTGCTGATTTTGAAATTCAGCGAGTCTTTGAACACACGAATTATATCGACGCACCGTGGATGATAAAACAAAAAAAAACGGAGAACTCGACTTCCTTTGTTTACCGAACTACTGCTCGCGACTCTTTTAAACACCGCGGTCTCGATCTGAGTGTCTGGCTAGATAAAGAGTTAATCCTGCACACTAAAACATATATCTTCGTACCCGACTGTGGATAAAATCTGACTGGAACAACTGTTTTTCTACATTTAATGGCACTGACATTTACTACGGATTAAAATTACTCGACACAGTAAGGCTCGCGCGCACTCTCCGGGTGTTGGTATCTGACTGCCTGGAAATCATCCAAGAAAAGGGAACCTCAAAGAGACTGAAAAAGAGGCGGAGTTACACGATTAACTCGAGGTGGTTAATCGTGATTGGACCGGGTGAGATAGGCATAAATTACGCATGTATGCGTATGCCATGCATGCGATCGTCCAGCGACCGTGGATGGCGGGCAACATCGCTAGTGCATTTTCTAGGAATGCAAATAATAGCATCTGGGGTGTGAAAGACCCAAAACGATGATTTGGTCATCCTAATGGAAGGCCATAAATCATCATTTCTGTTGCCGATGATTAAACATTGCAACGAACATTGGGTGCAGCCATTGCCAGATGTTAAAAGTAAACATTTTCTGGCTGCATCCAGTTCGCGGCTCGTTTTACGGTCCCTGCTGGTGAGGATCGATAATCGGGAAACCAGCGATTGCTAGTTATTAGGGTCATGTTTGTTTTGCGTCAGCCGAAACGTTGTCGGCGATAGCAAAACAATAGGGCAAATAGCCGCATGCATTTATGCCGAGGGTAAACAAATACAACGAGTCACTAGGAACTCTTGTTGATTGTTGTTTCCATAGCTTAAGGCTATGGAAACGAGATGCCCTGGCCGAATGTATGCCCATGTTTGGATTTCGGATGCCATGGCAATGCAATGATTTTGCCGTGGACTTATGCATTTTATTTAGAAGATAAAATACGCCTCGGGGGGTGAATTTTCGATGCCACAGCAAGGCGATAAGCTTTGCCGTGGGGTTAATGTTTTTTTCAGGAAATAATGTACACCTCGGGGGTGAATATTCGATGCCACGGCAAGGCGATAAGCTTTGCCGTGGGGTTAATGTTTTTTAGGGAATATGGTCTGGCCGAGGTGAGTTTTCGATGCCACGGCAAGGTGATAAGCTTTGCCGTGGATTTAATGTTTTCAGAGGTGATGCTGGGGAAAAGGGGGTTTGGATGGAAATCCCCTACAGAATAGGTAAGCTGCCTAGCATAAATTCAAAACGGTTATCCGATTGGTTAACCGTATTAATTCCGGCGATTTGGCTGAGGGTAAATGCCGTAGCAAGGTTACGCAACCTTGCTGAAGTTCGACCGAAAGGTAAGTCGTTCGCCTGGAAAGGTGGGGATCGAGCGATGTATGGCTCTTCGGGCCCTGAAAAGCCCCACATCACTCCCTCCCCAGTGACGTAGTCACGAAACAGGTAAGGCAGGTTAGGGGGTGGTTAGTTGGTTCTGGGCGCGCGTTTGAGCGCGAGTACGGGGGGGTTGTGTTGGTGGAGTAGGAGCGGTGTCGGTAGATGGAGGTGATTCTGGAGCGGAAGCTTCCAGAAAACAGGGCTTAAGCCTTTCGACGCTGACCGTGGATCGCTTGCCTCTAATGTCGATCTCGAAGACGCGGTCACTGATGCGGCGGAAGACTTTGAATGGGCCATCATAAGGTGGGTCGAGGGGCTTCTTGACCTTATCCACCCTGACAAAGACGTGCGTGCAGCTGTGCAGTTCAGGGTGGACGAAAAGTTTTTTGGAGCCGTGCCTGGTTACAGGGGTTGCCCTAACCTTACGTAGCAGGTCACGGAGATGTCCCAATTCGCGAAGTTGGTCACGCGGTGTTTCGCCATCCAGGAAAAGTTCTCCTGGAAGAAGGAGGTTGGTACCATAGGTAAGCTCTGCTGCCGAAGCACCTAGGTCCTCCTTAATGCTTGTCCTCAGGCCGAGGAGGACGGTTGGTAGGGCGTCAAACCATTGTGTGTCATTATGACACATGAGTGAGGCTTTAAGAGATCTGTGCCAGCGCTCTATCATCCCATTTGATTGCGGATGGTAGGCGGTGGTACGACTTCTTTGGCAGCCGAGAAGATCTGTTAGCTGCCTAAACATTGTCGCCTCAAACTGTGGACCTCGGTCCGAAGTAATTGTGGTTGGTACACCGAAGCGTGTGACCCAAGTTGAGTAAAAGGCCTTGGCGACTGATTCGGCAGTAACTGCCCGGAGAGGTGTCGCCTCTGGCCATCGCGTGCAGCGATCCATCATAGTGAGGATATAAGAAAATCCTCTTGATGGAGTAAGCGGTCCCACTATGTCTATGTGGACATGGGCGAAGCGTGCCGTGGGAAGCTTGAATTGCGCTGGCTCCAGTACATTATGTCGCGCTACTTTGCAGCGCTGGCACTGGAGACAAGCACGGGCCCAACCGGTGAGGTCTTTGTTCATCCGGGGCCAAATAAATTTGCGACGGACAGCAGCGGCTGTTGCTCGGCCGCTGGGGTGGGCAGGGTTGTGGTAAACCTGGAACACACCCTTACG
This sequence comes from Microdon myrmicae, assembly GCA_963931805.1. NCBI lineage: Eukaryota > Metazoa > Arthropoda > Insecta > Diptera > Syrphidae > Microdon > Microdon myrmicae. The sequence goes on from OZ007499.1 coordinate 123,201,694, forward strand.
AAGTTTCTCGGGAATGTAAGGTCTAGCGGTTCCAGTGGAGACATCACACCAGATTTCGCCCAAAGGGTCGCGAAGGGTAATTTTCTTGAGCTCTAGTGCCGTATCGGCAGTTAGGAGGGACTTGAGCTGTTCGTCCTCCTCTTGAGCTAGGGCAAGATCAGCGTTATTCAAGGCGGAACGCAAGTGAATCGTATCGATTCGAGAAAGGGCGTCCGCCGTGACATTCAGTTTACCGGAGATATGCCTGATCTCCGTAGAATATTGCCCAATGAGGTCTAATTGACGCTCTTGTCGGGGGGAGGCATTTCCCGACTTCTTCCGGAACGCGTAGACCAATGGCTTGTGGTCTGTTAAGATGGAAAGTGAGCGACCTTCTATCATATGACGGAAGTACTTAACAGCGCTGTAGATCGCGAGCAATTCACGGTCATAGGCGCTGTAACGTCGCTCAGTGGGACTCAGCTTCCTTGAAAAGAAGCCGAGTGGTTCCGGTCGGCCTTCAATGTCCTGTTCAAGGACGGCTCCGATTGCGGTATCCGATGCGTCGCATTGGATAGAAAGTGCCGCTCCCTCGAGAGGGTATCGGAGTAAGGTGGCATTTGCCAATTGTTCTTTGGACAGTTGGAATGCTCGATCTGAGACTTCTGTCCAATTAATGGGGCGCTTATCATTGCGCTTAGCTCCTTTCAAAAATTCATTTAAGGGAGCTTGAATCTGAGCGGCATTCTTCAGGGTTGGGCGGTAAAAGTTAAGCATGCCCAAAAATCGACGCAGCTCACTCACGTTAGTAGGCCGGGGGTACTTCATGAGGGCCTCCACACGGTCTGGTAGTGGGCGAATGCCCTGGTTGTCAACGACATAACCCAGATAGGTGATTTGCTCCTTGGCGTATTGACACTTATCTGGGTTGATGACAAGACCGAATTCACGGAGGCGCTCTAGGACCTGACGTAAGTGGCGTTTATGTTCGGCGAGGTCTTTGGAGGCGATGAGAATGTCATCAAGATATGCATGGCAGCAATTAAGACCACGTAAAGCCGTGTCGATATACCGCTGGAATGTCTGTGCGGCATTCCTGAGGCCGAAAGTCATCACTTTGAACTCGAAGAGTCCGAAAGGTGTAATGACTGCGGTCTTGGGGATGTCTTCAGGTGCCACCGGAATTTGGTGGTATGCCCTGGTGAGATCCAGGGTTGTGAAGACATTGCACCCTCGTAACTTGTACGAAAAATCGTAGAGGTGTGCAATTGGGTATCTGTCCGGGACAGTTGCTGCGTTCAACAGCCTATAATCGCCACATGGGCGCCACTCACCAGAACGTTTCTTCACTAAGTGGAGTGGGCTTGCCCAGGGACTGTCCGACGGTTGGCAGATACCTAGTTCGATCATATGCTCGAACTCCGCGCGCGCCGCACGTAATTTTTCCGGAGCCAGTCGACGTGGACGCTGGCTCACAGGGGGACCACGTGTTTCTATATGATGAAACACCGTGGCTTTATGTCGGCGTTGGTTAGGTAGAGGAATTGTTGTACTCACAAATTCCTGTACCATAACCTGGAATGGGTCTATGCACTTTGTGGCTCCTGAAGTTGCCGCTGGTGATGCCGTCATGGGCAAGGGGGGTGCGGTTGGAGCCACAAGTCTGTTATGGGTCGAATCGACCAACAGATTATGTGCACCTAACAGGTCGGAACCTATCAGGGGTTCGTTTACGTCCGCAATGACGAAACGCCAAGTGATCGGACGACAAAGACCCAATTGAAGTGTCAGCTTTTTACGTCCGTACGTAAGTATCGGCGTATTATTTGCTGCTGACAATTTGAGTGCGGCTGGCACGCGGTTACGCGGAGCAAACGATCGCGGGAGGACTGAAATATCGGCGCCGGTATCGACAGTAAAAGCGATATTCAGTTTCGAATCCCGGATGGTTAAGCGACTTATCGTAGGGGTGCCGGCCGATTGCGCGAGGGTGTCGGTCGGCAAAACTAGTTTAAAGAGCGCCTCTGGTTGGTGGAAGGTTGCGTCCAACCACAAGGCGCTTTGCAATTGAATGCGCGATCACCATATCGCTGGTGATTGGCGCACCAAGGCAGAGTAACGGCATTATCAGGTGTGTTCTGCCTATTAGTATTGCCGTTACGGGGAGGTCGAGCCGGAGCTCGCTGGGAATTGGCCCGGTGAGGGCCGTTCTGGGTGGGATTGGCCCTCTGTGGGGCATTTTGGGGGATATAGGCCCTCTGAGGGGCATTTTGGGAGAAATTCTGCCGATTGAGAGAACGGCTCGGCATGGCTCGATTCTGGGCGCTTCGAGGATTGTTCCTCACCTCCGCGCGCAATTGCGTTATCTCGCGGAGGAGTGAGGTTTGGAGCGCCCGTAGGTCAGCAGGAGTTAGTTGTGTGGGTGGACTTCTTTGGTTGAATGCGTTGGGGCCTGCCTCTGGATTCCCCTGAGGGAAATTGGTTGAGGCGGGCCTTCTAAGGGGTAATTGGTTTTGAGGAGGATTGGGAGTTGAGACCAATTGATGGGCTGTAAAAGGGAGACGAGGGTGCCGTGCAGGCTGTGCAGCGTGTTGAGAAACCGCCGCTACTTGGTACGCAGGAGGCTCAGAATACTGATCTGAACTTTCCATAATTGCGTCCGCAATTTTGGATAAATAGCCCAAACTCTGGTTGGGTTGGGCTATAAGTGCCGAACGGGCATGCTGGGGAAGACACCTCAAAAAGTGAGGCCTTATTAGGTCGTCCCCAATCCTGGTCCCCGCTATAGAGCGTAAATGGGTCAGGAAAAGAGATGGTCTCATCCCGGATAAGTTGGTTACAGCGGCCAAACGTTGTTGCCGCACACTTCCAGGTTCGTCCAAAGCTTCGAGCAGGGCATCACGCATGTTGCTATATGGGTTGCGGCCGGCCGACTTTATTATGTGTGCAACATGCGGTCGCTGAGTGCGGTCAAGCACTTTCAACAGCTCAACTGCACGAAGTTGTTCGTCGTGCAAGGCTGAGGCCTGGAAGATGCGGTCTGCCACTGCAAACCAAAGGTCCGGGTCCTCCTCATCGAAGGGGGGAAGTCCTATATTAGGGTGACGAGTCCCATTCCCGAGGCTGGAAGCATCGTGGAATTCTTGGGACTCTGAAGGTCTTTGGGGTTGTTGTGAGGTGCCGGCACCAGTTGTGGGCATTAAAATGCCGGAATTTGTCAAAGGGCCGATACCAGGGGCGTTGGGAGAGGTTGGGAGAGCGTTAGAAGATTTGGGTCGGTTCACGACGCTGGGGGCAACGGGTGGTGCCAGAGGAGTAGATTGTCCGGGCAAGTCTAAGTCAGTATCGACTTGCTCGGTTGGGAAATCGACGCTGGATGCGTCGTGAAACTCAAGGGGCTCGGGTTGTTCCAGAGCCTTTTTGGCCATGGTGTTTCGCGTGTTGACCATTATGGATAGTAACACGAAACTGAAATAAAAGGCGTAAGAGGACGCGGAGAAATGGGAGAGATCGCCAAAGAAAAGTCGTGTAATGCGGGTTGTAATTGGGGATATTACCGTTATTTATCTCTTAATGAGATTTCGATTTAAAAACTTAGTAAACTCCCCTAGTTGGAGTTCGTGGTTAGGAAAAGGGGCCAATGATATTAAAAAAAAATCACGGGGAGTCGAGAGTAGCCGAGTGGAGTAGTTAACGAGGACAGGCGGAACTATAGTGTTGTCTTACTTAATTTCAAACTGAAGAAAACGTTAATTTAATGATTAAAACGGGATTGAATTGGAAAATCTTTAAGTTACTTTCGCGCGTGTGTGTCTCTAAGTGTTGAGAAACGTTAAAGTCTCCTTGTGTGTGCTGCAGATATATCTTACTTATTTTATTAAAGTTTGGAACGCCAGTTATAGTATGACAATTAATTACAAATTTCGTTATTTGCAGCCTTTTTAACAGTATGAAATTTATTCTATGTGAATTATTATTTTTTGTATTCTTGGGCGGTTTCTTTTTGAACAGCTATGTATGATTAATTTACAAAGTTTAGTATTGTTGGTAAATATTGTTTTACTTTTCTTCAATTTCGTATTTGGGAGCTCTGAAGGAGCTTACAAGATTTTCTCTAGTTGCTGTAGGATTATTTCTGTCTTTTTATTTAAATTTCAGAACAACTAGATCAAAGTGTAGGACCTTTTTACTACGCGTAGCGTTTGTAAAAGTCAGTCGAGTTCCTTTTTTATTTGGTAAAAGACAAAATAAAAATTAAAAAAAAATTTTAAAGACACTAATAAAAACTTAATAATACTAGAGAGAAAAACAAGAACAGGAACTGCGAATTATTAAGGATGTTATTGTTTGTTTACAGTGTTAACTCTCCTCTTAGTTATCTTCAATTACTAAAAAAAAGAATAGGTCGTGACCGGTGAAAACTATAGTAGTGATGGCGCTGACAGTGTAAATTTATTGCGTTTAGGTAAACTAGGTTTCCGAATACTTCAACAGATGTCCTGTCTCAACTTATTTTTGTAAGTGCCTAGACGGCTTATGCGGCTGTATCAAAACGATTCCTCTTTAATTTAAAGTAAAACATTTGGTAGGACACGCGTGTTTTGACTTATTCATTTAAGTGTTAGCAAAACTTTCACAGGACAGGTTGGTATTTTCTTTCGGCTTTTACAATATTGTACGCGGTGTGAACACTTAATAGCATACTATTGAGTCTTACTACGGTTAAACTACTTATTTATTAGAGAGGATATTCTAACATCGTGCCTGCTTAATTTTATAAAGTCTAATGCCGTAGGTATTGTATATTTATTGCGTATTACGTTCTTTAATTTTGTGCGAAAAAAATGTTACATCTTACTTTGCGTACCAATAATTTAAGAGAGCACTAATACATATATAATAGTTTATTTAACTGGTGATCACTTAATTAAAGATTGTGCTATTGCACGGGTTCTTTGTAAAAGAATAAATGAAGGTAAAAAAAAAACGAAAGTACCTGGTCTTGGTGTAATGTTGCGGTTGCTGGTGTTAAGCTGCTTTTGTAAATGCCGGAAGTCCTCGGCCCGGCGATCTTGGAGAGGCTGGGGTTTTTGTCCTGCTGGGGAATCCTAGTTACTTGCGGCAACGCTGAGCTGGTAAGCTGGTAGTCGTCATTGGATAATTAGCACTCACTGATACTGGTTATTGTTCTTAGGCTTCTCTGGCACCGGGAAAGTTTAAAAAAAATGTTCAAGAGGTGGCGTATTTCCACTAGGTGTCACCAATATGGTTCGCGCTGTTTTGGCACCAACTTATCTCGAGGTGGCGTGTTCTAATTCGGGGTCTCCAATGTGGTCGTGTTGGGCTATACACCATGCACGGGTGCGGATTCAGCCAACACCCACCGATTGTCGCTGTTGACGACGCACCAAATCCAAGAAAAAGCCGGAGAAATAAATACACCACCGAGGGGGAGACAAATCACCAACGCACAAGAGAAGATGAGAAGAGAAAAACTATTCTTTTAGTTGTATCCAATGTTCTTTATTTGACGTCACGTTTTTATTCCACAATGCTGTTTACTTGGTTCTTAGATTTAGGATTTATGTTTGACTTACATGGCACAACGTTGTTTAAACTGTTCTTAGATTTAGTATTAATGTTTGACTTTCATTGCACAACGTTGTTTAAACTGTTCTTAGATTTAGTATTTATGTTTGACTTTCATTGCACAACGTTGTTTAAACTGTTCTTAGATTTAGTATTTATGTTTGACTTTCATTGCACAACGTTGTTTAAACTGTTCTTAGATTTAGTATTTATGTTTGACTTTCATTGCACAACGTTGTTTAAACTGTTCTTAGATTTAGTATTAATGTTTGACGGACTTCGAAACTTATTGCTGATTTTGAAATTCAGCGAGTCTTTGAACACACGAATTATATCGACGCACCGTGGATGATAAAACAAAAAAAAACGGAGAACTCGACTTCCTTTGTTTACCGAACTACTGCTCGCGACTCTTTTAAACACCGCGGTCTCGATCTGAGTGTCTGGCTAGATAAAGAGTTAATCCTGCACACTAAAACATATATCTTCGTACCCGACTGTGGATAAAATCTGACTGGAACAACTGTTTTTCTACATTTAATGGCACTGACATTTACTACGGATTAAAATTACTCGACACAGTAAGGCTCGCGCGCACTCTCCGGGTGTTGGTATCTGACTGCCTGGAAATCATCCAAGAAAAGGGAACCTCAAAGAGACTGAAAAAGAGGCGGAGTTACACGATTAACTCGAGGTGGTTAATCGTGATTGGACCGGGTGAGATAGGCATAAATTACGCATGTATGCGTATGCCATGCATGCGATCGTCCAGCGACCGTGGATGGCGGGCAACATCGCTAGTGCATTTTCTAGGAATGCAAATAATAGCATCTGGGGTGTGAAAGACCCAAAACGATGATTTGGTCATCCTAATGGAAGGCCATAAATCATCATTTCTGTTGCCGATGATTAAACATTGCAACGAACATTGGGTGCAGCCATTGCCAGATGTTAAAAGTAAACATTTTCTGGCTGCATCCAGTTCGCGGCTCGTTTTACGGTCCCTGCTGGTGAGGATCGATAATCGGGAAACCAGCGATTGCTAGTTATTAGGGTCATGTTTGTTTTGCGTCAGCCGAAACGTTGTCGGCGATAGCAAAACAATAGGGCAAATAGCCGCATGCATTTATGCCGAGGGTAAACAAATACAACGAGTCACTAGGAACTCTTGTTGATTGTTGTTTCCATAGCTTAAGGCTATGGAAACGAGATGCCCTGGCCGAATGTATGCCCATGTTTGGATTTCGGATGCCATGGCAATGCAATGATTTTGCCGTGGACTTATGCATTTTATTTAGAAGATAAAATACGCCTCGGGGGGTGAATTTTCGATGCCACAGCAAGGCGATAAGCTTTGCCGTGGGGTTAATGTTTTTTTCAGGAAATAATGTACACCTCGGGGGTGAATATTCGATGCCACGGCAAGGCGATAAGCTTTGCCGTGGGGTTAATGTTTTTTAGGGAATATGGTCTGGCCGAGGTGAGTTTTCGATGCCACGGCAAGGTGATAAGCTTTGCCGTGGATTTAATGTTTTCAGAGGTGATGCTGGGGAAAAGGGGGTTTGGATGGAAATCCCCTACAGAATAGGTAAGCTGCCTAGCATAAATTCAAAACGGTTATCCGATTGGTTAACCGTATTAATTCCGGCGATTTGGCTGAGGGTAAATGCCGTAGCAAGGTTACGCAACCTTGCTGAAGTTCGACCGAAAGGTAAGTCGTTCGCCTGGAAAGGTGGGGATCGAGCGATGTATGGCTCTTCGGGCCCTGAAAAGCCCCACAAATGTTGCCCAAATTTCTTTCGCCATTTCTTCAGCAGAGTGAGCATTGCGTCTAATCGCAAGTTCGTAATAAGTCGTCAGTTCTGTTATCATGTTTCCCGTAAGTTTGCCAGGACCAGCTCCTCCTAATTGGTCTGTTTTTTTGTTGTTGCTTTTTTTATGACACCGCATAATTGCGAACCGATTCGCTTTCCCACCTGATTGATACACTCGGCCTTTACAACATTTGGAAATGATTTCTGCAACGCATTCATTATTTTTACATCCCCGTCTCCAACGTACCTTTCGTAAATGCGGCCGTGCAGATCAAAAGCGCGCTCGAACATCTCTAACATTCCGTCAGGCTCCATTTTACCCGAACTTCCATTGTGATCCAATGTGCAAACTGGTTCGTGCTCACCCCACCAAGTATCATATTCAGGGGTGCCTTTCCTTGTTTTCATAAGGTTGCAGCCTTGGCAATAACGCGATTTCACAGTAAGATCGAGAACTTTGTTTGTTTTGTTGCCGATCAATGTCATAACGCCATAATTAGCAGTATGACCCCTTTTGCTCCAACTACCATCTCCAGAAGCAGTACATTTTTTATCTTCACTTTCACCAGTTTTTTCTTTTTCTTCTTTGCTAGCCTTTTTTATCACGGAAGAAAAAACGCCGATACAAGCGGTGTGTGCATTATCGAGAGCAGCGTAGTAGATGTGTTTCGTAAATTCGCCAATATCCGTCAGTGAAGTGAAACAATGTAATCCATTTAACCCGATACCCAAGATGCGCATTACGAATACTATTCTACGATTAATTTCGTAAGCTTTGTTGGCGATTCGTGGACAAGACTCGATGACCCTCTCACCACAGTTGCATTCGACGATCAGTTTGAATCCTAGGCCTTTCTCAGATTTTTTTTGAAAAGTTTATCGAACCGTCCCCGTTTTTACGCTTTATAATGTTTGAAAGTTCGGAAAAAATTGAAAAAATGTAACATCACGTATGCTGCCGTCACTGTGACCGTTGGAGCGAAGTCGGGCGATGTAGCCAATTTTTGTGCCGATGTAGTCGCATACTCCGTTTCCAGTTCATTTACAGTTCCCATAAATCCTTTTCGTTTTTTATATCTCCCTGGACGCACCCCTGACTTACGTGAACCTTTAACGTTTTTAAACATTATGTTAGAAAAATTTACCGTTGAAAAACGTATGAAGCGGACGCCTAAACGCGAGCACTGCACGCTCTGAGACCACGTTCACACTAAATACGTTTTCCTCCTCATGAAAAAGAAACAAAGAACCATCAAAAATACCTACCCCGCGACGTCACCGGTAGGAACAACTTCCATAGTCACCAAACAAGAAAAAACCACCAGCACCGTGCATCGGGCAAGTTAGTTTCATATATATGAAACTAACTAAAACTCAGGCAATCGCAGGTCACCCGCAGTACGCCCGAATGTAAAAACAACATACACAGGAGCTACTATCCATTACCGCTTATGAACATGTTGTTCAGTCGCACAAGATTGCGACATATTCAAAGAAGTGGCAGTTGGCCCAAGCAAATTAATGCCCATAAATGGATAGTCTGCATCTGTCTAAATACACGGTAGTTGCCACCTATGATACGAATTTGTATCCGCGGGAGACCCGACCCTTTAATGACCTATAACTTTGGAACCGCCTAAGATTTCGTTTCCAAATTTTAACATATTATTTTTGAAGGACAAAACTATCGATTAAGCAAAAATAAAAATGACGTTTTGAACCGAACAAACCGGAATGTCCCCTTAATAGGGTAAACACAGTGATGCTACTGTTTGTTTGTTTAACAGGCCGGAGCATCGTTAGGCATGATCTAGGGTATGATTGTCTAACGTCAATCATATTCGTGCCCAAATCCCATGGTCGGTAGATAACCAATAAAGGAAATTGGTCGCAACTGTAGCGAACCTTGGGATTGGAGCAATATTCACTAATGAACCGTAGCAAGAATATCGGCTACAGCTGTGTCAACAATTACGCTTGCCAGCGAGTATTTGTCTAGCACGGTTCATGTAATATGAATGAAATAATTTGTTTGATGTGTATACCTGCAGGGGTTTTACTTTCAGGTTGAAGTTATTTGAAAGAAAGCTTACGCTGCTCGAATGCAGGTAAGTATAGTGGTTCATAGAGTAGGGAAAAGTAGGTTGTTTTAAAGAAATGGATGGTTCTTTAGGAAGGTTTTAAAGAACCGCCACAGGCCTAACGTCTGTTTTTTAAATATCAGTCATATTTTTAATAATCTGGTCTTAATTTTTCAATTTCTAAACCAAACGTTTTATTCTTGTAAATTAAGTGAGGCTAAGCTCATTTCACAATTTTGTTTCTCTATCAGCCATTGCTGTCGCACTTTTGCAACTTGTTCCCGTTAAATTGATAGTTACTTTTTGAATATTAATATTCACACCAACAGTAGAAACATACGAACATTTAGATAATTTTTATTATAATTATATTAACCGTGTCCCTTTGCCCTTGTATTTAGTAGTAAGCTTCAGTCATACATCTTCCCTGAGAATCATTCAATCCAGGTTGTTGTGGACGATGTGTTTTTGGATCTGTATTTTCTGACTACCTCGGGGTTCCTATTTGGCTCCAACCTTGTTTTTGCGTCACATTAATCATTTATTAGAAACAAGGCCTAAAAAATATTCACTTTTGCACTTATTTCCCAATTTTCGATCGGGCGATTAACGCATCAAAAGCTGAGAAGTACCCAGGCCAACTCTCTGAATCGGGGTCTGGATAGAGTCCCATAATGGGAAAAGGACAATCTAGGCGACCTAAATACAATGAAGACGGAATATATCGGGATTTCCAATAGGGACTTGACAACTTCTTTTTTCAATAAAACGCAAACCATTTGAGATATTTCAAAAACTTTTCTATCAAAACATTTATAAATGGAACTCGACTTCGTTCATATGCCCACCGCGGGCACGTTTGCAGCAGTCGATTCGTTGGACCCTATTTTCGATGACTCGGCCACACATTTCGGCCGAAACGGCCACTATTTCGCGTTCAATGCTGGCTCCGAGCCCTTCCAACGTCGTCGGCTTGTTGGCATAGACCAATGACTTGACGTAGCCCCAAAGAAAATAGTCTAGAGGCGTTAAATCGTACGAACGAGGCGGCAAACCGACTGGCCCATTTCTTGAGATAACACGCCCATCAAACTTACTCTTCAATAAATCGATCGTATCGTGTGCTGTGTGGCTTGTGGCATCGTCATGTTGAAACCACATGTCGCCCAAGTCCATATCTTCCAATTCGGGCCAAAAATAATCGGTAATCATGGCGCGATAACGATGGCCATTCACAGTAACGTGACGATCGTGATCGTCGACGAAAAAATATGGCCCAATGACGCCACCGGCATGCAAACCGCACCAAACAGATATTTTTGTGGATGAAGTGGTGATTCATGAAGCACATGTGGATTTTCACCCGACCAATAACGCATGTTTTGCTTATTGACGAACCCATTGAGCCAAAAATGAGCTTCGTCACTGAAGATGATTTTGCGATGAAATTCATCATCTTGGCGCATCTTTTCCAGAGCCCAATCGGAGAACGTACGTCGCTTCAAATGGTCCATCGGCTTCAATTCTTCAGTCAGCTTGATCTTGTATGGGTGTAAACCAAGATCCTTACGCAAAATTTGCCATAAAGTGGTCTGGGTGATGCCCAAATCTTGAGAACGCCGTGGAATTGACTGATTTTGATCGTTTGCTACGGACGCCTGAACGTCAGCGATATTTTCGACACTTCGACCAGCCCGTTGTCCCACTGGCACGGTAACATCACCCAACGAGTATGTAAACTCAAATTTTTCTACTAAATTTGGTATTGCCTGTCTACTAGAACGAGAATTACGACCGAAAATTGGAGTTAACGCTCTTAAAGTTGCGGACGCCGACTCCAAATTTCGGTAGCAAATTTTTATAATTTGCAGACGTTGGTCGTCTGTGTACTTAATCATGATGAAAATGTTGAGTATAGTGAATAAATTGCCGGTGACAGTTCGATGATTAGTGAAAGGGCGCGTTCACAAATTAAATTCAAAGTCCCTATTGGAAAACCCGATATATATAAGACAAATCACTCTTTTAGAAATGTCGCACAGAACAGACACTTTAAGGGAATGAAATGGGTCTTCGTGCATTTCTTGTGGATTTAATCCACGTAACCACTTTCGAAGTGCTCCGCCGCGTATTTTGGACAATAATAATAATAATCTCGCTTGATGGTTACCAGGCAGCGATTGGTTAAGGGTTTGCAATTTGTAAGGGATCTTCTTCAGCTCTTTCATAAAAATTCAACACAACGAACGCCTGCTTATGCAAAATTGCATACATCATTGTCTTATTAATGTTTGTGAACACTCTCATTCCCGTTCTCGACCACAGCACCGATATTCTCAGTCGAATGAGCTGTATGGGGCTGGCCAGTCTTGCCACAACTCCAGTAGACCCAGTTTGTACGAGACACCCAGTCAGCGCTTAACTATTTGTATACATAATGCAAGATGACCACGAAAACGAGAAGAAATTCATCATCATCATCATCATCGGCACTACAACCGGGAGCCGGTCTTGTCCTTATTTAACAAATCTCTCCGCCGGTCCAGATTTCGAGCCGATGTCATCCAGTTTGGTACTCCAAGGCTCTGGACATCCTGGTCTACGCCATCCCACCATCACAGATAAGGTCTGCCGCGCTGTCTCCTTCCCTACATCCTGCCATAGAGGACTTTCCGGGCAGGTTCTTCTTCGCTAATTCTAGCTAGTTGTCCCGTCCACCGTAGTCTGCCGCGCTTGATTTTTCTTAAAATATTAGCTTCAAGATAGATCGCATACAACTCATGGTTGTAGCGTCTCCGGAATCGTCCTCCCTGACATACGAGGCCAACAATTCTCCTTAAAACCTTCCTCTCGAACGCGGCTAAGAGTTCAGAATGCATTTTATTGAGCACTCAGGTCTCGGATCCATATATGAGTACTGGTAAGACAATGGTCTTGTACAGTAATAGCTTGGATGTTCTGGATAAATTTCGGGATTTAAAGAGCCTTGATAGACCATAGTAGGCTTTGTTGGATTTGATTAGCCGTTCGTGTATTTCTTCTTTCATATTGTTGTCGGCTGATACTATTGACCCAAGGTAGTTAAAGGATTGCACTACTTCAAATTCGTGCTCCACTACCCTGATAGTTTGACCAACGTTAGGTCGTCCCTTTGCAGAAGTTGCCAACATGTACTTAGTTTTCCCCGCATTAAAGTGCAGTCCGAGTTTTTGTCCCGCCTGCTCAATCTGGGCGAAGGAGTGAAATTTTGGTCTTGCAGTAAAAGATTTTGATGACGAAGACCTTCAAGTTTTACTGGATGAAAATCCGTGTCAAATTCAAGAAGAGCAACAGTTAGGAGTTTCTCGAAAGCAATATCAATAAATCCTTGTGTAAGTATTTTTCTCAATCAAGTTGAATTTGACAAAAAGGACCAAGTTTCTGCTTGCAGACCTAATAATAATTCAGAAGTTACAGATTAATTAATCACTGATATCGTCTATTCCAAGTGAATACCGAGTAATTCTATGAAGTTGTGGCGTCTTTAAATTATACTGCCTTTTCAAAGTTTTGCCCAATAATTTTGCGATATCGCAACATGCCAGAGTTTATTTTTTGAACAGTCCTACTCCTAGTTTCTCAACAGTTTTTGAGCGTTAATAAGTAAACCGTCTAACTGACAGAAAACAACGCCAATCATGTAGAATTCTTCGAAAATTCGATGGCGTCGGTTATTGTTGTTCTCCTCCGTGTTTTGGTCATTTGGCTTCGGTTCTGTGTCATGCCATCTTTAAAATTGCACATAGGTGGGTTGAAAAGTTTCCGACCTCAACATTCGCCAATAAAAGCTAGCGAATGTCTTTTGACAGTTACTCACCAACATTTTAGCCATTTTGGACGTGTAGTTTTTATTTGACAGTCGTTTGAGTGAGTCGATGCGAGTGTTTTTGTGAAACTGGACAAAATTGAGTATCGAGCTGTCATTAATTTTTTGTTTTTGAAAGGCAATACGCCTACGCAAATCAAAGATGAGTTGGAATCTGTATATGGGGACTCTGCACCATCATTTACGGCAGTGAAATTTTGAGCAGCTGAATTTAAAAGTGGCCGTGGGAGCTTGGGAGACGATGAACGTTCGGGACGTCCAAAAACTGCAGCAACTGACGATAACATCGCTAAAGTTCACCAAATGGTGCTAGACGACCGCCGAATTAAAGTGAGAAAGATACCAGAAACTATGACCATGTTCAAAGAACGTGTTTGTCACATATTAAATCAAGATTTTGGGCATGAGAAAGCTGTCCGCGCGTTGGGTGTCGCGTTTGCTCACGTTAGACCCTCGTATATAGTTCGAATAAAATTAGATTAAATTGTCCGTTAATTGAATTCATATTTACCGCAAACGAACAACTACCACTACAATAGATGACATAAAGTTTTATATTAAAATAAAAATGAAGTTTCCTCTTTGATTGTTAACGACAATTACCAAATTTCTCGAGAAAGTTACTGTGGAGTGAAAGGGGGAGTAAATCACTCTACATGTGGCATTATTGGATGTATGATATATGTGAACCATTCAAATGAAGCTGTTATAGAGGCAAATAATGTTGTCTATCTTCGAAGACAATCTCAGTAATGACAAAATATTATCATATTGAAAAAAGCTCCTGTTCCGGAAACAGAGCAAACCTTTTAATCCCCAACCAAACTATAGATATCGTAGTCTGACATGACTTCTACCATCATTACAACTTTCACCCAGTCAAAATACCGTGCATTAATTTTTCTTGTATCCTGTAGGACACCGTAGTTTCTCCCCTGTACTGTGACATTTTAATCGCGCTGACAACTACTTCGCTGAATTATTAATGGAAACATATTCAGAACTAACAACAAACGTGTCACTGGCGCAAGTGTAAATCTCCTCACACTGTAAATAAACTATTTTGGACAATGGAACCCAAAACTGTGGAAATAGTTGGTTGGGGTAAGTTGCCACCTTCCTGCCCATAATTATACGATAGACAAGTTCAACATGTTTTCGTGCAGTATTTACTTGAGCAATATTATTCCGTCAATAGCAGGGAAAGCTAAAAATGGCTATTCGTGGTAATACCAGGACGTTCTAATAGATAAGCAGATAAATAAAAGATAAAATTGGATTTTCAAACAACAAAGAACAAAGAAGTTGTTGTCTGTTGTTACTCTTGGGTTTCTTAATCTGAAAATTCAATATAAAATATATAACAAATTGTATCAACACGCCTTTTGAATAAGACTAACACTACAATATTTTTCACGAAATAAAAAGAAAAAACCTCTAGGGTATGGGGCGATCGACTAATAACACCTTACGAACTTCCGTCTAATACCCACGGCATTATTTTCCATCTAAAAGCTCCTGAAATTTATCAAATACAAGGATTCACCTTTTGTTTAAGCGGAAGGGGAACATCCGGCGAAGGGAATATAAAGTGCCTCAATTTATCTTGTGTTTCAGATATTTCACAATCAGCATTATTTCGTTTCGCTCTTCTACCTCAGAGTTGGACAATAAATGGCTTTCAAGTTCAAGCACAGGAAGAAAATCAAACATCAAAAAAGGAACTAAGAGAGAAAACAAGAACACCAAATAGAGAATCTGAGTAACATGAGGCTTGCGGTGGGGGGCAAGGCGGTTTTGAATCACGTATCTATCATATAACACGACAGGTATCGGAGATTGATGTATTGTATACCTTCGTGGATCAAAGGAGAGAAATTAACTTACGAGTATTAGAAAGTCGCTTCCAAATACCCTGTTACATGACAATAGATACTTATCCATTGAGACTGTCCCGCAATAATGGAATTTACTTAAAGTGAATTTTCCCGTATTGATCAATTTGTGATTAATCAACACCCCAAATTATTTGGGGATATGTAGAATATGCATAAAACCTGAAATGAAAAACAGGTAATGAAAACAGATAGAGTCTAGATATCCGCATTTCGATGAACTCTACAATTTCCAAAAAATAAAATTTTAGTTATGGCGCAAGACTAATGACTTTGCCCGGAAAAAACAAATCATTATGGAAAATTTAACAAGCCTCAGGACTTGCTAAATAAGGCCAAGACCGGTTCCCGGTTGTAGTGCCGATGATGATGATGATGAAAATTTTAGTTAGAAGAGTCGTTACACTACGATAACAGATCACATACGCACATTGTTTGTTCCAGAAGCATTCAAATTGTACAACACACTCATGCTTTGTTTTCCAGCGTAATCAAAACATAGTTTTGGTAAAATAATTAAGCTCTTTATTATAACAATAAATGGCGCAAAGCTAATAAGCTTGTCCGTAAAAATAAATTATTATGGAAAATTTAACAGGCCTCGAGACTTGCTAAATAAGGCCAAGACCGGGTCCCGGTTGTAGTGACGATGATGATGATGATTATAACAATAATGTTGCACCCTTCACTTTTATTGTCACGATTTTATAATGCACTATATTTTAAAACTTGTGTAAACCTATTTATCGAAAAATTTTATTTATTATAATAATAATTTTTATTACAAGAATAATTATTTATTATAAACATAATTATTATAATAAATGGAATAATCAATTCTAAGTTGAATTTTAACACAAAGGCCGTCGCACTATCCGGCGGCGAACCCTTTCTTTTGTACACGGTAGTTAGTTTTATTTTTACCTGCCGTGTGGAACAATGGGACAATTTTCAAATTCGTACTCATTTATTGATTATTTCAATCAGAGTACATTATTTACGGGTGTAATTTAAGCATCCATTAATATACATGCAGCGTAGGACATACTTGTTTACCCAAGATTCGTCCAATTTTTACATTGCAATTTTTGCTTGGCCGCAACCACTTGTTTATTACTTCGGGATGTGAATATCACGATCCCAAGCAGTTTTTGTTTCGACAAGTGTACATTCGTGGTCACCGATGTCACAGATATTTTGCCAACGTTATTTGCCATGTAGAGGGCATTTTTTGAGCCGTTGTAGGGTTTTTCTAAATGTATGTTTACTCCATGATTTCACTGCCTGTTTATGCATTTCAGACACCCATAACTAATAATTTGGTTTATTATACACAAATTAATCAGCATAGCGAGATTCAGTTAGATAAATATAACTCTCTCCAATAGGCAGGTAATTGAGTGGTTGGCAGTTTTTACGTGCAACAACACGTTGAACCTTTGGAGGATGTTTAATCAGAAGTTTTGTTTGGGGAGTTTAAAATTCAGCTTTTTTAAAAATTGTATATCATACAGAATAGTGTCGATGTTTTGTTATACGGTAAGCATCTCCAAATACAGATCGAATCTATGGAACGCACACCCATAGACAGTAACAAATGACGAAAAGGCCGTGCGTTTCGAGGATGTGTATTAAGAAGATTTGAACGAGGGAGATAGGCTCAGTCGACCAAAGCGTAGAGGAACTGATTCTAGGACTCTACGCTGCTGTAGTGATCCTAAATCACTACTCCCATCCAAATCCCCAATATTTCCTATAATTCAAATCCAAATTCCACATTGAATCATATGAGCGATAAATTAAACCAAAAGTTAATTTGTCGTACATTGATTCAATTTCACATTAACTTACCCCGCAATCCAATTGAATCATATGCACGATAAATTTAAACCAAAGTCCATTTGTCGTACATTGATCCAATTCCCAATAATCCTGACATCATGAAATGCTTAACTCAAAATGCATTTCATGATTTCCCTTCTAGGAATTTATTCAAATAAATTCCTAGTCACTTCCCAGAACCCTATTCCAACTGAAGCACACAAAACCCTGTGTGTGCTTCTTGGAATTTTTAACAATACGCATTTTGACAAATCCCAACGACTAAAAGAATAAACGGGCGGCACACTTCAATTTCACGATCAGACAAGTTCCAGGAGATTGAACCTATGGACTAATGATCATTCACGCCAAAGGCGGAATAAGAAACTCAATGTATCAAACTAAAAAAAACTTAATCGATAAAGGTAAAATAAAAAGACAGTCTAACTTCAAGCTAAAGCCGGATCTTTTCATTTCCGCGGAATATTCTATCGGTGGGAAGCTCCCGTGCGTGGATGTATCTAGTCGAAACATCATCTACAAAGTAAAGAGATCTTGACACTTTATTGCGGACCCTAGTACGGGAACCTCCAATGATAGAGCAAGCGGCACCCGATGACCAAGGGAAAATAATGTATTCACACCAGGAGTGCCCACTGGTGCCATAAAACGAGACCTCGCCTTCCCTGCCAAGGAGCCTACGAAAAAAAAGCCCCATGTCCGCAAGCCCCCACGTCCAACCGAAGGAAGTTGCGAGGGCACACCTTTCACGCCGTCCACTCCAACCGATAAACGGCCCCCCAGTAGATCACCCCAAAGGAGATGCCCCAACACCACAAAAGGAGGTAAGCTAAAGTTCTTAATTCAAAATATAGCACTTCAACACTCCTAAAAGGCTTTTAGGTCGATTAATTTGAAAAAGTTGATGTAAAGGTTTTTCTTTTCCAGACCACGAAGAGTGAACTGTAAGAAACGACTTTTTAATAAAGCGACCATAGTTAGCTTGCGCACTCTAGCAGTGGACGGACAAAGGAAATGCAGAGGGATCGGTTGACATAGGGTTTAGAGAATTCCCTCGACACACGTTTCGCGAACCCGATGACGAAGTTGATTTCCAGAATCATCTTGTCAATATGTGAGAAGAAGTTAAGCTCTCTATCGCATAGAATTCAAAGATCACGGACACTTTGGGCAAAGGTTAGGGGTAGATTATAAAGGAAATAGGGACTCGGGTAAGAGTGAATACGCTTACGAGAAAAGGTTATATATTGTCATTTGGCTATGTTAATCGCGAAGCAGTTTTTATATACTACACCAAGTCATCCATATTGTTCATAATGAAGCTTTGGAATAAAAAAAAAAATGTTGAAGTCGAAGCTTGGGTTGATAAACATTATTTGGACTCTGTACCAGGCAAATCAACCGTTGAGAAGTGGTTTGCTAAATTCAAACGGGGTGAAATGAGCACCGAACACGATACAGGCAGTGGACACCCGAAAGAGGCTGTAACGGACGAAAACATAAAAAAAGTTTACAAAATTATTATGAATGACCGTTAATTGAAGTTGAGGGGGTAGCTGATACTCTGGGGAGTTAATATTTTTCACTCAGGGCGTATATGTTGTAAGGTAGAGTGTGGGATTTTGTATGGAACGACGTGAGTTTATGAGCGAAGGTCTCTTACATTCAAATAGTAGAAGGTAAGAGACGTATTGCGATGGATTATGAGGGAGAAATTGTGGTTAAAAGTATAGGAATGAATAAAAGTATCGTGGTCAGCTTTGCTCCGTTGGTGATATGAAATTCTTTTAAAGGTGAACGTAGCGAGGAAAAGTAGGAATCATCATCATCGGCACTACAACCGTGAATCGGTCTTGGCCTTATTTAGCAAGTCCTGAGGCTTGTTAAATTTTCCATAATGATTTTTTTTTTCCGGGCAAGGTCATTAGTCTTGCGCCAGAGGCTCCCCGACTGGAATGTCGCTCGATTTTTTTGAGAAAAAAAATATTGAAGTTTTCATGAAATGTTATGAACACGTTTTGCAGTATGAAAAGATTGGCGTTATCCACCTACATTTAACATCTTATTAAATGGAGACCATGGTGTTATTTCTAGTTTTATCTTCAAAGCACACGAAATCTGATTTTTTATGAAGATACGCCAGAAATATGCGAATGTTTCTTAAGGACTATTGCTGGTATTCCGTCCTGTGTTGAATAGTACGCGGACGTAACCTCACATGCCACATCGAAGACCGTACCAGTGCGATCACAGGTCGCCACAAAAGACCGGCATCGAAGTTTGAATTCGCGGAAAATAAATTCGGGAACACATTAGCTTTATCTTTTGAATTGGTGACCACAGTCACGCAGCCCGTCACTAACGGGGAAAAAGAGGATAAAGCGAAGTTGCCTCTGAGAGCCCCTGCCATTGACCAGAAGGGACGCAAACCAGTTGGGTACTCAAGGAGTTTCATGTTCACTCTGTCGTTGTATGTCTTTTTCGCGGTATCAATGGCCTGGTTGCACGCGTTTCTGATTCTAAGAGAATTGTTTAAAAGCTCTATTTTTCGCCACTGTAATCTGCTCGCAATTTTACTCAAACCAATACTTATCAGATGAATTTCGTTTAATGGAATGCGGAATGTAGATATCCATCCAGAGAAGAATAATAACTGTGGCCGACTCCGCACATACGTTAAGATCGAAGTGTCCAAATCATGTAGCGGTTCCGCCAAACCCTACGGTCTACTTACCTGAAAAACCCCCATAACTACTACCCAACTCCCTTTAGTTTGCTAATGCAACAGTATTAGTACCTAAAAATGCTGCACGCATTTAAGAGATCAAATCTATGATCTTTAAGTCCCTGTAAAGAAAACTTACCTTCATGCATTCTCTTCGCATACCATTGCTCCTTAAGATTTCTTTATTAACTTACCAGGAATTTCCAATCAATTTCGGCATCTACGTCGCCAGTCAAATTTCCTTAGAGGAATTCCGGTAAACCAATAATTAGATTTACATACCTTTGTAACCTTCATGACAGGGACCATAAATACTGCGCCGTCTATATTCCCAGCCGCGTCATGTACCTTTTCATACATATTGCCTGGCAAGCTTTTTTGTTTGTCTTATCAATAAACAACCCAAGCAGCTGCATATAATTAGCGCAATAGACGCTGAAACCAAATTCTCCAGCATTTCCTAATGCAAATATAAACCCGGTTTCTACTGCATCCAGAGATGCCATAAACATCCAATTTGCTTTTAGCACCTTTTTCTCCCAACGTCGAAAATAGCGACGAAATAGCGGCGCATTTGGTCATTTTTCCCTATTGTCCTTGCCACCTGCCTACTTTCGAACACGTGCAGCAACATTGAATCTGTTCGATCGCGCACATATACCACTGCACCAAAAAGATCGCATTTTCTTAGTGGTCACACCCTTAAGAGAAAAGTTTTTCTCTCTCTTCCTTTTTTTTCTTAGCGAAATCATCTCTGCATGAGATGACGATCGCTGAGTCGTATTCCAACCACCGATTCGGTTGGTTCGCCTTCCGCACCCTGTGGCGTCCGGGGATGCGCATACCCTGAGTCGAACAAGTCTCTGCGTGAGTGCTAAAGTCTCCTTGTTAGTTAAGTCCTTAGTAACACACCAATTCTTTGTACCATGTAAATTAAAATAAAACCGAGTTAAAAAAAAAAACAAACGATTCCAGAGTGCATGTACTCGACTAGTTATACTCCGTGAATGTGTACCAAGTTTGAAATAAACAAACATTTTGTTCATAAATTAAAATTAAATTAGAAACGGTCATCACCAGCAATAAAACCAGTTATATTAAACTTCATACAGTGCGTTTCATTAATTTTCGCTTCGGTGCCAGCAGTGTGTTTCTTTTCTGTGCTGCTTATCCTAGTGGTCCATTTTCGTTTCTTCCGGGTGAACAGTTTTCCTAGTGCTTGGCGGAACATTTGTGAAACCTTTAGTAATTATGATGGAGGAGGAAGATAATCAGCGCCGTACGCCGGTGCACTTACTTCCCCGCCCAACCACGGGAAGGGTGCGAAGAAATCTCGCAAATCGTCCCACTTGGCAGGCCCATACCGCCATAGCTGGCGAAGCTCCCTAGGTCGGTTGTTCGCCTGAAATGCAAGTGGTTTGGGCGACCAATAGCAAGCAGTGTCTGAGTTTCTCAGTGGCGCAGTGACCTTCAGAATATAAATTCTCGGCTCAGATGTCAAAAACTTGTCCAGGCCCTTCACATAATTACCTCGGGTATCCGGCACTTGTGTAGGTTCCTCCACGAGTTGAATTAAAGTGCAGCTAATAGCGAACATCTCCGCTAGCCCCCCAGCCTCGTCGCTTCTGTTAGAATGCACCAACCAGCCAACCAGCGAACGTTGCTCTTCGTGCGGCCGGAGATACGCCGAGGATTGTTAGGCGTTTCACACAACTGCGGTAACCCATTGTGTAATTTAGCAGCATGTGGCTTATGACCTTGATAATTTCTTCGGCCAAAGTCGTTATCGTCGGCTGCGATATTTTTACAAGGTTTGTATCTTCTTGTACGAACAGTGTGGGTTCATTTATTGTTTACCTTCTGTTGACGCAATGGTCCTTTCCATAAAGGAAAACTAAATTGCACTTGGCTCAAGAGAAGATCATACATATTGTTTATTTTTTGACCGTATTTTTGTCGTTACCAAACAGATTCGTTTTTGATGTACTGTCCTTCAATAACCGCGCAAGCATGAGGAATTGGTAGTGGAATTGCGCCCGCGTGTCTGTAGATACGTGGGGTTGAGGACACCAGTATGTATGGCTCCTTGAGCTGGGCGAAAAGGTATTTAAACACACAGTACTGCGGCGTTTCTAACAGATACACACACAATACACAAGGAAATAGTGAAGAACACCGAGGGAAAATCGAATAAGAAAAAGGATCAGCCGTATACAAAGCAATAACATGGAAATTCAACATCAGTTGGATGTACTTGAGGTTAGAAATCCAATTCGTAGACGAGACAGTGGCTTGATGTGTTGAGCATTGGTTCAATTTTTAGTGATTCTTACCGTAATTGGGTCGGTTTGAATCACATGCTCTCCATTGTCGTAGCAAAACGCTATTATTGGTGACCCCGACGTGATCTGTGTACAAATATCACACACTCTCCCATAGTAAAACAGGACTTTACTACTACGGTGGCGGTATTTCTGCACAGAGCGCCGCCTCACTGGTCTGCTCCGATGCTCTCTCGCTCGGTCGCTCCTCACTCCGTCGTTTGCACATAAAGTTGATCGTAACAAAGTTACTGAGGAGGGAGTCGTGCGACGTTTCTAACAGATACACTCACACAATATACAAGCAAGTGGTGAAGAACACCGAAAGAAAATCGAAAATGCATCAGCCGTATACTAATCTATAACATAGCAATTTCACATAAGTTGAGTGTACGTTATAATAACGGTGGAACCCACACACATGCCCGTTAGTCTAATGCTTCAATGGTTTGCTTTTCACCCGTTACTCCGTGTGTTCAATTCACCTTCTTCACTATCTTCCTAAACGCTACAATCCCGCCGTGACCTCTACAACACAACATACACGCAAACAGACTTTACTACTACAATCACGACTTCTGCATAGACCACCGGCTCCTTCTCCTCCACAGAACTTTCTCTCACTTGATTGCTCCGAACTCCCGGGAGGGAGTAGTGTGGGCTTGTGACGGTTCTAACAGATGCACACACAATACACAAGCAAATGGTGAAGAACACCGAACGAAAATCGAATAAGAAAATGCATCAGAGCCGTATACCATAGCGATAACATAACAGATCCACACCAGTTGAGTGTACTTGAGTTTAGAAGTCGAATTCGTACGCGTGGGCAGTAGCTTGATGTGTTAAGCATTGGTTCAATTTTTGGTGATTCTAACTGTCATAGCGTCAGTTCGAATCACACGTTCTTCACTATCATCGCAAACGCTATAATTGGTGACCTCGACATGATCTGTGTACACACCCACACACTTTCCCATAGTAAACAGAACTTTACCACTACGATCACGACTTCCGCATACAGCACCGGCACACCCGCCTGCTCCGGCGTTCTCTCGGTCGCTCGTTCCTCGCTCCGTCGTTCGCACACGAATTTGATCGTAACAAAGTTACTGAGGAGGGAGCAGTATGGCGTTTCTAACAGATGTACACACAATACAAAAGCAAATAGTGAAGAACACCGAACGAAAATCGAATAAGAAAATGCATCAGAGCCGTATACACGACGAAGACCACGGAAATGAAAATGGCTAAACGGTTGAGAATTTTCTCTTGGAACGTCCACTAACTATACAGAGCTCAAGCTGCCGAACAGTTAGCCGATTCCCTGTCTGATTATCAGGCTGACATAACAGCATTACAAGAAATAAGACGGACCGGGAGTGGTGTTATTCAAAGAAACGAGTTTGCCATTTATTATAGTCAGTTTTGTGGGGAGTAGAAGTATTATGCCGAACATGGGCACACGGTTCACTTCTTCCCCGTCAATCACGAAACGTAAGTTCCACCGCAGCAACTGTTCATCAAAGAAGAAACAAAAACAAACTCCGCAACACATCGTCCACAAGGAGTTCACCAGGAGGAAAGTAAATGAAACACTCAAGTCTGTCTCCATAATTGACACGGACTTTTTATTAAAGGTTCTTACATTTCACAATCATTACTTTTGTTCTAAAACTTTGTTAAATATTTAGCGTTCTTATAGTCCGCGTAAACTTATTGTTAATACGAAATTGGGTTTTTTATAATTTTAGTTGACTACCCACAGGACTCCGGGTATTTTCGCGTCCTCGGCGCGCGACGAGGAGCGGGAGATCGCGTGACCATTGTGGTCAGCGGATGGAATTTGACTATTCAATAGTTTGGGGTGAAGATCGTTGGTAGTACACATGTATGTGTGTACATGGGTTCTTTCATGGGACACACCATGATAACAAATCTGAAACAGCAAGAAGGGGTATATTGTGCATCCAGGAGATGTGTGTTCTTTGAAACAAACAAATCGAATTTCGTGGGATGGTAATGGGTTTGTATTTGATTATGCATCGAGGTCATGAGGGATGGATTCAGGGCAATTACAATACAAAGGGAAAAGCGACCTATGCATCGTTCGATAATGAGGGTCAACTGGATAAATAGCAGCCACTCATTAAATTAAAACTGCGTTTAGGATACCACAAACGATATGGATTGTTTATGGTATCGCCAGGAAGCCTATGGAGGAACAGCGTTCTTTGTTTGCACTTGGTGCGAGTTAGGGAAATTGGCCTCAGCGTCGATTGCGCTAATTGAATGCGGCTGCTTGCGTATTTTATTGCTCGAAGAAAAAGGTCGCCGGCCAATGTGTACGTTAAGAGATTTATCATACACATGGCGAAGCTGAAAAAATAGACAGCGCAACGTTTATGGCCCCTGGGGAAGGTTACATATTATGTAATCCAAATCCTTTGTTATTAGGAATTCGTCTAGGGGAATCTGCCTGGCGCCGAAGGTGCCAAATTGGTTTGGAATTCCTGATAAGTTGAGCAAGAAATCTTACGGGGAATTGTATGGGACTTTTAGGTTATATAAAATGGATCTATTTGATGCGTAAGGCATTTAAGATGCTAATGCGATTGCATTATCGAAATTATGAGATTGGATGGAAGTTATGCGGTTTGGCGGAACCACCACATTTTCTAGTCAGCCAAAAAGTGAAGCCTGCCAGTATCGGCTTTAATGCAATAAATGAAAGGCTATATACTCTTCGCGTGCGAGGCAAGTTTAAGCACATAAGTCTCATAAACGTTCACGGCTCCCCTGACGACGAAAAGAAAGAATACTACGAGAACGTCGGACGGACCATCAATGCCTGCCCAAGATACGATGTGAAAATCGTTCCTGGTGATTTAAATGCGAAAATAGGACGCGTTTGCTAACAGTCGATCAAAGACGGTAACGCGCTGACGATTCAGAGCGTTATTTGTAAATGTTTCAACCCAATAAACAGGATATTTTGTGCCGATATATTACAATGGATGAAACATGTATCCCCAACTTTATTCTGGAGTCAAATCGGGTGTCAGCTGCGTGGAGAGCAACAGCTAAAAGTCGTCCAAAACGACCAAAGGCAAAAACATGAGCTGGCAAGGTTTTGGGATCCGTGTTTTGTTCATTTATTACCTTAAGAAAGGAAGAACTATCTATAGCGAATATTATACATAAAAAATTGTCTTTCACCAAGACACTGCACCGTGTTACAAGTCGATCACAACGGCAGCCAAACTAAATGAATTCCACCTCAAATTGCTTCTGCATCCAACGGTATCTCCAAGTCTGAACCCCAACGTGTGCGATTGTTTACCGACCTCAAAAGAATGCTTCAGGGAAAGGTATTTGGCTCCAATGAAGACGTGAAATCGGAAACTGAGGAATACTTTGAAGCCAACGACAAATCGTTCTACAAAAAAAGCATCGAATTGTTAGAAAAACTTTGGAATCAGAGTGTCACACTAGAAGGAGACAAAATTGATGAATAAAGTTGAGCCCGCAACTTATTCAGTGATATGTTATGTTGTTGTTAAGTCGATAAAACTGGATGAAGTATCATTGGAATTCTCCGTTGCCTTCGTCGCATTATTCTGAACTTGTGCGATTGGATACGCATTGTCTTACACTAAGATAGTCAATTCGAGTTTCGAAGTTATCCGAATTTCTACAGTGGTAAAAAACCATAGTTATCGCCTAACAGCACATGAGCATTGTCGGTTTAGTCATAAATGAGAAGGCAATATATTGACATTACCAATTTATTTATAGATTTAAGTGATAGCATGTCACAATGTTGGCTTTTTATATGTAATCACAACGTAACGATTGCTACACTTTCACAGTGCTTTAATTATATCAAAATTTTTGATTACAAAATTCCAATTACCCCGACATATACCATAATGTGGATTTCACAACCACATTGCATTTTTGGAATTCCCGTAAAACGTCTTCCAAAACAACCGGTTTACAAATATCCTTTCTAGCTGTTGTCATTATGCCATATACTCATTCATTAATTATTATCCTTAAATGGGTTATATTTTATTTAAACTTACATATTCCAATGATATGTAGTACCCAGGGCGGGTATAACGCACTATGTTGATGCCGTAATTACGCCATAATTATCTCTCATGCAAATTTAATGTGTGTGTACAACACATTTGCCTACAAGGCGTGTTAACGAAACACATGCAAAGTATAACGTCTATTAAATTAGGAAATACCTGTGGTTTGTGTGGGTTAGATATAATACCAACTTTTGGTTTCCTAAAGGATTGCCCCAAAGACGTATACCCTTGTTCAAAGGAAAACGCAAAATAGACAAGAACTTCAGTTTTCGGGTATCGGAAAGTAAACCTAAGTACTATACCTGGACTGGCTAACATAAAAAGGATAACTTGGTTTTAGAAATAAATTGTCAAATAAAAAAAGACAAGGCCAAAGAAAATAAAAAAAAAACGGAAAGAGAAATTCACAAATGACTTTGTTCTGTTTTGCATAATGAGGCTGTTTCGGACGTCGACACACTTCATGCAAATGCTACCGTCACCAACATCAAGAACCCTCTGAATTATCCGTAAGTAATGATATTCAGGAGATACTGTGGGATTGGGTGATGCCAATTGTAATTCAGGAAAGATTTTGTTTATCTAAGGATCTAAAAGCAGGACAAAAGGTAAAAAAAGGTCAGCAACGTGAAAGAAAAAGTAAGTTTTTCGCCTATTTTCGAGTGGGCAGGACGGACATTGGAGGTGTGTTTACATTTTGATTGCCCAACATGAACGTAAAGTTCCGCACAAGAAAATCAAACATGCCATTGGTCGATAAACAAAATATTGGATAATTTGATGAATGTTCAAGATTGCTAGTCGACAATAATATATGAGACGGTAAGCCCATTGCTCTTTTATTGTTAAATAACTTAATTTAGATTATCCTTGAGATATGTTCATGGTCAAGATTTGGTAAAACAGAAGATAGTGAGTATTGGATAAAAAGACCTTTTAGAAAACCTAATTGCGTGAAATCACGCGTAATTTGCTTTGGAGTTTATTGTTTTTACTATTTTTCAGAATACATGCTTAATTCATTGACGAAATGCTTTAGAATGATATACTGGTGATGTTACTTCGGTGATTTCTTATACATGACATCATATATTAGACATGATGTCATCACGCACCCATGGTCGGTTTGGACATATACGAGGGTTGCCTCTTATGTTTCGGGATTTGGCAACCCTAGCGTTGCAATCCGGCAATTGACAGCTCTGTCGTAAAGTTGAACATTTTTGAGGTTATACGCACTCAGAACGTTTTGACATACGAGCGCTATTTGTGTTGTTTAGAGTAACTTAAAAGATTCATCTCGGCCCAAAAATGGAATTAAATCGTCAACATTTTCGTGCGATTATTTTTTACAACTTTCGGCGTGGATTAACTCAGCAACAGTGCATGGATAAACTTAATTCAATTTTTGGCGATGAAGCTCCATCAAGGACCAGTGTTTATCGATGGTATGGTGAATTCAATCGTGGTCGTAGTTCACTCCAAGATGAATTTCATGAAGGTCGTCCAAAATCAGTTGTTGTTCCGAAAACCATTGATTCTGTGCGCGAACTGATATTGGAAGATCGTCATGTGACCTATCGTGAGATTGAGACAACCTTAGGCGTTAGTGGGACCAGCATACATTCAATATTGCATAAACATTTGACTGTCAAAAAAATTTGTTCGCGTTGGATCCCACACAATTTGTCAATCGCCCAAAAAAAGGCTCGTGTCAATTGGTCCAAAGAAATGCCCAAAAAATACGGTCGTGTTGCTTCGAAACACGTCTATGACATCGTGACAGGTGATGAATCGTGGATTTACGCGTATGAGCCCGAAAGTAAACAGCAGTCGACTGTCTGGGTGTTTCAAGATGAGCCAATTCCAACAAAAGTTGTTCGCGCACGAAGCACTTCCAAGCAAATGGTCGCCTGTTTTTTCGGAAAAACTGGACATGTCACAACCGTACCACTAGAACAACGCAGAACAGTCAATTCTGAGTGGTACACAACCATTTGTTTGCCAGTTGTCTTCCAAGAAATCAGGAAAACCAACCGCCGAAGACGGATCACTCTTCACCACGACAATGCGAGCTCTCACACATCGGCTGCAACAACTGCATTTTTGAATACCCAAAACATCGATTTGATGGGTCATCCGCCGTATAGTCCTGACTTGGCACCGAATGACTTCTTTTTATTCCCGTACGTAAAAAACAAACTGAGAGGTCAACGTTTTTCGACACCTGAAGAAGCGGTTGCTGCATTCAGAATGCATGTGTTGGAGATACCTCAATCAGAGTGGCAAAAGTGCTTCGACAATTGGTTCAAACGCATGTAAAAGTGTATAGATCTTCATGGGGAATATTTTGAAAAACAATAAAGTGATTTTCGAATATTAATATTTGTTTTTGTTCTCTAATCCCGAAATATAAAAGGCAACCCCCGTATTCAATCTTGAGTCGGTATCCGTTCTTTATATCAAGGCGTTGAAATGGCGCAAGAGTTTCGCGTCAATCAGTGCAATATTAGTAAATTCAATTACCAATATATCTAACCCCAGATCGGTAATTATTGCTTTAAGTGGAATCTACGTCATATTTTTGAATTGTAATCTGGGGAGATATATCTGAATATAAGCACATTCCTACGAAGCGATAGTGCTTCTCGCCTTCTGTCACCGTATGTTATCTGTTCAAATCCAGAATTGAAATTCATGTAGCTGAAAGTTCGTATTTATAAATATCATTATCTACTGTTTCCTGTACAAAAGCGCGTCTTTAAAAAATTTTATACTCTACAATAATAAATTTATTATTTCATTTTTGGTGGGAGCAAAACCTCCATTTATCAGTCCTTTACCTTAAAACCTATATAAGTGTACAAATTGTGACCAGTTAGGGAAATCATTGAAGAAATAGAGTTTTAAAGTGGAAATCATCATCATCATCGGCAGTACAACCGGGAAACGGTCTTGGCCTTATTTAGCAAGTCCTGATGCTTGTTAAATTTTCCGTGATAATTTATTTTTCCGGGCAAGGTCATTAGTCTTGCGCCAGAGGCTCCCCGACGGGGTTTAAAGTGGAAATGCTGATATTAAAAAGCTTGTATTAGACAGTTTAATACAAAAAGTGTGTGAGTAACACGTTAACGGTATCTACGTGTGAGTGCGCGAACATTGTGAGTGCGTGCGCGAGGCCGCAATCTGTTTGTCAAAAAAAAAAAGTGAATACTTTCCATAATACGGACGTAGATCCAAAAACAAA
The DNA here is from genome assembly GCA_963931805.1 of Microdon myrmicae. Classification (NCBI taxonomy): domain Eukaryota; kingdom Metazoa; phylum Arthropoda; class Insecta; order Diptera; family Syrphidae; genus Microdon; species Microdon myrmicae. The sequence continues at coordinate 123,231,155 of OZ007499.1, forward strand.
AAAAAAAGAATAAAATAAAAAAATAAAAAAAAAAATGAGAACTATAATATGGACGTAAAACAAATAGATGCCAAAATGGTAAATCGGAGGAGGCAAAATATGGATCTAAACCTAAAGACTAAACGCCTTAGAACAAGTGAAAATAAAAATACAGACACGTCGATTGTCACCAGCAATGACGAAGACAACACCCATGGCGCCCAGTACTCAGGGGCTGGAAACCAATTCAAAGAACTAGATGTCAGCGAAACAAATACAGACGCTAGTAATCAGATCGAGGTCCTCAACAGACTCATCCATGAGATTAGTCGTAAAAAAGAAGAACTGGATAGACAAATGGAGGAAGTTGTTAAACTAAAAAACAACCTGAACCACAACGAGTGAAAAACGGAAATGCTAGAACAACAACAGCAAGAACAAAGGCAACAGCAACCCATGAAGGCAGAGACAACACGGCTAGATAAGGAAACTAAACAGAAGGAATCACATCAACAACAACAGCAGGAACCAAATCAACAGCAGGAAACATCTCAGCAGGTGCCAGTCAAAAAAAAAAAGGAGAAAGTACCTCCTATTTACATCAGCTACATGGAGACAAAGGATGTCATAAAATTGGGTGAGTTGACATGCAAAACTTTTAAAACAAAACGAATAAATGATTTTAAGATAAGTTGAACATGTGAGGATTTAGAAGGGTATAACAAAATTAAATCGGCATTAGGAAAATCGAAAAGCGAGTACTACACGTACACCCCTAAATCGGAGAAAACTATGTCCATGCTCCTCAAAGGAGTTGACCCTTCCTTTACCCCCGAACAGGTGCTCGAAGAACTAAAAAGCTTCGAAAACGATACCTTGAAATTTACAGGTGTGAAACCATTTTCTACAGCAAACTCTAGAAATCGCAACCGTAGGTTGCCTTTCTTCATTGTGTCGCTAAGCCCTAATAGTAAAATTGACAGACTTAGATATATTAAATACATTAGTCACCAAACAATAAGTTGGGAGAGAATAAAGAAGTGCGACCGCGTATTGCAGTATATGCGCTGTCAACGCTTCGCGCATGTGGCAACGAATTGCAATATGCATTTCAGATGCGTCAAATGTCTAAATAAGCATATCATTGGAGAATGTCCATTGGGCAAAGAACAGCTACCGGATAGAAATAAACTATGCTTTGTCCTCTTTAACAACTCAGGTCATCCTGCTAACTTTAGAGGTTGCCCTAAGTACCAATAACTAAAATCAAAGTTGGAAGCCAGAAAGAAGCAAGTTGAAGAAGAGAAAAAGATGAAAACTCGCTCTTACAACAACTTCGTGGCACCAAGTGTGTCATACGCTCATATGGCAGGTAGAGTAAAAAATCCACCAATCTTAGAACAATCACGCAATATCATTAAAACGCCTGCTCCAGAGGCACAAACTGATATAACAGCAATATTACTGTCCATACAAGGACAGTTTGCTGCGTTTGATAAAAAATTCAGAATGATCGAAAAAAAACTGACGGAACAAGTGGATCGAACGGACATTATCTATTCGACCCTGTTTCCAGACGAACCCATACTCTAATCACAACGTTCACTGCGACTGAATTAACTTTAAAAATTATTGCTGTGAATGTTAATTCACTAATCCGCATGGAAAGAAGGGATAATCTCAGCAATATGCTGGAAGCTGAACGCCCAGATGTGCTTTTGGCTAGCGAAACTAAGCTAAATCAAAGGCACAAATTGGGCTACCCAAATTATAAAGTAATAAGACGAGATCGTCCAAATTCCACTCAGAGGGGCGGGGTCGCGGTCTTAGTTAAAAACGGTCTACAACACAAAGTTGTCTACAGTAGAGATGTATACAAGTTCCAGGTACTAGAAGCCTGCGTTATAGATATTCCTTTGAAAAGTCAAAAGCATCTATATGTTATCTCTGCTTATGCTCCCGAAGCGCCGCAGTGTATACAGTTTATCAATGAACTTGATACCCTTTTTCGAAGTCTCAAGTTAGGCTCAGAAAATAATAATTTCTTTATGGCGGGAGATCTCAATTCCAAGCACAGTGCTTGGGGTAACCTTATCAGAAACACAAGAGGCAATGCGTTGTTCGACTGGTGGCAAACAAACGCTATCGAACATAAACTAGGATTGTACGCTACAAGTACCCCGTCATATCCAAGAGGAAATTCCTTCTTGGATTTACTGTTGCTGGACGAGCGAATACAACTATCAGATACGGATCTAACTACTCGCAATTGTCTTCGTACAATCGAGTACGATAGCGATCATTATGGACTTGGTGCTGTAATACATGTCCCAAACGAACATTCACTACTTGAGCAGTACAAACAGATACATTCTTTTAACTTCGGAAAAGCACACTGGTCGCGCTTTGATCGGATAATAAAAAAACAATTACGCTCCAATTGCATAGATCCACCAACTGACAGAAATGTTCATAATGACGAAATTGATCATTATCTTTCGCCGATGAGCAACATTGTTACTAATACAATGAAATGTATCTATCCCAAAATTGTCTCACTCCGAGAGACATACAAACCGGTAAAGAAACGCAACGATCGACGAGCTGTATAGGCAAAAGAGTACTCTGCTCTCTAAGTTAAAACTGCTCTACAGACAATTCAGAGATCCAAATAGCCAGGAAATAAAAACAATTAAGTCATTAATTAAAAATCTTCAATAACTGATCCGTGACAACTATATATCAGTAATCAATGAAGACTGGAGCAAGAGAATTCAAGCCATTAAAGTTAGTGGACCGAATATGTTCCCACAAATAAATAAAGTCTTTCGAAGAAAAGATTATAATGACATCCCATGTCTGCGAGTTCCGCGGACTCCCGAGAATTGTCAAACGCTGCTGAACGCAGAACTTACCCTTACAAATCAACTCCAACGAAGAGTTCATAATAGTCAAGGATTGTTTCGAAGCAGTGTATAGATTGAGCGAATCGGCTCATTCTATCCTTGACCTGGCAAATAGGGCTCTCCAAGAACATATTTCGTTACGCAATGAACTTAACAATTGGCGTCTCTTAAGTCGAAGTTTCACTATCTTCAGTGAAAATAATAGAGCGGATTCCCCGGTTAGAGATCTAAACACAAGTATATTTGTACACAAGGATGAACTGACGGACATTCTTAGATCGATTAAGAACAAAAAATCTTCTGGAATAGACAGTATTCCAAACATTGTTCTAAAGCATTTACCTCTTGAAGTAGTGAAGGTTTACACTATTTTGTTCAATAACGCTCTAAATATTGCATATTATCCAATCCAATGGGAATCTGCAGTAGCCCATCCCATCCCCAAAAAGGGCAAGGACAGGAGCAATCCAGCCAATCTTCGCTCGATTAGTTTGCTTCCGAACATCAGCAAGGTATTCGAGAAAATTATAAATAAAGCATTGACTAACTGGTGTGAGGAAAATGGTATTATCGCGAACAACCAATTTGGTTTTCGATCGCAACATGACACAGTTCATGCTGCGACAAAACTTGTTTCCGACATACAGTGGAACAAGGCGAAGAGACAATGCACAGGGGCCTGTTTGGTTGACTTTGAAAAGGCTTTCGACACCGTATGGTTATAGAAGGGCTTGTATATAAGTTATCAAACCTAGGTATGCCCAAATATTTATTATACATTATCTACGACATGATAATGGGTAAACAATTTGTAGTGAAATGTGGAGATATAATCTCTAACAAGACCTTCCACGTCAAAAACGGCTTACAACAGGGAGCAGTGAATTCTCCCATTTTATTTAACATTTACACTAGTGATCTAGTGGGTTCTCTCAACCATGCAATTGCGTATGCCAACGACATTGTGGTGTATACATCTGGAGAAAAGATTGATGTCATCAACAGACTTCTGCAAGATGATTTCAACAAAATCAAACGTTTTTGCGACGACTGGAAATTAAAAATAAATTTCCAGAAAACAGAGACTATCCTTTTCAGAACGCCACTGTCCAGTGCATCAAGGGACACAAAACGGAATTGGAAAACATTTTCTATTGCGGGAAGTAATAATCTTCCACTACAAGTAAAAACTGTAGTCAGATACCTTGGAATCTGGCTTGATCAATATCTTTACTTTGATAAGCATACAGCAGCTAAAAACGCATATGCAATGACACGAAGACTCTTCCATAGTAGTCTGCTGGACCCCAAGGTGAAAATAATTTCATACTCAGCATTCATCATCATCATCATCATCATCGGCACTACAACCAGGAACCGGTCTTGGCCTTATTTAGCAAGTCCTGAGGCTTGTTAAATTTTCCATAATGATTTATTTTTTCTGGGCATTAGTCATGCGCCAGGGGCTCCCCGACGGGGAATCGAACCCCGGTCTCCCGGGTGACAGGCGGGTATACTAACCACTATACTATCGAGGAGTCCAGCATTCATCCGACCAATATTGGTGTATGGCTGCCCGGTAAGGTACAACATATCCCCATTTTACATGGAGAAGTTTCGGGTGTTCGAGAGGCAGTGTTTGCGTTCCTGCCTAGGAATGTATAGAACCCCAGAGTCGCAGTATAAGAAATACTATCCGAATAAAGTCCTGTATGACAAATCAGGACTAAACAGGATAGATAACTTCATTATGAAGACTATTCGTGGTCACACAACAAGGGCAATGTGCAGCGAAAACGATCTCATTTCGGGAGCATTCTATCCCAATGATATGTATATGGAGAGTACTCTCCAGAATGGGTTCATTCCCCCAGAAGCGTTCCCTTTCTTGGACAAAAAAGGAATTATCCAAGACAAACGTGGAGTCCCTATTATTTACCACGCTTTCCGTGGTGCCAGGGATAAACGAATTCTCCACGATAACGATATCTCTAATTTTCCAGATCGCCTGCGTTTTAGTATGGTGATCGGTGAAAGAGATAAATCAATAAAAGATCGATCCCATCCCAACTGGTGGTGGATCAGTGATGAAGAAAGGACTACACGTCCCCAAACATAGTATGCCACTCAGGCGCACCGCTTTCCTTCCTCCTATCCCCAATTCCCAATTATTTTTATTTTATCTTTTAATTTTTTATTTTTTTATTTTAATTTTTATTTGTATTCCTTTATTCCTTCTTTATGTTTGTCCGTTTTGTTTTATTTTTATTTTGCTTGTCAACCCCCTATATATGTAATTAAAAAAAAAAAAAAAAAAAAAAAATTATAAATAATACAGGATGTAGAAAAAACAGAATAAATTTTAAAAGAGAAAACATATCAATTATTGTGACATGTTGTAAAAACAGTTATTGTACGCCGAAAGGCATATGAAATATGATAATGTGTAATTTAGAGTGCTTGCGAAGAGCCAGTAAGTTAATGTAAGAATGTTATTTGTAAAATAGATGTTAACATTTAGTCTTAAGTGAAATATGTAATTGAATTGTTGAATAAATGTGGATATAAAACAAAAAAAAAAAGAAGCTTATATTAGAGTTGATAATTTGCACCCGCGATAGACCAGTTCGTTAGAACCATAAGAGGTGTGGTATTCAGGTATATAGTTTAGGCGAGGATTCCATAAGTTACACGGGTATAGAATAAAAGTATACAACAACATTTATTTAATAAGATTTGCCCAGTTAACCGAAGAGGAGTCGGTGGATGAAAAGAATGTCGTTTAGATTTCTGATAATTAAATATAATTATTCCGGGGTTTATATAAAGGGTAAGGTCAAAGTGTCTCACCATCTCAATCCGTGGAATTCATACAGAAAAGTAGTCGAGATCTATTTGATGGAGACTAGAAGCAGGTGGCGAAGTAATGGTCTTAAATAATGTTGTATCATCAGCATAAAGAGAGATATAATATTATGACGGTTATTGTTCTTTCCAGTGAAAATCACAGTGTCCTCCAATATGACATTTATGCACTCCGAAGTACCACAAAGAATTTTTTTAATGGGAGTCCATGATGCTCAACATTACTGAGTTTAATTGGGGAGTGAAAATTTTCCATGAGTCTTTTAAGATTCAACTACGGAGGGCATCACACATAAATTGATAGTGTAAATATTAACTGGGTTCTTGTACATGGGTGGGGTGAAAAGTTTCCGACCTCAACGTGAAGACAGCAGCACTCGTCAAGGAAGGCTAGTACATGTAGTTGTCCATGCATCTTTTGACAGTTACTCACCAAAATTTCAGGCATTTTGGACGCATAGTTTTTATTTGATGCACAACTACATTCACCAACTTTTATTGACGAGAGCCGGTACCTTAACGCTGAGGTCGAAAACTTTTCAGCATACCCTGGTATATTTAAGGGGTTAAGGGGGTATTCTGGTCTAGAAATTTGAAAAAAAAAAACATTTTTTTTTCATATTTTCAAAGCTTAACCCTCTAAGAATATGTCTTTAAGAGAATTTTAGAAAATTCAAATCATTTTCGGAGGTATGGCTGTTTTCCTGACGCGCCGTCTAAACCGGCTCGGCCTGAACGAATCGAACAAAAGACATTAGGGACTTTCTGTAAACCTGCGACCCTGTTTCCTCGTAAAACGTTTTGTGCCTTTATATATATATTGAAATACAATAACCGAAGGTAACCTTTATGTATTTTTAAATTATCTTTTATGTGTAGTGTGAGGTTACATCCAGTTGCGAACAGTTGAATTCTAACCTTCAAGTCAAGTGAACGCATGAGTTGTGAGTAAAATAAAAATATTTCAAGTGATAATTTTAATTTTTTAAAGTAAAATGGATCAAAAATCTTCAGCGAAAATAATTACGCGTCCGGATCCAAGTAAAAAAAGGCGACTTCACGGTAATAGATTCACGGTAGAGAGACACCAGTTTTACGAGTGTATCAGCATCAAAATTGAGCAGCCGATTTACGAGAGTTTATCGTCGGAGGAGTTATTGACTCGATGTTTAAGCTCAGAAACTCAAAATAATAATGAATCTCTAAACTCTTTGATTTGGACTTTCGCGCCGAAACATATTCATTACGGAACTCACGTCATTAAAATTGCTACGGTTATTGGTGTTTGCATATTAAATGAAGGCTACATTCCTCTTTTAAAAATAATGATGCTTATGGGAGTCAAAATTGGTCCAGAAGCTTATTCATTCGCTGGGAAACGAGACAATGCCCGGATTGACCGCTCAGAGATACGAGCGTCAAACGCATCAAAGGAGGCCAGAACTGCTCGGTTCGAAGAGAGAAGCGCGAAAGATGCTTATTTTGAAGTCGAGGAAGGTCCAATGTATGCAGCAGTAACGGCAGATTGAATAAACGTAAGCCAAAAATATCATTTCATGACTTAGACCGCGAAAAACTTTACGTGAAACTATAAACGCGTTTTTCTCCAAACTGTCTTTTTTAAAACAATACCCACGATTTTTCAAGTTATACTGAACCGATTCACCTCAAATTTATTATATGTCTTCTTTATAGGCTATTATATTATATGTCTTCTTTATGAACTATCCTCATCCCCAAGTTTCAATGTTAACTATTTTGTTAAAAATTCGAAAAACTAAAAAAAGTTGTACAAAAATAATTTTTTTTTTCAAGCAGTCGCCATTTTGTTAAAAAAGAAATTTTTTTAAACTTTTTTTAGTTCCAACGATAGTGGCATTTCTGTAAATTAATAATCTTTTTTTTTTTCAGATTGCTAGGAGGGTTGAGTCGAGGGTATGGTCGCGTGCTAACTTTTATGCGATCCCCCACTTCATCAGCTGCTAAATTTTTGAATTTTGAATTTTTTGCTTTCAATTTTTTTTCTGTATTCTTGAAATATTAATAAACATCCTATAAAAAATGAATAGTAAAATTATTGATTGCTTTTTTTACAGCACTTCAAAAATTGCGTTAAATTCGTGCGTCTAGACCAGAATACCCCCTTAATTTTATTTTTAGATTCATCACTTTTATATCGGCGACAATAGCGACTGTTTTCTCTCTGAATCTAACCAGTTCGACAAAGAGTGATTGGAGGAGGTTCGGTGTGGATAGCAAGGTCATTTCTATTTTTTTCATCGAACTTGACTGCTGTGTCAAGTACCATTCGTTGATTCCTTTTAACCATGTGCATTGCAGTGAAGTGAGGGAGAAAAAAGGATGCCTCTGTCGTTTCTTGAGGCGCCTTTGCTGTAAATTTTTTATCTATTCCTAGTATGTTTTTTTAGGTTCTCATGCTTGTCCAATTTCCTTTCGATGCTGATGAGTCGTCTATAACTCTGGGTGTAATTGGTGTGCAGGGCTTCGTCCTCTCTGTTCTTCATAATAGTCCTGATGCAAACTTTCCGCTTGGTAGGCGTCTGCTGGTCTTTTCTAGCACCTCTAACGCTCTTCTGTCGGCGTCGTTTGTCAGGCGGTGCGGCGCGGCTGCACTCCGATAGCTTCGAAGTCATGTTATAAGCGCTTCCGTATCGTCTTCGTTTAGCTTGGTGCAGTTGATGAACTTTACGGCCGCGCTGTTCCTTGCATTACAACCAAACCCCACCTAACTCGTGAGGGAGGTGACGGGTTCGGACTGGTTCTTTTCTGCAATTTCTTCGTTATTCTAAATCCCTTGTACCATTAGTAATTTATGCTTAATGTAGGTTATCTGATCTTTGATGGTCCTCAAGTGTTCGTATCTGTCGATGGCCTGCTTTTTTACTTCCTCCTTCATATCGTCGATTTTTTCCTATGAGTCGATTTTTTTATACTATTTTTATCCAGATCCTCTCCAAGTCATTATTCGTAATTTTTCGTCTGCCTTCTACGCGGATCTTCCTGAGGATTGCTGAATCCAATAGCTAAATGGTGGAACCCTTATCCAGAAGGACTAAAATTCGGGTCGATTCTTTTTCATCTGAGACCGCTTCCTAAATGTCTCCCTCTAACTTCGTTTCATCCACGTCCTACCACCCACCATCGCAGTAAAGTTGTTAATTAAGTTAGTTCGTAAATTATATCTAAGAACCGTTTTGTAAGTTTGTTCTAACCTAATAAATGGGATGTAGCACCACTAAACTTGAAACATGGTGCATAAAAGTCGACAATTTTTAGACCCGTCTTACCGCTGATGGTGCGATGGAATTGATTCCTTTGGTATTCCTTTTTACTCCTTCAACATCTTGACCGGAAATTCGCCCGAGTGAAAGATGGTGGTGGTATCATGGACACTTTGCGGATGTTGATGCAACTTGAGTTTGTATGTTAATGGCGAAGGGATTTAAATCAGAGTCTGGTGGTCTTCATCATTTCCCATTTTCCACTGGGGCTCACCTTCTTGAACTTGGGATATTCAAATTCCCAATGTTCCTCGTGGTATACCGGGCACCATATTTTATTTCGGATCTGTGGATCTTCTTCTTCTTGGATGGCATAGACGATTCTCGGCCTTCCACTTTCTGCATGCGTATTTTGACGATAGTTTGTTCTAGGATCCCAGCATATTCGGTATCTGACCCCAAAAACTCGCGAAGAGATTTAAAATGTGGTGGTTCTTCCCCTCTGTTACTGTGGTGGTACATAAACCATACGTGCTTCTATCCGTAGTGCTTTGATGGCGGCGACTGAGTTCCTCACATGGCAGAATAATGCGTATATCTCACTTGGGTCTCCCGCCATTAGTGGTACACCCTTGGATGCCATTAATTCCGCTAAGGTTAAATTTCCCTGCCTTTTGAATCGTGTTTACGATTATTAGTGGCTGGCTAAAAATAGGAGACTTCTTAAAGCCTCTCTTGCTCTTCCTTGGCGCGATCTGTGTAAAAAAGCCAAGTTCTGGGAAAAGAAATAGGAGAAATCGGATCGTACGTCCTTCGGAATGCCAATCATTCTTCCCTGGCATTATTGAAGTGTGTAGCTCCATCGCATCCCTCGGGATTGGTTATGTTGGTCTTTGAGAGAGCCTTATCATTGCTTGGGCTATCTCCTGGATCTCGCTATTACTTGTCTTGCCGTAATCCGACGTCGCCTTCTCTTCTTCAACCAGTTTTGGTTAGTTGAGCTATGATTCGACCTGGCTGCGTTGTAGTTATTCTTCATGCGCACGTGTGGTGCGCGAGAAATGTCCCCTCTGGTCTCATGACGTCAATAATCAGTGGTTCCCCTTGTAGTGATCCTAAATCACTGCTCCCATCCAAATCCCCAATATTTCCTATAATCCTAACCTTATTCCCATAGTGAATCATTGAGCGACAAGTTAAACCAAAAGTTAATTTGTCGCACGTTGGTTCAATTCCTAATTATCTTACCCTTACCCATAATCCAAATTATGTCCCCCAATTGAATCAGATGCACGACAAAATTAAACCAAAGTCCATTTGTCGTACATTGATTCAATTCCTAAAAACCCTAACATCATGAAATGCTTAACTCTAAATGCATTTCATGATTGCTCTTTCCGGGAATCTACTCAAATAAATCCCTAACAACTTCCCGGAATCCTATTCCAATTGAAGCACACAAAACCTTGTTTGTGCTTCTCGGAATTTTTAAATAAAAGTTGACAAATCCCGATGACCCAGAGTATAAAAGGGCGGCACATTTTTATTCCGCGATCAGTAAGGTTCCAGAGGCCGAACCTATGACAGTCATTTCAATCCAGTTGACCTTTACTACCTTATGGACTTGTCGAAATCGATGGAAGGCAATAAAGCAAGGAAATCGTTTTTTATTCCCTGATAAATAACTACCACGGGTATCCTCACTCCTCCAATGCGGCCATTAAGGACCCAAGGGAAAGGAGGTAAGAAAAACATTTACTTAAAAATATAATCTCAACACCCTCTACCGGTACACACGATGGCGAGTTCTCCCATAGAATGGGTGGGGCGCCTCTTCTGTGGTGTGCCTTCCGGGGGGCGCCGTTATTGTATCTAAATGAACAGGAATTATTTTCGAACACGTTCTGTGGTACATGAAAAAAGAGCGATTTGAAAAGACAACTTCCCTAAAAGGCACAAGGGTATCTTTCTATGCTATACATTTATTTCTACACGTTAAATAATTCTAGATGCCTTATCGGGATAACCAATTGATTCTTGAGGTCAAGCCCTTCACAATTTCTTCCATATTTTATGGTCGCTGGGACCGATGCTGGTGTACAGCTGCTGTATACAAAACGTCTTCCCAGGAATCAAATGATTCGTTGTTTGCACGTTTATTCTCATTGCGTCTTCCGGAATTTCATGCACTGGGACAATGATAATTGCATGACGCGTCGCCGACACACAACGAGCCTGAGATTGAGGTGACACCCAGAAAGACCTTATTCACAGGAACTCCCACTGACTATTTGAATATCTCACATTAAAATGCTTGCCGACGTTCACAACTCCTTCGATGATGGCAGGTGCCAGCTATCTAATTAACCAATGGGCGACGTTTTCCTCGAAACCAGGCGAATGTAAGTATTGGCAAGAGCCGGTGTGCTGCTGTGTGCCAAAGAGTGGAGACATTCTTGTGGGATGCCTTTTGTTTCAATCAGGACATATTTCTTAGTACAGTATGAAGTGAATGTGCTGCCACCATCGAGTTTTTCTCTCCGATGTTTGTCTAGATCTACAGGATTATTGTCTATTTGATGGGGTGCCAGTTTATCATTAATATGCCACATTATTTCTAGCATGATCGGGGCTCAGCCTCAGTAGATAAAAAGATTGGTGTGGATGGTTTTTACGTTTGATAATATCGCTTGCAGTCGTAATAAAATTGAGATATAGATGAGACCCGGATTAGCACTTCCTGTAGGTTCTGAGCTTTTTTTTTTGTTTGTGTATCGAGATCGGGATGCAGTATATTTCTTTTGTGGCAAGCACTCAAGCGCCCTGCAAATTTGTGCTGCTACCCACAAATTATCGTCCACGAAAACCATCTTAAATTTTCACTGGTTCACGTAAAATAGTTTGTTCTTAACTGGCAGGCGAAAGCAACCAATCGGACTTTTTGCTAACTACGTGAGCTTGGGATGTACGGCATACTTGTTTCTGCCCTTGGTTATGATTTTCAGCATTTTTAACAATTCGCGAAATAGAGTTGGTTTTTCGCGAGCTCTGTGCTTCAGTAGAAAATATCAGTCCATGACGAATGAGTTTATTAGCTGAATATCCTTGAAACTAAAACACCTGTTCACTTTTCATATTGTTCTTAAACTTATCCTGTTAGCGATGTCTGTAAGAGTCAAGTGGACCTCCCGGGTTAACCATCCTCTGTAGAGCCCGTTGTTTCGAAGCACAAGTTCTATTTTATGGACTTAAGAACTTAAGGTGCTTTAATGTCATCTGTCAGCAGCAGACATCATAGCGAATCAACAGGATGCAAAAATTATCCTTGATCAGGCTCGAGGTCGTCGTAAATGCGTCTCCATAATCTGAGAGAAACCAATTACACAAAAGTTGCTGCGATGAAAGAAGGATTTCATTTATTTATTTATTATGTTTGTTGCTGTTGATATTATTATTCTACTGCTGATCGTTGCTTCCTGTTTTTTTTTTCCTTAATTTCATTGCCTGGATATGCTAAGACACAAATATCGTTAAGTCGTATGGACAATGTGTTAATTTACCATTAGTTGCCCCGAAGGATGTAAATTCTGCTGAAAGCAGCTATCAGTGCTTATACATTGTTACTGACACACAATTGCTAACACCAAACATAGCAAATTATGGAAGTAATTATTCAAAGTCTTTCAAAGGACCTGGGAGGAAAAAGTAAAAAGTTCGCGCAACATGACATTAGAGCAACAGGACTCATTCTTAAGCGTTATTAACACTACGATTAATTATAAATTTACTTTACTTAAGAGATTGATGTCCAGAAAGCCAATTGCCAAGGATACGAACATCTAGGATAGCCATACTAAAGGTCCTGCTGGTGAAGGCGACAAGCTTCTAAGTGTGAATCTGATGATTCGAGTTAATGACTTATGCTTCACGTCCAAATGAACTTGTCAGTGTTATTAATGGTGTGCCTCATGGAATTCAGTTTGATGAACGACAGTTTTAGGCCGAGATGATGAGTGATCGAAAAAAAGGAAACAAAATTAAACCATAAACGAATAAGGGCGAGACGAGACATAATAAAAGGCAAATATTTACCAAAAACCAACAAAGCAGGGACAGGACAAATACAAAACAAATAAAAAAAAAATTACAGCCCCAGAAAGCAGTAACAAATTAAATTGTTTTAATGCGAGACACCCCTCGCCAAGGACATTGCGAGTTGTGGTAGCCCGGCATACGTTCAGATTTCCTGAAATGGGTCTGTGATTTGAATAAAGTCCTCTTTTGTTGTTGTCCGCCTATTCACCTCAACTGATGACACGCATTATAATAATGGCAATGCCTCGTAAATCAATCAGAATCCAAAAGGATATAACTGAGTGCTCCTGCTGTGGGCGAGCTCTGTTCTGTTGATGCCGTCGTTTGCATAACTCTCTTGATACTAATGTTGGGGATATTGATTTTATCAATTTTTGAAAGCGGAAAACCGATGTGACAAAGTGTGATAAATGTTTTATGTTGATTTGTAGACAGATATTGAATTGATCCATTTAGTGGGTTGGAATACGGTTGTCGTGAACAGCAATTTTGTATAGTTCTTTGTGGGGGTTATGTTGTAAGTTGTTCGTGTAACAAGGTGCGTCACGTTTTGCGCCTGTGGTTGCTTTTTATTTACAAGATACACCTCAAACAATACAAACGTGTCAAAGTGGTTCCAGGTGGACTAAGTTACGCCTAGTTTATTGACTATTAATTTCTGTGCTTTATAGTTGCAGACCTTTGTTGGGCAACTCACTTTCTGCTATAAAGTGAGAAAGCCTACATTGGTGCCAGCTGAAATAAATTGCATGGGAGAATTGAATTACATGCACTTTTTGGGTTATGCATCAATAGATAGAATAGACTTACCCATGTGGACAGTGTGTCTATCAATTACGGGCTAATGAGATTATAGTTGAAATGCTCTTCAACATAAGGACTCGGTTGCGGTTCGACCGCACCAAATGAATGTTGCATTGCCTAAGAGGAAATGTTTAGCGAGTAATTAATTGGCTTTACAGGAAGAGGTCAGATACTTTAAACTCGTTTCCGTATGGAAAAACTATTAAAGTTCTATGGACAAATTAACTGATATTGACGGATATAAAAATGGTAGTGGTAGACCAGTTGTTTCGAGAATTTTAGGGGTAGATGGGTGTGAGTTTTTATTTATCACGCATGAACCCTTGAAAGTAGCTTCTGAGAGATTATTAAATATCTAGGCAAAGTAGGCGAAAGATTTTACCTACATATTTAGAACGACGGGGGGAGCATAGGGGGAGTAGGTATCGACACCTATTGGTTTTGAATGATTTGGTATTATAATGACAAGAAAAGACAAGACCAAGCAGAATGTTCCGCATTTGTGTGGTTCGGCTAAAGCACCACCCAAATGTGAAATCCCATATTTATCCGTGCCACTGAAGATGACTTTCAATGTTAAATGACGTACATTCTCTGATTGACAAATTATTATATAATAATTCATATGAGAAAGACCTCGGCCTTTGCGCCTTTGTCCGAATGATGGAATTGAAAACTGCTTAATCTTCAATAAGTTGTTCTGCCTTAACTTGCACTCTACAATTTCATTAGCATGCATCTTTTACATCAAGAACACCGGAATGAAATGGACAAAACCAAAATTGCGGGTATTTGGTTATGACTGTATCGAGCCGGTGAACACCACTCTTAATATCAATTGTCTGGCTTTCACTTTTCCCTTTATCAAAGCGGAATTGTAAGGTTTATTACAACGATAATAAATATTGACATAACCAGTCTTTAATTTCCACTCGCCCAAGCTCTTGGATTCGCTTTTCAGTATACCAGTAAGGCGTTTCTATTGATGCGTTTGAATGCACAAGATCCATAAACTAACAAGGAAGTAGTGTTACATGATCTTTTATCATCATCATCATCATCGGCACTACAACCGGGATCCGGATTTGGCCTTATTTAGCAAGTCTCTCCACCGGTATCCGGTTCTTATTCGAGACTTCCTAAATTGTGGATAATAATTTCCGGGCAAGGTTATTAGCTTTGCGCCAAGCTTTCTCAGGATGTCGCTGTATGCATTGGTTCACTACTTGGCGGGTGCCAAAGTAGCTATCCAGGGGTATTACGTGGAGGCTGCATGTCAACTTGGATTGAACAGGGACAAGGATAGTCCTGGCCTTCGCCGGGTTGAAAGCAGAGACTTTACCCGATATGTTCACTGCCACTCACGGGGGAGATCTTTAGACACCTTAAATCCGGGTGTACTTTTTTTCTTATTTCGATATAAATGTTCCACCGAGCATTTTTCTCAGCCGAAGCCCAGTCTCATCTCCATTGAAATTTGATGTGTTGTGTATATCCTTGCTGCTTTTTTTTACACCAACGCGCACACAAAAAGGGATTTTGAAGTATCCTTAAATATCAGAGCATGGTGTGAGCGGATGGAGAGAAAGTGGATAAGGAAAGGAGGTGTCGATGTATATTAGTCTTGAATGCGTGGACATTACAACGATTAGGAAACACATGCTCGGGTAGAGCATTCCACATTCGTATTGTGGGGGTTCTTTAACCTTACGCAAGAACCACCCACAATTCCAACCCCAACTACCCTTGCAAACCTGCAAACATTTCCTTCTTCAAGGACATTTAATGCACTTGGTGCATTACCTAAAATTATCTGCAAAGAATTCTTACCATTCAATGCATTTTCAAATTCCCTGGAAAGAATTCTTTACAGGCACATGCATCGTTAAAGCAGAAAGACTTATCGGCACCCCTGTTTGCAAAGCAATTTTGCTGCACACGTGCACACCACATTTTCCTGGCAATTCCATGGCCTCGGCAGCCTTTTGTCCAAGCGACAAAATCAAATACACGGATCTCGCGTCTGGCAGCCAAGAACCGAATTCTCTATTAGTGTAAATATTCACACAAGAATTCGACCCTTTTGCGCCGACATACACTCTATACACAATTCCCATTGAGTAACTATGTAAATCAGCATTAGCACCCAATGCTTCCCTAATAAGATACAGCTTGTTTCCTCAGCTGCACTCTCATCCCTCACGACGCCTTTGGTCCATTTTCCCTTTGTTATTTTTCTCTTGTCCGATTTCGTTTATCCTTGGCCGCAGTGCATGGTTAAACAATGCAATCTACACGGTCAACTCACACACACCACTAGGATGTACACTGAGAGAGCCGGTCCCCTATTCACCAGAGAGAGCAATTTTCTCTCACCACGCACGAAACCCACCCCAGTAGGGAGTCGGCTTTGCACGAGCCAAGGGTGGAATAGGGAGTCTTAATACAACCACCATCCAGTGTGCACACGCGAAAAGTAGATTTCTGCCATCCCCCCGTAGCGAATGCACGGGGGTGCACACACACCGTTTCAAATAAAGTCGCTGTGCGAGTGCCAAAGAGCCTCCTTACGTGGTAAATCCTTAATTACAAATAAATCCTCTGTGAAACGGTGCATCAACTGGAACCTTTTAATAAATCATTAAACAGTGTCGCGCATATACCCAAGTCGAGCGGTGATCGGTAATTTCCTTCGTAGATTTAACCATATTTTTATAAATCGCGTTTTATTGATGACTAAACTGAATGTGACTTTTGTTGAATTCTCGAGTGTACAAATGCCAGGTAGAATGAACCTATTAATAAAATCTACTAATTTAGTGTCAAAATTAACATGTAAGAAGTTTTAAATAAAAAGCAGTTATCACCAGACATATCCTAGTGTTTTATTTTTTTTACTTGATGAATAGTTGGATGAAACAGCAGGACGACTGAGCGCATCGGGACATACAATACCTAAAAAGACAAAAGGAAATTAAGAGTGGTTGGATAAACGTGTGGCAAGTGTACGCATACAATTTAATGAAGTCGGCAGTTGGCTCAGACATCTTAGTGAACCAGTACCCGTGCCGGCACATAACTAAGTTAAATCCCACAGTATGGTTCGGCTAAAGAATGATTCTCTGCGCGCCTGAAGTTGACTTTCAGTGTGAATTAGAGTGCATCTCAGATTGACGGGTACCGCGGGAAAATTTCTGAAGCGGCGAAACACATTCAGCAAGTTCGATTGATCAACAATCGTGGTAATACCTTTAGAAAAGGGATGGGCATGATACATCGTGCCTATGTTCTGACGACGAAATTAAACGAATTACGCCTGAGTCCCCAATAAGTTTCACTGCTCGTTTATGCATCTTATTGAGCACGTGTTGGGCAGTTTTGGATGCGCCTGTCCAAATATGGGAGTTGAACTCCATTTTGGGACGAATATACGCCTTGTAAATAGTGGCCAGGTTGGATGGAGTGAAGTATCTTTTGAATCTCTTAAGGAACCCCATACATTCGGCTGCATTTTCCGCAGATTCAAATATGCGTTCATTCTAATTAACAGTCGAATTAATTCGCGTACCGAGAATTGATAGTTCCTTGGCTTCGTCGATGCAAGTGCCGTTCATCACACTTTATTTACTTTGGGGTTCGCCTTTGACGACAGGCAGCACTAAGTTTTTAAGGCATTGAATTCTACTCGGTAAGATAATCCCCATTGATATATCTTGTTGAGGTCTGAATTCAATATATTAAGCATAACCTATTGATTGGTAATAAGGTTTGAAGAGTTTGGTCGGGAATGTTCATATGGGTAAGAGAAACTTAACGTGCTTCAGCAAATGAGTGAATTAGGTCGTGAGTAATGGACAAGAGATAATTTATAAAGATGAAAAAGACAGCAGGTGAGATTATCGAACCCTGGGGAACACCTGCGAGAATTTGATACGAGGCAGATTTGAGACCATCGGATCAGTGAATTGTCCACTCCATAGAAATATAATTTCGACAAGAGGGCCATATGCGAAACTCTGTTGAACGCTTTTGAAATATTCAATGCGACAAACCTTGCTTTCACGGAGTTGTAGATAGAATGGCTCCACTTTTCGTAAGGTCAGAAAGATAGTCACTTATCCATCGGATCAGTGAATTGTCCACTCCATAGAAATATAATTTCGACAAGAGGGCCATATGCGAAACTCTGTTGAACGCTTTTGAAATATTCAATGCGACAAACCTTGCTTTCACGGAGTTGTAGATGGAATGGCTCCACTTTTCGTAAGGTACGCTATCGGATATCCTGTGGACATGCTGCTACGAAAGCCATGCTGGCGGTAATTGAAGACGTCTTGTGTTTTCGAAGATTGTGGGTTAGTCAGTTAGAAGTTACTGCTACGGCTCGATAAGAAGAAAGGAACGATAATTTTTTTTTTTTTTTGGGATTTGGCTGAATGTTCGTTGGCTTCCATCTACTTGGGAACCAGTCAATAGAATATGATAAGTGGAAGAATTCCCGCAGCGATTTAGCGTGTGAAGAAGAACATCTCTTCAAGAGAATTGGGGGAATGCCGTCCAGACCAACGAAATTGTTTGTATTTAGTCACCTCCAAGTTCCTCGGCGAACTGGAATAGAACTCTTTTCGTGTAATAATTTCTCCTGTAGTTTCTGCATATAGTATCCATTTATTTCGGCAATATCTAAGACATTGTAAAACACTTGTAATGCCCATCTTCGGGAATCAGCCTTCACAGTATATTTTCGTGCCAATTGATCCGTCATATCTACTCCAAGTAAACGTTTAACACATTTTGCAATTCTCAGTGGAAGATCAAGCGACTTGACGCCGTTGGACTTTTTTTTTTGTTTTGTGAGGCTACGTGAAAGATTGTATGGCGTTTGCACCGGAACACACAATACACAAACCTTAGTGAAGAACAGCACCAAAAGGAAACTCGAAGAACTAAACCATCAAAGTCAGATACCATAGTAATGAACATAACATTTTAGGAAAGAGAAGTTGACAATACCAATTAAAGTCTAACACACGTGGTTTGACGTGTTGGGGCTTTGGTTGTATCTTTTATTGTGATTCTAACCGTCATAGCGTTGTATCGAATCATATTTTCTTCGCTATTGTCGCGAAAAGCTATATTCGTTATACGGAAAATCCTAAAAGTCTTGATTAGTTCAAAACTAACCGTCCTAAAGTCATCGTGAAATTTTCGTCCACGTGTTTTCCGGAAAAAGTCATTAAAAACAACCCTCAACAACGGATTTATTGGTGTAAATTGTTGCGTTTTTTTTTTCTTTCTGGTTTTCGAATTGGAAGTGATAGTCTTCGAAAGATACAAGTCGCGTGAATCCAATTGTATGGGCAATTTACTTCACTCTCACATATTTGGCCATGGACTAATTCCACTTTCCAACATATTCTTGTTCAATTCTCTAGAGACTGTACTTCGAGATTTCTAACAATATAGGATCGCCGTATTCGTTCTCTAGTGTCTATAGAGTCCCTGTAATGTCTGCTTCTGCATGACATTGTTGAGAGATGAGTTCCCTTCCGTTTCTTAAACATCATATCCACACGATTATCGTTGTTTTTCTCTGCAACGTACTGCGTTCCTCTGGGAATCTGTTGCATCTGGTTACAAAATGGTTCGCGTTTTCTACACATGGCATGACGTGCTGTGTAAGTTTTCCTTTTGTTTGAATCTGTGTGGATACTGACAAAAACGTTTGGTCTGTCAGGCATTGGGACATATGAAAGTCTACTACTCCATGTAATCTATTCGTCCATTCTTTGATGTTCTGTCTAATTTCTTATGCCATTCTTCCTGAGGTAGCCGTGTCCCATTCCTATTGCCATAAGTTAAGGCTTCGCCTTCGGATACCCATGCGTGTAGCTCAATATACACTGGAGAGCCAATATACACAGTAGTATAGACCTTTCACCTGGCAACCCTTTTTCCAGGGACTACCGATTTGGCAGCTGAGAGTTCACTTTTGGTAATGCATGCAGCGACATCTTGAGAAAGGTTGGCGCAAGGCTAATCTCGCTCGCAAAAACAAACTATTATGGCTAATTTAACAAGCTTCGGATACGGACCGGATACACGACGACGACCGCGGAAACCAAAATGGCTTAAGGATTTGGGAATTTTCTCATAGAATGTCCGCTCACTATACAGAGCTCGAGCTACACAGCAGCTAGCCGATTCCCTGTCCGAATATAGGGCTGACATAACAGCATTACAAGAAATAAGATGGATGGGGAGTGGTGTTATTCAAAGAAACGAGTATGACATTTATTACAGCTGTCATGCAAAACCCCATCTGCTCGGGGTAGGCTTTCTAGTCAGCAAAAAACTGAAGCCTGCCATTACCGGCTTTAATGCGATCGACGAATCTCATCGCGTGCGAGGCAAGTTTCAGAACATAACCCTCATAAACGTTCACGGACCTACAGACGAGTCCCCTGACGACGAAAAGAAAGAATTCGACGAGAACGTCGAACGGGCCCATAATTCCTGCTCAAGATACGACGTGAAAATCGATCTCGGAGATTTGAATGCAAAAAATAGGTCGAGTGCCGGTTTTCAGGCACTACGCAGGTTCCCATAGTTTGCATGAGAACACTAATGACAATGGACTAGGTGTCATCGAGCTGGTAGCATCAAAAAGCTTGGTCATTGCAAGTACCAGGTTTCCGCGTAAAGATATCCACAAAGTCACCTGGGTGTCACCTGATGGAACCACCCGCAACCAAATTGACCACGTGTTGATAGATCGCCGGCACTCCTCGAGCCTGATGACGGTACGAATGTACCGAGGTACCAACGTCGACTCGGATCACTATCTTGTATAGTTTTTCGAGCGCGGATTGCACTACGGAGACGTATCGCATCCGCGAATCAGGTTCGGGTCAACACGTTTGCCTTACACGACGAGGACACCCTTTGGTCATGCGTTAATACTCACCCTCGAAGAGCTTGACGGAAGGAGAGTTAGTGGCCAAAATGCCGGGCGTAGAAGAGAAATGGACACACATTAAAAATACTGTCAACTCCATCTTAGGCAGTATTCGTAGAGATCGGAGCGTCTGGTTTGATGATGAGTGCAAACTACCGAGTGAACGTAAAAATGCTGCATACCGGACAATGCAGCAGTCTCATAGGACGCAGGTACGCGAGGAGAAATACAAAAGAGCTCAGAAGATCTGAAAAACGACTCCACAGACAAAAGAAAAGTGCCTGAAAGAAAACTTGTCTTTGAAATAGAGAAAAGTAGAGAGCGATGTCTGCACCAGACGCAGAAGTTCTATCAAATAATCCGCAGTATGACGTGGTACATACCACGCTGCACTTACTGCAAGGATAAAGAAGGTAATCTGATCGTTAATCCTGAAGGCATTCTGGAGCGATGGGAAGTACACTTCAATGAATTGCTAAATGGCCAGTTCCCAGAAGAATTGAAGGCTTCTCCAATTCAAGATCAAGAACAAGTGTTGCCGCCACCAATCATTGGGGAAACAATAACAGCTATAAGACAGCTCAAATAAAATAAAGCCCCTAGAGCTGATGGCATACCACTTCAGCTGATCAAACAAGGAGGGACAGCGTTATATTACGCAATTCATGAGATCGTGGTGCACGTATGGGAGCAAGAGGAGATGCCGAAACATTGGCGTCGTGGTATAATTTGCCCAAATATAAGAATAAGAAGGGAGATATCACACTGTGCAGCAACTATAGGGGTATAAAATTGCTGAGTACCACCTATAAGATACTCTCCACTATCCTACAAGATCGGATAGCCCTATACGCTAAGGCCATCATTGGTCAATATCAGTGTGGCTTCATTCCAGGCAAATCAGCGATTGATCAGATATTCACCCTTAGGCAGGCGATGGAAAAATGTCAGGAATTTAAGATTCCATTATATCAGCTATTCATAGACTTTAAGACAGTATAGCCAGCGTAGAACTATATAATGCCATGAGAGAGTTCGACATTCCAAACAAATTGATACGAATTTGTAGGTTGACCATGACCAACGTAACCAGTCAAGTAGAAATATCGGGATTGCTGTTCAAACCAGTAAACATATTTAATGGACTCCGACAAGGGGACGGTCTGCGCCCCCCCCCCCCCCCCCCCCTTCAACCTGGCGTTGGAGAAAGCAATCCGTGACTCTGGCGTTACAACAAGAGGGACTATTGTCACCAAGTCCAGCCAGATACTTGCCTACACAGTTGACATCGACATCATCGGTACAACCGAATCGGCTGTACAGGACTCCTTCATCCAGATCGAGCAGGCGGCAAAAAACCTGGGACTGCACATTAATGAGGGAAAAACTAAGTACATGGTGGCAACTTCTGCGAAGAGAAGACCTAACGTTGGTCAAACTGGAGCACGAATTTGAAGTAGTGTAATCCTTTAACTGCCTTGGGTCACTAGTATTAGCCGATAACAATAAAACAAATACGCGAACGGCTGAACAAATCCAACAAAGCCTACTATGGTCTATCAAGGCTCTTTAAATCCCGAAATTTATCCAGAACATCCAAGCTACTACTGTACAAGACCATAGTCTTACTAGTACTCACGTATGGATGCAAGACCTATATGTCAATAAATGGCACACTGAACTCTTAGCCGCGTTCGAGAGGAAGGTCTTAAGGAGAATTGTTGGCCGCGTATGAGGGAGGACGATTCCGGAGACGCTACAACCATGAGTTGTACGCAATCTACCTTGAAGCTCGGTAGACTAAGGTGGGCGGGACACCTAGCTCGAATGAGCGAAGAGGAGCCTGCCCGGAAAGTCCTTTGTGGCAGGATGTATGGAAGAAGACAGCGCGGCAGACCTTGTCTGCGATGGAGGGATGGCCTAGACCAGGACGCCCAGAGCCTGGGAGTGCCAAACTGGATGACATCGACTCGAAATCGGGACCGGTGGAGAGATGGGTTAAATAAGGCCAGGACCGGATCCCGGTTGTAGTGCCGATGATGATGATGATGAAAATGACTTTGAAAGGAAAGTGGAAGACAGGTTAGTTTAAAGGGAATGGGTGGTTCTTTGGGAAAATAACCCCCACAAAACTATCGCAAGAGGAATCACATGCAAGAAATTTCATCACACCAGTTTGTAAACAGCTTGTCTCCGCTGGATCGGATCCTATCAACAAATATTGCCAGCTAGCGTTCATCTGGTAACAGCATTTTATAACATCAAAGGACTCACACTGGGTCAATTCAGAGCAGTAAATAGACCTTACCATATCAAAATGGGACTCTGATATGGCGGACTATTTGAAACCCCAAGGCTCGTGGGAACAAAAATGAATGAAAACTATAAACACAACAAACATAGAAAAAACCCGGTAGGCGCAAGTGTGATGAGCCGACACTACCATAAGGAAAGAATTCATCAAGAAAACATCAATTCGGCACCACGTAGGCAAGTCAGTGAGGCCATGAACTCCCGGGTTCGTACAGGCCAGTAAATTATTATTATTATTATTTACTGGCCTGTAGGAACCCGGAAGTTCATGACCTCACCGACTCGGCTTCGCCATTGTTCCCTGTCCTGTGCGCTCTCCTTCCACGTTCGATCATCCGATCCGATCTCCTCGAGCTCCAATCTAACATTGTCCTCCCACCTCCGCCGCGGCCGTCCTGTCGGTCTCTTCCCCATTAGTTTACCGTCAAGAATTCTATGCATAGGCCAGTGTAGGGTTATATTTTGTTGTTTTTTCTTTTGCTTTTCTTACCTCCTTGGTGAGTCCAAAATGAAAACCCGATTTAATTTTATTTAATTTTATTAAATTATTTAATTTATTTATTTCAATTTAATTTTGGCCGTCGCCTCGGCCTCTGGATCCCAACTGATCTCGAATCCAAAATGCACTCCCCTTTTATACTCTGTGGCAACAGAGATTTGTTAAAGATATTATTTAAAAATTCCAAGAAGCCCAAACAAAATTGTGTGTGCTTCAATTGGAATAGGATTCCCGGAAGTGTACACGAACTCTATCTGAACTAATTCCCGGAAGGAGAAATCATGAAATGCATTTAGTATTACGCATTTCATAATGTTTAGGATTATTAGGAATTGAATCAATGTACGACAAATGGATTTTGGTTTAATTTGGTCGTGCATATGATTCAATTGGATTATGGGTGAGGTAATTAGGAATTTGAATCAATGTGCGGCAAACCAACTTTTGGTTTAACTTGTCGCTCATATGATTCACTTGGATTGGGATTATAGGTAAGTGGGTGAGAGTAGTGATTTAGGATCACTACATTCCTCCCCCCTTTAGAAAAGAAAATTAATCTGGAAGAGGTTAATTTTCTAGAATAAGTGAAAAGCAAGGGGCGGTGGCATTTTGAATTCGCGATAGTTTACATTTTTTGTTTTAGTTTAACATTAATTGTATTGATTCCTTATGTAGTTTAACATTATTAATGATAGTTTGTTTGTATAAAGAATGGTATGGTATTTATCAAATAATTGTGGCTGGTGTCATGTTTTCATTTATAGTTTAAGTATATTAATGAAAGTGATTTTTTAAAAATATACGTATGTATTATAAGAATAAGTAAATAGATTTCTTAAATTAGTAATTGTTTTCATTTTGGTTCGTATTTTACTATGTTATTTTTCTAATCTATACATAAGCCATTAATATTTATTTTGTTGTTGTTGTTCATTTAATGCTAGATTAATAGAGATACATGTGTATTTATTTTTTAAAAAGAGCCTTACACTAGTAGTAAATATAAAGTGCATTTTATAATATTATTTAGAATTCTTTATAGTTTCATTCTTTGTTTGTATTTTGATTTACTCAATTGATTACATGGCAATTTTAGCTTAGGTTTGGTTTCGTATATCTGTATTGGTTTTATTTACGTATATATTTTTTCAAATAGTTATTTACAATTTAGTATTCATAAATTGTCTTCCTCATTGGGGTCAATGTTTGTTTTGTTTTAGTTGTATGTGATTTCTCTTTTGTATTTCATTCCATTTATTTTAATATTACCACTGTTTTGTCATCTTTGTCAATATTGTGTGTCCATGATATAGTATATGTCTGGGGTTGATAGTGGAAAGGAAGGTGAAACTGGGGCGAAGATCAGAACTAATCAACCTTGGAATACGATTTCAGCCTCCTATTGCTTATTACCATTGACTTCTGACCAATTTTGATGGTCGTATTGTTTGGCTCAGTTATTCCTGTAATGAGGAAAGGGCCCTTCCAGATGGGTGTGTCTTTATCCTTGCGGTTTTTATACCTTACTAACACCCTGTTTCCCACTTGAAACGTTTGTGACTGTGTTTCATTTCCGAAGCGTGCGGTTGCCTTCAGAGAACGGCACTCCTCGCATTGCTTTTTATATCTCCTAATGTCGGAGAGCATGGACGGCCACCAGTATCTTTGTCGTATGTTATTATACGATTTGGTGATGCTTTGATGTCCACCGGAAGGGGAATTGTGGTAAACCCTGAGTATCGTCGCGATATCATTGAGGTTTGTTATTTTTTCGGATGTTGTGGGGTTTGGCAATAATTTTTTATTTTGAGAAGAGCTAGGGCACGAGTTTGTTGAGTTAGCTGACGAAGTGTCAGTTATTTGATTAATACCTTTGATGTTACCACTTAGATCCTTGGGGTTCCTCTTTTTATGGTTAAGATTTAACCTGAAGATTTTGGGCTTACCTTGGGCTTGCTCTTGTTTCCATTTAGCGTATTTATTTTCAGGTTCCTTTTTCTCGACGTGTGAGAACTTTATTGGCACACTAAATACTTTGGGGTTTATTTCTGTGCGAGGAAAAGTGACGCGTTGTTTGGGGCCTTCCACATTGCAATATTTAGACAAAAAGTCATTTCCAAGCAGACCGTCTTCTGGTAGATCGGGCATACTGCTCACTACTTGGAACTTGCATGGGAGTTTAGACCTATCTTTTAACTGAAAGTTGACCTTGCAGCTTCCCAAGGTCCTAATGCTTCCGAACGGCGTCTCTAAAGTGCAAGCCTCTTGCCGATTTATTTTGGCGTCTGATTTTCTAAGGCAATTTTTGTTAATCAGGCTTACTTCCGCACCGGTGTCTACTACTAGTGTTGTGTTTTTGTTAACACCTACATCTATTGATAGTTGGACGATGGGTATGCTGGTTAACGGCGAGAGTGGGGTCCTTACATGGTAGGTCCTTTTTGCCACCGAGGGTTTTGACCTTCTTCGTTTTGGGCTCGAAGTGGGGGAATTCTTTGCAGGTTGGCATTGAACTCGCGACTCCCATTTCAGCTTTTGCTGACAGGATCCTAGATTGTGGCCTTGTTGGCCGCAGAAGTCGCAAGTCTGCCTTATGTGCAGTACTCTTTTTACCTCCCTTAATCGCCGGCAATCACGGATATCGTGATTTAATTGCTGGCAGTGTGTGCAAAAGGGAGTATTTTTTCTTTTGACACAATCCTCATAGACATGCCCCCTTTTGTTGCAGTAACTGCAGGTTATTCTGCTGAGGGAGGCATCGTGTGTCAATAATATGTTGGAAGGGTCTGATTCCATAACCCCTTCGGTTCCCCTGTATGTTTGGTCGGCTGGCGATATTTGGGCCTGAAGTTGCGGAATCCCTTGTGTAATGGGTTGCCTGTATGAAAACTTTTCTATAGTTGGAGTATTGGGCATTAAAGTTTGTCTCAATTCGGTACCTAAAGTTGGGTTATAAGCTTCTGGAGGTGCTACCGGTGTATAAGGCGAAGGAGAGTTAAATGGAACCTGCGAAGAGATTAATGGCAGCTGAGGTTGTTGGATTTGTTCCAATTCTAATGTTTTTTCCATTAAGGAATCTATTGGTACATCGCCCATCAGTAATAAAAATTGACGATGGTACGGATTTATCAACCCCTGTTTGTAGATGCTTTTTGCAAAGTCATCTAATTGTATCCATACGGCCTCAGACAATATAGGACCGTATTTTAGTTCCGCGGCTTTCTTACATTCCCTTAACGACTTCTTTAGTCGTAATTGGTATAGGATAATAGCTTCTGCCGGATTTTGCCGAGTAGCTAATAGCCTATTTACCAGGTCCTGATAATTTTCTGCTGGCAAATAAACTTTCCTTAGCAAGTCCTCGGCTTCCTGAAACGTTGCGAACGGAGTGGACGCGAATAAGGCAGAAGCTTCACCCCGTAGCCTAGTAGGGAATATTTGTAAGAAAGCCCAGTGTTCTTCAGTCCTGAGGCAGTTTAAAACCCTCTTGCAGCAATCCAAAAAGGTTTCCAATTCTGCACCTATATGCGGATTTGGTTCCCCGGAGAAGATGGGGATTAGCTGTGCTGACAGCTTCGCAACCTTTGTGTAATCAATGGCCATTGTTTCAAAGGTTGCGAGATCCGTTTGGTGCTGAGGAGCTGAAATTTCTGATAGGTTTGGACTGGGGTCGCGAGTTTTGATCGGGGGGGTTACTTCGATTATTGTTCCCCTGCGAAGTCTTGGATGAAGGAGGTACAGGGTCGTGGGGCGTGCTAGGGCTTGAGGTGGTTTCTTGTTCCATAGACCGACAGAGAATAATATAATAATAGTAACAATATAAACTGGAGAGAGGGATACAGGTATATGGGTTTCAGATGTTTGCTATCCCAAGGGCGAGTGTTAAGATTATTATTTTTGCTTAGAAATTCTTCCCTAGGATAGGCAGGTGCACAATATAGACAGACAGACAACTAGGGATATACGTTTTACAAGGTTGATTGGTAGTTTTGGGATTATTTTAGAATAGCTTAATGATAAGGTAAATATATGTTGTCATTTATGATTAATTATAAGGAACATGGTAAACTATACTCAATCAAAGCAAATTATTCCTATTAAAAAGAAAAATAAATGGTCACTTAGCTGTTCTCTGTTGTTGTAGTTGTTGAGCAAGCTGCTGTCCATTGGTCCTGCTGCTGTTGGCGCCGCTGTTTCTGACTGCTTCCGCTCGCCGATATCTCTCAAAATTGGATTGTTTGTTTTGAGGCGGTTGGTACTCTGCCTTCGTTGTTATTTTTGTTGTTGTTGGGGCTGTTACTGCCCGTGAGCCTTGATGTTGTTTTTTTTTTTTTTTTGTTTTTTTTTTTTTTTTTTTTTTATTATTTTTGTTTTTACACTGGTATTTAGCCCCAGGTACGCTGTTAATTATTTTTTGTTTTTTATTATTTTTTTATAGCACTTCCTGGTGTTTAAGCCCCAGGCACGCTTTGAATTATTTTTTTTTTTGTTGGTTTATATTACCAAGTCGTACCTCCGGAGCCAGACTCAACTCCGGACGCAGGGCTGAAGGTGTCTTGTGCCCAGTACGCTTGTAGTTGTGTTATTGTAGTGATCAAGGGTTTTCAAGCACTTACAAGTGTTTAACTTTGGCTTCCTTGATCCTACCGGCTGCGCCAATTATGTAGGGTTATATTTTGTTGTTTTTTCTTTTGCTTTTCTTACCTCCTTGGTGAGTCCAAAATGAAAACCTGATTTAATTTTATTTAATTTTATTAAATTATTTAATTTATTTATTTCAATTTAATTTTGGCCGTCGCCTCGGCCTCTGGATCCCAACTGATCTCGAATCCAAAATGCACTCCCCTTTTATACTCTGTGGCAACAGAGATTTGTTAAAGATATTATTTAAAAATTCCAAGAAGCCCAAACAAAATTGTGTGTGCTTCAATTGGAATAGGATTCCCGGAAGTGTACACGAACTCTATCTGAACTAATTCCCGGAAGGAGAAATCATGAAATGCATTTAGTATTACGCATTTCATAATGTTTAGGATTATTAGGAATTGAATCAATGTACGACAAATGGATTTTGGTTTAATTTGGTCGTGCATATGATTCAATTGGATTATGGGTGAGGTAATTAGGAATTTGAATCAATGTGCGGCAAACCAACTTTTGGTTTAACTTGTCGCTCATATGATTCACTTGGATTGGGATTATAGGTAAGTGGGTGAGAGTAGTGATTTAGGATCACTACACCAGTAAATAGTAATAGTAATCCATTTTTGAAGTGAATCTCCACTGGGAACGAGAAATCCGTTGTCTACAACAATGTTCAACGGAGGAGATCATGGAAACCGATATCCATTAAAAGAGGTTTCAATGAGGAGTTCCTCTGACGGCTCCTGCTGTTCTCTGAAAAGAAAAAAAAAAAGGGGGGGGGGGGGTATCTAAGGATAGTGTGGACAGTGTTAGTTCAGGTGTACTCTAACTACTTGGATGGAGAGATGGTGGGAAAGAAATCATACAAGACCGGTAGGTCTTGGGTGCGGTAGTAGCTTGTCCTGCTGTTTAAAAAAAAAAAAAAAATTTTTTTTTGTGGCGAGAAGGCCGAATTTAGCGAGACAAGGACATATGTGTCCTTCATCTTGTCTCTGACTTCTGGTCATCTTGCGATAACCAGAATCACCCACATCCGTGAGGATGTTGGGCTCGGTCTCGCGATCTCTGAAAAGAAAAGAGAAAAAGGGGGGGTATCCAAGGATAGTGTGGACAGTGTTAGTCCGGGTGTTCTCTAACTACTTTTATAGAGGGATGGTGAGAAAGAAATCGTACAAGACCGGTAGGTCTTGG
Source organism: Microdon myrmicae (assembly GCA_963931805.1). Classification (NCBI taxonomy): domain Eukaryota; kingdom Metazoa; phylum Arthropoda; class Insecta; order Diptera; family Syrphidae; genus Microdon; species Microdon myrmicae. The sequence continues at coordinate 123,260,651 of OZ007499.1, forward strand.
GTGCGTTAGTAAACGCAGATCACGTCTTTGGCGTCTGATAATCTGCTCTTTGGTCGGTGTGTATGTTTGTGTTTGTGCCGTCTTGTACTGTGCGTTCGTGTGTTTGGTTTGTTAATAGTAGACCCTATGGGATGGGTCCAAGAATCCTCTATTATAGAGGGGAATGTTGTTGGGAAGGGTGCTTCCTTCAGTTTTGTACTGAAGAAGAAATTGTGAGAGTTTGATACGAAGAGATCGAGAGAGAGAAGGGTCAAGAACGCAAGAGTCCCGTACAAGTAGGTTCTCACTGTTCTGAATGCTTTCGAGGTACGTGTATGCTAATTGAAGCAAGTACTCGTCGATAGGGGTAATGGAGGCGCCTTCGTATAGGTGAGATTTGGGGTAAGTACGACCGTCAGGCCTTCTAGAGTGATTAGTGCATCTTCTGAGGAGTTTCCTTTCGAAAACTCGAAGTCTCTCCATTTGAGCCGAAGACACGCAGGACCATATGGGAAAGGCGTACGATATTCCAGATCGGATTAGCTGCTTATAGTAGAGGAGCTTAACTTTGGTGTCAACTTTGTTCCTCCACTTCAAGATGTTGTGCAGTTGCTTAGACCGACCGAGGCCCCTTTGGAGAATGGGGGTCACATGTTTGATGAAATTCATTTTAGGGGTATAAATGACCCCAAGATATTTCATCCTGTCCTGTGGTCTAATCGTAGTATCTCCCACTTTTATTCGAATATTCTGTGAATATCGAGAAGCAGGTTGGGAGTGTTTACTACTCAGAATTATGGCTACTGCTTTGGATGGATTAAGTCGAATTTTGCATCGACTGTAATACTGATACAGTTCGTCCAAGTGACGGTTGAGTCGATTTGTTGCGAGGTTAGGGCCTTTGGTTGACGTGTACACCAGGACGTCATCCGCATAGCATATTTGGTTTACTCTCCCGTCCACAGGGCGGGGAATATCGGAGGTGTAAATATTGAATAAGATGGGGCCTAGAATGGAGCCCTGTGGTACGCCTGCAGCGGCGTGAAAAGTTCGGGAAAGCTTTCCATTCACTCTAACTTGGAAGGTTCTGTTTCGAACGAACTGGTAGATGATGCTACATAGCGTTCTACTGAGGCCAGTATTCAGTAGTTTAGAAGCGAGACCTTCGATCCAAGTCGTATCAAAAGCTTTTTCAATGTATAGGCTTACCGCAACGGTGGGTTCCTTATTAAAGAGGCGCACGCAAACGTGGTTTTGAAAGATGTTGAGAGCCATAGTGGTGCTGTGCGTTCTTCGAAATCCGAATTGGAAATCAGGTATTAGGTGCCTGGCACTGACAAAGGTATTTAGCCTCTCGTATATGAATTTTTCATATATTTTGCTGATGCAAGTGAGAAGCGAGATAGGGCGAAAGCTTGAGGGGTGATACGTTGGTTTCCCAACTTTTGCTATTTGTCCTGCTGTTCTGTCGATGCGCTCGCCTTATATAGCCCACAGCTGTCCTCACTTTCCCTCCATTCCTGGCTGGTCTTCTCTTTCACTCGTTTTCTCCTGAGTGATGTTGTCCTTTTGAGCTCGTTTCCTGAGCGCTATTCTACTGGAGTGGTTTCTCGTAATTGGTGTACAGCTGATCGTCGTTTTCTGAGTGCTTGTGTGCTGATTGCATCACCAACAAACACAAAGTTACCGGTTTTTTTTCTTTCCGGCCAAAGCAGGGAACTTTTTTTTTTTCAAAAGTTATGCAGATGAAAAGGTTTCAGTCAACTTAGGTGGATATAGGGGCATGATTACTAACTTTTTCGTGCCTCAATTGAATGGTATTGATGTCAGTAACATACAATTCCAACAAGATGAGACACAACGCGCGATATTATTAACTTACTGAAAGAAACATTTGATGGCACCGTGTTTGTGTGATTTAACACCGCTGGATTATTTTCTTTAGAAATATCGGAACTCACATGTATACTGATAAGCCAGGAACTATTGAAAACTTGGAAGCCAAAATACGATGCGTTATTGTGATCCAAAATGCTCTTTTTTTCGATTTTACGTACATTTCTTATTTTGTTCTTTTCCTTATTTTACTTGCTGGACATAGAATGCTTAGATTCTAGCTTATTTATTTATATTATATTCTATCTTACTAGTTCAGTGGGGTCACTCTAAGCCAAACTTGGGGTGACTATTGTCATGTATCGTTGCCTTTCGCCTTTGTTTCTACAATATTATATTCATTGAAATCTTCATTAATAACTTACCAAAACAAAGAAAATTTGGAATGAAGAAAAAACGTTGTGATTGTTTTTCTTTTACACTTAATTTGACTTACTAAACTAAATTAACCATTTTATTCATATTATTATTAAAACTTACGTGACACTATTCTAACTTAAGACAGGCTAAATCTATGTAAGCTTGCCATTGTTTTAAGATGTTATTTACTATGCCCACTCGCCTGACATGTTTTTAGTTGCCATTCAAGCACTGGAACTCCAGGCGTTGTTTCTTAACTTCCCTTTGAACCCCGTGAGATATCACCCTACTGTAACGCAGACACTTTTCATCAGTGTGTGCAACTTCCCATCAATAATCTATCCGCTTATCTACGGTTGATGGACGCACGTGAAAAACCAACGGTATTCCGTATTCGTCCTGAATGAAGCCAATCATATCAAGGAAATGAAAAGTGTATGGTGGAACAAATCCATTGCGACGAACTGTCTCATAAAATGTCACATTTGGGTGATATGCCCCGAATATTAAATCGTTGATGAATTTAGTTATAAAATTAGCTATCCTGTTTATGTTGGCACCATTATATAAAGCTTCGTTGGGATAGTATATTTTGTAGTTGGATTCTGGAGTCTGGTATAAACCAAAGCAAGATCTAAGGCACTGCCTTTTGAAAACCCGAATCTTCTCCATTACATGTGGACCTACATTGAACCACACTGGGAATCCATAGGTGATCATTGGCCCGACGAGGGCAATGTAGCATAAGACCTTAACTCGATTGTCAAGTTGGCCATTATGAAATAGCCAAAAGTTGGCTTTGCTATGGCCAAAGCACCATCCATGTGCTTGTTAAAGTATAGGGATTGTTCCAATCAAATGGTATTGGGTCAACCAAATGACAACATTTTTAGTTTCTATAAACTGAAACAACGGTGTTCTAAACAAATTAGTTTTACACTTCTGGACACTGATTTAGAGTTTTCAGTCGTCGCAGTATCGCTGAACTCTGTTGAAATCCGCTGCAATTGTCTATAAATGGTCTCAATTTTCGAGGCTGATCTGTAGATTATGAGATCATTTGCATACGCAATGACTTGATGAAGAGTGGCTATTAAGTCGCTAGTGTATATGCTGAAAGGAATCGGAGATACTATCGCTCCCTGTTCCAGGCCATTCTTTATTTTAAAAACAACGTTGGATGTCACGTTGCCGCTTTTAACAATAAATTTTCTGTACTTTAACGTGCTATAAAGTATATATAATATGTTTTAATGGATGTCTAGTCTGGGTAAGTTCAACAATAGTCCATTGCTCCACACAGCGTCGAAGGCTTTCTCCGTGTGATCAGACTGGCACCTGTGCACCGGTTCTTGCATTTATTCTATTTAACATCCGACACCAGTTCGTCTTTGGCATGGGTGGTTTCGTAACCTAGCTTAAAACCATACTGATTACGAGGGTTGCCTCTTATGTTTCGGGATTTGGCAACCCTAGCGTTGCAATCCGGCAATTGACAGCTCTGTCGTAAAATTGGACATTTTTGAGGTTATACGCACTCAGAACGTTTTGACATACGAGCGCTATTTGTGTTGTTTACAGTAACTTAAAAGATTCATCTCGGCCCAAAAATGGAATTAAATCGTCAACATTTTCCTGCGATTATTTTTTACAACTTTCGGCGTGGATTAACTCAGCAACAGTGCATGGATGAACTTAATTCAATTTTTGGCGATGAAGCTCCATCAAGGACCAGTGTTTATCGATGGTATGGTGAATTCAATCGTGGTCGTAGTTCACTCCAAGATGAATTTCGTGAAGGTCGTCCAAAATCAGTTGTTGTTCCGAAAACCATTGATGCTGTGCGCGAACTGATATTGGAAGATCGTCATGTGACCTATCGTGAGATTGAGACAACCTTAGGCGTTAGTGGGACCAGCATACATTCAATATTGCATAAACATTTGACTGTCAAAAAAATTTGTTCGCGTTGGATCCCACACAATTTGTCAATCGCCCAAAAAAAGGCCCGTGTCAATTGGTCGAAAGAAATGCTCAAAAAATGCGGTCGCGGTGCTTCGAAACACGTCTATGACATTGTGACAGGTGATGAATCGTGGATTTACGCGTATGAGCCCGAAAGTAAACAGCAGTCGACTGTCTGGGTGTTTCAAGATGAGCCAAATCCAACAAAAGTGCACGTGTTGGAGATACCTCAATCAGAGTGGCAAAAGTGCTTCGACAATTGGTTCAAACGCATGCAAAAGTGTATAGATCTTCATGGGGAATATTTTGAAAAACAATAAAGTGATTTTCGATGATCAATATTTGCTTTTTGTTCTCTAATCCCGAAATATAAAAGGCAACCCTCGTATTTGAAATAGTGCCGTTGTTATCAACCCATTTTAGCAGAGCTTTATTTACAACCCTCGCGAATGCTTTACTAATACCCGACTCAAATTTGACCTCCAGATTACACCATGCACGCAACAGTCGCGGCAACCAGAAGTCCGGAATCATATTCAAAAGATAATCGCATATAATTATCGTTCAAATTAAGTCAGTCTTGTGACCATTAAAATTATTTTGCTATAGCTCGAAATAAACTATATGGCCTTTCATTACATAAAATAATTTCCTCTGGATGATAATATATTTTTTGAAATCCCCCTGGAGATCAACACCGAATACATTTACGCCGCTGCTTTTGCTTCTATTGCTATTCGCATTCGACCAGCAATTACTGGGACTGCTTCGGTGGACATCGTCCGGTAGCCATGAAGAATCTCAAGTTTTCTCTTTCTTGGCAGGATTCCATCGGCTCGTTGTATGAGTTAAAATTGTTTGCTCTAGCCCATACGGAAGCAGCGTATAAAAGAATTGGTTTGCTCGGAGAGGTTAGAAGCATTGTATCCGATCTTCTAGTCCACGAATATTTGCTAACAATCTCTCCGGTGATCCAGTATAACTCCTAAATATATTTTGGTAATGGTACGGTCGATCATATGTGCACCGACGTGTGGGCTAATTTTCTCTACTTTTCTACTGTACACTGCACTATATATGGGCCACTCTTGAATTGTTTTTATTGCTTGTATCGATTTTTCGAAGGTTTCTTGGAATGTTTTTGCTGTTTTGAGTATTGCTATGTTGTCTGCTTAGCCTATGATCGCCAGTCCTGGTGGTTTGTTCATATTTAATGCGCCGTTCCATAGAGGAGGGCTCAGCCCTGTGGTACTGTGGCGGTTCCGCCAAACCCTACTGTTACTTACCTGAAGAACCCCCATAACTACATCCCCATCGGCATAAGTTTTCGCTAATGCAACCGAATTAGCACCTTAAGTGCTTTACGCATCTTTATTATTTACTGGCCTGTAGGAACCCGGAAGTTCATGACCTCACCGACTCGGCTCCGCCATTGTACCCTGTCCTGTGCGCTCTCCTTCCACGTTCGATCATCCGATCCGATCTCCTCGAGGTCCAATCTAACATTGTCTTCCCAACTCCGTCGCGGCCGTCTTGTCGGTCTCTTCCCCGTTAGTTTACCGTCAAGAATTCTATGCACGGTCCTATCATCGCCCATTCGCGCCACGTGTTCGCCCCACCTTAATCTTCGAGACTTGATCACTCTCACTATTGTAGGTTTGCGGTATAGCTCTTCCAATTCGTGGTTGTGGAATTTCCTCCATTGTCCTGACTCCTCGTCATATTTACCGCCAAATATACCCCTTAAAACTTTATTCTCGAATACGCGGAATTTGTTCTCTTCCCGCTTTGTGAGAGCCCAAGATTCGCATCCGTATAGAGGAATCGGCATGATTATGGTTCTATAGACACGGAGCTTTATATTACGTGATGGCAGTTTGGATTTTAATAGTTTACTGGCTACATGCCAACTAGCGTTGCCGGAATGTAGTCTTTTGTTAATTTCTTTTGACGTTTCGTGTCTGGTCGTCAGTATCGTTCCCAGATATTTAAATTCTTTGACATTTTCAAACATCTTGCCGCTGACGTTTATATGTGTTCTCTGAGGTCCACCTGCTCTCGTCGTAATCATGTATTTCGTTTTGTCTTCGTTTATTTCTAGGCCCACCTCTTCTGCTGCTTGCATGATGATTTCACAGTTTTTACCTATAGTTTCGAGATTATCGCTCAGAACGGCGATGTCATTCGCATACGCGAGCACTTGTGTGACCCCGTTCAGGGATGATCCGGCCGTGTTGTCGTCTTGTACATTTCTGATAACATACTCGAGGACAAGGTTAAAAAGGCATGGCGAGAGGCCATGCCCTTGTTTAAGTCCGTCCCGGATTTCAAATGTTTCTGAGAGGTGGTTTTCTATTCTAAATCGCTCTTTGTTTTCGTTCATGCAAATTTGAATGAGGGCGGCATATTTTTTCGGGATCCCCAGCTCAACCACAATATGGTAAAGTCTTTGCCTTGCGACTGAGTCGTAGGCTTTTTTGAAGCCCACGAACAGTTGGTGAACCGTCTCTCCGTATTCCCACTTCTTTTCCAGCAGTTGCCTTATTGTGAACATCGCTTTACGCATCAAGGTTATCAAGGTTAAAATCTAAGGGTCTCTGTTAAAGAATTCCTACCTTTTCATGCATCTCGTCGCATACCAATCCCTACCAGAATTATTTCCATTATACAGGTGCATAAAACCAAAACCTGTTCGGTACCTTCGGTTGCCAGGTAAATTCCAACCTTCCCACACCTGCACCGCAATCTCCCCACAGCAAAAACATTTCCTTCCCAAGGATAATTAATGCTTTACCTGGAAATGCCTGCAAAGTATTTTTCCTACAAGGGCATTCATACATGTATCAATGCGTCTCTGCAGAAGCGACCAAAACCGAATTTCCAATTAGTGTAGATTTTCACACTAGAGTTCGACACTTGCGTCACCATAGATACGATGTACCATTGACACAGATGGTATATACAAACCGTCATTGTATAACCATCTAATCTGCCTTGCAATGACTTGCAACTATGGATCCAGCTACAAGCACTTTACCCAGAATTGCTCCTTTGTTTGTATCTCCAAACAAGCATCGACTTCGCGCATAGCAACCGGATTGAATTCAAAGCATAAACAATGCAAATATAGAGTCCGTTTCCCACAAAACGAAGAATGCAAGCAAGGGATTTGTTTCATCCACCAACCCATTAGCACCTTTCCCAATGTCTATTCGCATATTTACACAAGGGCATCACTCATCTAAGACTTTTATGATGCCCTCGTCTCATGTTTTCTCTTACCACATTTCTTCGAAGCATCGTAGTCTATTTACTTAGACTCGATGCACTTCATAGACAACGATATTCCCGATCCCTTTGTCCTTGCCGCCTGTGTGCTTTGTCTTCCCATTGCCTTCGCGCATTAGTAAACAACACAGATCTGAACGATCAGACCACACCACGAAACTCACCCCAAACGAGGGTTGAATTTTGGAGTCAAATTACACCCGCCGACCACCACGGTCGTTGCCGCTCCCGCTATCCGTCGCGCGGCGGAGAAGCGTAGCTCGTGTGATAAATGATGTTCAATATATAAAGGGTTGAATATTTTGTCATTATATCTGAACATAACAAAAAAGGGTAACTAGGATTAGACTCCCCTTAAACCTCTTGATATGCATTTTTAGGGTTGTCACTAGTTGACGTTTTTGTTGGAATAGAGCACAAAATGATTACCAAAGTCATAATATAGAACAGTCTCGTCAGTTGCACCTCTGTTCGCACAGTTACTCACATGTCACAACCACCGCACCAAGTTAAGCACGGCGGGGTTTTCGACTCTGCTTAAAAAATAATCAGTCACTAAAACTCTTAATGCAAAACTGAAAATTTAAAGATCATAAACACAAAAAAGAGGAAATCATTGTCGTCGCTTGTTCAGCAAATGAACGTGAAACTTCCTTCTAGGGCAATTTAAAATTTTTAATTGGATTCCACTTCCGCTCAATACACCTCGTCAAAAAACGTCAAGCGTTTCACCCTCCAATTTAGCCCGCATAGAGCTCTTTGAAATGTGGTGGCCCAGCCACCTATTATACTCTTACAGAAAGTTTTGAACACAAATCCCAAATTATATTGTATTTCATAACAACTAATTTGGAACAAATAATTTCGTGCTCTTAGTCTCTGTGGAGGTATTTCTTTGAATATCCTTTCCGTTTCAATGAACACCTTTAATTTAATTTCTTGCTCTCAGATGGTGCGGATTCATTGGCGTAAAATCAATAAACGGAGAATAACAATAAAGGTTATTTGCTTATCAACATCCTGCCAGATGGGCGGACATTGAATTTTCTTAATGATTTTCCTTTAAAAATTAGGAAACGCAAGGACATAGAAATTTACTTCCGCATCATGGAGCTTCAGAAAGATCTCATCAATGTGGATTTGTGGAATTTCTTTGGAGCTGGACTGCTAACATGTTTTAGTTTAATTATACTCGTATGTATCATAGGAGGATCGCAATATTGCATCCTGTGATCCATTAGTGAACGGAGTGCAAAATTAAATCCATTTTATTTTATTATATTCCTTGTGTGTGTTTATCGCAGTACAAGGATTTGTGTTATTTTTTGTTTTAAGTGCTTCATTAAGGATAAGGCGTAATTTCATCACCGTCAGATAAAGTGTGATTGACGGGAATAAAACACGGAATGAACGTATCCTTTCTTAGGGAATTTCACAGAAGTGTGCTTAAATAGGATATGGCTAGAAGGCGAATGGGATATGGGACGCAGCCAGGGAGGAAAATAATCCAGCAATAAAAAAGATGCCTTGGAAAATTATAGTTGCAGAATGGTAACTACAAAGTCGGAGTTTAACAAGATAGACAATTACATGGTAATAAACAAGAATTTGAAAAGGTCCTACGTTTGTGTTTTGTGGTAAAGCGAGTTGAGGATTTTTGATGGGTTTCAGTTGATGCAACCATCGTGTATTGAATGAGGACGCATAAACAAAGCTCCGGCCAACAAGATGCAGTACCAGATCTTATTGTGCAACTGTGCCGTTATAGCGTTTGTAATGATAGTGAAGAACGTGTGATTCGAACTGACGCTATGACAGTTAGAATCGCCAAAAATTGAACCTAAGCGTAACACATCAAACTATAGGCCGATTTTAACATTCGATTTTTAAACTCAAGTATATTCCACTGATGTGAATTGTTTTTTGTTATCGCTATGGTATACGGCTCTGATGTATTTTCTTATTCGATTTTCGTTCTGTGTTCTTCACTATTGTATTGTGTGTGTATCTGTTAGAGAGGTCACACCGTCTTCCAAGGGTTTTCCAATAGGGACTTGACTACTTTTTTAAAAAATAAAACGCTAACCATTTGAGATATTTCAAAAACTTTATTATCGGCATGAAGTACAATCAAAACAGTTATGAATGGACCTATTACCACAGCGGGCACGTTTGGAGCGGTCGATTCGTTGGACCCAATTTTCGATGACTCGGCCACACATTTCGGCCGAAACAGCCGCTATTCCGCGTTCAATGTTGGCTCTGAGCTCTTCCAGCGTCGTCGGCTTATTGGCATAGACCAATGACTTGACGTAGCCCCAAAAAAAAAATAGTCTAGAGGCGTTAAATCACACGCACGAGGCGGCCAACCCACTGGCCCATGTCTTGAGATAACACGCTCATCAAACTTACTCTTCAATAAATCCATTGTATCGTGTGCTGTGTGGCTTGTGGCACCGTCTTGTTGAAACGACATGTCGCCCAAGTCCATATCTTCCAATTCGGGCCAAAAATAATCGGTAATCATGGCGCGATAACGATGGCCATTCACAGTAACGTGACGATCGTTATTGTCGACGAAAAAATATGGCCCAACGACGCCGCCGGCGTGCAAACCGCACCAAACAGTTATTTTTTGTGGATGAAGTGATTCATGAAGCACATGTGGATTTTCACCCGACCAATAACGCATATTTTGCTTATTGACGAACCCATTGAGCCAAAAATGAGCTTCGTCACCGAAGATGATTTTGCGATGAAATTCATCATCTTGGCGCATCTTTTCCAGACCCCAATCGGAGAACGTACGTCGCTTTAAAATGTCCATCGGCTTCAATTCTTGAGTCAGCTTGATCTTGTATGGGTGTAAACCAAGATCCTTACGCAAAATTCGCCATAAAGTGGTTAGGGCGAAGCCCAATTCTTAAGAACGCCGTGGAATTGACTGATTTGGATCGTTTGCTACAGACATCTGAACGGCAGCGATATTTTCGACACTTCGACCAGCCCGTTGTCTCACTGGCACGGCAACATCACACAACGAATATGTAGACTCAAATTTTCCACTAAACTTGTTATTGCCTGTCTACTAGGCGAGAATTACGACTGAAAATTGGAGTTAACGCTCTTAAAGTTGCGGTCATCGACTCCCACTTTTTATAATTTGCAGACGTTGGTCGTCCGTGTACTCAACCATGATGAAAATGTTGAGTTTACTGAATAAATTGACAGTGACAGTTCGATGAGTAGTGTGTGGGGAGGAAGCGTAGTGCACCGGCGTACGGAATATTATATATACGATATAACTTTGCTAAACGACTTTTGCTGGTTCCTTTGATGGGCTTTTGTGCTTCGATGATCGCTGAACAATCAATTTTGGGGCTTAGCTGTATATCCATGTTGCCTTTTCACATATCTCATGAAAAAATTCGCTTAGACAGATACGAACACCACTTTCAATCAGCATGTTTTTTTTTTTTTTTAAACAACTATGAGACATTTCGAAAAAAAAACATTCGCCAACATAAGTGCTCGTGCAGAATATGATATTCTTAATATTTTGATATCTGTGTTTCTTTTCACATCAAACATGCTGATTTATCAACGTATGAAATTGGGTCAGAAGTCTATTTTGAAGTTATTAGAGGATGCGTCATTAAAACTTATCGATAGTTAATTGTACAAATGTCATCAACTCTTAACACGTATTATTTGAAGGTTATTACAAACTAAAAATCGGACACATAATTAGTGTCGCCATCTACGTGCCCATTTTGGAACTTTTCAAATGGCTTGTCATATCCATAATTATTATTTATTGGCCTGTAGGAACCCGGTAGTTGATAACCTCGCTGACTCGACTCCGCCATCGTTCCCTGTCCTGTGCACTCTCCTTCCACGCTTGACCATTCGATCCGACCTCCTCCAGGGCAAACCTAGCATTGTCCTCCCATCTCCGTCGCGGGCGTCCGGCCGGTCTCTTTCCCGTTGGTCTACCGTCAAGAATTCTACACACGGTCCTATGGTTGCCCATTCGCGCCACGTATCCGGCCCATCTTAATCTTCGCGGCTTGATTACTCTCACTATTGTAGGTTTGTGATATAGCTCTTCCAATTCGTGGTTATGGAGTTTCCTACATTTTCCTCCCTCCTCGTTATACTTACCGCCAAAGATACCGCTTAGCACTTTATTCTCGAATACGCGGAATTTGTTTTCTTCCCGTTTTGTGAGAGCCGTTGTTTCGCATCCATATAGAACAATCGGCATGATTATGGTTCTATAGACACGGAGCTTTACGTTACGTGATAGCAGTTTATATTTCAGCAGTTTACTGACTGCGTGCCAACTAGCGTTGCCGGAATGCAGTCTCTTGTTAATTTCCTTCGACATTTCGTTACTAGCCGTCAATATCGTTCCCAGATATTTAAATTCTTCAACTTTTTCAAATATCTTACCTCTGACGTTTATATGTGTTATCTGAGGTCCAGCTGCTCTCGTCGTAATAATGTATTTTGTTTTGTCTTCATTTATTTCTAGGGCCACCTCTTCTGCTGCTTACATGATGATTTCACAGTTTTTACTAACCGTTTCTAGATTATCGCCCAGAACGGCGATGTTATGCGCATATGCGAGCACTTGTGTGACCCCGTTCAGGGATGATCCGGCCATGTTGTCGTCTTGTACCTTTCTGATGACATACTCGAGTAGACCTGTAGCGTTTCCGCCAAACCCTACGGTCTACTTATCTGAAAAACCCCCATAACTACTACCCAACTCCCTTAAGTTTTTTTTAAGTTTAAGCAACGGTATTAGTACCTGTAAATGCTTCACGCATTATATAGATCACCATCTGTAATCATAAAATCCCTATAAAGAAAACTTACCTTCATGCATCCCTTCGCATATAATTTTCCGTAAGATTTCTTTGTTTGCTTATTTGGTATTCTGAACCAATTCGGTACCAGACAAATTCCAGTAAACAAAATAATTCGGATTGCATTCAATGTAACCGTCATGACAGGGACCATAAATATCGCGCCGTCTATTTTCCCAGCCGCGTCATATACCTTTTCATACACATTGCCGGGCAACCTCTTTTTGTTTGTCTTACCAACAAACAACCCAAGCAGCTGCATATAATTAGCGCAATAGACGCTGAAACCAAATTCTCCAGCATGTCCCAATGCAAATATGAACCCGGTTTCTATTGCAGCCAGAGATGCCATAAACATCCAATTTGCTTTTAGTACCTTTTTCTCCTAACGTCGAAAATAGCGACGAGGCATCGTATAAACATGACCCTAATTAAAGAGCGAACCATTTGGTCGCCTTTTCTTTTGTCCTTGCCGCCTGCCTGTTTCGTTGTTCCACTGCACGTATGAATAGCATTGATCTCAACGATCCCACACATACCACCATGGCCTTTATTACAAGATCTGGTTTCCTATACCACCAAGAGAGACTTTACGTTTCCCTGGTGGTAGGTAAAAAACGATATCCTTATTGGAGAGGATATCGTTTGAGTCGTATTCTGACCACCAGACACGTCGGTTGTGTTTTTTTTCTCCTGCTCCCCGCGACCTCGCGGGGACGCATCCATCCTGTAGTCGCATATCTGTCTACACCCCTGAGTGTGTCGAGTCATAACAGTCAAATTTCAATCGCGGGTCGCTAATCTTTTTATTTGTGCAAAGTGTTAGGCATTATTAAGATAACCAAAAAGTAAATTATTTTAGTTCAGAATCCGAAGTTGAGTGCGCATTCAGAGTCCTATTTGTTTTTCCATCTACCTTAATCGAACCATTAAATGAACAATATAAATAAAGAAAGTTTGGAACAATAAAATACATCAGTGCGTTTCAATACTTGTATACAGCTTGTTAGCGGAGTGAACGATTTTCAGAGGAAGATTCAGTGGACAGTGTTTTCCCTTACTCCGGTGCGAACAGTTTACTTGGTGACAATTTTCGGTGCCGTGGCGATATATCTGTCAGCGGCACTTCGTCTTCGTGGTGACCGTTCTTTAGTGCAACGGTGATTAACTTTTGGTTAAGAACTTCGGCGAAATTAGTAGTGGGACGAGGTAGAACACCGTGTCGTACGCCGGCACATCGACCTAGTACTCCACCACAGACCATCTCCCTGCTTTAGTCCGTCTCGGATTTCAAATGGTTCTGAGAGGTGGTTTTCTATTCTAACTCGCCCTTTGTTTTCGTTCATGCAAATTTAAATGAGGGCGGCATATTTTTTCGGGACTCCCAGCTCAACTACAATAGGGTAGAGTCTTTGCCTTGCGACTGAGTCGTAGGCTTTTTTGAAGTCAACGAGCAGTCGTTGAACCGTCTCTTCGTATTCCCACTTCTTTTCCAGCACTTGCCTTATCGTGAACATTTGGTCGGTTCCTACGGAATCCGTATTGGTGGTCTCCCAGTATCTCTTCTGCGTACGGTGTGATTCTTGCCAGAATGACATTTGTTAATATTTTGTATGAGGTTGGGAGCAATGATATTCCTCTGTAGTTTTCGCAGTCAGATCTGTCGCCTTTTTTGAAAATGGGAACGGCTTTTGAGGTTTTCCATTCTTCCGGAATGACTTCCTTATCCCATATTGTTTGGATGAGCTGGTGGATCTTTCGAGCTGTTGCCTCTCCTTCATGCTTCACAAACTCTGCTGGTATGCAGTCGATTCCGGGAGCTTTGTTGTTTTTCAATCGATTTATTGCGTCTACAACTTCGTTCAAAGAGGGCTCTGGGATCTGAGGCTCGGATGTATGTACGTCTGGTGCGTTTATTTGTGGTTGATGGGTGCGTACATTGAGCAGGTTTTCAAATTACTGCTTCCATCTTGTCACGATATTGTTTGTTTCTGTGACCAGACAGCTGTTTGCGTCTCGAATTATTCTGACTCTCCCTCGGTAGCCATTTCTAATTGAATTTATGCCGGCATACCTACCTCTGATGTTCTTTGCTCTGAAATTTTCTAGGGTAATACACGTCATATCCATAATACACGTAGATTTAAGAATCTGCTGTCTCATCAAATAACTGTGGTGTTGATGTTTGATTCAATAACCTAGATTTCAACAGAAGTTGAATCTCGTAAATGATATGCAAGTTTCCAATGGATTTTCGTACATTATAATAGAGTGACTAATTGCAAGTAGAATATTTTCTTCTGTTGAATCCAATTGGGATGCCTTGCCATGAAATCCAGGTCTTTAATAACTCCTTTAATGATTTCGAAACCTGTTTTCAGGGGATATAATCAAGATGCATCTCGAATTGAGAAACGGTTATGCCATATGTTATATGAGCAATAAATAATGCCTAGTCCACGACGACCACCATGCTATCCTTACACTCGCCACAACCATAAGAGACCTTTTGTTCCACATATTCAATTCCAGATAATCGGATTTCAGAAACTTCTAGTCCTACGTAATCAGTGTGAACTACATCTTTTCTCGACCAATTTGCATCTTAATCTAGTTATGTCAATTAAAATTCATAAACACATGCTGACCATCAAGTCATTGAGCTACTTACCTTGAATAGATATCCTTCCCAATTTAATCGAAATTAGTTTTACTTGTTTATGTAATCCTCTCAGTTGTTCGTTGCATAATTTAATATCTAACATCTGACGTCCTGTATTATTTGCTCACCAGTATTCGGTTGTTATGCAATGAATGAATTTTAGGGTTGCTCCCGAAAATTCACCAATTTACTTGAAGATTCATGAACCAGACAGAAGACATTTTCAAATTGAAATCATTCGAATATCCACCTCGTGTTTTATTTGTAGTCCTTTTGCTTGCTTCAAATGCGATTACGTTGCCCATATGCATTTCGTATTTGCAATTGAATGAATTCTGATTGTGCATTGAAGCCGGTTATGAAAATAGTAGAAGACTTAAGTGTCGTTTTTATTTCCCTGTCCGGATTTAAAATTCATATTCATCGGAAACGAATTTACGGCTTTGGATTTCGATACTATGATCTTTTATTTATTGCAGCTGCTGGGTATTTCGGAATTACGAATGGTAAATTGGTGCAAATATTAATACAACTACTATATATGTACACGAGTTTAATAGTAAAGTCCTTTCATATCCATCACGGTGGAAAGTGGTAAAGGTTTTTTATAAGAATACTGATAGAGGTTATTTTGTGAACTTCCAAGTTGATTTCCTGTTCTTTTTTAACAAACTACAAATTACGGAGCAGAAAACAACAGAATTATGTAAACAGTTTTGGCATTTGGTATAGTAAAGTTACGTTAAGATGCCGCGAAATACTTGGGTATGAGCCATTTCTGTTTCTGGGTGGGACAAGGAATATTTTCTTCTATCAACACTGACATCGATACACTGTCATCTAGACTCACCCAACTTTTATAGGAAAACTTTTTGGACATAAATTTGATGAGTGTTAAGAGAGAACGAGTGGTTAAGGTTTCCTTATAATCAACAATCCGCGAAATTATACTTCAATCCACATATCAGAACAGTAATAAAGTTCCGAACAAATGGGGGGAATCCAATAAAGAGTTAGTTGCGAAGGATCAGCAGATATGACCTCGAAAAAGATGCGAATACTATCAAAAACGACGCTACAGTAAATTGGCAATCATGGCGGGGTACAATAATACCATGAAAATCCCATAACGACATTACCTATTTCGATTAGTAACACAATTAACTAATCACTTCTACGATGTACTTTTCCTTATACGTCAAATGAAATTAGGAAAAAACGAATCCTTTTGGAACAGAATACAAAATACGCAGGTTATACTAAAGCGCCGCTTAAGAGTGGTGGTGAGAATAGTTTAGGAAGTGGTGCTTGAGAATATGGGTAGAGAGGTCGAAGTCGAACAAGGTGAAATTGGTGTTGACATTTCTCAGCATCCGCGAAAGGAGTTCGTACAGAGTATAAGAGGCCCACGGGGGGGATTACGCCTATTTCGAGAGCTTGTGTTTAGAGGAATTAAGATAAGGAGGTAGGCGTAGCCGACCTAGCCGGAGAGGACCCGATGAATGAATATTATGTCAGCCACAACCCTGCGCACATCAAGCGTTCTGAGGTTGATTAATTTGAGGCGGTAAATGTACGGGAGAAGGATTAAGGGATTTTCCCATGCTAGCCCTCGGAGAGCGAACCGCAAGAAGCGACGTTGAATACTTTCGATTCTACAGATATGGATCTTGTGATAAGATGACCATACCTGGCTAGCATATTCAAGCAGTGGACGGACGAGGGCAAGGTAAAGGACGCGAGTAACGTAAGGGTCGGAGAATTCCTTAGATCATTGTTTCACGAATCCGAGCGTAGGATCGGCTTTCTGGATCGTCTCATTAATGTGAGAGAGGAACTTAAGATCCACGCGCAAAGGATCCCAAGATCTCGAATACATTGGACAATAGTCAGGGATTGGTTATGAGGGGTATAGGAACGTGAGGATGAGTGACTATGCTTACGGGAAAAGGGTATAGATTCGCATTTGGCGATGTTAAGTACAAAGCAATTTTTGTCACACCTAGTCGAGAAGCTGTCAAGATGAGATTGCAGCAGTGCAGAATCAAGTGGTGACTCGATGATCTTGTATAAGTTGGTATCATTAGTGTATAGGGACAAGCTGGAATTCTTAATGACCTTATCGATGTCATAAGTGGCCAGTATAAATAGGAGAGGACCCAGCTGGCTACCTTGAGGGACCCCAGAGGCGGCAAGTAAGGGGTCTTATCGTAAGACGCGACTAAAGAGAGGTAGGTGGGCTTCCAACCTTTTGGCCAAACACATTACAATTGGCATCGACGCTGGTTTAACAAACTATTTTGACACGTAATCCCAGGGCACATTTATTCGAGAACTGGGGCTCCGTTACAACTGACGCTCACCGTGGGATATCATACTAGAATTAGCGATTTTTGTGGTCAGATTTCTACTTTCAGATATCAAACCTTTTTTACTGTAGTCGACTGCATACCGGCAGAGCTTGTGAAGCATGGAGGACAGGCAACCGCTCGAAAGATCTACTAGCTTATCAAAATAATATGGGATAAGAAAGTCACTCCGGAAGAATGGTCGCGAATATTAAGATGGGCCGGATACGTGGCGTGAATGGGCAACGATGGGATCGTGAGTAGAATTCTTGGGGGTAGACTAACGGGAAAGAGAACGGTAGGACGGCCGCGACGAAGATGTGAGGGCAATGTAAGGTTTGACCTTGAGGAGATCAGATCAGATAGCCAAGCGTAGAAGGAGAGAGCACAGGACCGGGAACGATGGCGGAGTCGAGTCGGTGAGGTCATGAAATACCGGGTTCCTACAGGCCAATAAATAGTAAAATAGCATAGTAAGTATGCTCCTTGGAATGCCCATTAAATTTTGATCCATGAAAGCTGTTTGATAACAATGATGACTAATTTCATGAAAGCTGTTTGATATATATTATTATATATATATATATATATATATATATATATATATATATATATATATATATATATATATATATATATATATATATATATACTTCTCTTGGGAGAGCCGAACCCATAGCGCCTATAGCAGTTGTAGCTTGTAACGCTACGGGAACATTCATGCGGATCGCTGGTCTCTATATTCTCTCAAGTAAGTCGAAGGTATGTTTAGGAGCAGAGCAATATTCGAGCGCGGGTCTAATTTGGGATTTATACAGAAGGAGAAGTTCGGACGGAGTAAAATATTTCTTGGCTTTTAGCTCAGTCTTCCAGAGCCCGACCTGGCGTTGTTCGACTTGTGTTTATGCCACGATACATTCCCACGGACTGTGACGCTGAGTAATTTCAAGCCTCCCCTAGATTCGAGGGCCTGGGCATTCATCATTAGCTGTGAAACCGATGATCCACCTTTCTTTGTGAATGTTGTATACTGTGTCTTCGTTACATTTAAGTCGACGAGAATAGTCTTTCCCCACTGCAATGCCTTAACCAGATCCCGATTCACAGAGTCGATCTGGCTATTATACATCTCAGCTGGTGGGACTAATCGGCCGTTCACGCGAAAAAAGGGAAACAGACGTACTATCATCCACAAAACTGAACACATTGTTATCTCTTGACTCCAACTTGGGGCCAAAGTAGAACCTTGTGGCACCCTGGAAATAATAGGATACAGATCCGAACACTCGTCGTCGAGAACCGGTCGGATCGATCGATTTTCGAGGAAGCTCTTCGTCCAGTCGCAAAGCTGCTGGGAAAGTCTATATGAATGAAGTTTGCTCAGAAATGTCCCGTGCCAGATGCGGTCAAAAGCCTTGGAGATATCCAATGCGGCCGTCTTTGACTCACCGTGGCTTTAAATGGCAAATGCGCATATATCGGTTATAAGGGTCAAAAGGTCTTCCGTTGTCCGCCTTCCACGAAAGCTGTATTGACGATCATTCAGAAGACCGTTGCACTGCAAATACTTAATTAACTCAGCATTGATGACATATTCCCGCCCCGGAGATCCGAATGGGAAACTGGTTTACCTCCGGAATTCTTTATGTCAGGAGGTTCCATTATGACTTGTGTCCGTGTCGGTCCGGCCATCAGCCATACATTGGAAACATGTGGGGAGGTATATTATGTAAGGTGTACCGACGTACGGCACTGATTCACTAAAATCCCACTTGCTGTTGAGGAACTACGATCAATATGCACCCAGGACACAGGAACAATTAAAACTCCTGTGGGAGGTCGTGAATATTGCTTTTGTTGTTAACGAATTTAGTTTTATTTTACCCAGCTTTAATATTAAAAGATCATAGTTTAATTTCATCAGCTTAATTGTCAATGGCTTTAGTTTAACTTAACACAGGTTGAATAATAAAAGGTCTTAGTTTAATTTCACCAGCTTTAATCGTCAATGATTTTAGTTTAACTTAACACAGCTTGTGTCTCCACACGATATTCAACTTCACGACTGCAGGTACTTAATCGAATGTTAACTAAACTTTTGGTTCCCACAAGAGCTCACGTTTAATAAGAGTTCCCATGCTTTTTCAAACTCCCCCAGCAACGACCACGAAACGTGCATTCGATGCGTGATTAAAAATCTGACTCGGCTCTCGATTCTAGATGTTGTTTCGCGCTAATATCACTATTCAAGACGCACGCAAACAGGAGGAGGGTCTGTACATGGGGAAGAACAGTATTTCATATACCGGCTGCAGTCGAATAAGGAAAAACGGCAACACAATCTGACTAACGATATTTGAATTCTTATAGGTCAGCTGTGCAAATAGATGGTCGTTCGTATAGCGACCGAAAAAGGTTGCTATGTTTATACTAGCGATTCTTGATGCAGAATTAGGTTTCTGAGTATTATGTCAACAGAAACGCTATTTCGGGGGTCAAGCGCTAAGATACGCTTTTGTTTGTCTTAGCTAATGGTACGAGGGTTGTTTAGTAGAACGATACCGTGGGACCTGATCTGGTGATCAGGGTGATTACACAATGACGGTCGTTCATTTATCCACGTCAATTGTGTATTGCATCCATAGCGAGTCAAGGGTCGAATTCCAGTGTGAATATTTACACTGGCAAAGAATTCGGCTCTTGGCAGTTAGGCGCGAGTTGCGCTATGCTTTGTATTAATGAACAAAACATGGGACGTGACCATAGCTAGATTGCTTAGGAAAAACAAACTATGATCACGTCCAAGTCGATACTAGTTTATCGATTTGGCATGGCGTGTCTTTTAGCCCAACGGATTGTTGGAACAAGAACACTCGGGAGGATTGGCCTGTGTTTGAGGGGCATGTGGTCGCCCATAGTAACCGACCGGTTCATGACGGATGAACCGAGATGGTTTAATTGATGCTATTTATTTGATGCCGTGGCAAGATGGTAATCTTGACGTGGACTTATGTTGCAGGTATGCAATTGTTGAGTAGAGCTTTGTCCTGCTCGTATACAGGTAAGCTACTTATGATTGGTGCAGGTATTTGCAGGTTGGGGACGGGGAGTTGGTTAGTACGATGGGTGGTTCTTCGGGAATGCTTAAAGAACCCCCACAAACATATTCGCAGATTTCTCCAGATGACATCGTGGAATATGCAGCGTGATGGGGTGGTATTTTGCTGAATTATTTTTGGAGTTCCCTTACTTTTACGGGTATTGTTCACTCTGGTGGATTTGGTATGTTGTTCGAATGCCAAACGTTCCTAACAGTGTCCCGCCGAACACTGTCCACACACAAAAGAAAAACTTAGGACAACGAGCGAATGCACAAACACAAAACACAGATATCTAGTTTCTTACAATTTTACTTTTATATACACTTTTCCTTTTTTTTTTTGTTGCCTTACACAAGACTTGTTATTGATTTCACATGCAGTTGCGTATATCATCATCATCACAGGCACTACAACCGGGAACCGGTCTTGGCCTTATTTAGCAAGTCCTGAGGCTTGTTAAATTTTTCCATAATGATTTGTTTTTTCCGGGCAAGGTCATTAGTCTTGCGCCAGAGGCTCCCCGACGGGGAATCGAACCCCTGTCTCCCGCGTGACAGGCGGGTATGCTAACCACTATACTATCGAGGAGCTGCAGTTGCGTATATACATATTTCAAAATGTCACATGTATCTACAATAGTTATTATACGAAGACACGTAGCACTAACAATGCACACTCATCACGCGAATATCTCCCCGTTAGGGTTCCCCGGTTGACCTTTCTTCTGCGACCCTCGATAGACTTTCGATTGACTGTTCAATCTAGAACCTCAATGTAGACTGATTGTCTGCCCAAAAAGATAACCCGATTCAGATCTCTGATCTGTATCTGCAAAGAAGGAAATTGCACATTCAATCTGCTAACAGAATTTTCCACAGTATCTGTTAGCAGCATACCATCCTCCTTTTCATCTCACAAGAAGAATTTCCCACTGAACCTGGAAGGAGAATCTTGCTCATGATCATTACATCATTGAAATTCGGTTCGACGGCTGTCGATTGTGTGCCGCCTTTATTTGCACAGCACATCTGGCGCGCAGGATATCGTGCAATTTGAATGGACGTACGGTCCATTGGTTTATTTAACTTCTTTCAGTTAAAACTAACAATCCATTAGGTCTTTCTAATGGGTGTGAAATACAAAATGGAACCGTGGGACTGGAGTAGTTCCTTTTGTTGGTTTTACTCTCATACATTTTCACGAACTATCTCGTTGAGATATTTATGGTTGCCTAGAATTTGGCAGGGGATAAGCGATATGTATTATTGTATGATGGTGTCGCTGCCTTCGTTTGCGCGACGAATTTGGGTGGTCTTTATGGTAGACTACCCGCATGTGCATCCGTTGGTCGGTTAATTTACCGACGATAGTAATCCCTTGTAACACCGTGTAGATGTTCAGGATTGCCGATTGTGCAGTGCTGGAATGCGGCGCATTTCAGTCTTTGGGATTGTTTTTGGGGGTAGGATGGGTGAATGTTTTACCTTTGTTTCAGGTATGCTATATTCAAACTGTTGAGCTTGACATTGAAAGCTTCGGGACGTTCAGTTTCTTGCTTTCTGGTGTCGGGCTCAACGTTGGGTAAATGTTTCCGGTCCCTAGCAGGACTTAGTGGCACGCGTGCAATGCTTTCCGGTAAGTATGTTCCTTGGAGGGTAGGAACCTTACCTGTGGTGAATTGTACGGTTCGTAGAACGCTACAGTATCTCACCTTGGGACCGAATACGACCTAAACTATCTTTTTCTCGAACCAGTCCATCAGCCAAGCTCGGAAAGATGGCCAGGGTTTTCCCCGACCATTTCACGGAGCCTATAGCTTTATGGGGTAGTATTTCACCGGGTGACAGGGCGTTGGGACCACTCTGCTTTTACTCGCCTCTTACGACAAGGCGGCCTAGCTGTGAGTATATTTTATCGCCCTACTCACAGGGCCAAAAATAAAACGTCTAAACATAATACAAGATTTTCGAACCTGACACATGTTCTCTGTTATGTTTGCTATTTTTGCACGAATATATGCTTGCAATCCACCCAGAGGACGGAATTTCGTTAATCATCGAAAATACAATTGTCCTTTTCCAAACGGAAAGATCGCGTTCCTTGAGAACTGCCTGACCCACGGTCTCTAAGTTTTTCTTATTTCTTCACGACAATAACAGAAAAATTCATATTTTTTAAAACTTCTCGCACACACCACAAACCCCACACTCCCGCGTAGTCCGCCATTGGGATTGATAAAGTTCGTTATCGCCATATGCACCATCCTATCACTGTGGTTCCTTACATATAGAGAGCAAAATAAATACAAGACAACTTTTGGGACAGCCTACATAACCTTTAAAATGTGAGAGACATGACATCCATCATATAATTACTGACTCGAAAATGGTGTCTAAATTACAACTCAATTTGCGATATTAATCCCAATAGAGGCTATCATTTTAGCAAATAAGCAGATAACCCTTCGTCCGTTTCTAGTTGCCTTCGGAAATCCAATTGAATCAACATCTGGTCATAATTAGAACTCCAAAAATACTAATTACCAAATTTTAACGTTATTATTATATATTTTTTTAATTTCTCCTTGCAGACTACATCACCATACTTAATAACTACTGACGAGATGTATTGAAAAACAAAATAATACCACGCTAGCTTGAGGATAACATGACCCTGCTAATAGCAAATGGTTAGTTAATAACAACGATTAACACAACAACAACAAAAAAACACAAGAGGTGAAAAATTGGTGTTTCGCTAAAGCTTATGAATACTAATGAGTTCGTAAATCTGGTTTTCGATGTTCATAGATAAAATGAAGTTAAATAATTGCAAACAGTTGTGTTCAAAAATTTGCTAGAGGGTAAAAGTTAACTAGCGAGAACATTTTCCTTGACCCTTCGATTCGGATGCGTAAAAACAATACGAAATTACTTTTGTTGGGTGTAATTAATGCATTTTGAAAGCTGTGGCCCAATTAATCCTCTGCAATAAAATCGCATAGGAAAACAAAAAACAAAAACAAACCAATTAATGGTCGATTTGTTGTTTTAATAAAGGGTTCGCATAATTATAAGGATTGCCTATATAATAGAAATTCAGCAGTCATTTCAACACAGTGCCAGAATTTTTCTCCAATAGAGGCTATTGTGACGGTTTAAACCCAACAACGGAGTATGACTAAATTCGTATCAAAAGTGAAAAGTGTTTTAACAATGAACCTTACCGCATATAAAACCGCCGCCATAGATTCTGTTACACAAAGAAACGCAACTGCTGGCAACGCTACGCGATCGGTGGCAAATTTTTCTCAAGGACTTACGAAACGGCAATCGGCGATAGTCCGCAGGATGAATTGTCCGGTTTTGAAGATTATCAGTTTTGGGTGCCTCTTGCACCTTGGACTTCTATTGGCACCAACTGATGGCGCTATTTCGAATAGAGGTGAGTACCACTCTTTCTTAAAGTGCACTAGGTACAGTTTGACGTTTTAAATATTATAATCGATTTATTGAATTTAGAAGACAATAACAAATTTTCGAAAGAGCACAAACTCGTCGAAGTGTTTTACAGCCAAATGTTAATATCAGGGGTGGAAAATAAAAACAAACATCCTCACGTATAGTTCCTTGTAGGCAGGCCGGGAGTACTTATTTATTTATTTATATATTCAGTTTAGTACGGTATTTAACTTTTTATTAATTTTAATTTTATTTCAAGTCTAATAATCTCTAGTCTACGTTGACGGACAGAAATGAATGTTTGGGATGTTTTAAATGAGGTTTTCGAGTGATGGAAATCAAATTTATAGTGAGTTGCTTTCCTTATGCAACATTCATGACTGAATTAACTCTAAAAATTAATACTGTGAATGTTAATTCCCTAATCCGCAAGGAAAGAAGGGATAATATCAGCAATCTCAATGGCCCTGTGAGTAGGGCGTTAGAATATACTCACAGCTAGGCCAGCTTGTCGTAAGAGGCGACTAAAGGCCGAGTGGTAGCCGGGGTCCCAACGCCCTGTGCGCCCGGGGAAATACCACCCCATCAAGCTTTAGGCTCCGTGAAATGGTCGGGAGAAATCCCTGGCCATCTTTCGGAGCTTGGCTGATGGACCGGTTCGAGAAAAGGTTGGTTAGGTGGTAGTCGGTCCCAAGGTGAGATACCACCCCGTCACGCTGTACATTCCGCGATATCGCCGAGAGAAATCTTCGACGGTGTTTCGAATGTGTGGCTGATGGCCCGGACTGACACGGGGATAAGTCATGATGGTGTCTTCTGATATAAAGAATTCCGGAGGTAAACTAGTCTCCCATTCGGATCTCCGGGGGGGACTATGTCAGGGGGAACATCATGCAGATATCATGATAAATAATGGAACTTTGAGAGGTTCGTCATCGCATAACCGGGCTAGCTCTCGAGGCTCGGCCCGCGCTCGACTGGTGACGGCATTTTGTAACATCAGGGGCATCGGTTTCACCAATACTAATGTAAACGCCGTCCACCAATATTTACAAACAACGAAACCTGATATCCTTGCCCTAACTGAGACCCAGGTCGATTCGTCAACTGATTCGACATATCTTCGTTGCTCAGGATACGACTTACATTCGAGATTCCGCTTTAAGGGCGGACTCTGCGTCTTCGCACGGTCCGATCTGGCTTGTCAGAGGATGGAGGCGTTGGAACCCAATAATATGGACATCATATGGTTGAGGGTCGTACTGAGGAATTCCGTTAAATTTCTTTGTTGTCTTTACCGCTCCCCGAATGACGATCGACCGGCGACATTTTTCGAACATCTTTCATATACCGTCGACTGGATACAGATCAACCACACAGCTTCTGAAATTATTGTCCTTGGCGATTTTAATGTGCACAATTCCGACTGGTTGTTATATTCTAACAGAACCGACGAGGCTGGCAGGCTGGCGGAGATGTTTGCTGTAAGCCACAACTTGACTCAACTCGTGGGGGAGCCAACGCGAATACCGGATGCCCGAGGCGATTATGCGAACACCCTGGATCTGTTTTTGACATCCGAACCGAGTATTTATACCGTAGAGGTTTCTGCGCCACTGGGAAACTCAGATCACTGCTTGGTATCTGTCGCGCAAGCACTTGCATACCAAGCGAATAACCGGCCTAGGCAGCTTCGCCATGTATGGAAGTATGGGGCCGCTAACTGGGACGATATGCGAGATTTCTTCGCATCCTTTCCATGGTCCGAGATGTGCTACGGAAACTCCGATGTTAACGCTTGCGCGGAGTCGGTGTCAGAGATTATTCTTCTGGGGATGGAGATGTATATTCCACATTCCATCAAACGAAGTTCGTCTGATAAACCTTGGTTTGACAAAAAATGCGAGCAGATTACAGCGGCAAAAAATAGAGCTTTTAAGCAATGGCGCTCCAATCCCACCGATGTTAACAGAACGAATTTTGTTAGAATCAGAAACGTGTGCAACCAGGCGATTGATACCGCGAAGAAGGCTCACAACGACAGGGTGATCAACAAGCTCCTTCGGTGCCCAACTGGTTCGCGCTCCTTCTGGTCAATGGCAAAGGCTGTCAGCAGTAACTTTGCTTCCTCCTCTCTCCCTCCGTTGGTGACAGACAGCGGGACGTTAGTCACGAATCCAAAGGATAAAGCTAATGTGTTCGCGAATTTATTTTCCGCGAATTCAAACCTCGATCCCGGCCTTTTGCAGCCACCCGTGATCTCGCCGGTACAGTCTTCCATGCGGGATGTGAGATTTCGTCCGCGCACTATTCAGCGCATTCTACGTGAACTGGATTGTAGGAAGGCAACCGGCCCGGACGGAATACCAGCAATAGTCCTTAAGAACTGTGCTCCAGAACTATCGCCGGTTCTTGGCCGACTCTTCCGCTTATCTTATGCACGGAGGACCTTTCCTGCCTGCTGGAAAATCGCTCGAGTTCAGCCAATCCCAAAGACGGGAAAAAAGTGTCTCCCACAAAATTACCGTCCGATAGCATTACTGTCTATTTTATCTAAGGTAATGGAAAAAGTCATCAATACAGAGTTGGTTAAGTATTTGGAGTGCAACGGTCTTCTGAATGATCGTCAATGCGGATTCCGTGGCAGGCGGTCCACAGGAGACCTTTTGACACTTATAACCGATATATGGACATCTGCGATTGAACGGCATGGTGAGTCAAGGGCGGTCGCATTAGATATCTCCAAGGCTTTTGACCGCGTCTGGCACGGGGCATTGCTGAGCAAACTTCGTTCATATGGACTTTCCCAACAGCTTTGCGACTGGACGAGGAGCTTCCTCGAGAATCGATCGATCCGGGTTGTTGTGGGCGGCGAGTGTTCGGATCTGTATCCTGTTAATTCGGGGGTGCCCCAGGGTTCTATTTTGGCTCCAACCTTGTTCTTGCTTCACATAAATGATTTGTTGGAGGCAACGGATAACAAAGTGTCCAGGTTCGCGGATGATAGTACGCTTGTTTCCTCCTTTTCGAGTGATCGGCCGATTGGTGCATCAACGTCGCACCAGCTGAGATGTAGACAGATTGACTCTCTGAATCAGGATCTAGATAAAGTCCTGCAGTGGGGAATGGCCAATCTTGTCGACTTCAACGCAACGAAGACCCAGTATACAACATTCACAAAGAAAACTGGATCATCGGTTCCACAGCTGATGATGAGTGTCCGAGCCCTCGAGGCTGGGGAAAGTTTGAAATTGCTCGGCGTCACGGTCTGTGGGAATGTATCATGGCATAAACACGTATCGGGTATCGCCAGATCAGCCTCAGGAAAACTGAGTTATCTGTTTAGAGCCAAGAAATACTTTACTCCGGCCCAACTTCTTCTCCTATATAAATCTCAAATTAGACCCGCGCTCGAATATTGCTCTCATGTTTGGAGCTCGGCTCCTAAACATACCCTCGACCTACTTGAGAGCGTACAAAGACGAGCGATCCGCCTGATCGGGGACTCGGTGCTGACGTCGGGACTACAGTCGCTATCACATCGAAGGCGCGTAGCCGACCTCTGTCTGTTTTACAGATATTATCACGGGTGCTGTTCTTCGGAGATTCTTGGCATTGTTCCACGCAATTCGGTCTATATGCGCTCCACAAGACAATCCGACGGATCGCACCCGTTTGTGGTTCATCTCCCGACAGCGCGAACATCCCTGTATCAGAACTCGTTCCGTTACAGAGCGGGGAGGCTGTGGAACTCCCTTCCCACGCGAGTGTTCCCGGAGCGTTACAACCTGCAACTGTTCAAAAAGAACTGCAACAGTTATTTGATGGCATCTCGGGGCGCCCACTCGACGCTATAGGTTCGCCTCTCCCGAGAGAAGTCTAATAAAAAAAAAAAAAAAAAAAAAAAAAAAAAAAAATTCCAGAGAGACCGATTCATTGAGACGAAAGTCAGTTCAGTGTTTGTCAATGTGCAGCCAATTAACGATTTTGAGGTTATTGGGGTTGATGTTAAAAGAGATAGCTTGGAACAGTGTCAGATAATCAATGATACATATACCACTAGTTAGATATACTAACTAATATTGTGGGGGTAGAAGAGGTATTTGCGCCAGACACGGGCGCGCGTTCACTTTCTTCCCTACGAGGTTGCTCCGAGGAATATCCACAAAAATCCAGGAAAATGAAATTAAAGAAAACACTCAGAGGTTGTTCCGCTGTCCTTTCTTTTTTTTTATTGTTCTCACTTGATTTAGAATTTACACATTTGAATTTGTTCTTAGTTTAGCATTCAATGATTCCACGTGCACAAATAGAGGGATACAATTTAATCGTTTTCTGGGGGACAATTAAAACGACTTTTCGCGGCAAATATAAAACTTTACGCGTAGATGAAATTTCCTGTGATTGAATCTCGACTGTAATTTGACGAATAATTAAATTAAAATTTAGCGCGGCGGCGTGACTGGTGACCGCGACGGATGAGATGCTACTCCGCTCACTTGTGCACCGTATGGCGGAGGATTAGTGACTGGTTAATAATCTGCGAATTTAAATTTGAGCCCGAGCGGCGGCGTGACCAACCGCGATGATGAACGACAAGCGACTGATCTAATTAGGGGTGAAATTCGGTGTTCTATTTTTGCACACAGGACAACCAAAAGAGATCACGCCTCTGCGCTCTCATTGTCAAACCCGTCGAAGTGTGGTGGATAATCTGTTAATTGATAATCGAGGAGCATGGGATAATGAGGGAACAGAAACACGATGTACGATGATCTCGGGGTGGGTTTGGTTGTGTGTGCTGGTATCAAGTTTCTGAGAATGACCTACTGCCCCAGTGTTACGGCTGTGGTGATCTCAGAGTGCATTGAACCGTATGGAGACAGAATTATGGAGAAGAGGAAATGTACCCGGTGCTGTTCACCTGCGAAAAGAGATCATTGACCCCAAGCGAATGGATGATCTGAGGAAAATCGACAGGACGCTACATCGGCTAGGGAAATATTACCGGGGAAAAACGCTAAGGAATGCGGTAATTACTCAAGCCATTGGATGATGATGCAATCGCGTCGTTTGATTCGACTTGGTTGTTGCTAACCAATATGACTGGTGTTTCCGGTGGAAATCTCATGGGTTAGAGGAATGGAGTTGCCGTATGGCAAAAAGGGTAGCTAAACTCAATTATGCATTATCTGCATAGGATAATGAGTTTAGCTATGCTTCCTTTGGGAAATATGGTACTCCAGGTGAATAGCATGAACGGTGGAATAGGGGAATATGACACGCTGAAAGCGGTCGAAATAAGGCGGAAATTGTGGTTGGAATTGTGGGTTGGTTCTCCATGTAATATAAAGAGCCCCCACAATATACCTCCTAATTAGAGATTGCACGAAGATGAGTGACAGATGATTGTATTGCACAAAAAGCGAAACTGGTTACCTCCAGAACAGCCCAAGTAAAAGAAAGTGATTAAACCTTCACTAGATAAATTCGATTCTGGCTAATATGTGAATCGTTGTATGGAAATCACACTTACCCCACATATTCAAGGATTGGGAGGGCGGATATCATATAGATTGTGAAATGATTTGGAGATGTAGGTATCGTGGAACTCTTTGCACAAACCTTGAAATCAACCATTCGAGTTGCTTTAGATATTATTTACCTTGCTTCGATCAGCTGTCTTGTACAGGTGACGACGTAGTCGTTAAATAAATATCATAATAGATTGAGGTCCTTGTAAATTATGTGGGTACAATATATGTAGAAGTGGGTATTACAATAACATTTACCAGTCTCTTTTTACTTTAGACCGAAAAGTTATATAATTCAGTTTGCAACTGGATGATATCAACTTACGCTGTCTGTATTGATACTTTCATGTCCTCTCGCATATAAATGAGTCTGGCACTTTCAGAATCTGAACGGATATGGCAATGTATTGTGGCGGTGCCGCCAAACCCCACGGTACACTTACCTAAAAACCCCCATAACCTCATCCCAACTCGCTTAAGTTTTTGCTAATGCAATCGCATTAAGCACCTGAAAATGCTTCACGCATTAATTAGATCAAAGCTATAATCGTAAAATCCCTGTAAAGAAAACTTATCTTTTCATGCATCACTTCGCATACAATTTTCCGTAAGATTTCTTTCTTTGCTTATCTGGAATTCCAAACCAATTCGGCACCTTCGGTACCAGACAAATTCCTGTAAAAAAAATGATTAAGTTTGCATACAATGTAACCGTCATGACAGGCACCATAAATATTGCGCCGTCTATTTTCCAACTTCACCATGTGTATGATAAATGTCTTTACGTACACATTGACAGGCGACCCTTTTCTCCCAGCAATAAAATTCTCTAACTCGTACCATGTGCAAACAGAAGAACGTTGTTCCTACATAGGTTTCCTGCGATACCATAAACAATTCATATCGTTTGTGGTATCCGAAAAACATTTTTTTTTTTTCATTTAATGAGCGGCTGCTATTTATTTAGCTGACCCTCATTACGGAACGATGCATAAACAAAGATCCCATTAGCATCCGACGATTTCGGTTTTATTTGCTTTACCGAAATCGTATCCTATGAACGCACTTTGTGCCCTTTCTTTGTTCTAGGTTCGTTCTCATCCATGAAAGAACCATGACAACACACCACTGCACTGAAAGAGTGCATTTCTGTGGCGGCCACAACCTTAAGAGAAACGTTATTCTTTCTCTTCCCTTTTCTTAACCCTAACCTAGGATGGAATTCATGTCAGAGTTCTATCCTCGGTGAGTCTTCTTCTATCCGCTGACCGCCACGGTCACGTGTCAGAGAAGCGCAGATATACGGAGTCATTGGTGTAGTGAATTTTATTCGCCATCCATAAAGTCGAGCGGTGTCTTGTTGATTTATTTTTATTTGAACCAAGCGGTTACGGAAAAAAATTACATAAAACTCATAAATCCAACGATGTGAATTTGCATTTAATTTGTCATTTCCAGTCTGGTGTTCGATCATGAAGTGTAATAAAATAAAAATTAATTAAGAACTGCGTGCATTTTACTTCCATTTCCTGTTGTGGACGCTGCGCCGTCGATTTCTGTTTAGTGCTCGTCGGTGGAACAACTTATGATGGAGGAGGAAGTGAACCTATTGCCCGTGACTGGCACATACTTGCTCCCCACACTACCACACCCGGCACATTTCCCAGATATTGCGCCGTCCGATTACTACTTGTTCTGTTGGATGGCACATGGTCTGGATGATCAGCAGTTCCGCTCATATGGCGACATCAAAAAATGGCTTGATTTGTGGATAGCCTCAAAAGTTAAACACTTTTACCGTAACGGTATTCGAGTTCTGCCAGAAAGATGGGAAAAGGCTGTAGATAGCGATGGGCAATACTTCGAATTGTTTATTTGTAACCATTTTTTCACAATAAAGTTGCATTTTCAGCAAATTATATACGTATGTTTTCCAATAAAGTTGAATTTAACAACACAAGTCGAGTTTCCAATTGTGTACCTATTATCACTATTTATTGACCTGTAAGAAGCCGACTAAGCGCAAGACTAATGACCTTGCCCGGAAAAAACAAATCATTATGGAAAATTTAACAAGCCTCAGGACTTGCTAAATAAGGCCAGGACCGGTTTCCAGTTGTAGTGCCAATGATGATGATGAAGAAGCCGAAAGTTCACATCCCGGCTACACCATCGTTCCCCGTCCCGTGCACTTTCCTTCCGCACTTCACCGTCCGATACGATATCCACAAGGTGGCGCCTTGCATTGTCCTACCATCGCTGTCGTGGCCTTTTTACCGGTCTCTTTCCTGTTGGTCTCTTGCCAAGAATCCAACGGACGGTACTATAGATACTCATTCTCGCTGCATGCCCGGCTTGCTTTAATCCTATTGTAGGTTGGGGTTAGCTCTTCCATTTCGTGGTTGTGGAGTTTCCTCCTTTGTCCTGCAACTTCATCATATTTAGCACCAAAGATACTCCTTTAAATGTTATTCTCGAATATGCAGAATCTGTCCTCTTCTCGTTTTGTAAGGGCCCAAGTTTCTCACCCATATAGGGCAATCGGCATGATTGCAGTTCTATAAATACGGAGGTTTATATTACGTGACAGGAGTTTCCATTTTAGAGGTTTGTTGATTGCGTACCAACTAGCGTTGTCGGAATGCAGTCTTTCGTTGATTTCCTTTGACATTTCGCTACTGGGCGTCAGAGCTGTTCCCAGATATTGAACTCTTTAATCTACTAGCTCGGGAAAAATTCACAGTCTTCTTTAATCGAAGTTGGTTTCGGTAAGAGTATGGCGAGTACATTGGACACACACGAACACACAACCCTGGTGAAAACTTCGCCGAAACAGATATCATTACAGCCGTGTACCAGAGCATTAAACTTATCAATCTACGTCTTATATTGAAACATCCTCGTGTATACGTGAACAGGATCTGATGTGTTGATGCTTTGGTTCTAACTTTTTTATAGTGTTGGTCGGAATAACGTTCTTCACTTTACAGACCCATACAAGGGCAATAATGGCATAAGATATATAATGAGGTGTAACGAATTCATGGTGTGTTCTGTTGCGTTTGCTGCAAACATCCTGTTAGTCTTGGAAGTTGTTGGGTCGCTTAAATAATTAGGAACACGAGTTTTTATAATCTCGATATCGAATATCGAATATCGAATATACGCCTATTACCGTGAGTGTAAAGGCGGACCTGAACTCTACGGGATGAGTTATTGACCGAATTATTTGACGTCAAAAATAGTTTTCTGGGAACCAAGCCTAGGAAACATTTTTGGGAGCCGAGATATTACTAGGAAACACATTTTGGTGAATTGATACTTTAGATGGTTTTTGTAGTTCAGCAAATAACGGCATAAAATCTACTTTTATATTAAGAGTTTTAAATGGATTTATAGTTTTTTAGAAATTATCTGCTGCTCAGTTAAGTGTAAAGAGTTGAGCGCATTCAACCGATCATGGAGGAGTTATCGAATCTGTTAATGAAGCCGATAATGATGAGACAAGTTTTAGTCAGTTCTTGGATGGTCTTGGATGGTCTTGGATGTCTAAAGATGGTCTCGTGAAAAATTCTTGTATCTGACTCTTGAACAGGGAGAATGTCCTCCAATGTAAGTTTTTAATTCACTTTGAACATATACAACGTAGTTTAACCCGCGACCAACCATGTACAAGAATGAAATTTCAGTTTAAGAGTAATGTACGTATAGTAAATTGTAGAGAGGTTGAATATGATGAAGTATTTCTTGTACTTTTAAGAAATTCCATACACCAGGACACACTTTTTGTAGTATATTATGCTAAATCCGTTGAATTTCAATCTCAACAAATTTTGGAAATTGGGGTAACCTAAATGAGAGAAACTAAATGCCTTTAAAACTCAATGTTACCCCTTGTCGTCAAAGAAAAGTCCCAATGTAGATTCTATGCCTATAAACGTCACTTGCATCGCGGAAGCAAACAAACTTTCAATTCCTATCAGTAAGATATCCACAGGACCCGCAACATATATAAAGCTCTCAAAACTATGGCAACAGTAAGGGGGGTTGCAAATGAAGTGGCTTGACATTTTTCTAGAAGTCATTATGTGAAAAGCTGTTCTTTAAAGAACACGAAAACTATTTATATCACTTTTTTATGGAGTATGCAATCGGAGTATTTGATTTTCCCGCCCACGGCCCTGCAATTAAAACAAACTACAAAATGAATCGCACTGGGGTCACAAATAATTAAATGAAACGATAACAACTAATGAGTAATTATGTTATGAGGAATAAAATTTGCATGAATTGCATTTTAAAATACACAAGAAAAAAAAAACGAATTTATCCCCAATTATAATTACAACTTATAATGACAACAACTCACGTAACAACTCATAGCAAATGCAGATAATATATGCTCCTCCCTAAGGACAATTGCTTTCGCTGGTATTTGATGAGCAAGTAGGCACACAGTGCATTCAAGATAATGCAGGAAAAACTAGAGTTCCTTTTTGGTTTTGTTGTTCTCTTCCCATTTTTTCTTTTCCGTATAGTCTACGATAACAGCTTGCATTTAATCGTTCACCGTGCGCGGTTCCACTTTCCTTTTACATTACAAAGGACACTAAGTCAACATTTAACCCACATCTGCTTTTGTATTCACTTACTGCCTTTGTGTGATTATGGCTTTGCCCTGCTCAATCTGCCTTTGTTCATTGTACTTAGTTGTGGTCGGGACGGTTCCAGGAACTTGTGGGTTGCCTAGCATCGGTGGTCTTCCTTAGTCCACCACTTTACTACGTCTATACCAGTTTGCGGTAGTTTAATTCGCAGACATAAACAGACAGGTATTGTGTAATTATATTTTTAAAGCATAATAAAAATTCTGCAAGGGCTTTTCCCTTTGTACTATTCCCGTGAAATGAGTTTGGTTTTTATAATTGTCTAATGAATTCGCGCATCTTGGGGCATATATGAGAGCAGAGAAAGAATATATTATTCATAGCATTGATATCCCGGGAGTGGAAACAGAACCGGAAACCCAAGGAAATGCTAATTAAAAAGTGGCAGATTAAAGGGGGGTTCAGAAAAAATTCTCTGACTGCCCGTACTTTGTTAACTGTTAGTAGAACAAGTTTTATCCTGAGGACATATTGAAGTAATGACCTGAAACGGTAGGAAGCTATCCATTTTATTTCCTACGAACTTTAGAAGGGAATTGGATTACCTGGTAGATAATTTCTTTGATTCCTTCCACTCGAAAGGTATTACCAGATGGAAAATTAGAAGGTTGTAGTGGACCGAATCGCTTGGTGAAACCCTTATTTGTTGATATGATACCAAAAGAATTACTGGATTCGGGAATATATAGGAAATGCTTTCGCAATAAGAATAATATGGCTTTAAAATTATATAATGAGTTTTCTATTAAAGACGATATGGTTTTAAAACGTGGTAGTAATCGTTTTTTCAATCAGTAGCATTGTCATTGGCTGTCATGTATCTTTAATATAATTAGACAATTCATCAATGTAAAACACACGTTTCAACAACGTTCAGTTATTATCCCAATAATTTATAAAAATGGAGGTTCTTTTGTTCTAACTCAACGTGACTTCGCACTCAACGTGGGAACGAAAACATATCGTCTCTATAGGGAAAACCGCTATATATCGTAGCACGTTAACTCTTTCGTCATAACATTAACATCAATTTCAAATAATGTGCTATATACTAGACCTCTAAACTACCACATAAAATCGTGTCACATTCCTCATTTTAAAGAGGTAGCCAATACTAGGTATTATTTGTGAGCTTTGCTATAAAGAGTATTGACTAAAGTCTTTGAAGTGTTTAAACCAAGATCAAGTATAACGCCCTTCTTTAATGAAGAGGTGTGAATCCGCTACAAGCTTTCACCTCGAGGAATCTGTGCGATTCTCCCCCAGTCGATCTCCCCATTCATTCCTTTTCTTATTGGCTAGTTGGTGACGAATGATTCATCACCATAACAGAGAGGCTGAATCTACAGGGCATTTTTATATTCCGGCTCGACTTGTTTAGCCGCGATTGCGAGCGACATTGTCATTTGGCGTGGAATGATCGTTAACAATTTATGATGGAGTAGCTAACGTCGCTAACGTGCTGAAATTATTAAAACATTTTATTCAAATAATAGTTCAACTTTAAATAAGCAACGGAAATTCCACTTGAGCCGGCAGCGTCCTCTGTTGACTGTGCTGTAACTGTTGCTGGTGACCGCTATACAGACAACCAGCATCATATATT
This sequence comes from Microdon myrmicae, assembly GCA_963931805.1. Classification (NCBI taxonomy): domain Eukaryota; kingdom Metazoa; phylum Arthropoda; class Insecta; order Diptera; family Syrphidae; genus Microdon; species Microdon myrmicae. Next base: position 123,296,392 of record OZ007499.1, read on the forward strand.
TAGTGAATCCTTTTTATATATATCCTTTTCGTCCACCGTCTCCTTTCAGTCACAATCAACTGCTCAAGTTTGCTCTCCATCATTCCACTTCACACTAACCCCCGCAACCTGCGAAACCCGCATATCTTCTATCAGCCCACCCACCACACTTCTTACGGCTTTAATGAACCCATTTCGCGAATGCTGCGGCGGGCAAACTCCTACCCTACCTCCTTCGATTTCAACTTTACCTCTACTGCTCTCAAACTTCATCTCCTATCCCCCCCCCCCCCCCCTGACCTCGCCCACTCCCCGTCTACACTCTTACATCCTGTACTAAGCGAGGTGAATGAATGAGTAATAATTGAAGGATAAACCCAGTAACCAACTCCCCAAACATATCCTCCTCCCCTCTTTTTGTTCTCTTTTCAATCATAGTTTATATATATAAGAATAGTTTTAAGATAGTTGTTAACTTTTATCGCTTGTACTAAGCTGCATATATGAGGGTTCTGCCCTCACTAAACTAGTGCTATGAGACAAATTTTCCAAGAAATGTTACTTTACCCAATAATGTCAAAAGTATCGACTGTTTTTTCCGGTAGTGATACCTGAAGTTATACAATACAAAATTAACTACAATCTCGATGGTTGTAGACAACATTCGAAACCAAATAGTTATAAAAAATGCGCCTGCGAGAGATCGAACTAGTGGTATGGTCGGAGTTAGCGACTTAACCGACATCATATTCCACTCATAATGTTACAATACATACATTCCATCAGTAGAATATAAATTCCAGTAAAGAGTATAAAAAATCATCGGCCTGGAATATGAAAAGCGTCCTGTACTATGTCGGGGGGAACATCATGGCAATGTTTTGATAAAAAAAAAACCGAACTGTAACCAATTCGTGTCCACGTAATCGGGTCTGTCCACAAAGCACTGTCACTGTTCAACTTTTAACGGCATTTTCTAACATCAGAGGTAACGGTTTTGTGGCGGTTCCATTGAAAGCCACTACTTACCTTCCCACCAATTATTCGAAAAGAGCATACAAAAACCCTATAACACAAGTATTGTGGCAGTTCTATTGAACGCCACTACTTACCTTCCAACCTAAAATTAAGAAACAGTCTCCTAGTGCACTAAAACCCTGGAATACATTCACTTTCCTTTCCATTGTTTGCTCAAATCTTCGCCTAAAGTATCTAAACCTATAATTTTTGCTGATGCAAAATCCATCAGCACCAAACAGATATTTCCCTAAGGGCATGGTTTCATAAAACTTACCATTTCCTTAAAAGCAATTCAGTTGCACCACTAAGCAACCGACATAACTCGACCACCGCGGTGCACATATCCCCCATAGAATTTACAGCAGGATATAGTCTTGCTTTACTTCCATTCTGCAACCATATCGGTCGCTAAACCGATCGACAAGAAATGGTTAACTTGCACCTGGCCGCAAAAGGGAATCGAGTTCTCGTTAGTGTAAATACACACACGAGGGTTCGATCCTCTGATGACGCCACCAATGTGCACCCGATCAGCATAGATGCCTTACGCAGTACCGATCGGGTAAACATTTCCTTTTATGGAATTATAATGTCCACGGTTCGCATGCTCATGGACACCAGCATGAGCGTGTGAAGTAACCGCATCTGTGTGCGTGCACATCCTCACCGTGACCAGGGTATGAAAGATCATCCCCTGTTGGCCACCGAAACGATGGATGGAGTTTGGTACTCTGTCGTTTCGGTGACGATAATCAATCGCGATACAGATTCCGTGGAGGCAAGTCGAGCCTGCACGTTAAACAAGTTAAAGCCGTCCGAATTGGAATCTGAGCCAAACCAGTGCATACAAGAGTGTCCTATTGTGTCAAGCTAAATTTATACAATTTCATATAAAGTAATATTTGTTCTGACAGTTTAATATAGTGCCTACATCTAAGTTGACTATAGTTTATGCTGATCTATACGTTTGAATAAATAAATTAAGAGACAGATGAAGAAGCGGAGTTTTTATTGAATATCATAAGGCAGACTCGAAAAAGATTAATAGAAACTCCCACAGTTTCATCAAAACGAATATAAACGCTGTGTTATTTGTGGAATCCGAAATAAACAAACAGTTCTCCGAGTGCTCCCGAGAACATTGAAAATTATGAAAATACGAGGGTAGCCTTTTATATTCCGGGATTAGAGAACAAAAACAAATATTGATCATCGAAAATCACTTTATTGTTTTTCAAAATATTCCCCATGAAGATCTATACACTTTTGCATGCGTTTGAACCAATTGTCGAAGCACTTTTGCCACTCTGATTGAGGTATCTCCAACACATGCATTCTGAATGCAGCAACCGCTTCTTCAGGTGTCGAAAAACGTTGACCTCTCAGTTTGTTGTAAAAAATAATCGCACGAAAATGTTGACGATTTAATTCCATTTTTGGGCCGAGATGAATCTTTTAAGTTACTGTAAACAACACAAATAGCGCTCGTATGTCAAAACGTTCTGAGTGCGTATAACCTTAAAAATGTCCAACTTTACGACAGTGCTGTCAATTGCCAGATTGCAACGCTAGGGTTGCCAAATCCCGAAACATAAGAGGCAACCCTCGTATATACGCGAGTGAAGCGCAGTGCGGGAACATTTTCTACACTTTCCTTTCCAGTTCTTGTTTTTCCTCTTTTCCTACTTCTGTTGCCTCCCTCTGGCAATGGTACTCTCGATTGATTATATCATCTTTGGAGAGTTTTTGGTGTTTAAGTGGCGTAATATTCATCATGAAAAGGATGTGACTTGAATTTCCGCACACATCTAGTGGTGCGCCAACTACACGGGCATAACACCTGTAGTGGTTGCTTTCTCTCATCTGTCGCTGGTCCTGATTCGCATCCTTTTCTCAGGCAGTATCGGTTTTATGTGTAGGGTGGATTCAATGGAACGGCAATTTCACGTCGATCTTTGTAACATTCGCGACCTAAGATGCGATTACTGCTCTGTGTCGTAACCAGAAACCAACTATCCTTGTACTAAGCGAAACTCAGGTAATAACTGATACAGATATTTCCGATTTTAATCTACTTGAATGTAACTTTGTGTCGCTGTTCTTTCTACATCATTGTCTAGCCTCATACATAGGTATTGATATCGCTTATTAGCCTCTGCCACAATATGGACACTGCTGCAACCCAGAATTTAATTTCTCATGGCTAAATGTTCACATTCGTCAGCATATCATACATCACTGCTTTCTTTACGGAAGCCCAAACTTAGATAGAAACGTATCCTTTAACGAATTTGATGCTCTATTTGGTTTTATCGATATGATCTTGGCCCTATATCTGCACACCGAAATCGTTATTGCGGTTGATCTCAATGCGCATAACTCTCATTGGCTTCACCATTCCGGACACACAACACCTGAAAGTCAGTATGTCCAGCTCTTTGCTGTTTTAAACAGTTTAACTCAACTCGCCGATGAGGCAACACAGCTACCAGATATAGATGATCATTCCGGCAACACACTGGACCTGTTTCTGACCTCCCACCCGAACAAATACACAACTGAAGTTACTTGGCCCTAGCGTCCTTCAGACCACTGTGTCGTGTCAGCTAATTTTGCTCTAACTATCAGAAACGTCAACGAGAAAACTCCCGAAACAACAAAGAGAAAGCCAACTGGGAAAGTCTGAACGACTTTTTTGGGAGGTTAAATTGGTCGTTATTTTTCCTCAATAATGATATTGACTCTATATCGGACACATTGACAGAAGCGATTCGCGAACATTTATTCCACACAAGATAAAGGGTATCAAACCCAAGAGAACTATGTGGTTCGACTCCGGGTACAGAGAAGCCATTTAGTCTAGAGAGCTAAGCTTCCGGTTGTATAGTTCAAACAATTCTGAGGAAAACCGGAAACGATTCAGGGGAGCTATAAATTACTGTAATGCGCATATTCATCGTGCAAAGTTCTTGCACGATAAGAGGGTGAGACAAAAAATACTACACTCTCCCTCAGAAAGTAGAAATTTCTGGGCATTCGAAAAAAAACCTCCCAAACTCGTCCTCATCGTCCATTGCTTCGCCTATAGTTGATGACAGACCAGTCGATAATGCACTAGAGAAGGCGAATCTACTTGCTGGACATTAAGCAGTCAATTCAACGGTGCCTGAAACTGCATCAGTTCCGCCTCAAGTTGCATGTAAGCAGCACATCATGAGCCAGATTCACGTTTGAACGCATTGTTGTTCACGTGTGGGGATAGATGGTCTATGCGTCGGCATGGACGCTGATTCTACCATCCACTGAATGTTCCACAGTCTTCTCCCGCAAATTGTCCAGCAAAAACACAAGCACCGAGAGGAAAGATAAATAAAAAGACACTGGAAGATTTTTGACATTAACTTCTCTTTATTCAAACTAATTTTATTTCAGTTTACATTTTATTTGTGTCTTTTGTTTTCTTTGAAGCAGTATTTTACATTAATGTTACTATATACAAATAGTTTTATTTCATTTTACATTTTAACCGTGTATTTTGTTCTGTTTGAAAAGCAGTTTTGTTTTGTAGAGAAACACTTCTCCTTATTGATTGCGAATTAATTTTACTACCAACCGTACAGTTTTCCAACAAAAAGGACGCCAAACACTCACATATTATTATATCAACAAATGTAATATTTACACGCGGTTCGCGGTAGCAAGTGCACACCCGACGTCGACAAGCTTCTTACTTAGACTCCTCGTGGTGAGTGTACTCGGCGAGGGATAATTAAAAGAAACTCGAAGCGCAACGTCCCCGGGACGTGTGCGTGGTTCGGTGGATACAATCTGACTCCCCGAGAGCTGGTCGATGCAGAACCACCCCGGTGGGTGAGGTGGTTTTCCACTCGTGTGGTGACAAGGGAAATCGATCCTTCAGGTGATGCTGCGGCCAATGAGAAACCGATCTGCGTCCCATTGGAAGGTTGCTCATAGACATCGTTCAGATTGGGGTGACTGGCTTTACCTTGGAAGGAAAGACAAACGAAACGCGCGTTGGTAGAAAGAAGGGAAAATAATCATGCAGCTGTTCAAATAATGAACGTGCATAGGCTTCTAAGCATTTCTATCGTAAACGATAGAGGATGTATTGTATATACCGCACGCTATCTCAAAGGGCAAGCGCTAAGATGCGCATTTGTTAGATAAGACAACTTAAACAGAGTATAGAAACACAACAATAAAAACTGCAAGACAAACCGTCCACCAGATAGAAATTAAAACGCACTGTTGATTGTTTATTAAATGATTACTTTATTTGGTTTGTGTGTATCCAAGTATTTTGATGCATTTATTTTGTTATATTCGTCATTATCTTTAAAATTAAGAAGGAATAATTCGTAATTTTACAGATTGAAGTCGTAAATTAATCTAATTAGACAATGAAATCACGCGTACCCGTCCGCTGTAATGAACCGACGACTTTGTATATCAAAACAGTTACTCACGCGACTCACGGTGGATTTTCGCGTCCCCGTGCGCACCGGATGTAACTGGACTCAGCGATAAACGGCCCGTGCAGAGCCGACTCGCTAATGGGGTGAGTTTGTGGTATGGTGATAGATATCCTCTCCACTAAGAATATGTATTTACTTACCACCAGAGAAACGTCTTTCCCTCTGGAACAGAAAACCAGATCTTGTAATAAAGGTCATGGTGGTACACATGTGTGTACATTGACCCATTCATGGAACAAAGCCATGAGAACGAAACTGAAACAAAGAAAGGGCATAATGTGCATCCATGAGATGTGAGTTCGGCTAAGCAAACAAGCCGAACCTCATTGGATGCTAATTGGGTTTGTGTTTGCTTATACCGCTGCTGATGAGAAGCAGATCCCGAAATATGAGAAGACAAAGGGAACGTTTGGGTCTTTGTCTGAGATGTGCATTGCGGCTAAATAAATAGGCGGCAATGCAATGTCGAAATGTGCTAATGGATTTTAGATAGATTACCGGGAAATGGTGTTTATGGCATGGTTGGTAAGGGTTGGTATTGAAATCCTATTTGCATTTGCTTATGCTGTAGGATTTAACTGGTGCCAAGAGACGCGAGATGCGTATATTTGTTTTGGTCCCTTGGGTGTAGGTCGCCAGTCAATGTGTATGTATGGGGATTTATGACACACTTGGTGAGGACGGGAATAGGCGACGCAATGTCCCTGTTGTGATGGTTACATTGTATGTAAATCAAATCATTTTGTTTTCAGGAATTCGTCTAGGGGGATTTGCCTGGCACCGAAGGTGCCGAATTGCTTTTGGTATTTCTGATAAGTTAGGAAAGAATTCTTACAGGGTGTGTCGCCATGGACACAGCAAAATTACTGCCGCACTGGGCAGAAATGGACACGCATTGAATGGGACACAATTTTAAACTTTCATTTTATGACCTAAAAATAGAGTTTATTTTACAAAACTGTCACAGGTTAAAAATGGACTGTAACTCAAAGAACAAATCGAAAAACTGTATCAACAATGAAAAAAAAAATAAAAATCTTCGTCGTTCGAAGACGTTAATAACAAACGGCTTCTAGAACCAAAACAAAAAACTGTTCAAGAATGGTCACAGGTTTACTCTCCTGCATTCAGCATTCAACAACGAGGCCCATTATCAGTCCGCTGAATCTTTGGTATTTGAACAATTGGCAGCGTTCAATACCAATAGAGTTTTCTGCTGCAACCGCATAGTTGGATATTAAGGTATAAGCTCAGGCGCTTAATGCTTGAAAGAAACTCTAGGAAATTGATTGGTAATGTGCCGAGCAGTGCATCTGATATCAATTTAGAGTTTAGAATCACTGCTGGCATTTTAACATCACGATCCAGAAACCAGTCTGGCATTTCCGAGTGCCATTGAGGCTGTTGCCACACAGGGAATTTGTATGCGAAGAGATGCATGAAAGGTAAGGATTCTTTACAGGGACTTTTGGATTATAAATTTGATATATTTGATGCGTTAAGCATTTAAGGTGCTAATGCGATTGCATTAGCGAAAACCTATGCAGACTGGCATGGTGTTATGTGGGTTTTTCAAGTAAGTGGGCCGTGGGGCTTAGCAGAACCGACACAGTCTGATAGTCTTTCAAACTATCACATAAAAAACTTATTTTGTTGTTTTTTAATCGTTTTGATTTAAAAGTGTTGCCAGTTAACTTACCAAATTAAATAACACCTTTAGCTTCCATGAGGCAAGCTATAATATAAGGCATCTTCTCTTTCCTGTTTTTTAGTGGTTGTGTCTGATGTTGCTGCTCACCCGGTTGCAGCTGCTGTTGTTTCTGGTGTTGTTCCTTCACTTGTAGAGCTTCCTCTATTTGCTTTTGCAAATAATTACTTGTTTTCCACAGTTTGGCTATTAATTTGTCTCGCGCGATATCTTTCTTATTTCTCTTTTCTATGTTGGAAATGTTTTTTCACTCTGTCGCTAGTTCTCTAAACTTGTTCCCTGCTACAATATGCTGAGCGTTATTGGGAATAATTACTTCCTCTTCCATCACATCCGACTTTAGGCACTTGGCTTGAAGATTCGGTTTTGGTTCGGACCTTCTCCGTAACACAATTATAAATTCACCCTGACCATGGCCTATTGTAGGCAGTACTGTGGCGGTTCCTTTGAACGCCACTACTTACCTTCCCATTAACCATTCGAAAACTTCCAGTCTAGAGCATCTAAATACGATATAAAACAAGTATTGTGGCAGTCCCATTGAACGCCACCTTACAACCTATGGTGAGGAAACAGTTTCCTAGTGCACTAAAACCCCGAAAAACATGTACTTACCTTTCCATAGTTTGTACAACAAACACCTGAAATGCTTTAGATCAATAATCCTCGCTGATGTAAAACCCCATCAGCAACAATAAGTATTTTCCACAAGGAAAAGCAATTTGGTTGCACCATCAAGCAACCAACATTACCCGAACCATATCGACGAAATATCTCCTAATGAGTCTGCCACACAGGTGCAGGAGATATTTCTTCTTTTCGTCATCGTGTATGTGTTTCGCGCCCTTTTGTTGGGACCAATGTATGGAAAATCATCCCCATTTGGTCGACACACAAAAGATGAAATTTTATTTTCTGAAATCATTTTAATCGCGATACGGATTCCGTGGAGGCAAGTCGGTCGAGATCGGGCGGTCAAACATGTAGAGTCACATTTCATCCCTCGCGGGAGTCGAACGAGAGCAGCATTTTGAGGTGTAGTTGTTTATGCTGAACCGTTATTGTTTGACGGAATAATTTGTGATGTATTATTAATCCAAAAGGAGAGAAACTTAAACAGAGTAATGAAGCTGTGTAGTATTTAAGTGTAAAGAAAATAACTATGTATATATCTTAAATATTACTAAACTCTGAATGGAGTCCAGATTTGAATAGTGAACACTAGTTACGTTTATTAAAAAAACTGAAATAAAAACGTGTTTTCCACCAAACCAGTGTGTTTCATTTGGCTCCTGTTTTCGGCAACGCAAAGACCAGTACCTAGTGTAACGAAATTAACTCTGTAGTGGAATCTTCGTAGATTCAGTTCCAAAGCAGGCACAAAGGCGAAGAAAAGACCCACAGTACACTTCGTAACTGATTATTTATATAAATATTATTCTCACAAGTATTTACGTTCGGGTATTTATTTAATTAAACTGTGCATATACACACGGACGGAAACACTTCATATGTTTGTTAACAGCACAAATTGTTTTTTAATTAAATTGCGTGCAGAGAAGTTCTCATTTAAGATGTGCAGCACAGTTTATAGTAATAGTTCTACAAACACTTCATTCTTGAGGATGTTGCGTTGAAAGATTTGTCACCTATCGTTTGTCAATTGTCGACACGTCTACACCGGATGGTGGTCAATTTAGTACTAAAAAAAAGTTAGTCTATCGTTAGATATGTGGACAGGCATTGCAGAGAAAGCGCACAACAAATCATAGGTGTTGCATTAATGATCGCGAAACTCTAGTGTCTTTGCAACAATTGAACACCGCGTTATATTGAGAAGTATGCAAGGTTTTTTAATGGGAACGCGCCAGGACTCGCCATACTGCTGCATTTGTGCCAAATCTTGACCCACGATTTATCTCTAAAGTGTATTTCGTCACCCTTCCAACAACTAGGACATATTATACTTTGCTATTTGAGTATTCGCAACGGCTCTTTTGTCAGTTAATATTTATGGAAGCAAATTAAAATTAATTTACTGTTCTACTGAGAAATATTTTCTCTAGTGAAATGATTATGATGAGGATATGTCTAATTGATGATGTTATTAATCTCAGTCTTCGGAATAAATAAGAGATAAGCCACAACAAGCGAAATGTGCAATTAACCATTTTCAATTTAGTAGTGTGTGAACAATTTTGTACAACCCCTCTTTTTCATTCATATTCTCTGATTCTGGTTGTTGTTATAAACTTTTTTGTTTTGCTTTTAATTTACCGTTTTAAAATAACGTAGATACATCGCGTTTTAATGATAAAATATTGCCAGTTGACACATTTCCTCGGATGAGATTTTCTAATGTAGCAAATGAATTGTTCATGAGATTGTAGTTTTTAAAGTCTTTTGAAAAGTAATACAAAAGAACCTCTCTGTTTTCCTAAAATGTCCCTAAAAGTGAAACTCTGCACTTTGTCAGTAATTCATCATTCTAAAAAAGCCATTCTGTGTCTACTCAGTTATTTTATATTCAAATGCACTTCAATATCATACTACGTACCATAGTTTATAATCAGTTTCAGGCTTACACTTTGCTCTTGGGCAATTTTGTGTTTCATTACCCAGCGAACATGGTAGAACGTTCAGTAGTAATGAGAGCTGAACAATATCTCAAAGCAGTCTCTAAAATGGGATGGGCATGATAATGCTGAGATATCACATTTCACTGAAATATAGACGAACGTTGTCTACTCGCACCGACGTATTCGACGATAGAAACGTTGAAAAATGGACACGCAAAAGTGATCCACAAGAGTGAAGCCAACAGGACGGTCCACAGTAAACGCTTTAACAACTCAATATGAAAAGTACCCGAAGAACCGCACAGGACATGAGATATTCGACTAAAAGCTCAAACCAGGAATGAATGAACATACTAATGCCATGAAGAGGGAGTTTCCAAATATTAATTAACTGGTGAGGACACCATCATGCAATTATATATTATGCACACTAAAAAATTCTTCATAATAATGGAGAAAATTTATGTGTTTTCCACTTGTTTATTCTGTCTACGAGGGTTGCCTTTTATATTTCGGGATTAGAGAACAAAAACAAATATTGATCATCGAAAATCACTTTATTGTTTTTCAAAATATTCCCCATGAAGATCTATACACTTTTGCATGCGTTTGAACCAATTGTCGAAGCACTTTTGCCACTCTGATTGAGGTATCTCCAACACATGCATTCTGAATGCAGCAACCGCTTCTTCAGGTGTCGAAAAACGTTGACCTCTCAGTTTGTTTTTTACGTACGGGAATAAAAAGAAGTCATTCGGTGCCAAGTCAGGACTATACGGCGGATGACCCATCAAATCGATGTTTTGGGTGCTCAAAAATGCAGTTGTCGCAGTCGATGTGTGAGAACTCGCATTGTCGTGGTGAAGAGTGATCCGTCTTCGGCGGTTGGTTTTCCTGATTTCTTGGAAGACAACTGGCAAACAAATGGTTGTGTACCACTCAGAATTGACTGTTCTGCGTTGTTCTAGTGGTACGGTTGCGACATGTCCAGTTTTTCCGAAAAAACAGGCGACCATTTGCTTGGAAGTGCTTCGTGCGCGAACAACTTTTGTTGGATTTGGCTCATCTTGAAACACCCAGACAGTCGACTGCTGTTTACTTTCGGGCTCATACGCGTAAATCCACGATTCATCACCTGTCACGATGTCATAGACGTGTTTCGAAGCACCGCGACCGTATTTTTTGGGCATTTCTTTCGACCAATTGACACGAGCCTTTTTTTGGGCGATTGACAAATTGTGTGGGATCCAACGCGAACAAATTTTTTTGACAGTCAAATGTTTATGCAATATTGAATGTATGCTGGTCCCACTAACGCCTAAGGTTGTCTCAATCTCACGATAGGTCACATGACGATCTTCCAATATCAGTTCGCGCACAGCATCAATGGTTTTCGGAACAACAACTGATTTTGGACGACCTTCACGAAATTCATCTTGGATTGAACTACGACCACGATTGAATTCACCATACCATCGATAAACACTGGTCCTTGATGGAGCTTCATCGCCAAAAATTGAATTAAGTTCATCCATGCACTGTTGCTGAGTTAATCCACGCCGAAAGTTGTAAAAAATAATCGCACGAAAATGTTGACGATTTAATTCCATTTTTGGGCCGAGATGAATCTTTTAAGTTACTGTAAACAACACAAATAGCGCTCGTATGTCAAAACGTTCTGAGTGCGTATAACCTCAAAAATGTCCAACTTTACGGCAGAGCTGTCAATTGCCGGATTGCAACACTAGGGTTGCCAAATCCCGAAACATAAGAGGCAACCCTCGTATATTGACCTTCTTATTTCAATATAACATTGTTCTCCCTCTTGCTCTCTCAGGAAGTAACTAATTGAGATATATTACCTTCACGATTTGATCTTTGCTGGAATTTATAATAACATAAAAAATATAGTTCATATAGCCTAATAAATACTTCTATAAATGCTAACTCTTATTGTTCTATCCCTTCTACGTTCACTAATACTACCACTTCTTTCTCCTGATGGTTTGAATTTATAATTTCATTAGTGTTTGTGACTTTTCTTGAAAGAAATTTTTTTTTTACTGCCGAAAAATCGTGGAGTCGCAACGACTTTTTGTTTAATGTATTTTTAAAAGATCCCATTGTTACTTCTATTTTTATAGTACTGACTCAGATTTTAAATATTATCAACAATGCACTTTATTCCATTTAATTAATTGCGATTGCAACGAAACTACCCACACGCCTCTAACTTGTTCCGAATTACTGCTTCGGTTCCAAATTCTTTCGTACTTTGACCATATGTTCCTATTTAATTCGACAGTAACGTCTTAAATTCCAACCTTCGCACCAACTATCTAACATAATCAGCTCCTTATAAACTAAACAAGAACAGTGCATACAACTAAATTGTGACGCATAAATTGCAACATTATATTATCTCTAATGTGATGTTTTCTCAAATAACAAATGGCATTATATTGTAGCATATGGAAGTATTTTTAACGTATAGCATATTTCATTAGAAAAAAATATCACGTGTACATATTACACAGTGCACCCTGCGATCGAAGCGTAGCATTTGGATGTAGGCATTATTCTCGTGCTTGGTAGGCACCTGCTTTGATCTCTCCCATATAATTCACAGTTATTCGGACAAAGTGTGTTATATACTGGTGAGAATTCTTTATCTTAATGATGGATTTCCTGTCGAATCTATGGATATCTGTGGGGTTTCTTCAAGGCGCCGAAGAACCACCCATCGCTTTAACCCCACTTAACCTTCCTCTTTCCATACCAAGCCATGGTACTTACCTGCAATTTTGGGCAGCGTAAGCTACTCTGCATCATGCTCCCTGAAATCTAATTGGGTTACCTTATCAGGTAACCAACATGAATCCCCGAACATGTCAACGCATAAGGCTAAGCAGCATTTTCTCATGCATGTGCATGACATGTTCACCCTCGCCATATCTGCTGAACCTTCGGTGGATCATTCAAGCAACAATCTACAGCACAGCCCATTGCTGGCTACATACAGGGATTTCAAGTGTTGTTTTAACATAAACACACACCCGACACATCGTCCCACGGGACGTTGGCAATCTGCGTACAAAGTATTGATGCTGTACGCAGTGGCGAATAAGTAAACATATAGTATCTCACTGTGTTCGTTTGCTTACCCGCTCATTAACCCAAACAATGAGCAGCCACGATTGCCACGCTGGCTATCGAAACGGCTTTCGTTTACCCAATGTAAACAGAAGAAAATATTTTTGCCTGGCAATATCATCAGGGTGAACGTATCCTAAAATAAATATGCACCCATGCATCGCAACCTCGATCATCTCATCGAAGTCTATTGATATAATACCAACAGAATAGGAAACCAATTCCTATGATTTATGATGGCATAGTCAGCCATCCTCGGTAGGCGATCGTTTGTTCGATCAGCTGGCGTATCTAAATTTCGTTTTACGCACCTTTCGTTTCTGCTTTGTCGTGGCTTCCAACAAATGGATTTTCATCCAGGCCTCTACGGCCAAAGGGGAAATGCGTTGGTTATGGATTCCAGTTCGATCGCTCTTTGGTTATCACCAAGGAAACGATCGGGTTGGCTACTTCCAGACCGATGGAAGTCCATCTTCACCACGGTTAATGGATGCTGATGGCGGCAAATCGGCGAGTCAGATTTTATCATGTTAAGTGTGCACACGCATCGTCCCGAGAGTCATTGTCGTTAACGGAGTCGAGTGCTTTTTTTGTCCCTGTTGATTGTCATTCGTCACTTGCGGATATAGTAACATTAATGTATGGTTATCATATTTGTGAACATTACCCGTTGCGTTAGTTAATTGAACTTGTCGTTCGTGGATGTATAGTAACTTTAGTGTATCAATACCAAACTTCGTATATGTGAACGTAGCCGTGGCGTTATCTAATTGAACTTGTCGTTTGTGGATATAAAGTTCCCTTAGTGTATCGTCATCGAACTTCATACTTGTGAACATTATAACTTAGAGCTACCCAATAATAAGCATGTGTTAAATAAAAGTGACTTCGAACCATAAAACAACTGTGGCGAGTCTGACAGATACACACACAATTCACAAGCAAAATAGTGAAGAGCACCGAGCGAAAAATCGAATAAGAAAATACACCAGAACCGTATACCTTAGCGATAACATAACAATTCACATCAGTGGAGTATAGTCGAGTTTCAAAGTCAAATTCAAAACACGGTCAGTAGCCTAGCCTGATGGGTAACTCTTAGGTTCAATTTTTTTCGTGATTCAAACTGTCATAGCGTCAGTTCGAATCATACGATCTTCTTCACTATTATTTCAAACGATATACAACTACAGCGTTTTATTTCACTGGCTTCTGGGGACTGTGTGTTTTATTTCAAGCTTTTGTGTGCGGAAAACAGCGCTCGATCGAGCAACATACAGAGAGCCATCCGTGGTGTTTATACAGAATCCGCGTCCGTGCTGACGCCCAGGTATTTAAACCCCACATATCATATTGATCTCCGAACGGATTGTAAAAAGTGTATTGTCGCCAGGTTAGCAAAAAAACATCGGAAGACGTCACAAACCACAGGGTATCAATTCCTGGAAAATGCCACAAACTACAGGGTGTTGAATTGTTTGTTTAGAAATTTGTGGAAGAAAGCGTGCTAAATTATTAGTCGACACGACAGCCACAGCGTGTTGAACTTTTTAGACATTTCTGAAAATGCCACAAACCACTGCGTGTTTAATTGTTAGACGGCGCTACATCCACAGCGTGTTGAATTCTTTATTTATTTCTGGAAGATGAGCTGTTGTGGTTTTACACCGAGTGGTTGGATTTTATGCAGTTTAATGGCTTTCTGCCTTGAAGCGCCAGTGGTTGCCCGTTGCGGTGACTTTCAACCCTCCTTCGCCTACAGGAACCTATTCAATATGTATAAGGAGGCTTACCCGAATTCTAAAATCCTTTAATTGCTGGATCCCCTCTACTTTCAGGCCGCAAGCAAAGTCCTCGGCGTACAGGGCAGACCGTTTTCGTCGTGTCTGCAGCCCAAGTTGCTCGCCGCTGTCTCCCGCCAACGTTATGTCGCCAAACAACACTTTTTGTTGAGACCTCTTGGGACGATCTCTTTCCTTGGCTCGATGATTAATTGATTAAGACGCAATATCAGGTTCACCAACTTAATATATTTTAACTTTAACAAAAAACAAAACAGTACAATTTCTTTTTAAAATAAAATAATTGTCCTCCATGGACGGCTTATAGAGTTCTTCTTTCTTCAACCACACTTTAACAACTACTTCCTCACACTACCCTACTCCGACAGACCGCAAGACCCAAAAAAAGATCATCCTCTCTCTCTCTCCATCGCTCGCCATCTCGCCACTACTTCGAACGGAAAACCTACCTAACCGACCCAACACGATATCGGTTCGTGCCTCCGCTCGTATTTAATTGTAAAATCGTTAAGGTAGCATTAAATATGTTAATATAGGAAAAATAATAATATGTTAACATATTTTAATTTTGTCTAATATAATAATAATCTAGTTTTGCCTCTCGGTGGAGCAATGGTAACAGGGGATTACGCAACAGAGCCATGGGGACCTATAAAAGCAGGATGTAGTTGCATTGCGAAATCAGTTCCTCTGTGTGATCGACAAGAGTTTGGCTTGATGTGTTGAGCATTGGTTAAATTTTTAGTAATTCTAACCATCATAGCGTCGGTTCGAATCACACGGCCTTCACTACAGTCTCAAACGCGATAGGTTCCTCCATTATCATCGGCAAGTGTTAAGTTCGTCTTTTATCATCGACAATGGATAAGTTCCTCTTTTATAATCGCCTAGTTTAGTTCCTTTCTGCCTTTCGAGAGCGTCGGTTCCTGCTTTATCGTTCGAGAAGTTGAGTCTCTTTATTGGCATGCGAACAATTCATTTGCTACTTTGGCATTGAGGCAGTTCAAGTCGAAAAGTTTTAATCTAAGTCAAGTTAAGTTAAATTCAGTTCAGGTTCGTCTGAGAACTGATTTAAAAGAGTGTACTTTAAAAGTATACTTTTTAATACATTGTTATAGTATTTGTTATTATTATTATAGTTAGGTTTTTTAATTATTGTAGCAAGTTCCGGATGAAATCTTTATACAGTCCGCAATACCAAATTTTTAGCTTACCGGAAGAACCCACCATAACTACAACCCAACTTCCATAGTTTCCCGCCAATGCAATTGCATTAGCACATGTGAATGCTTTACGCATCAAGTTTATCTAACGTATAATCCGAAAGCTCTTGGAAGAGAATTCTTACCTTCATGCACCAATTCGCATTCAAAATTACCTACAAGAATTCCGTCCATCTTATAGGATCATAAATCCAAAACCCAATTCGGCACCTTCGGTTGCCAGGTAAATCTCAATCTTACCATATGCATTTTCCCTAGATGAATTCCTGTAAAGAAACAATTTGGTTCACATATAATGTAACCATCATAACTAGGGATAATAAATATTGCGTCGCCTATTCCCAGCCATAAATAACAATAAATTTCCTTACATACACATTGGCTGGCGACCTTTGCCCAAGGGACAAAAGCAAATACACGCATCTTTCGTCTAGAGGCATAAACCAAATCCTATAGCATAAGCTAATGCAAATAGGAAATGTGTACTTATCACTGGCAGCGATACCATAATCACCAATGCCCAGTGAATATGCTAAAATCAATTAGCACCATGTCCACGATGCATTGCGGTCTGTCAATACAGCTGCAATGCACATCATAGACAATGAACTACGCGATATCTTTGTCTTTAAATATTTCTGGATCCGCTTCTCATGACCTCGCGGTATGAGCAAACAGAAATCCATTAGTACCCAATGTGATACGGCTTGTTTACTTAGCCGAACTCACATCTCATTGATGCCCATTATCGCTTTTGATTGTTTCAGCTGCGTTCTCATGGCCTTGTCCCATGAAAGAACCAATGTCCGCACATACACAAATACCATCATGATCTCCTCTATGAGATCTGGTTACCTACCCCAAAAAGAGACCCCGTTTGTCTTGTAATAGGAAAACACACCCTAAATTAAGAGAGCCCGTACCGCCGGCCGAATTTCCTTCCCTAGTGAATTGACATCGCTGAGTCCTTTTCGACCACACGACAGAGCCGGTCGGGTCTCCTACTCCGCTCCCGTAGCACTGCGGGACGCGAAATACAACCGCGAGTGAAAGTCTAATTGGGTCAGATTAAGTAAATAGCAATTATAATCAATTAAAAGTAATTTTTCGTGTGTAAATCAGTATAATGCCATAAAAGTACAGTACACTGTCTTAAATTTTTTGTGCATCCGTTTCATCGTCAGTGTAATTAGAATCTGTTACCTGTAATCTAATTAAGTGCAGTATGATCGTATCAATAAACGACAATTAATAACCAAAAACAGTGCGCTAGTGTTTTATTATTTCTTTCCATGGTAAACAGTTTTTTTTTCTCTCTTGTCGTGACAGTAGAACAATTATGATGGAGGAAGGAAGTGAATCAGCGCCGTACGCCGGCACACCATATTTCTTCCCCACATACGTCACGTCGGAATTGTACAAAGCGCACTCCGGCACATCACCACGTCCGGAGAAAATTATATAATATAATGGAAAGATTTCCTGGTTACCAAGAGAGTTCGTGTGGTTTCAATATAGAAGAGTAAAGTAACAAATTCAATGTGCTTACATTGTGTTTATTTTGCAAAATATCTAACATCCGCTTCTACAACCTTCTTCCACCTATTCAAACCTTGTAGATGCCATTTTTGAAGAAATGTTTTTTCTGGGACTTGTGCCACCGCGTTTTCAACCTCTTTTCAAGTTTTGGACTATCGAGATGGTAATCCGACCGAGCAACACCTGGTGAATATGGAGGATGGGCTAAAAGTTCCCAGTCCATTCAAGTAATCACATCCAAGGTCATTCTTGGTACACGAGGCCTCGCGTTGTCTTAGTGGAAAAGAACACCCTTCTCATTCATGGGTGCTGGCTGTTTTTGGGAGCCCTTCAGGTATTTTGTACAATTGTGCTTTAGAAAACTTCTTTGGTGCTGGCTGTTTTTGGGAGCCCTTCAGGTATTTTGTACAATTGTGCTTAGTAAACTTCTTTGATAACTCAGAGTGCACAATCCCGGCAATAGTTCACCATCCAGCATTTCGTGTGACGAAATCGAATGGTACGATCGTTTTTTGATGCAGTACATCTTCCACTGCGAGTTCTACCACCAACCCACAAAGCTAAAGGTTCAACGTGCACCAAACAAAAACACAAACAGGAGAAATAAAACGCACAATTTTGTTCATAAAAGTTTGTTTATTTTGTTTAAAAATATTTAGGTTTATTTAAAAAAAAAACCCGCTACAACTTTCACTGAATTTTGTTTTGTTCTTACTAAGGTTATTTTACACTTGATTTAATAGTAGGTTCTTGATATTAGGTTATTAAGTAAACTTCAACGTATCTCACTGCGCTTAATCAGTTAAAAAAAAACAAAACGTGCCAATCGCACCGACGATGGTGGATGCACAAAAATAAGACAAAAATTACTTTTAGTTAATCGCGCTTACTCGACTATATTCGCTTCCCGTGCGCGCCGGGGAGCGGGAGCGGACACGACCGTGGCGGTCGGGTGGTAGAAAACGGCTCAGCGATAAACGGCTCGTGAAGAGCCGACTCGCTAATGGGGTGAGTTTGGTGGTGTGGTGGTAGATATCCTCTCCACTAAGGATATGTTTTTACTTACCACCAGAGAAACGTAAAGTCTCTCTTGGTGGAATAGAAAAACAGATCTCGCAATAAGGATCATGGTGGTACACATGTAGGTGTGTACATCGGTTCGTTCATGGGACAAAGCCATGGGAACGAATCTAAAACAAAGAAAGGGAAAATGTGCATCCATGAGATGTGAGTTCGGCTAAGCAAACAAGCCGATCTCATTGGATGCTAATTGGGTTTGTGTTTGCTTATGCCGCTGCTGATGAGAAGCAGATCCCGAAATATGAATAGACAAAGGGAACGTTTGGGTCTTTGTCTGAAATGTGCATTGTGGCTAAATAAATAGGCGGCAATGCAATGTGGAAATGTGCTAATCCGTTTTAGCTAGATTATCGGGAAATGGTGTTTATGCCATCGCTGGTAAGGGTTGGTATTGAATTCCTATTTGCATTTGCTTATGCTGTAGGATTTAATTGGCGCCAAGGGACGCGAGATGCGTATATTTGTTTTGGTCCCTTGGGTGTAGGTCGCCAGCCAATATGTATGTATGGTGATTTATGATACACTTGGTGAGGGCGGGAAATCGGCGACGCAATGTTTATGGTCCCTGTTATGATGGTTACATTGTATGTAAACCAAATCATTTTGTTTTCAGGAATTCATCTAGGGGGATTTGCCTGGCACCGAACGGGGATTCCTGATAAGTTAGGAAATAATTCTTACAGGGAATTTGTATGCGAAGAGATGCATGATAGGTAAGGATTCTTTTACAGGGACCCTTAGAATACAAATTTGATTCATATGATGCGTGACGCATTTACAGGTGCCTTATGCGATTGCATTAGCAAAGACCTATGCAGACTGGGATGAAGTTATGGGGGTTTTTAGGTAAGTGGACCGTGGGGTTTGGCGGAACGGCCACAAGCTGTTTCTTCATTAATAGTACCCACTCCGCATGCTCCACATATTTGTCTTGCTGCTTCGGCACCTATTGAATTCAATCATATGTTTACATCCTATTCGAACTGTGTAGTGATATTTTGGATAAGCCTAACTAAATTACAGTGAGGGTCATGTGTCCCACCTCCATAGGTTTATCACACTACTATTACTATAGTTTTCGCTATCGAATGTAGTCCAAAAAAAACTTTGATTATTTTGCATTTCTAGGATTAATTACTTTAATATTAACACAACATTATAATTCGTATAAACTTCACTTATCTATTTATTTTTTTATTTATATATTAATTAATTGATTAATTAATTTATTTATTTATTTTTGTTTTTTTTTTACATAGAGTTTGGTCAGGTTTTTTGAATATACTATTGTAAAAGGTTTGTGGCGCAAGGCTAATAACTTTGCCCGGAAAAACAAATTATTATGGACAATTTAACAAGTCTCGGATAAGGACCGGATACCGGTGGAGAGACTTGCTAAATAAGGCCAAGACCAGATACTGGTTGTAGTGTCGATGATGATGATTATGATGTAAAAGGGTAGTTTTCTTTATTTATTCTAATAATGTTAACCAAAGCTTTTTATGTCTCTTAATAACTCTGACGCTCACCACCGGAAAAAGACGCGTCGAGTGCCCGCCATGCACTATTTTCATACTGCATACTCAACGAACAGTGAAGTTAGAGCTCGTTCAGTGCCCGAGAACACAAGTAGACGTCAGCCGCGCCAGAGTCGGGGTGACTCAGATCAGAATTGTTTTTCATCATTTAAATTTACAACTATTGGTAGGAAAGTTGTATTACAGCTCGTCCATCCTGACTTAAGGCTCGTCCCCGAGTCTTTCTGGAATCCTTGGCTCGGGCGCGTCGATGTAAAGATTTTCTGATTCCGTTTCGTCTGTTTCGCCCTCAGAATGGCTGTCGTCACCGCCTCTTCATCCTGGCTGAACGTTCTATGGACTCGAATTTCGATTCGGTCCGTTTCATCCCTGGAAAATCTTTTGAAACATATCAGTCGTTTCCCAACACTTTCGCCACGACGTACGATCCCCTTTAAACTGTAGCAAGCTTCCGGGACTCACGGGTTGGTGCAGGCTCCCGTTCTCCCAGTACCAAATCATCTTATCACATCACATGGTTCGTCTTATGTGGGCCTTACCGAGGCGTTCCTTCTCCTTTTGTTTATTAACCATGAAGTTGCGCTGGGGAGCATCCCGCTTCTATTTCATTTTGCCTTGATTATGGCATACTTTTGTCTCCAGCAACTTCCCTTGGCGTTTAGGCAAACAGTAGTTCTTGTGGGGTCATCCTTCTGGTTAAAGTCCTCACCGCATTCAGACTCGATTGAATTCTCCTCAACTATTGTGCCCAATCCCTGCCGACCACATGATCACATTTGAGCGCCGCTGACCCTCTCCACTTGCCCGCTAGCACGTGGTGTTTTAAGGGCCGTCATAATATGCTGCATGCCGTAGGTTTGACAGTATCTTGTAAATTCGCTGGCTGTGAATGGTGTACCTCTGTCAGTGACTATGCGCCTGGCCATACCGAAGGATTCGCTGACCGGGTTGAGCACGGCTATCACTTCTTTTGTATTAGTTGTCCTTACGGCTTTCAAAAGTATTTGGTACATTTGTCCACCAGTGCTATTAAGTGTTTAGCTCCTCCTCTTCCACTGATAAAGGGTCCGAAATGATCCAAATGGACCGTGTGGAAGGGTATGGACACCCTCTTCGCTCAGTGCAGATCTCCCTTTGTCGCTCCACCCTGTCTCTTTGTATACGTGCACTCCACACACCCCTGGAAAAAGCATCTGACAAAATATTCGCATCCTTAGGAACCAGAACGTCCTTCTCAGCCTTTCAAGGGTTTTGTCGACGCCCATGTGCCTTGCCTCATCGTGGCACATCCGGAGAACTCGCCATCGAACTCGTTTCGGTAACACCAACTTTCTTTGGTTGCCGTCGTGCCTAAACAACCTTCCTCCGTCTAGCTGATATTCCTTATGGAGGTTCCTGCCATTCGTGCAGGTCGTCGCTCCATTAGGGGGGTATTCTGGTTTAGACGCACGAATTTAACGCAGTTTTTGAAGTGCTGTAAAAAAAAAGCGATCAATATTTTTAGTATTAATTTTTTTATAGGACGTTTATTAATATTTCAAGAATACAGTAAAAAGAAATTGAAAGTAAAAAATTCAAAATTCAAAAAGTTAGCAGCTAATGAAGTGAGGGATCTCAAAAAGTTGGCATGCGACCATACCCACGATTCAACCCTCCTAGCAATCTGAAAAAAAAGATTAATAATTTACAGATATGCCTCTATCGTTGGAACTAAAAAAAAAAGTTGAAAAAAAAATTGTTTTTAACAAAATGGCGACTGCATGAAAAAAACATTTATTTTTGTAACACTTTTTTTTAGTTTTCGGAATTTTTTAAAAATAGTTAACATTGAAATTTGGAGATGAGGATAGTTCATGCAATAGAAAAGCCTATAAAGAAGACATATACTAAATTTGAAGTAAATCGGTTCACTAAAACTTAAAAAATCATGGGTATTGTTTTAAAAAAGATCCCCCACATATCCTGCTTTCTTCCCAGGTTGATGAACCGTTGTAAATTCAAATGAGTATCTAAAGTAACGCGGTCACTAGGAATTATGCATATTTGAATAGCATGCAATCACATTTTTAGTGTATAAGAAGGATCGAGAGGATCAGATTGATCATCGAGTTCGTTTAACGAGTCTGTAGTATTTAAGTTTTGACTTCTGTTCAGAAAACAATATTGATTTCCTACCGTTCTTTAAGTCTCAACCGAAGAAAGTAGTATCATAATGCAGTCCTTTAATACCTTATACTTCAAATAAGTCTAGTGCCTACATAAATATTCGCATGTCGCTGATATTATTTCATAGCCAATTACTTCTATAGAGCAAATTTACGTGGCCTGGGTTCCAGTGTGTTACACGTTTAATAAGATTTTGCTGCTGATTGATATCGAAAGTGCTTCAACTCGCGCTATAAAAGTCGTGAATATACTTGATTGAAGCCCATAATTCCACCCATAGCAAATACTACCTGATCTAAGTTAGATAATTGACAAATAAATCAGGCCTGGATTTCAATTTCCACCTTTACGAGAGCCACGTTAAACGAGTGTTTTTCTAAATTGCAACCTCGGCTTCCAATCCGTTAAAGTCCTTAACGCTCGAAAGCGATATCACATTTGCACTCCTTGCACGTCGTAAACATGCCTGAATATTTAGTACACAATCACACTCCTTCATTTATCATTTTCTATTGCCAAGAGACACAAATAGTCAATAGAAGAGACGAGCTTTACACCTATTTAATCGTACTAAAATAGAATTTCTCCACTACGATTCAAACACAAACGCAATTTTATTTAGAATTTGCGAAGGGGTCCTTCACATTCTTGTCAGGAACTCGTCGAATGTATACCTAGTAATTGGAGTCTTCCAATCTCTCCAGTTGCCAATTAGAGATGAATAAATAAAGCGACCTGCCTGATTTGGAAACCCCCATCAATCAGCTTTCAAATTTCCTATTAATATTGCAAATTTGGCAAGGATCAAAATCGTCGGCAAACGAGGGCTGTGAAAGTTTCGTAATTCCATACCTGTAGGTGGTTTCAATTAAAATTTAAATTGCAATACCGGTGCCCAAGTCTGTGTTTTATCTCGTTCCGATATGTATCACGAAGTGTATTTATTTCTTTTATGAAACTTGATGGTATACCGTTATTTTCGGTCTTCGATTATCCAATCAGTCGAGTGGGTTTGTTGGGATAAAAAATTCCAATTTCCGATAATGCTCTCTATCTCTCTGTCTTATGGTATGAGTTGAAAAATCCCCAGTCTCAAAGTCTAAAGGGATCGGGTAATACCCTAATAAAATGACCTTCTACCTTTTACGGTATGAGGTGTACAAAAGTCATATTGAGGAGACACTCGGAATGGTCCAAAGGCTCAACAAAAATTGCTTAAATGGTATTTATACTCTTTATTGCTGTTGTATAGAGTCGATGTGAAAGGGAATCGAATTCCTTTTTGTCACAGTGCTTCCTTTATGTCCCTTTAATTGATTGATGAGGGCTTTCGGTGAATTCGAATGTAATTGACGCGTTCGCATCCGTACCAGAATCGAAAGATTGACGATTGTCTTGGATCTTAATGTTCTTCGTCGTTTAGGTTATTTGAAATATCACCGATGGACAGTTGATAAAAATCTATGAGTAGGGTGTGTGCCTTGAATTTCTTCGGTTATTATTACGTGGATGTCGATTTAAGGCATACTAGATCTTATTTATTTACGGTATTTAGAAGACCTATATCTTTAGGGTTGTGGAAATTGAGCGAGCTTTCTGTTTTATTGTTGACCCCAAATTAAACCAAAGATTGGTTCTTCGAACCATCATTCACGGCATGGCAGACTACTTTTTGATTTTCCTCTGACTGCCCAATTTATATGGAACAGGAAACCGTAATCAAGGTTTGAATGTGAACTGGACCTTTGGTAACCTTTATAAAATCTCCATGCGCTTGTCTTCAAATAAATATTCATTTCTATCATTATGGAGTTATTGAGGTTTTCGTTGTAATTCGGGCGTAATTCGTCTCTTCGAGCGGGTCAAAGGAAAAATAGTACAGTAGCACATACACATAGAGAAATTGTGGAATAATAACATTAATGTATATCAGTAAAATAGTGCATCAGAATCAGAGTAAATAATATAACAGCAAATATTGGGTTGAGTCAAAAGTCATTACATATTTTTCGTATTTTTTCAAAATCATTTATTTATGTAAAGGATAGAGATCAATCAAAGATATATTTTCCGTTTTGCCAACTTTTGGTGTGCTTCATAGTGTGTGCCATTCGTAGAAAGACCTGCCTTTATTGGCGAAAAACTGAGCAAGGTGCTGATTTACCGCCTCATCTGAATGTATCGTTATTCCACGCATACAGGGCAAAGCCAGGACGATCCTTGTCCCTGTTCAATCCAAGTTGACATGCAGTCTCCACGTGACACCCCTGGATAGCTCCTCTGGCATCCGCCAAGCATGGAACCAATGCATATAGCGACATCCTGAGAAAGGTTGGCGCAAGGCTAATAACCTTTCCCGGAAAAACAAATTATTATGGATAATTTAACAAGTCTCGGATAAGTACCGGATACCGGCCGAGAGACTTGCTAGATAAGGCCAAGACCAGATCCCAGTTGTAGTGCCGATGATGATGATGATGATCAATGCTTCTAACACGGTACTAACACTATCTGTTGTAAAAATATGCAATGACATTTATTCAACGCAATACCATAACAATAAATATAGTGGAGGTAAACATATAAGAATTATTGTGTAAAAGAATCAGATATCGTTTACGCTGTACATAGAAGGGACAGTATAAAAGCTTGTGATATACAAGCTTGTTGTAAATGACTTTGGAGTTTAAGAGTTTGAGGTATACGAGTTTTTGGTACAAGAGTTTGCAATATAAGCGTTTGGAGTATACGAGTTTGCAGTATACTCGTTTTCAGTATAATGGTTTGCAGTACAAACGTATACAATATACGAATTTGGGGTATACGACTTTGCAGGGCAGAGGTTTGGTGTAAAAGAGTTTGCAGTATAAGAGTTTACGATATAAGATGTTGTAGTATAGGAGTTTATAGTGTTAGAATTTACAGTACAAGAGCTTGCAGTATAAAGGTTTGCGGTATAAGAGATAAGGGTATAGGACCTAATAATATAAGACTTAATAGTACAACCGGTTATAGTAAGAGACTTAATAGTGTACGCGTGAGTATTATGAGACCACGGACGTATAAAAAACCATTGCGGCAGCTGTGTTTTAACATATAGTTATAATATCAGTCACACATAAGAATCAATCCGGTCATGCCCGTCTTGGGATGCGCGTGGCTAACCGAGAGAAAAAATTGTTTTTTCCATAATCAAGTAAATGTCATAACAGTGTTTAGTATATGGATGAATAATATAAGAGTGAACAGTATAGTAGTGAATAGAACAAGCGTAAACACTATAGGACTGAAAAGCGTACAAGTTGTGGTATACGAGTTAGTAGCACAGGAGTAAATAACATAAAGGTGACAGGTTAAGACTGAATCGTAAAGGACATTGCGTGGGGAGAACAGTAAATACAAAGAGCTTTTCAGGAACTTTTTTTTATATATACATATGTGGCGTTTCTAGCAGATACACACACGAGTAGTGAAGAACAACACCAACAAAAGCACATCCATTAAAGCCGTATACCATAGCAATAATATACCATTTCCACATTAGTCGAATGTATTTGAGTTTAGAAATCAAATTCACATATGCGGCAGTGGCCTGATGGGTTGAGCTTTGGTTCTATATTTTAGTGCTTCTAACCGTGATAGTGTCGGTTCGAATCACTCGCTCTTCACTATCGTCGCAAACGCTATACATATATATAATAAGCGATTTATTAAACACAAGGTACAAGGGTGGCAATTCTATTCACTTTCCTGGCATATTCGCCAATCCAAATCATTCCCTCACCTTTTCCACCAAATATGGGTAGTTTCACCTTCTTGTCCATATTGGGCGTTTTCCAGTAACAGAAAGGACTCAGGTGAATGACTCATACGTACAGATTTTTGTATAATACTTTATTTCGTTTGATTTTTTGTTTTGTTTTATTTTGTTTGTTCTAGACATTAAATGGGTCGCTTTTGTTAAGGGATTATTTCGTAACAAAAGTTGCTCAGCAAAAAGCATATTATTCTTGGAAGAGGAATAATACCCCGTAAGTACAACCAGATTTTTACAAATGGACTTGTTTGTCTTGTTTTTTTTTAATCTTATACAATATTTAATTACATATTCTGTAATAGTATATCTCATCTTATTATTTTATTTGACATAATGAAAAAATAATTAATTTGTAAAGGAAAATCCTTAGATTGGATTTTAAATAGATTTCCAATACTGATTTAGAAATGTTAAAGTTTTAATAACCAGTTAAACTTGTTCAAGTTGCAAATGTTTTGTTCTCTGATTCTAGCCTATGGTTGTGTAATGTATGACATTCGTGCAATACATTGAATTTTCGTTGTTAATTTCAACATCTGTTCTTTTCTCTACTTCTTGTCAATAAAAACCTACATAAAATAATTCTAAGTTACTGTGTCGGCATACATTCGCCCCTCCATTTTGAATTGGTTGAATTCAAGCGGGTTTTCCACAAGTTTTCTATGCATTAATTATTCGGAAATCTTTGCTATGAGCCGGTAACAGAATATAAATTGCTTCTTTTCCTTTTTTATATATTCTTTTAGTAAATAGCATTTTATTCGGAGCATAATTAATTATTAGGGGAATGATAATCGTGCCATTAATATGTATGTTGCTCGTATTTCTAATAACTATTCATTTACCTGTTGTATGGTTGCTGACCATATCACCATGTATTTTTATCAGCACAGCGTCAGATTTAATATTAAACATGCGCTACATTGAATTACTATTTATTTTATTTTGGGGAAAAAGATATCGTTTTTTTTTTTTTCGTTAGGTGGCTGCATTCTTACGTAAATTAAAATGAACTGAATAAAGTATTGATCAAACAATCGATTGTGAATCGCCGGAAAAGTGAAATGCTGATTCAAAAAATCCATGACACTTTTTTGATTGGTCTACTCACTGTGTAAAAAAGTGCTGGAAAGGAATTAACTACAACGAGTTACTTCCATATGGCCACATACTAAATTCAGAGTGGCAATAGATTATAGAACAAAACTGTGCATATTTGACTCAAACCATATTAAACACTCGAAATGAATATAAACATAATGGAATTATTTTTCCACCAATTAGCATACTCGAACGAGCTGTCATAGCGTGCTATCTTTTTGACATTTATTATCAGTATACTCTGGCAAATCATCGTGAATATATTCACGCTTCAATAACTCTATTATATTATTAAAATTTTCTTTATAAATCAATCAATTCGTAGAACTTATACACGACTTCGTGATTTTTATGGAACACAAATCCACTAGAAACGCTACCGACTCCATTATATACAAAACAGTGCACAGTTCGGTACTGTTTACAACCTGGTGGCACCATTGGATCTTATATCTTTAAAAATGAATTGACGTTACGGTCAATGGAGATTATTATGCCACCACGATCAATGATTATTTGACAATATTGATACCGTTCATTCGGACGTCAAGAAATTGGACGTACAGAATGCCCTTCGTCAAGAAAATCGCGGTGGTCATATACATATACGCGAAATCATTTTCAAATGTTGATGCCATGTTTTTGTCTTTCTAATGAATAAAACAATTTCATGAAAATTATGTCAGTTGTGGTGATTTTCACAATTTCAAATTCGATCGGGCTTGAAAGACATGGCCTACAAAACATACTTGCTACTGATGTCTTCATACACTCACACAGTCCTGTCGCATAAATTTAACATTCCAAAACTCAACCAGTTGATTTAATTAATACACATTTAGTATGTTAACTTAGATATGAAACTTTATTTTATAATAAGTATGTGTGATTAATTAAAAATAGATACATTTCATAATTAGTTGTTTTTATAATATAACCAGTTCTTGAATAAAAACAGCACAATTAATTATGAACCAATACACAGTAAACATTATTTCACCCCATTCTAGGTCATTTACTTCACTATAAATATTCAGTACTGAATACTAAGGATTCATTAGTTCAAGGAAGATGAAATAATTAGGGGAAATAATTTACTTTCATCTCGAGAGGGATGAGTATCGCAATAATAAACCAGCAAATCACAGGATATTCGTTGGTTGAAAATTCCTAATCCTCTTAATTTGTATACGATACTATCATGACGGCGGTATGCTTCGGCTGATACAACAACAACTCGTTAAATTTCCTTAGCTATCGAAGACTCAATTCAACTCTCTGTCTGACTAACTAAAGAAAAATATCAACAAATCGTTGTATCTATCTATGAAGAGTTGAACAGCAACAAGGAGGGCAACAGAAATAACTAGTTTAAAGCGTCGTAATTCATTGTAAATGAGGGAACCTCGTCAGCACAATAAGCAGCAAGAACTTCTCAACTAATGATTTTTTCCGCATTTGTGTCTGTGTAGCGGAAATTAATCGAATTAGAAAATTGAGGTTATTTAGAGGAAAATTAAGTGAAGCTCGATAATTGAATTTTCGAGGTAGTTCATCGGATGGATGCAAGGACTCGTTGCCTGTAATACACAATCCACAAGAAGATGTGGACAAGACGAGTGGGAGAGTGGGTAGCGATTGAGGAGAAGGTTTGACGGTACGCGCTTCTGTGTTTGCCTCCTCAAGGATCGGCTCCACCGCAATGTTATCTTGTTTGTTTAAGGGTGTATTCTGATTGCTTCAAATGTCAATAGGTTGGCTTTTGATGTCGCATTCTTGTCGATTCAAAACGTTCAGAGAACAATATGGGTGATTAAATTCTTATTCTCTCTAGAAGAGTCTTTTGAAATCAGAAGAATTTTACACAATCACTTAAAGCTATTTATAGAAGATGATATAGTTGGTAATGTCCGCGAAACAACTAAAAATAATGTGGTTGAATTTTTAAATAAAAACCTCAGAGAGGGAGAAAAATAATGCTAAAGAGGCACAGTCAACGGGGTTGTTTGGAGAGTATAAATTAAGCAAACGAATATCTCGGTAACTATCTCTTGATGTGATAATTGATGATGATTTATTGATAATTAATGATATCGAAAGTATTCAATTGTTACAAATAAATTGTTATTGATAAACTACGAAATCACAACATATATTAGGGTTGAGAATTATTTGTCTAGCAACCTTTTTCGTTTCTTAATTATTTGAAGAAGAAATATAAGTTAACTCGCTATATCTCCTTTAGAACCTTACACATACCTTAGCATGCTTAAGTTGTGGAAATAGTGCGGTCATCGTAATCGCTAGAAACAGGGACCACCAAGTTTCTAAACTTCTTCTGATGTGCACCAATAAATATATTGTAAAAAAAAGAAGTTCTCGCGTGACAAAATACTTTTTGGAATTTTGGGTGGCTGGCGAGCAATTGCCCTCTAGTACATTGCCCACCAATCCTATAGCAATCTTAGTCCAAAGTTTTCCTTAAAAAACCTGGTTCCTGTTTCATTTTTATTAGTCTTGCTTCAAATTTAGACTTTATATATATATATATATATATATATATATATATATATATATATATATATATATATATATATATATATATATATATATATATATATATATAGTCTCATAGGACGCGGGTACGCGAGGAGAAATACAAAGAGCTCAGAAGAACTGAAAAAAGACTTCACAGACAAAAGAAAAGTGCCTGGGAAAAAATCTTGTCTGTGAAATAGAGAAAAGTAGAGAGCGAGGTCCGCACCAGGCGCGGAAGTTCTACCAAATAATCCGCAGTATGACGCGGTACACACCACGCTGCACTTACTGCAAGGATAAAGAGGGTAATCTGATCACCGATCCTGAAGGCATTCTGGAGCGATGGGAAGTGCACTTTAATGAATTGCTAAATGGTCAGCTCACAGAAGAATTGGAGGCTCCACTAATGCAAGACCAGGACCAAATGCTGCCGCCACCAAGCATTGAGGAAACACTAAAAGCCATTAGACAGCTAAAATCAAATAAAGCCCCTGGAGCTGATGGCATACCAGCTGAGCTGATCAAACAAGGAGGGACAGCTTTACATCACGCAATTCACGAGATCGTGGTGCACGTATGGGAGCAAGAGGAGATGCCGGAAGATTGGCGTCGTGGTATAATTTGCCCCATACATAAGAAGGGAGATATCACACTGTGCAGCAACTATAGGGGTATAACATTGCTGAGTACCGCCTATAAGATACTCTCCACTATCCTACAAGACCGGATATCCCCATACGCTAAAGCCATCATTGGTCAATATCAGTGTGGCTTCATCCCGGGCAAATCAGCAATTGATCAGATATTCACCCTTAAGCAGGCGATGGAAAAATGTCTGGAATTTAAGATTCCACTATATCATTTGTTTATAGACTTCAAGGCCGCCTACGACAGCATAACCAGGGTAGAACTATATAATGCCATGAGAGAATTCGGCATTCCAAATAAATTGAAACGACTTTGTAGGTTGACCATGACCAACGTAACTAGTCAAGAATAAGGTAGCGGGATTGCTGTCCAAACCAATAAACATCTATAATGGACTCCGACAAGAGGACGGTCTGGCCTGCCTCCTCTTCAACCTGGCGTTGGAGAAAGCAATCCGTGACTCTGGCGTTACAACTAGAGGGACTATTGTCACCAAGCCCAGCCAGATACTTGCCTACGCAGATGACATCGACATCATCGGTAGAACCGAATCGGCGGTACAGGAATCCTTCACCCAGATCGAGCAGGCGGCACAAAAACTGGGACTGCGCATTAATGAGGGAAAAACCAAGTACATGGTGGCAACTTCTGCGAAGAGAAGACCTAACGTTGGTCAAACTATCAGGGTAGTGGAGCACGAATTTGAAGTAGTGCAATCCTTTAACTACCTTGGGTCAATAGTATCAGCCGATAACAATATGGAAGAAGAAATACGCGAACGGCTGATTAAATCCAACAAAGCCTACTATGGTGTATCAAGGCTCTTTAAATCCCGAAATTTATCCAGAACATCCAAGCTATTACTGTACAAGACCATGGTCTTACCAGTACTCATGTATGGATCCGAGACCTGGGTGCTTAATAAAAGGCACTCTGAACTCTTGGCCGCGTTCGAGGGTAAGGTCTTAAGGAGAATTGTTGGCCCCGTATGTGAGGGAGGACGATTCCAGAGACGCTACAACCATGAGTTGTACGCAATCTACCTTGAAGCTCATATTGTAAGAGAAATCAAGCTCGGTAGACTCCGGTGGGTGGGACACCTAGCTCGAATGAGCGAAGAGGACCCTGCCCGGAAAGTCGTTTGTGGCAGGATGTATGGAAGGAGACAGCGCGGCAGACGATGTCTGCGATGGAGGGATGGCGTAGACCAGGACGCCCAGAGCCTGGGAGTGCTAAACTGGATGACATCGGCTCGAAATCGGGACCGGTGGAGAGATTTGTTAAATAAGGCCAACACCGGATCCCGGTTGTAGTGCCGATGATGATGATGATATATATATATATATATATATATATATATATATATATATATATATATATATATATATATATATATATATATATATATATATATATATATATATTTTTTTTTTTTTTTTTTTTTTTTTTTTTTTTATTAGACTTCTCTCGGGAGAGGCGAACCTATAGCGTCGAGTGGGCGCCCCGAGATCCCATCAAATAACTGTTGCAGTTCTTTTTGAACAGTTGCAGGTTGTAACGCTCCGGGAACACTCGCGTGGGAAGGGAGTTCCACAGCTTCCCCACTCTGTAACGGAACGAGTTCTGATACAGGGATGTTCGCGCTGTCGGGAGATGAACCGCAAACGGGTGCGATCCGTCGGATTGTCTTGTGGAGCGCATATAGACCGAATTGCGTGGAACAATGCCAAGAATCTCCGAAGAACAGCACCCGTGATAATATCTGTAAAACAGACAGAGGTAAGCTACGCGCCTTCGATGTGATAGGGACTGTAGTCCCGACGTCAGCACCGAGTCCCCGATCAGGCGGATCGCTCGTCTTTGTACGCTCTCAAGTAGGTCGAGGGTATGTTTAGGAGCCGAGCTCCAAACATGAGAGCAATATTCGAGCGTGGGTGTAATTTGAGATTTATATAGGAGAAGAAGTTGGGCCGGAGTAAAATATTTCTTGGCTCTAAAAAGATAACTCAGTTTTCCTTAGACTGATCTGGCGATACCCGATACGTGTTTATGCCATGATACATTCCCACAGACCGTGACGCCGAGCAATTTCAAACTTTCCCCCGCCTCGAGGGCCCGGCCACTCATCATCAGCTGTGGAACTGATGATCCAGTTTTCTTTGTGAATGTTGTATACTACGTCTTCGTTGCGTTGAAGTCGACAAGATTGGCCTTTCCTCACTGCAGGACCTTATCTAGATCCTGATTCAGACAGTCTATCTGTGTACATCTCAGCTGGTGCGACGTTGATGCACATGTGGTGTTAAGTTGGTGCGCCGGCGTACGGCAATGGATTCACTCCTAACCACCATCCTAATTGTGTACCAGAAATCGTCACTAAGGCACGAAACAATAAAAAATACACACAGGTAGTAGTCGACAAAAATAAGAACACACAGGATATGAATAGCTGTCAATAATTTTTATTGGTATTAACACAAAAGGAAAGTTCTTAATTACTTTTTATTTTTGTTACACTTTCGATCGAACACCGGACTGGAAATGATAAATTAAATACAAGTTCATCGTTTGGCTCAAATAAAAGCTACAACACCAATTACTTTGGGTATCTGCGTCTCTCCGCCACGGGCATTTGATCTAATGCATAGTTCGGTAATGAGGGTCGGCTAGATAAATAGCAGCCGCTCATTAAATAGAAAATGTGATTGGGATACCTAAACGATATGAATTGTCCATGGCATGCATTGCAGCTGTTACGATAGCCGCAATGCCGATGCACATGGTGCTAATAGGTTTAAGACGCGAGATGCGTATTTGCTTTGGTTTGCACATTGTGCGAGTCAGGGAATGTTATTGCTGGGAGAAAAGGACGCCAGCCTATGTATACATAAAGAAATTTATTGTACACATGAATAAAACTGGGAATAGGGGACGCAATGATAATTATTCCTGGTTGGAATGGTTACATGATATGTGAACCGGGGTTTTTCTTTTCAATATAATTTATGATAAGGAAAGTAAGAACTCTTACACGGGATGT
The DNA here is from genome assembly GCA_963931805.1 of Microdon myrmicae. NCBI lineage: Eukaryota > Metazoa > Arthropoda > Insecta > Diptera > Syrphidae > Microdon > Microdon myrmicae. The sequence continues at coordinate 123,329,819 of OZ007499.1, forward strand.
GTAAGCGAAGGAATGCTTGAAAAGGTAAGAATTCTTTTGCAGGTACTTTTGGGTTATAATAATTGGATCTATTTGATGCGTGAAGCATTTAAAATGCTAATGCGAATTGCATTAGCGAAAGCTGGTGCGGACTGGGTTGTGGTTATTGGGGTTTTTCAGGAAGGCGAGTCGTGGGATCTGGCAGAACCGCCACACACCAATCGGCCGATCACTCGAAAAGGAGGAAACAAGCGTACTATCATACCAAACAATTTGATTCCAGTGAACTAATGGAGGTTACAATGGAACTGCACTCCTCTTCTTTATTCCTACGTAACTGATCAATTGCCTTTTTTTTTAATTTTACTTCTCCCGGGAAAGACGAAGCTATGGCGCTGAGTCAACGCCATGAGGTGCTATTTTTCCTCGACCGGGTCCATTAGCCAAGCTCCGAAAGATGCTTAAGAATATCTCCCAACCAATTGACGAAGTCTGTAATTTAAGGGGTGGTATTTCACCGGGCGGCTGGACTTTGGGACACTACCAATTGCTTTAATATTTTTGCAATTTGCTCCCGTTTAATTAGAGAATTAGTTTTCAAATTCTAACCTCCGTACCAACTGCATAAGCATGCAAAAATGCCAATAATTAGAAGCCCCTACATATTTAGTTGCTCCAATCTCCTTAGAGATGTTCCGCCCGTAACGGGATTTCTGCAAGGATTCTCTTTTTATTTTTTTTTTATTTTTTTGTTGTAGTAGTAGTAGTAGTAGTATTAGTAGTGTGGTAATATTATTTGTAATGTGCCAACATGAGCACCAATTCGCAAATATTTACTACGCAACTATAACCACTAGAGGAGAACCACACAAGAAGTGAAAAGGACGGTTGAACTTAATTGCAATCGCTTTATTGCCATTAAAAGAATCCATATTAACAAAACATATATACAACTTAATGGAAAACACTAATGAATAATCGGCTGTACAACTCTGGTAATTTACAAATAAAATTATGTTGACACTTCTTGTCTCTTACAATTCAAGTAAACTTGCAATCAAATAGGCTGACACTTCTTGTCGGTTAATTTATATAGTTACACGACACATTAGAACGACTAAATATTCATTTTCTGTACAATATAAGTATATAGATAATCAAATGTATTGTCACTTCTTGTCTTTTGATCTAATATCGACACACGAAACATTAGAACGGCTAAATATTAATTTTTTGTGTAATTTCAGTAAATTGATCTATTTGACTTCAGGACACGAATGCACATTAAAGCTACCAAAACTCAACTCCACTTGTGTATTTATTTAACGTGGAGGCCCGACATGCCTCCACGGAATCCAGATTGCGATTAAAGATATGAATTGAAACGACAGAATACTGAAACTTTCATTCATTGACACGATGGTCATCAGGGATGATCATCGAAGGATGTGCACACACACACACATGAGGTTGCTTCGCCCTCTCATGGTGTGCATGAGCAATCGAACCGTGGATACGATAATTTCCTAAGGGGAACATAAGCTGACATGGTTGCAGCTGGTGCCAATATCCCAGCATAGGGATTGAAATGTTTGCACGATCAGCGTACATGTTGATGGCATCTCCACGTAGTCGAATTCTCGATGGTAAATTTCCATTTTGACTTGCTTGGGCGGTCGGCCAGATGCCCTCATGTATTTGTCGGTCGGGTGACCGATCGATGTGGACATGATATGCAAGGGAAAGATAAAACACTTCCTGCATGTGTGCGGCTGGCGCGCAAGGGAATAACTCATGGATATTGTTCGGGCAATGTTGGTTGCTAGATGGTGCAACCAAATTGCGCTTACGTGTGGAGAGTGCGTGTCACATGATGGAAATCGAACCGAGACATGTACAATGTATTGGTTCGGTTCATGTTGGTTGCGTGATGATGCAACCAAATTGCCCATAAGGAACATGCCTGTTTATGTGCTGATGAATTTAGCATCAGCAAATATTGTGATTTTTACAGCGTTTTCAAAGCTTTATGGTACTACCATGAACAGGTAAGTACTTGCTTTCCAGGTTTTTGTATGCCCTAGGTGGGAGTTTCTACGTGTTAATGGGAAGATAATTGGTGGCGTTCAAGGCAACCGCCACAGTAGTAGTAGTAGTAGTAGTTTTATTTCTTATATGGTTTGTACATTAAGTTTTACACTACAATTGACAAATATTATCGACTATAATAATATATAAGAAAACTAGAAAGCCTTCAGTGTTTTTATACCATTAACGTTACAAAACAGAGTTTGAATGCTTCTTTACAATGACAATCAAGTAAAACATCAATTTTTTAGTAATGTTATCCGAATTTGAATCTTTATAAACTGAAAGCAAATATAATTCATATATTCCGATGTCAATTGATAACATTTTAGAAAACAGTGGTGATGATCTACTAAATCCCACAGAAAAAACCTTCCACGCATCACTGATTCGAACCCACGTATGAATGGTGAGAATATGCTTCCTCGTATCATACTACGGCCGCACGATTACGAGGTTGAACTTTCGCGCTACTTAAACTATGAATGTCTATATTTCTTACCCACATAATTTACGTTTGGACTTAAAAGTAAAGAAACAAAAATTAAAAAGAAACCGTGGTCGTTTTTGTTTTTTGTTTTTACACGACCCGCGCAGGAAAAACGCTTTTCAGTACTCTTAAATGACAGAGCACAAGGCGAGCGGAAGAAGAAGTACAACATTGTGTGCCTTTGTGGTTGCGTATTATATATATATATATATATATATATATATATATATATATATATATATTTTTTTTTTTTTTTTTTTTTTTTTGTCTTCGTTGGGTAAAATGTCCGTCCTCAAAAGATACACATGAAACGTTCTATTTATTATAATAGCGAATAATAGCGCAACATACTCTTAGGGATGATAACTTGAGGCTCCCGTAAATATGTGTTCTTCGTACGTACAATTAAAGTGTTGTGGCCGGTTATCAACTCACAGATGTGGGGTCGTTGTCCTCCAACGTTGGGTAGCAGTCTTGCTTATGGTTCTTATAATCTTGCCATTTTTTTTTCAGTTTTCGCAGGTGTTCGTTGAATGCCAACCTGTTGTCCATGATAACATCAAATAATTTTATAGTGGCAATAGAGTTAATGTTGTATCCTTCTACTCCCTAGGTTCCTACAGAAAGTTGTTCACGGTTTTTGCGGCTGCTTGCTAGAACTGCTTCCAACTTATGTATGGCTCATTTCTATCCAGTCATATTTAGACAGCGTTTAATGCCATATAACGTATCGGCACAATTAATCACAGTATCATCACTATATCATCAAGGCTAAGGTCATCGCCAAATCAACTGCACACCGAATGATTTTTACCCCTTGTGGCACATTGACTGTGAGCACATCGTCACACATGATATTCTATAACAACGGTTCCAATAAAAACCGTTGCTTGAAGCACAACAACTGTTATTTCATATTTTTTGTGATCCTTCATCTTTGTTTCAAAGCAATGTTCTATCAAAGATATAGGCTGCTAGAATATTATTTGTGGGGGTTCTCTATACTACATGGAGAACCAACCCACTATGTCCGCCTAATTTCGACCGCCAATAGCGTGTCAAACAAAACCCAATTTCTCCTATGCAGATAATGCATAATTGAGTTTAGCTACCCCTTTTGCCATACGGCAACTCTATTTTTGATAGCCCATGAGATTTCCATCGGAAATCACATCATGTCGGTTAGCAACAACAAACCTAACCAAAGGACGCCGTTGCATCATAGCGAAACCGCTGGGGAATTTATAGAAATATCTAATTAGTTCTCTCAGATCAGCCATTCGCTTGGGATCAATGATCTCTTTTCGTAGATGAATCGCACCGGCTACATTTCCTCTCCTCCATAATTCTGTTTCCATACGGTTCAATGCACTCTGAGATCGCCACAACCGTAACACTAGGGCAGTAGGTCATACTCAGAAACTTCATTTGATACCGGTGCTCAAGCTAAGCCAACTCCGAAGTTATTGCGCTCTTTCTTTTGTTATTTTTATCCTTCGCATGTCCAGCGACTGTCGAACGATGCGTGAGTATTATCAATCTCACTGAGGCATGCGAATGAGAAGATACATGAAAAGAGCGCTGTGATGATTGGCTAATAGCTGTGCGAATACAGAAATCCCAATTTTCACCCCTAATTAAGGCAGTCGCTATCCAATCTGCCAAGTCACGCCGCTCGGGTCAAGAAAGTAATTTATTAAAGAGTCGAATATTAACCACATATACACATACGTCGGATCAGTGCGAGTATACGACTGAGTCGTCAGTAAAGTTTCCCTCTGTTTTATGAGGCGTTAAAGTTGATTTTTAATTTAGTGAAATTGGTTACGAAAATATTAGACAATTCGGAAGGCACTTGAAGAAATACATTTCCATAATGAACCACCAGTATTAATAATAATTAACAAAATATCACCTTCAATTGTGAGGGTTGCTCATCAAATATATTTGACATTTATGTTTGACCGATAAAGTCGGCGAGAATTTGTAAAATTAAGCCATTGTAAACAATCAAAAAAAAATAATAATAGTGAATAATAAAAAAACTATAAAATTTAAATCAAAATAAAATTAATTCCAATCAGTACCAGTTGAGGAGTTTGTGTGATTATTTCTTCATTCTCGTATGCGTCAAAACATCGTTGGGGATTTAAGGAATCCGCGTCGTGCCACACGCACCAACTTACAACCCCCACATATTCACACTAGGTGGGATGATAATGTCCAACTTTCCTAGAATGTGATTCCAGCTGGTCGATTTGAATGCATTTTCAATACAGAGTGTCACGAGAGCACAGTATTTTTTGGCTCCTTCCAACCATCGTGCTCTCGTTATAACGTTGCGGGCGATGTGGCATACAACAGACACGACTTTACCGGTTCAGCTTTCCTTAACTGATATTTCCACTCAGAAACTTCCACTGTGCCCTTAGTGAATTGTTCGCGACGGCTGACAATTATTCGTTCGAACAGCTTCCCCGAGGCGTCTAGTATGCACATCGGGTGATAAGACGACGAAGCTTCTCGTTTTTTGACACGTTTAGGTATGAACACAAGCCGGTGTTTTTTTAACCGGTAAGAAAATGTTTCGTTTGGGGACAGGTGAGGGGCGGTTTAAGATTTCCGATATTTTTGTTTGGTTTTCACCACAGCATTGGGAATTCGATCCAGTCCTGTGGTCCTATTGTTTTTCAAGATATTTGTTGATGTAAGCATATCTTCCATAGTTACTGGAGATATTATCCTTTCCTGGATGTGTCATTCCTTCTGCAGTCTTGTGCCTCATCATTGAGGAAGGAGATCAGTAACAATTCTCGACATATCGACTTTGCTTCTTTTTTTTTTGTACTACTGTCTATGTTCATTACTATTGTGTGGGCGGTGCTCCGGGATTATTAAATTATAGTAAAATTCATCCCTTAAAACGCACACACGTCACAATCCCCTCTTTTTTTAATCCATCCGCATTTGTGTTGTTTTTTCAGAATGAAATTCTACTTTTTTTTCCTTATATAGGACTAAATACATGTCTTATTTTACGACTATTGTTCTTATGTTAACTTACTGGGCCTTTGCAAGCATACTAAAATACACAATATGCTGTTTTTGTTTATGCCTTCCACACAATGACTTATATAATTTTGTTCACAGTGTAATCAATATATTACAGGTCGTTAGTCTTTTACAATTTTGCCAACACAATATAGATACAGGTTTTCTATTTATTTTATTATTTTTTTATCTTAATATTTTTTTTGTTTTTTTTTTAATAAATACATATATAGATATCTATCTATTTATTGGCCTGTAGGAAACCGGAAGTTCGTTACCTCACGACTCGACTCCGCCATTGTTTCCTGTCCTGTGCGCTCTCCTTCCACGTTCGACCATCCGATCCGACGTCCTCGAGGCCCAACCTAACATTGTCCTCCCATCTCCGTCGCGGCTGCCCTGTCGGCCTCTTTCCCGTTGGTTTACCGTCAAGAATTCTATGCACTGTCCTATCGTTGCCCATTCGCGCCACCTGTCCGGCTCATATTAACCTTCGCGACTTGATTACTCTCACTATTGTAGGTTTGCGGTATAGCTCTTCCAATTCGTGGTTGTGGAGTTTGTCCTGCTCCCCTGGTCATATTTGCCGCCAAAGATACCCGTTAGAACTTTATTCTCGAATGCGCGGAATTTATTTTCTTCCCGTTTTATGAGAGCCCATGTTTCGCATCCGTATAGAACAATCGGCATGATTATGGTTCTATAGAGACGGAGCTTTATATTGCGTGATAGCAGTTTGGAATTCAACAGCGTGGCCGGAGTGTAGTCCTTTGTTAATTTCCTTTGACATTTCGTTACTGACCATTAGTATTGTTCCCAGATATTTAAATACTTTGACATTTTCAAATATTTTGCCCCTGATGTTTATGTGTGTTCTCTGAGGTCCACCTGCTCTCGCCGTAATCATGTATTTTGTTTTGCCGCTGGCAGTTACTGTGACCCCGTTCAGAGATGACCCGGCCATGTTGTCGTCTTTTACGTTTCTGATGACATACTCGAGTACAAGGTTAAAAAGACATGGAGAGAGGCCATCACCCTGTTTTAGTCCGTCCCGGATTTCAAATCGTACTGAGAGGTGGTTTTCTACTCTAAATCGCCGTTTGTTTTCGTCCATGCAAATTTGAATGAGGGCGGGATATTTTTTCGGGATTCCCAGCTCAGCGACAATATGGTAGACTATTTGTCTTCCGACTGAGTCTTAGGCTTTTTTGAAGTCAATGAACTGTTGGTGAAACGTTTCTCCCTATTCCCACTTCTTTTCTGTGAACATTTGGTCGCTTGTTGATCGGTTCCTACGAAATCCGCATTGACAGTCTCCAGTATTTGTCCTGCATACGGCGTGATTCTCGCCAGAATGACATTTGTTAGTATTTTGTATGTGGTTGGGAGCAATGATATTCCTCTGTAGTTTTCGCAGTCAGATCTGTCATCTTTTTTGAAAATGAGGACGACTATTGCGGTTTTCCATTCTTCCGGAATAACTTCCTTATCCCATATTGCTTTAATCTTTTGGAGGATCTTTCGAGCGGTTGCCTGTCCTCTATGCTTCACAAGCTCTGCCGGTATACAATCGACTCCGGGAGCTTTGTTGTTTTTCAATCGATTTATTGCGTCTACAACTTCGTTGCAAGAGGGCTCTAGGATCGGAGGCTCAGCTGTATGTACGTCTGGTACGTTTATTTGTGGTTGATGGGTGCGCATATTGAACATGTTTTCAAAGTACTGCTTCCATCTTGTCACGACGCTTGTTTCTGTGACCAAACAGCCCTTTGCGTCTCGAATTATTCTAACTCTCCCTCGGTAGCCATTTCTAATTAAATTTATGCCGACATACATATCACTGATGTTCTTTGTTCTGCAATTTTCTAGGATTTCTTCGATCCGAGTCTTCTCCCATTGGCGTTTTTTTTTTTTTTTTTTTGGTTTGAAGTCTCATTGCCTCTTGTCGAATGGTCGTGTAACTTTCTGCGTTGACTTCATCATATCTATGTAAGTGGATCACTCTCACGCTTTTGCGTTCTTCGTTCTGCGCCCCGCACTCATCGTCAAACCAAGGGTTGGGCTTAATTGTTTTCTTAAATCCTAATACCTTTTGAGCTGTTTGTTTGATTGTGTCTCTGATCGAAGTCCATTTAGTGTCCACACTATTGGCTTCCTCTTCCTCACTGCTCCCATTCTCTAGGATGCTAAATCTATTCGTTAGTTCGTCTTGATATTCAGCCCTTTTGCGCAGGTCTTTTAGTTTATCAATGTCGTCTCCCGTGACTGCCACTGTAGGTTTGCTGCGAGCCGACTCCTGATTTTGCCCATCACTAGAAGCTGATTGGATTTGCAATCTGCTCCTCTATATGATCTTACGTCAAGGATATTCGAGTGGTGTCTTTTGTCTATAAGGAAGTTGTCTATTTGGTTACGCGTTACGCCGTCGGGTGGTATCCATATGGCTTTATGGATTTGCTTGTGCTTGAACATCGTGCTTTTCACTACTAGATCTTTTGACGCTGCGAACGTGATAATTTAAATTCCATTATCATTTGAAACGTCGTGTAGGCTTTCTTTACATATAGTTGGTTGGAAGATGTCTTCCTTCCCCATTTTCGCATTGAGATCCCCGAGGAAGATTTTAACATGGAATGATGAGATCCCATCAAATACTTCCTCTAGGGTATCGTAGAACGTGTCCTTCGTTTCTTCGTCCGTAGATTCTGTTAGGGCGTGTACGTTTATAAATATATAATTGTACCATGGGCCCTGTGTTTTTAGCACCGACATTCGGTCATTAATAACAGCGCATCTTTTACCTGGGGCGTAATCTTCTTGCTTATGATGAAGCCAGTCCCGAGGTTATATGTATCGGTACGTCCACACGCCAGTGCAAAGCCGTTGGTTTCGATTACTTGATGTGGGAGTCGGTATTCCTGAAGCGCGACGATGTCCATTTTATATTGTTTCGCGTTTTCTATGACCGTCTGTATCGCGCCTGGTTTATATACCGTTCGAACATTCCACGTGCCGACGCGTATATCGCGCTTTTTCAGTATTTCCCTACGTCTCCTTTTTGCCGAGTCGGTGTTTTCTTGATGATTTGTTCCCTTATGGTATTGTCGGCTCATCACACCTACGCCTACCGGGTTTTTCGTGCGATTGTTTTTTGTATATTGATTATTCATTTTTGATCCTACGAGTTTTGGGGTTTCAAATAGTCCGCCACATCAGAGCCCCTCTTTGATATGGTAAGGTCTACTTACTGCTCTGATTCGACCTCTGATCAATCTGAACTATTTCCCAAGAACTCCTCACTGTCGGAACTATATTTATTTAACGCGCCAATTGACTCACGAACTCTCGAGAACATGTATATTATTTATCTATCCCGCTTATACAATTCTTAGCTTAAGCACTTTTAAATATAAATCGACACAATCACTTTACAAAAAGTAAAAGGAAACTTTGGTCACTTACAGTAAAATTACCAGCAGCTCCATCGATGGATGTTCCTCCTGTGACTCTGTGATGCATCCCACCGCTGCCACCAAAATTCGTGTTATGCACGTTAATCCGAAATACGCACAGAAGTCCCTCGTCAGGCCAGCAATAGAGTCGGGTCCTCGACCACTGGCGTTTCCTTCGGAGATAAGGTGTTATCCAACGATGCAAGCAACTTCAAAGGCGGGTCTTCTCTGTTTCTTTCTTTTCTTTAGTAATTGATTTAATATTTTTACATGCAACATTTAATTTCAAACAAAATGTTAATCGAAGCTAAACTGTTCACTAATCAAATCTTAAAACTGTATTCAATCAAATCTTAACTTTTGTTCTATCAAATCTTAACTTTTCATTTAATTTTATAATATCTTAACTTTCGTCTTTTACGTCTCAGTTCCAATTTAAAACTGAACTCTGCTTTTGTCCCATGTCGTCGCCCATTGCTCGAAATTCTTTTTTTCCTGCTGACTGTTGTTGTTTGCCTTTCCTCTGGGGGATCTTGTATTTCCTTTGGATCTGCTGACTGTTGATCTTTCTGCTGTGGGTTATTGTATTTCTTTTTTTTTTTTTGATTATTATTTATTTTGGATGTTTTCTGCTGACTGATGATTGTGATGCATTTCTGTTTGACCGAAATGCATTTCTGTTGTTTTATGGCCTGCCTGCATGCTTTTTGTTGCTTTGTTATCCGCATGCATAACAATATATATATATATATATATATATATATATATATATATATATATATATATATATATATATATATGTATATATATATATATATATATATATATATTTGTTGTTGTTTTTTTGTTTTGTTTTTTTTTTAACAAGTTAACATTTAAAACAAACATCACATTCTCTTGTAGGGATCATATTCCTCATCCTACGTTTGTTAACAAATTCCGGATGTAGCCGTGAGTAAGTGTTGTGGTTTCTGTCACTTTACTGCAAGCATCTTAACCTGTTGCGTTCCGCCCATACCTGCATAATTTCTGGATTCCATTAATATATTGGATCGTCTCCCAGGTAGCATCGCATGTATTAGTTAGCCACTTCATGGATTTCCAAGCTTACTTTTGAATCGAGCTGTTCGATCGGGTTTTCCAACATATAATCGATCGGCTCTAAATCGAGCTCTTTGTACTTTCCTCCCATCTTTCTGAGCATTCTTCACTAATCAACTTGTGACGAATTCTCTGTGTGGTAGTAGTTGGTACACCACGGTTTGGGGGTCACTGCGGGTGTAGTTGCCAAAAAGTCACCACTCCATAATTCTTGCAAAGGTTGTGCTGCAATGGTAATGTCGATTTTGAACCAACCTCTTTCGGTTATGAAGGTGTTCTGCACGCCATCATTTAGTAGTGCTACATCTGGCACTGCGACGGCTTCGAGTAGACTCTGACTTCTACTGTTACTCCTAGTGCTTCATCATTCTGCTTTTGTGGTCTCCAGCAATTATTAAGGCACTCTTTACTCTGGCATTTGCAGTTACGCGGGCTAGAAAGTTTTTGAATTCTTCGATTCTCCATCGTTGTGGAGCAAAACAAGGAGCCAAGTGCAAGGATAGTTGGTTTCTGGTTAGAAACGTGGGCAGACACAGAGGAGAAATTGCATCTTAGGCCACGAATGTTACACAAATCAACGCGAAATTCCCGTTCCATTGAAATGGCCTGACACAGAAAACCAATACCGCCTCGGGAAAGGATGCAAGACCAGCGATAGATAAGCGAAAGCAACCAGTACAAGTGTTATGCCCTTGTAGTAGGTTTCCCACTACATCCGTGCAGAAATCTAGGTCGCATCCCTTCCATGACGAGCGTTATCCCACTCATACACCAAAAACTCTCCAAAGATTATAAATCAATCGAGAGCATCGATACATGAAAGACACAAACAGACGTGTGAAAAAGACGAAAACAGACACAAGGAATGGAAAGAGTAGAGGGTTTTCTCGCACTGCACATCACTCGCGTGTATATCCTCGCACTGTTCACAGCACTAAGACGCGTGTGTGAAGATCCGTTTAATTGCCTGGGATCGCACAAATCAGATAACATTGCACTGTACTCGGACGCGTGCGTGGATATCCTTTTGTTCGGTTAGGATCCCACAGTAAGACTTGTCGCGCGAACCGATAGTGCAATTGGGTATCTTATGTATATTTAAGATTCCCAAAACGGATTCCACAACTGATCCGATGGTACGGACCACGAGGCAGATGCTCACGCGTTGTCTCGTTGGCAGTCAGAACTCGACTGATGGCTGGTATGCTCCTCCTAACTTTTATTAGGGGACCCTTTACTCTGGCATTTGCCGTTACCCGGTCTAGAAAGTTTTAGAAGGCTTTGATTCCCCATAGTTGTGGAGTAAAATAACAGTAGAAGTGAATTTCCTTGACTTTAGCACAGGATTATCCTTCCTCTTGTTAGTCAGTTCTGCTTCCTATAGGGAAGTTATCTACTTTCTGTAAGGGAGTTATCTGAAGGCTGGTGTTGTATTCCAGAATACTACCATTTATTAAATTTAACACTGAATCTCCTTACACATCCTTAAAAGCTTCCCTTAACATATATTACATTCTCACTTAATACATCAGCATCATCATCGGCACTACAACCGGGAACCGGTCTTGGCCTTATTTAGCAAGTCCTGAGGCTTATTAAATTTTCCATAATGATTTATTTTTTCTGGGCAAGGTCATTAGTCTTGCGCCAGGGGCTCCCCGACAGGGAATCGAACCCCGGTCTCCCAGGTGACAGGCGGGTATACTAACCACTATACTATCACTTAATACATACCATTCATAATAATTCACAATATTGCCAGTTACAGCACATTTAATAACATGCCCCTTTTCATAACTTGCCCCTTTTTATTTCAAAACAGAGCACTTTGATTTTCGTTCAAATTTTATTCAATTTAAAAGTCACAGAAACTAAATGAATACTTTGAGAAAATTTGTTTTGTTCATATTATAATTTACAGTAAATTAGAACACAATGTTCTATAAGTAGCGAAAAAACTCAATTGTCAAATCAGTTCAGTTAGTTTTGAGTTTGAATTCGGAAGCAGTTAGTTCAGTTCAGTTGAGTTTTAGTTTGAGTTTTTTTTTTGAGAGTTAAGTATTGAGGAAGTAGTATTGTGGATTTGAGAGTTTAAAATAAATATATCGAAGAGACGGAATAATTTCTTTCTTTGATAATGGATAATCAATGGCAATAAATTGCTCAAACAAACGGAGCGAATAAACATTGCAACGCGAATTGATGAAAGAATATTACATAAAGAAGTAATAAAAGGTCCCCGCTCTTCCCTCATCCGAGGAAGCACGGCACCGGACGTCAACACTGGTATGCTACTCTTAGCTTGTTCCCATCTGTTTGCCAAAAATCTTGTACTATACTCGTTGATGAATACCACTTCTGCACCATATATCTTAACTGTGGGGGAAAGAAGAATTTGTGCGGCTGCACACTATTTAAGGTATTTTATATACACTTAAACCTGTCTATTTGAATGCTCGCCGGTGGTAACTGGCTATTCGGTGTGCATTTCCGCCTTCGCATTCTGATTCGCGGAACATAGATTTAGATAGCGCTTGACAAGGCATCGTTTCGTGGCCTTCTTCTATGCATTTCACACAAGTATTCGGGTAATCTACTTGAAGAATTTGGCCACATGTCTATATTGCCAGCAACTAAAACTATGAGTATGATATATTCTCGCCGTTTACATCTTAGCCATGCCACCCACAGGAAACCTTTAGCCGTGGAGACATTAGACTTCTCTCACGGTAGACCGATCTATTTTCTCAAGTTCTTTATTGCCTCCTTTGAAATTACGTTTATTGCCGAAAATTTGGTAGCTCTTGCTGTCAAAATTACTGCGACAGTGGTAATTTCATCTCGGCACTTGACCATTATTTCTTGGTTACTGTTTTCTGATTTGTATCTTTCGGCGACGCTTTTTTTACCCCCACCGTCAGTATCTCGACCTCGTTCACCATTTCAGTTCTAGCAACACTTCTCCATTTGTTGTCTTTCCAATTTTATTGCTATTTTCAAGTTTATTTAGTCCCGGCTTGGTTTTCACTAACTTTAGCATGTGCACTTAAATCTTCTCTCCAGTTTTGGCCATTATAATAGGGCGCGGGCTTTTCCGTATTCTTTTTTAAGAGCCCTTTTACGATTAGGTTTTTGTAGGGTTAGAAAGTAGTGGTGCCGATCATGGGCACAGATTCACTTAATCCCTTTATTAGATATTAGCCTTTTGACACCAATTGCAACACAGTAGGACGTGATCCTTTAACTCAACACATTTACAACGCACTTTATTAGATAAGTAAAGATCCTCTGGCAGACATTAACCAGATGTAACAAAAAAACGAAAACACTCGTCGCGACTCGAAAGTGCGTGCGCGCACGTTGGGATATTAAATCGGACTCAACGACGAATTCGTCGTCAACATCCACGCATCGTGATGAAGATGGATTTCCATCGGTCTGGAGGTAGCCAATCTGATCTTTTCACTGGTGATAACCAAAGAGCGATCGAACTGGAATCTCCAACCGACGCATTTCCCCTGTGGCCGTAGAGGCCTGGATGAAAATCCATTTATTGGAAGCCACGACCACGCAGCAGCGAAGGGTGCGCAACAGGAAGTTCATACTTCGGCTGATCAAATAAAGGATCGAATACCGAGGCTGTCTGAATATGCCATCATAAATCATAGGGAATAGGGTTTCCTTTTTTATTGATAACATGTAACCAAACTTCGCTGCAATGATCGAGGATACGATGTTTGGGTGCATATTTATTTAAGTTTTCATTAACAAAAGAGAATGCTGCCGTGCAGGCGAAGATAATTTCTTCTGTTTACGTTGAGTAAACAGAAGCATTTCGATTCGATAGCTAGCGTAAGAGTCGTGGCTAATCGTTGTTTGGGTAACATATCCTTAGTCATGGCCGATCCTGGTGATCGTTCCTCGATACGGCAACGGATTGTATAATCGGTCATGCTGGTATGTAAACAAATATGCGTACATGGAGGCTAAAGCCATGGTGTAGACAGTACTAGGGAATATTGCAGGCGACGGAAATGGATTACTCTGTGGTGTTAGTTCAGCAATGGATTGCTCGCCATGGCCAGGGCTAGGGTAATGGTTTATTTGTCTTTTTTTTCCTTTTTGAAAAATAGATCGTAGGGGATGCACATTGGAAATCTGGTTTGCAGATGTGCAAGCCAGCAAGTAGCCCGGAATGTCTTCTTGGACAACGGATTGGTGAAACGATAACACACAGAAAGGTTGGCGTGTGTTTGGTGGACATGTGCCGTCCATAGTTCGGTCGATTCATGACGGATGCACCGAGGTAGCTCGGTTGATGCTATAGGTTTGATGTCATGGCAAGATGGTAATCTTGTCATGAATTTATGTTTCAGGAATGACCTTTCGAAGGAGGGCTTGGAACAGCTCATATTCAGGTAAGCTGCTTAAAATAGGTGCAGGTAAATTATGGTACTGGGAGTTCTTTGGAAGTGGGTTAAAGAACCCCACATTTTCTTTGCCGTAGAGGCTTTTAATGCTCTTGAGTACGGCATTGTTTATATACCTTCGGCCTTCAATCATTTTTCTGAGCTTCATTACTGCACTCCCAATTATATGAACGCGGGCGAATTATGAAAAAGGCACCAATGCTGTTTGGTTCATGTAGCTGTGGTCCCTATGAAATGCTCTGAGAGAACACATAGCTGAAAGATTTCTTGAAATTATCTACTGGAAAAGAAATACATAAGGTGTTCTCAAAACTCAATTACTTCGAATTCTAAATGTTTTTATTTTTGAAGGAGACAATTTAGAATGTTTTTGTTTTATTGTTTTTGCTCAATGGCGCTTTAAAAACTCAGCAAGAATGGATGTCTTAATTACATCGGATAAGTTAGTATAAAAAATAAACAAAAGCGTAGATTTCATATTGAATTCAAAGTTGTGTAAACAATTTGATGGTTTGTACAAAAACGGGTATTCGAACAAACAATCACAGAAGAAGAAAATTCGTTAAAATATGTTTTTTTCACTCAATTATAGGACGAGGTATCAGTCAAACCAAATTATCCATTTTTAAAATGTCGAATTATAAGGTGTCACGCTTTTCATCAGCCCATCATCAAATACTTGTCTAAATTCAAAAGATTTCCTTTAAAAAATACTGCCGGCATTACTCTTCAGATTTCTGCTATAAGACAGCTGAACAAAGATTATTTTGGTTCCAAAAAATTATCTGGGCATTACGTCGATTTAATTAAAAGTGAAACCAATTTGTAGCCGGCCCATAATCAACTGGGAACGACCGATGGTATTAGTAACCATAAAGTCATCTTTAAGTCCTAAACCCAAAAATTTTCCATTAACAATAAATTAATTTCCACGGGATACAGAGCTATCACGTCATTATCGTTTTCATTTACATCCTCATCCTTCCTCCGTCACTGGTTTCCTTTTATACTAAGGGGAGACTTTTCTCCTCAGCGCCCCAGGGCGCATATATTGGTAATTTCCGTTTTTATTTATATATTTTATTTAATCGCTAAACTATTATTTCCACTTAATTAAAAAAAATATTAACTGGTTTTTACTGTCGTTATGGGCCATGAGCCCAGTTTGGTGATTCTTTATTTTACATCTAACTGGAACCCTTTAAGTCAGTGTTCTTTTATTTTTTAATTTCATTTACTTCGAGGGCATTTTTGGATCCTTAATTATGTACAAGAAATTCTATTAGGATCTAAAATCGTTTATCTTCACTTTGGCAAACGCAATTTTCATTTTGGGACTATGTCCAAAGTAAAAAGGATCAAATGGCTTTTTAGCCGGAAGGACAGGAGACCTTCACGACCGTTTACAGTAGGTTCGAAAAATGTCTTTTTTTCTCTGTGGTCGGCGAAGAAGAAAAAAAAAACGCCAGTAACCAAAACTCATTTAATTTTGGCGTTATCCTTTTAATCAGTGTTTAATATGGGATGCAGAACTTAAGGCGAAAAAATAATGACGATGGCCTATTAAATATTTTTTCCTCAAATTTATTGCTTTAAGAATTAAGGATCGGACTTGTGTTCTTTTTTCTTGCTTTCTTTCAGTTTCCACGAGTGAAGAGATTTTTCTATAGGGTAAAATTCAACTCTCTCTCTGTCTCTCTGTGTATGCATATCTAAGGACACAGTCAAACATCGGAAAGTGTGAGAGTGAATTTTCCTTAATTGTCCTTATGTGCGAAAGACAAAAGATACGCCAACGGCAAACTTTGAAATAAGAAGTGAAGGAATTTGTGGCCACTGGCGTCCGTTTTTTTTTCTCTTCTTCCTTAAACATCGCCAACTTGCTTAGCACTGTTTATCATCTTATACCCTTTTCCTTTTCTGGATGTCATGATGGCTTATCCTTTGGATAATAATTTTGCTCTTTTTTGGCATTGGTGACTGTTAGTCTTATAGCCTGTGTTAGTAACTCTTTAAGGAAAAGGAAATGATAATTAATTCTCCATGTTTATCTGATGCTTTATCCTCAGTGGATGTGAAAGCGTGATAGAAGGAAATGAGTTTCTGTGGTTAGTTCCATTTTATATTGTACTTTGGTATATTTGTTTTACTGTTTGCTTTATTAAAAAGGGATGACGAATATTATGCAAAGAAAACCACTTATTAGAATCTCACAAAATGTAATTATGGTACGAAGACAAACAAGTGGAAGAAGGTTAGAAGCCTTACCATAGTTCTATTCAATTGTTTCTTGTTTACGAGGTGTTTCTCAATTACATAAAATTCCACTCTTTGCATTGAAATTGACTTGCACAAAGGATAACCTGAAGTTCTGAATAGAGTAAATAGCAAAGCTTGCGGTGAACAATGTACATCTAAAGGGCTTAAAAGTGAAATGCTGACTTTTGACAGCTATCTAATGCAAGTGATATTCGTCGAGGTTTATGATTTGTTATTCAGTATCGCACTGCTGGATCAAACATCACGTTGAAACTCTAATGCTATTCTATCATAATAGTGAAATTTCACAGCTAACAATCAAATTAATTAATAATAAATAAATAATTGTTAACAGAGATCAAAAAGTCGAAAGGCATATAGCACAATATAGTGACATTCGATAGTTGCAGTTTGGAAGTGGACCAATCTATTATCGTACCTTAGTCCCATCGAAATATGTAGAAGTACTTCAAATATAAAAAAACCATGTTGCCAAGCCGGATAACTATGTCTACTAAAATATAAAGCGTAAAGATCCATGTCGGGGATTATTTACGCAACTATCTCGACTCAAACGTTAGCGGCGGAGTATTTAATGTCAACCACAGAGTACGTAAAGTGGGCGAAGAAATTCCCCAATTCCTTTAAGTTGGTAGATTTGCATTTCTACGCTTGGCGAAGCTACATAGGTCAGTTGGCCATTTGAGCAAAGCGGATAACACACTAATGTCAGAGTTTTCGAAAGACGGAGGTTTTTGACGAAATAAGTCCAGAAACAGATTTATGGGGGTAAGAAGTATTGCACCAAGCACGGGCACACGATTCACTTCTTCCCCACTAGCACTGTTACTGCTTACACAAGAATTGTTCCACAGCAAGACACTTTTCATTTGTTTAACTCAAAGAAGAGTTTTGTTGTTTATTATAATTCTATTATCACTCTATAATTTCAATACACAATTGCTTCACGGACAAATAATAAACTTCTTCTATACTTAGAAACTTTTGGCAATAGAGACGAAATTTTGCAGTTTTGCTTTTATTACAACGACAGGCGGTGACGCGACTGACCGTTGCAATGATTCAATAGTGACTCTTTAATAAACGTGTATTGAAATTTTGATGGAACGGCAGCGTGACTGCAGGCGATCGCAGTTGAGATGTGACTAAGGAGACGTATGCTCCGTTTGGGCGATGGTTAGCGACTTATGCTTGAACGCTCAATGTAGCGTCCACACGCGATGGTGAATGAATAGCGACTGGTGTGAATTAGGGTTGAAATTCATATTTCATTCCACACACAGGACAACCAAAAGAGACCACGCCTCTGCTCTCTCAACCGCACGCCCGTCAAAGTGTGAGTAACTTTTGTTAATAGGGTAATTGACGGACATGAAGAATGAGAGAACAGAAATATGATGTGCTGTGATCTCGGGGTAGCTTTGGTTGTGTGTGTTGGTAACAGATGCTGCTACTGACATGACCTGGTGACCCAGTGGTACGGCTATGGTGTAGTCGGAACACATTGAACCGTGGAAAGAAATACGAATGAGAGGGAAACCTAGCTGATGTTACTCCCCTGCAAAAAGGGATCATTGATCCCAAGCGAATGGGTGATCTGAGGGAAAGTCGATAGGACGCCGCTGATGCTTGGGAAATAATCCACGTGAGAACCAGATTCTAAGACGCTGAAATAACCCCAGCAATTTTGCTATGATGCAACAGCGTCGTTCGTTTAGACTTGTTGTTGCTAACCGACATTATGAGATTTCCGATGGGAAACTCATTGTTGGCAAGAATGGAGTTGCCGTATGACAAGAATGTAGCTAAACTCAATTATGCATTATCTGCAAAGGATAATGAGTTTAGCTTTACATCCGTTGGACATGTTTTACAGGGGAATAACATATAAAGGAAATGGGTAGACATGACGCGCTGAAAGCGGTCGAAATTAGGTGGAGATTTTGGTTGAGATTGTGGGTTGGTTCTCATGTAGAATAGAGAAACCCCCACAGATTCTCCTTTCATTGTTATTAAGGAAAATTAAGATTTAAAGTGTATATTTTAACTGACCGCTAGGTATTTATTTTGTTTGGATATTGTAACCAGTTGTACACTAAGTATTATATTAGTAGTGTATAGTAGAAATCTCGAATGCTGAGTAGTTTATGACGGCTTTTGAATGATATTAAAAAGTGTCACAAGACATGGGAATATGAAATGGCTGGTAAAAGGATTGTGGTGTTTTGGTCAAAGGTTTTCCTGTTATGTTTCAGCATGGACACGGTTTCACACAAACCGTCCCAAAAAACCGTTTCACTTCTGAGTCAGTGTTTAACAAAATTAACAATAAATTTGAACCCAACACAATAGGTATTTCTTTCTATATTTCTTCAACAATGAACTTCAGGATGCAATTGATCTCAACTTTCTCAAAACAGTAACACAATTTGAAAATAATAGGGGTTGTAATTGTTTATATGGTAATACAATTTTAAGACAATAAACGATAACACAATTTGTAAGTAATTTAAGTTCTTAATTGTTCAACGGTAACACAATAGTTCATAGGAGTTCTATATTGATTGAACAGTAGCACTATTTGAAGATAAAAACAGTTCTATAATGACTGAACAGTAGCACTATTTGAAGATAAAAAGAGTTCTATATTGATTGAACAGTAACGTTAAAATGGTAGCACACTATTTGAAGATAAAAAGAGTTCTATATTGATTGAACAGTGACATTAAAATGGTAGCACTCTTTGGAGATGAAAAGAGTTCTATATTGATTGAACAGTACCACTATTTGGAAATAAAAAGAGTTTATTTCTTCAAACAGTAATTCAATGCACCAAAAACCCAACCGGTTCCACTTTATGATTGATTCAGACTATGGATTTATTTAACGTGGAGGCCCAACGCGCCTCCACGGAATCCGTATCGCGATTAACTATCTCAACCGAAGCGACAGAATACCAAAAAATTCCATCCATCGCTTCGGTGACCATATAAGGGATGATCTTAGAAGATGATCACGGAGAGGACGTGCACACACACAGATGCGGTTACCTCGCACGCTCATGCTGTGCATGAGCAAGCGGACCGTGGATATTACATTTCCATAAAAGGAAATGTTTATCCGATGGTTACCGCGTAAGAGATCCATTCTGATCGGGCGCACGTTGCTGGCGTCATCTGATGCGATTTGCCACGCACGTGTATGGGAAAAATATTTCCTTTCTGTGTGCATGGTCAAGGTTGAGGATTCATATCGGTTACGTAATGTCGTAATCGAATTGGATTCCTAGCAATATTCTGCGTTGTATGCAGGCATGCCCCTGGTGGTAATGCTTATCGGATGTTGATGCCTGTCGATCGGTTTACCGACCGATGTGCTTGTAGGTCAACAAGAAAGGAAAGAAATATCTCTTGCATGTGTGCAACAGAATTTGTTCGGAGACATGTGCATTGAATTGGTTTGGATCTTGTTGGTTGTTTGGTGGTACAACCAAATTGCTTATAAAGGAACATGTCTGTTTCGTGCTGGTGGATTTTGCATCAGCAAATGTGATGAAATTTACAGCATTACAGGTATTTATTGTACAAACTATGTAAAGGTAGGTACATGCTTTCCAGGTTTTTATGCTTTCGGTATGCCCTAGGGGGAAGTGTACAACTTTGCCTCTGCCGTTTTTTTTTCCGAAATTCGAAGCTCTATTGTAAAAAACTGGTTATACATTTATGATTCAAAGTATTGTCCATCGCTGGCCACTACTTTCTCCTATCTTTCGGGCAGCACACGAATCCCGCGTTGAAAAAACTGGTCATCTTTTGAATCGATCCACGAATCGATCCAATTTTTTACTTCTTCATAAGACCGGAAGTGCTGGTCAGCCAGGCCGTGTGCCATTGGTCGAAGCAAGTGATAGTCCGAGGGAGCAACGTCTGGAGAATACGGCGGGTGGGGTAGGACTTCCCATTTCAAAGTTTCCAAGTATGTCTTGAACACTTTCGCAACATGGGGTCGAGCATTGTCATGCTGTAAAATCCCATGTCTCTCGTTGTATTGCGGCCGTTTGTCTTTCAATGCTCGGCTCAAACGCATTAATTGCATTCCATAACGATCGCCTGTGATTGTTTCAGTCGGTGTTAACAACTCATAATACACTACGCCGAGCCGGCCCCACCAAATACTGAGCATGACCTTGGAACCGTGGATATTCGGTTTGGCCGTCGACGTGGAAGCATGGCCGGGATATCCCCATGATTTTCTGCGCTTGGGATTATCGTAATGAACCCATTTTTAGTCCCCAGTCACAATGCGATGCAGAAATCCCTTACGTCTTTGCCTTGCAAGTAGCTGTTCACAAACGCACAAACGCCGTTCAACATCTCTCGGCTTCAACTCGTACGGCACCCAATTTCCTTGTCTCTGAATCATTCCCATGACTTTCAGGCGTTGTGAAATGGCTTGTTGCGTCACTCCCAATGATCCCGCCAATTCTTGTTGCGTTTGACACGAGTCTTGATCAAGTAATGCCTCTAATTCTGCATCTTCGAAAACATTCTCTCTTCCACCGCCATGCTGGTCTTCGACGTTAAAATCGCCGTTCTTGAAGCGTTGATACCGCTCTCGGCACGTTCTTCCACTAATAGCGGCCTCACGATAGGTATTTGAGAGCATTCGATGAGCCTCATCCGCAGATTTCTTCATATTAAAGCAGTAAATTAAAACCTCCCGCAAATGAGGATAATTTGGCTCGTAAGTTGACATGTTTAATCGAGAATAACTTTATGATGCTGACACGAATCGACTAATATTTCGATGGCGTTATGTTTACAAATACCTAAGCTTATTGTAAGACATCTATGATCTATTTATTTCAACTACCACTTACCGCTACAGCCATCTATTGCAAATCAGCGGAAGCAAAGTTGCACACCTAATACCCAGAAAAAGCGAGCGGTGTCGTTATTGAAACCAACACATGATTTTTAGCCAAATACTGCCCTAGATGTTGGCGCTACTTTCCTTCGGTAAGCTAAACCGGACCGAATAAAGTCTTCAAATCGGGATCTCGTATGAAAATCTTGATTGTTGTAATGAAGTCCGGTCGACTTCGTACACGAGTCAAGTACAGATGTGCCTCCATTCTGCTGAGATGCACCGCTTACTGTTGAGTTTAGAGATAAATCGCTAACCGCATGCAGTTCGCCTTGAGATATTATTTAAGAAAAGTTTTATGCTCAATTTCAAGGCGTAAATGTCTTTTTTTTTAATTTTATCTGTAATATATTTCGCGTTTATTTAATAAAAATTATTACAGTTTCAAATTATTTCTTAAAGATTAAATTGAACTCAGCTTTAAAAAATATACATATATATTTACCTTTTTTTTATATTACGGAAGAAAATCCAATTTTCGTCGATCCTATGATATGTGAAGAATTGGTTGCCTTAATTTTATTAAATGGTAATTCAGTTGATTTAATTTTTAATTTAATGAATTTAATTTCTAATTTAATTAGTTTAATTATTAATTTAATTAATTTTATTTTTTAGTCGTCTGGTAAACTTTTGATGACGAACATTTATATGGAAACCGAGCATTAAGGTTTCCATTCTACCTAAACCATCAAAAACCACATCATTTCTCCTTACTGGCAAGTCACCAGCATGATGCGTTGCCTTTCAACGGAACAACCATCGCAACGGTCAAGACCCATGTCCCTGTGTCTAACCGACAACCCGTAACCACACTTACGCTTACCGATTCCTACGTATACACAGCAAACAGAAGAATCTAATTCAGCCCGTACGGCGGAAGTTCTCTGAAACAAAATTTCCTACGTAGGCATAGCAACCCTTCTTCGTGTTCCTAGTAAGTGGCAGGGAGTTTACTTAGATATGTCTCCACTGCCACGACACCCTGAATGGATTCTTGCCTTGCATTAGTCAGTCGGTTATTAACCAGCGTGGTGTGCGGACACAGTGAGTGAATTTCCATCCCATGCTGAGAGCGAACACGTCACGCGAGTCGAGTGAACAATAATCATAAATTTCGTCATTCGGGTCAATTGTTTCCTTTCTTGGTGCATTACAACTGCTTGTGCTGTGCTGCTTGATTATATAAAGTAAATGCCGGGCGGCCAACTTAGTTTTATTCGGCTCGAAGTAAACAAAAAGACGGTCTAAATTCCAATCAAATGCAGTGCAGTGAATTTGCAATCATTTTTGAGACTAAAATACGGTGACTAATTGTAAAAATATAGATATGTACATATATTAGAATAAAATTTGATCGCAAACGATCTGCGAAAATAAATCAGTGGAACTAAAGCAATTTAATAAATCTACTAATTGTTTCATTTCTTATGGTGCCGGTCGTTCGGTATGGACAACACTCTGGTGCCCGTTTTGCTGACGTTGATTCATGGATATTTGTTTGTGAACGTGTGTTCGTAGGAACAAACGGTAGGATATTCAGTGAACCCGTGCCCGTGCTGACACCTACGCAAACCCCTACAGCGTATCCAAGTTTCATCGACAGTAATTAATCAGCGCCAAAACTCGGATCTATTGGGCCTAAACTGCGCCAACAGAGCGTTGGAAATGTTCATTCGAACACGATTTTGATCTAACGTGAGCAAACGCGGCACCCAACGCGCGGACAGATATCACATGCCTAAATATTGATTGAATATGTGACAAACACGTCCTTTGGACATTTTCATAGCCTCTGCTATCTCTCTCACTTTAATTCGGCGGTCGTCTAGCACCATTTGGTGAACTTTAGCGAAGTTATCGTCAGTTGTTGCCGTTTTTGGACGTCCCGAACGTTCATCGTCTCCCAAGCTCTCACGGCTACGTTTAAATTCAGCTGGCCAAAATTTCAATATAGTAAATGATGGTGCAGAGTCCCCATATACAGACTCCAACTCATCGTTGATTTGCGTAGGCGTATTGCCATTCAAAACCAAAAAAATTGATGACAGTTCTGGGCGGTAGAAGTAGGTGTGCCTACGTCTGGCACGTTTTCACTTGAATCCCCATCAATGTTTCGACAAACACTAGATCACAAAATTATTCACAAATCGTCAAAAGGGGGTAAAATAAAATTCACTGTTGGTGTTTAGTTGGTTAATGTTTTCTTTATTTAACATTCAATGATTCCACATGCACAAATAAACTGTTACAATTTAACTGCTTTCTTGAGGTATAATTAAAATGACTTTTCATGGCAAATATGTATCTGTAACCAGTCTATTTTAAATGGGCAACGCGTTTCTCTTTCTCGGTTGAGTAATGGAACACTACGTTCGTCTGACAAGACTTCTCTTTGCTACGCGCGCGAGCATGTGCGCCAGCATGCACACGCTGCGGTAGTTGAATAATGACTGACTTTAAAAAGGGATGTAGATGGGTAATTTAATTTTTGCACACAAGACAACCAATAGAGATCTTACTTCTGCTCTCCCATTGCCACGGCCGGCGATGTGTGGTGAATACATCGGTTAATTCGATAGTCGACGAACACGGGAGAATCAGAGAACAGAAACACAAGGTACTATGATCACGGGGTGGGTTTGGTTGTGTAAGCATGAATCAATGCAGCTTTTGAGACTATCCCACTGACCCAATTCAGTGAATGTGGTGATCTCAGAGTGCATTGAACTGTATGAAGACAGAACTGTGAAGGAGAGGAAAACTTAGCTGGTGCTATTCACCTGCGAAAAGAGAGCGTTGATCCCCAGTGAATAGAGTGTCTGGAGAAAGTGAATAGGACTCCGAATTGGCTAGGGAAATCTGATCATGTGAACTAAATTAAATGCTTTGATAATTTCTCCAGTGGTTTCATGATTATGCAACTGCGTCGTTTGATCAGACTATGCCGTTGCTAACCGACATGATGCGATTTCCGGTGGAAATCTTATGGGTTAGCGAAATCGGTTTGCCGTATAACGAAAAGATAGCTAAACTCAATTATGCATTATCTGCATAGGATAATGAGTTTAGTTGTGCGTCTGTGGGGGTATAAGGCGATGTGCCAGCGTATGGCACGTATTCCTTATATCTCCCATCGATCTGTGGGAAGAATTTGTTCGAATAATCACGTTAGAATAGAGTTGCTCGTAACCCCAGGTTTGTCGTATAGCCATTCGTCTCTCAAAATGCGGCATCGATTTATGTTCACCTTTATTGAGGAATGTGTAATTGTAAACATTTATGGGACGCACGTCCACTTCCTGGTTGTACCGAATCCGATGCGCATATTGGATGACATCTCCTTCGAGTGGATAGATAAATAAACGATTGAAGTCTAATTCGAACAAGTGAGTTAAGACACCAAAGTAATCAATAAAAAAGGATAACAGATAGCACTGCCAGCAAGCGTTTTAATTTATTGAAAATATTCACTAGTGAGAACATTCCGATGCGGTCACACAACACTAATAATTATTAATCGTCACTTTCAACCACACAACGTACTGGTTGAAACGACTCATTTCACATAGTAGGATGTCCGCGGACGAGCGTGTGCATGAGCATACACACGCGGTGGCAATTAGCGACACCACCTCCCTTGTTTAAACACGTTAATAGACTGACTTGAAAAGGGAAGAAATTGGATAAAACCAAAACCGAACATACTTCTGCTCTCTCATTGCCACGTCCTTCGATGTGTGGTAGGTTACATCGGTAATCTGATGATCGAAGAGAGCGGGACAATAAGAGAACAGAAACACGATGTACGATTATCCTAGGGGTGGATTTGGTTGTATGTGCATGAATCAATGTAGTTCTGAGCGGAACCCGTTGACCTGATTCGGTAGTATGGTGAGTTCAGTGTACATTGATCCATACGAAGACAGAACTGAGAAAGAGAGGGGAATTGAGCTGATGATATTCACCTGCAAAAAGAGAACACTGATCCCCAGCGAATGAAGTGTCTGGAGAAAAGCCGAAGTAACGCTAGGGAAATATTATCACGTGATTCAATCGAATGTGGTGATAAATTTCCCAAGCGGATCTGCAATGATGCGACAACTTCGTCCGACTGGATTTAGTTGTCGCTAATCGACATGGACACGAGTTGCCGTATGGCAAAAAAGGTAAGCTAAACTCATTTATGCATTGCCTGCGTGGTACAATGAGTTTAGCTATGTGTCCTTGGTAGAAACATGCTTTGCAGGTGAACAGGTAAGTAGGGGGAAATGGGGTTGATTTGACGCGCTGCAAGGCGGTCGAAATTAGGTAGGAAATGTTGGTTGGAATTGTGGGTTGTTTCTCATGTAGAATAGAGAAAGCCCCCACACGTCCGTTTAACAAGATTTATAGGTGGAATAGTTTATAAGGGGAATAAGGGTAGAAATGACGCGCTGAAAGCGGTCGAAATAAGGTATGACATTTTTGGTTGGTTCTCCATGTGGTATAGAGAACCCCCACAATTCGATACTCAATTTTGTCCATTTTTATAAAAACACTCACATCGACTCACTCAAATGACTGTCAAATAAAAACTACGCTTCCAAATTTTGTTGTGTAACTGTCAAAAGATGCACAACTACATTCAGTAGCTTTTATTGACGAGTGCTGCTATCTTCACGTTGAGGTCGGAAACTTCTCAACCAACCTTCGTATTCACAGAATCTTGAATCCTTCACGTTATACATAAAGGGAATAATTTACAACAAAAAAAACGACACATAAACGATTCATCACACTAGCCGAACAATTTTGAATAGGGTATTGAAATAAACATATGACGAATAATGGATTCAATTTTCCCACACCATTAACAAGCCAATATTTAAGACTTTTTTATTACATTTATAATTTATAGCTATGTGATGCTAAGTTGGGGCCAAAATATTAATTCGCTTAGTGCTTTTATCGGCTTATCGACTACCGATTACCATGAGAAGTGGAATATCTAAACCAGATGTAGTTACATCAACTGAGACATTTACGCAGCCTACCATTTTGGGACCCATAACTGTATCTCAAACTATGCAGAGCGTGAATATACCACATCTCCAAACTGAAAAGGGATAGAACTCTAAGGCGTTAAATTTAAAGTAAAGAGCTTTGCACCTAAGCTCACAATCCCAATAATAAATTCACTTAATAGAAACATCGTTGCTAACTTACTCCAGCCATTTGACTATTTGCAATAAATTTAGTAGGTTATACTCTGCAATCTAAAACACAACACACCAGTTTCTTGGTGTTTCTTACCTCGTATCCGTGAAACATTCGCTGCGAAATGAGCCCTCCGGCTTAAATGGAGATTTGGGACAATTAATTTATCTTCGTATCGTTTGAGAATGGCTCCTTGAAAGTATAGCCTCTCGTTCGCGTAAAAGCCTGTCATACACCTACCCATAGCTGACAGTTCTGCGCTCCTACGGTGTATGTAATTTATTTACGAAAATAAAATAATTGCACAAATAAATCAAATCTTTATGCTGAAAATTCGTGATAGCACTGTAGGACGGGTGCATTTTCACTCGTGCACCCGTGCAACAGAAATATGTTAATGAAATAACTCTGTAAAATCATTCTTCTATCGCATCCTATCATCATCCTTGGGGATTTGAATTTCGAGTTGCTGAAGACAGAAGCGAACGATGACAACAGCAGAAACGGACGAAGTGCACCCAAACTAAATAACAAACAACAGAATGGCAACTTCGATGTTGATAAACTTAATAAGGCAAACGTATTTTATTCATTAGAATACATAAAACAAGACACGTCAAAATAATCCCCTAACTGACTCCAAACCCTTGTTCATCACCGCCACTCGACTTGCACTTACACTCTTATGTCAAGAACAGCTAAGTGAAGAGTTTAATGCTCGTTAAGTTCCATCTTAGGTTTTATCCGTCAGGAGTCATTCGTGAGGTTTTAACCTCCCCGCAAAACTGTTACGTAAGTAGAACTTTGTGTTGATGTACTACCGCTATTGCGGCGTTTTCATTCTTTTCCCTTCCTCAATTTAGATCACGTAACGTCCTTAAAAGAACGAACGTCGTTTTGGATCAACGCTTATCGCGTCGTCATATCCCAGCAACCACCTTGATTGTAGACCCGGCCGCGCACACACTTTCAGTGCTGAATGCAAAATGTCTACTCGGTAAACACTCGCTGTCAAGAATGTTTATCTAACGCTAACTCAAATACCAATTGTATGCACCGCCCTTCTTTTTCCCGTTCCGGATTCCACTTCGGCGATTGTGATTTAAGCCAACACCAGCCCAGTGGAATGGGTAAAAGACTGACAGAAGTGTTCGACGATTGTTTGTTGATGTTCTGATGTCGGGAAATTCTGCTGATTTCACTTCAATCACATCATAACCCATTTGAATGGCACACAATCGGGTGGGGAAACACCAGCTGAGTCCTTTGAAATGAATCCTCAAGCAACCTGAGTAGTATGAGGGTGCCAATAATATACCGAATGCTTCTACGTTAACTTTTCAATCAAATTTTATGTGGAACATTACCAATTCGTGGCAAATAACCACCTTTGGTAAGGACGCAAATAACCCAATGATGAACCTTTTTTGTTATTTGTTTAAGTAGTAAAAAAGGAAGACGAAAAGCAGCAGAAAAAACAAGACGGGGATGAAACTTCCCTCGATATGGAATTGAATACATCACTATCGTCGGATTCTGAAATCGAGGAAAATCCAGATTTTTATTTGCAGAAGTGGAACTTGGCAAGGACCTTTACAGAGAACTGTTGGGAGAATAATATCTGGTGTAATTGATTTCTATTTATTTATTAACGGCTCGAACTTGATTTATGGTCGAGATGGATTTGCCGGTCCACAAAACCTAAGGTATAAAATTCACTGTCCGGGTGTAAAAGTCCAATCGTAGTTTTCGACCCACAAAGCTAGGAAGTAAAACTTTGTAGGTGTATATCTATCTGAAATCCCCCTCTCCCTCTCTCTCACTCTCTCTCTCGTAGGTAATCTCGCAGTCTATTAGAAGAATGGGTTTTGGGATATGGACAAACTTCCCAACCATCGACTGTTGGATGTTTAATTCTAGAAGTTTTTCATACAGAAAGCACGTACAGAAAGTTGGCTATATGGACCTGGTCTCGGACATCATTAATAATTGAGAGATTAACTAAGGACTCACCGTATAAGGAATAAATAATGCGTATACAACGTTTGTTATTGCTCAGCCTTTTTCCAAAATAGTGAATGAGACAATTCTCAAGGGCTGCGATTTAGTGACATGAATGGATTACTAGATGTGGCAGTACACTAAACACTCATCAGAGCGCTTGTATTGAATTGATACTTTACGAAAATACCAAAAAATAAATACAAAGCATTTTTAAAGAAAATATGAGATATGATGATAGTCTTTAACCCATTTTAAGTTTTTCTCTTTTTAAAACAGCGATAACAATCAACAGTTTCTTAAATTAATAACTTGAGTTTTGAAAACGGTATGTTTGTGGCGTCTCTAACAGATGCACACACAATACACAAGCAAATAGTGAAGAACACCGAACGAAAATCGAATAAGGAAATACATCAGAGCCGTATAGTATAGCGATAACATAAAAATTCACATCAGTGGAATATAGTGAGTTTAAAAAATCGAATTCTAAACACGGCCAGTAGCCTGGTGGACTGCGTTTTGGTTCAATTTTTGGTGATTCTAACTGTCATAGCGTCAGTTCGAATAACACGTTCTTCACTATCAATCCCAAACGCTATATGTTGACTAAAGCTTTCTGCGTTTTTTGGTCACTCGGAGTAAGCCCTTCGGTTTCATTGGCACAATACTAAGCAAGCATTTTCGGATACTTTTTTCATGGCTTAATCTTCAGGTTATTACTTTTTATACAGAAATAAGACAGAAATGCATACTATAAGTAAAAATATGTTCTACCAGATTTTATTGGTATGACCTTGACGCAATAGCCGCACAATGGCTTTGTTAATCTAGCAGACATCAAATGAAGGTCTAGATGTTCAACAACTCTTCTCTTTTTTTTACCATTGGCTTCTTTCACAGGATCTCTTTTGCTTATCTGTCTACCAGGATTTTTCGACATTAGGATTGCTTTACTTCGTGTCAATAAAAATCTTCTCCTACCCTTGGTATTTACGGTATTTCCTCTATACGTGTCAATGTGTTTGGGTTTGAAAGGATCTCTTTTCTTCTCTCTTTAGGATGGCTTCACTTGATTTCGAAAAATTCTCTTCTTACTCTTCGCCCTTGTTTTTAGGAAGATGAATTTACTCAAGGACTTTTTCCCCCAAAATAATACGCCAATCGAATATTTAAAGCACGCCAACGCTAATACCCAATTATAAAAACGCGAAACTAATAACAATGAATATCACAATCGGGTTAAAGGATATTTTGGATTTCGTACCGGTGTTTAACGGTAACCCGGACGAATTGGATAATTTTGTTTCTTGCGGAGATATTATTTTTTCACAGGCACAGGACGACAGTCAGCATGCTTTTTATCTAAGCGTGGTGAAAACCAGACTGAAAGGGCCAGCATACGACCACATCCGGTACAAGGTCATTTCAACCTGGAATGATCTTGCTTCCGAATTAAAGGGAGAATTTAAAATTCTCACCTCATATCTCTTCGAAGAAAATAAAAAGCTCGCCTTGCATACTTTTGAAGATGGTCTTAGGGATTCCCATTTAAAACTCTTAGTGAAAGCACGAGGTACCCCAAGTCTTAGAGCAGCAATAAATTACGCTCTCGAGCAGGCCCCACGACTAGGCGATAGAAACCTTCTTAATTTATCTTATAATTCCAAATATAGCCAACCAGCAAATTTGCCAATCGTGCAATAGGTCTGGTCATACTTCTGCGACATGTCGTCGAAATGAAAATGGTTGTAATGCTATTTCCCAAATTAAAGCAGAGGTTGAACGCCTCCAATGCACATATTGCAACAAATTTAATCATTCCCAAGCAGAATGTAGGAGACTGTCCCATTTCAGAAGTCAAAACGACTCCCCATCAAATAAAAATGATTTGAGAACTCAGCCCACTTCTACCGCAAACGTTTGGAGAAGTGGAGTAATTAACAAAACGAGTAGGGTACAGCAATCACAAATTTATATAGGAACATTAAACAGCCAAAGATCTAAACAATCGTTATTAGAAGCTAATGGTATAAACAGGAAGGTAGAAAATGCCTCACCTTACAAGGTGTCGTCTGCGGATGAAATTGGCATTAGAGATAATAGGGACAAAAATCAGAGGCAGGACGATCTAGAGGCCCCCCAAATAGAGGAGGTATTGGCCAAAGATCGCATCCAACAGTCAACATTTGAATCCGTTTGTCTACGGGCCGGATCTGATGATTCGACAAAGACTCCTGACCATACTATCCTAACACCTCCATCTACTTTTATATTCTTAAATGCTCCGGCTTCTAGTAACAACACGTCCAAGCTCATAGAGCACAAACAGAAAATTCCGGCAAAATGTAAGCCTGAGGAGCAAGAACTCTCAGCAGATTGTAACTCTGCTGTAACACTGTAAGCAACAAAAGAAAAAAACACCCTAAATAAATCTCCACAGTCCCGGACATAGGCAGTCGTTCCGCCAACACATTGAGTCTATCCTTCAACTGCCGACTTGTAAATTCGCAATCGAAGTTCTTTTGTGGGGTACGAGAGCGCTACGCCGGCATTGGCGAGAGTTCTACCTCGTCTCCATCAATTCTGTCACTAAAAGTTTCGACAATGTCCCGCCAAACACTGTCAAAAAACTGTTCCCATAAAACACTGCACGTCGCACAAGTAAAAATAAAACACTCGATTGTTGGTTAATTAATTAATGTTTTTTATTTGTAATAATGGTGCTTTAATTGTATTACATTTTGTGGGGACATCAGCAACGACGATGGCGACCAGTGCAAAGAGTGCATCGATCAACAGCAATTTAGAGTTCATTGGTTTGAAATAAAATTACTTTTCTCTTTTATTAGGTCTTTTTCACTATCTCAAACGAACCGTGGCACAAACTCGCCAAACAATTGGAAACCAACAAGTTCGAAACACCTCTCACGACTTCGGGTGTTATCGCTTGTCTGCAGCGCTACAGACAGCGGGAGCGGCATGTGACCAGCGTGGTAAACGGATGGAAAACGACTCAACGACATTCAATCGTTGTCGAGAGAAATTCAGACAGTGAAACTGGCTTTCTTAAATTAAGGATGCATTTCCTGTTCCAAGGAAACGTAAAGTCTCTCTTTGGGGTAACCAACAGATCTCATACAGAAGATCGCCACAGTACACATGTGTGTGTGTACGCTGGTTCTTTTATGGATCAAAGCCATGGGAAAGACTCTAAACAAAAAAAGGGATAATGTGCATTCATGGGATGCGAGTTCGGTACAAAAACGGACGCCAATTGAATCTTTGTTTGAGATGTGCATCGCGGCTAAATAAATAGACGCGGCGCAGTGAAGAAATGGTGTTAATGGGTTTTCGCTAGATTACCTGGAAATGGTGTTTATGGCATCACTGGGAAGGGTAAGTATTGAATTCCTATTTGCATTTGCTTATGACGTTTAATTGGTGGGAAGAGGTGCGTGTATTTGTTTTGGTCCCTTGGGTGTAGGTCGCCAGCCAATGTGTTTGTCTGGTGATTTATGATAGACATGATGAAGCTGGGATGAGCCAAGTCAAGGGTAAGATTTCCTGATTAACCGGTTGTATTATACATGAACCGATGAATTTTCTTTCAGGAAATTTATGATAAGCTTGGAGAGAACCCTTATAGGGTATTTTAAATGCGAAGTTATGCATGCAGGTAAGAATTCTCTTTTCCAGGAGCTTTTTTGATTACAACTTTGTTCTCTTTAATGCGTAAATCATTAGCGAAAGCTTATGCAGACTGGGTGAACGTTATTGGGTTTTTTTAGGAAGACGAACCGTGGGGTTTGGCGGAACCGCTATTCTTTCACTTTTGAACACTTCAAACGGCTGTGCTTTGTCAGCTGAATTTCATCTAGCTAACAGCGACGTTAACGAAGGAACTCCCAAAAGGAAAGAACAGCCCAACAAGATGCTCAAGCGAGAGGTTCTAAACAACTTTGTTTGGAAGTGGGATTGACCATTATACTTCTTTAATTACGATGTAACATTGTAGATGGCGCAATAGCGGCTGGGATTCTACGTGGTAAGAGGATCGTGATTCCACATAGAATAAATAGTACCCGTTGAAAAGTCGGGTATGTGCTTCGATTCTGGTTGCTGGGACGTTGGAAATGGTAAGTCCAACAATACTGAGAAAAACTGGAGAGGATTCGAGAAATGGCTGTCGGTTCATATTCAAATCGCAAAAGATATGCACAGCCTTGAAGTGAGACAAAAAAGACGAGAGTATGCTGAAAAGTAATGCATACGTGCTCCTGTGGCGGTTCCGCGAAACCCCACGGTTCGCTTTCCTAAAAACCCCCCATAACTTCCATTCAATCATATAATTTCGCTAATGCAATCGCATAGCACCTTAAATGCTTTACGCAATTAGGATTATCTAAGGTATAATCTAAAAAGTCCTTGTAAAAGAAAACTTACCTTCATGCATCTCTTCGCATATTATTTCCTGTAAGATTTCTTTTCTACCTTTTCAGGAATCCCAAAACCTATTCGGTACCTTCGGTTCCCAGGCAAATTTCAATTTCCCACATCTGCACCGTAATCTCCACCCATCATACCTGAAACATTTCCTTCTACAAGGACATTTAATGCATACAACGCGTTAGATAAAATTCCTAGAAATAATTCTTTGAAGTGCGTATGGCATCATGAATCCCAAGCCAGTCGGCACCCTTTGTCTGTGTTAAAATCCTATGTCGGGCAGCTTGTTTTTACAGATGCCATAAACCATATTTCTACGCATCTAAACATGCATAAGACCCAACTATTCGTTTGTTTTTCCACTAACAAACATTCTTCAATTTCATTCCCTGCCGCAGCTAATTACCCGGTATATACAAAGGTATGCAAGGGATTCGTTCGGCCACCAATTCCATTAGCACCTTTTCTTCAGAACGTCGATAATAGCGACGACGCATCGCGTAGATAATGAACCGCATTACCAACGGCGCATTTGGTCATATCTCCCTTTTGTCTTTGCCGCCTGTCTGCTTCGTTTACCCATTGCCCTCGAGCACGTGTAAACAACTCAGATCTGAACGATCGCACACATACCACCATGATCTTCATTACAAGATCTGGTTTCCTATTCCACCAAGAGAGACTTTACGTTTCTCTGGTAGTAGGTAAAAACGATATCCTTAGTGGAGAGGATACCTGCCACAACACCACAAACTCACCCCATAAGCGAATCATCTCTGCATGTGGGACCAGTGTGTTTTATTGTGTTTTCGTCTTCTGTGCCGCAGTTCCCGGGTGATTTTCGTTCAGTCTTTTCCGCTCATAGAACCAAGTCCTTTTGTGTGGTGAACAGTTTTCCCTGAGTGTTTGTGCGTACTTCCTTTTTCTTTCGGTCTACGGCAGACACTTAGAACTGGCGGAGACGAGGTAGAACTCTCGCCCATGCTGGCGTCGCGATCTCGTACCCCACACTCCCATAACGCCAATGAAATTACTGTCAGAAGCGCGCCTGGTGGCAAAAGGAAGTGACACTCCATCTTAATAGGTACGCTCAGACCCATGGTCGTGAGGTCATATAGTGTCTTTCAAGAGCGGGTAGTATGGCGCCGTGTTCTAATGACATGTCAAGGTGACATGCTGTTATTAAATTTTTAATTGATGAAAAAGTAACTCATACTGAAATTCATCATCGTTTAAACGTTATTTATGGCGACTTTGTTGTTGATGGATCTACTGTAAATCGATGGGCAATAACATTTCGTGACACTATCATTGTTGATGGAACACGCGGTGGATGTCTGATCACTACCACAGACGATTATCATCGCAAAATCGTCTACCGTTTGACTTAAAATTACGTACGAATCACTCAAAACCGCACCATAAATTTTATTGGAATATCTAAGGGACGTTAGAGGTTGCCTGACGTCAATAATCTAGCAACATGACAACGCTCGTCCACATATTTCGCGATTCACCGCAAAGGCTCTGCGAAACCTAAAGTTTGAACCGATTCCACGCCCTCCTTATTCTCTCGATATCGGGCCATGTAATATTTATTTATTTCCTCTACTCCAGAGAGACCTTAAGGGTAATCATTACACCTCGGTCGATGAGGTGAGGACCGCTGTCAAGTCCTACATTCGAAAAGACTCCATGGAATTTTTCAGTGATGGAATAAAAAAACTTGTTACACGATGGGTAAAATGTTTTAAATGTTTTCATCCATGTTTACAAACATGTGCACATGCGCATTACTTTTCAGCCTACCCAGGTACTACACTATTCCACACGTAGTAGAAATATCTAGTCGTCTGTGTAAAACATCGAAATCTGGAACCCCCTCTTCACGTAAAGTAAACAACAGTTGTGTCATCAAGGCAATGGAGAGAGCAAATATAGTTGATGCACATTTTGTGGCCGAATCAATGCTGTTTCATGCTGCTTCATCTTGGCCTCAACTTCAGTTTGGGGCGGTTCCGCCAAACCCCACGGCCCACTGCTACCCAACTTCCTTAAGTTCGCTAATGCAATCACATTAGCCCCTTAAATGCTTTACGCATTAAAGAGAGCAATTTATAATCTAAAAGCCCTTAGAAGAGAATTCTTACGTTTCATGCATCTCTTCGTATACAAATTCCCTATAAGAATTCCTTTCTAACTTATCATAAAGTCCCTGAAAGAAAATTCATCGGCTTACATATAATACAACCGCATAATCAGGGAATCTTACCCTTGGCTTATCCCAGCCTCAACATGTGTACAATAAAAACTACCTACATACACATTGGCTGACGACCACTTTAACCAACCACCATAGACGTTGAGAAAAATTCCCTAACTCGCACCATGTGTAAACAAAAGAACGCCGTCCTTCAAAGGTTTTCTGGCGATACCATAAACAATCCACATCGTTTGTGGTATCCGAAATGCAATTCCCATTTAATGAATTCCAGCTTATTTATTTCGCTGACCCTAATTACAGACCGATGCATTAGGTCGCTTCTCCTTTGTTCTTTTTCCCTAGCTGTAGGTTCTTTTTATCCTTGCTGAAATGCGTCGATAAACACGGTGATGTGTACGAACACACATACACACCACTGCACCAAAGATCGCATCTCCTTGGTGGCCACACCCTTAAGAGAAAAATTCTCTCTCTCTCCGTTCCTTAACCCTAACCGAGGATAGAATTCAAGCCAGAGTCTAGTTCCATCTGTCGACCATGCTAGTCGCGCAATCTCCCGCTCTCCGCCGGCTGCGAATATGCGTAAATTCCCGAGTCGCAATTAACACCCCCGCGAGTTGCAACGAGTCGTCCATGTGAATTGATTGTGTTTTGTGTAATAAAGTCTCCGTCACCTCGCGATATGTTATGTGCCTCGCGATCTAAAGATAGAGATTCAACCTACCATAAGTAATAACTCCATTAAATAAATTCAAAAGCAATAGCCGAGTGATAAAATAAAAGTACTTGAGAACTGATAACTCATCATCATCAACGGCACTACAACCGGGAGCCGGTCTTGGCCTTATTTAGCAAGTCCTGAGACTTGTTAAATCTTCCATAATGATTTGTTTTTTCCGGGCAAGGTCATTAGTCTTGCGCCAGAGGCTCCCCGACGGGGAATCGAACCCCGGCCTCCCGGGTGACAGGCGGGTATACTTAGAACTGATAACTAGTGTGTTTTATTTATGGATTTTTCCTCCTGAGTGTTCGCGTTGTTTTCTCCTGCCTTTTGGTGAACAGTTTTCGTATGTGCTTCCACGTACTGTTTGGCGGAACATTTTTAAGAACTTTCATTTAGCAGTGAGTAGGTTGATGGTAGAATCCGCGCCCATGCGCTTTTGGCGTTTGGCTGAAGCCACAAGTTCAAGCAGCACACCATGGGCCAAATATACGGTTGAACTGTACGAGTGCTCCTAAATCTAAACATTTACGAATTCACTGATGGCATTCATCCAATTCTTTTCAAGAGGTTTCTTTTCATTCACTAAAATGCTCCGGACTAACTTCTGAGCTTTAGTTCGAATCCCATCCTTCAGTTCGTGGCTATATACTCATTGACTAACCGCCAAATTTTAAATCCCTAAAATTCATTGACCTCTTTACCGATCTCTAATATGACTTTCATAGCCATCTCAATGGCTGAATTGGTAAAGAGGTTGTGTTATACGTTTGATTGCGGATATATGAGTCCAATTGACGACTCTTACTATGTGGCTATTCGATACAATTTCTTAAGGGTAGGTTTAATACCAATGCCCAGCCGCCCGCAGAAATACCATCCAGTTCACCTATAGGCTCTGATATACAAAATCCGTAAGTATTCTTCTAAATTAGGCTGATCGACCCTGTCGAGAAAAAATAATATTTTACTTATTTGTTGGGTGCAGGTCTTTCAGTTTTTACCCCAATAAATAATTATTTTAATTCGAAACTTTTTATGGAATCCTTTTTTTTTTTTGACTTATCTTGTCGAGGTTAGATCGCAAATACCTTGATTCTGGTTTTTCCCTGCCAGGTAAATTTTGATGGCGGAAACTCAAATAGAACTCGAACATCTGGGTTTGGTAATAAATATTTTGAGGACGACATTTTCCAAATGTATGCTCAATCAGTCCTCCCCCGTGAACGCCGCATCACACAGTGGCTTTGAGTAGATGTAATGAATCACATGCATCACATGCCGATTTTCATTGCCCCAGAAACGAAGATTTTGCTTATTGACGTAACCGCTTAAGTGGAAATGCGCCTCGTCGCTCATGATGATTTTCCACACAAAATCGTCCACTTCGTTGTTGAGATTAAGGATGGCTCGACAGTCATTCACACACCCTCCATTACTTGTCTGGTTATATTCTGCAGCGGTCTAATTCACAAATGTCAAATATGATTGACGTACAACACCATTTGCAAAAATTATAACATCTTCTGATCAGGTAATTAATTATGGGCCACCTTGTACTTTCTTTAGTTTATTTTATCTATTTTGTAATTTTGCTTTGTTATTTCTCGTGCGTTTATTATTATTATTACCATATGACGGGAGTTGGGGAACAGATATTTATTAGCGTAACAAGGCACTGTCTCAGAATTACAAGCTTGCTGTTTTCCAGAATAGTGTTTAAAAAAGCGCCATTTATTACAACAAAATCGTGTCAAATAACGAAATTTAAAATACTTCGTCAACCGTGGTTCCTTTGTTTCATTATTTTAGTCGCAACATATATCGACTTACATTCCAGACAGTCAGTTGCCACAATCGAACTGAAAGTTACCTGACTTCTCGCCTACTATATTTACAAAACCCATGGCAACTGTCAATTCAGAAGAATTGAACTAGAAAATTTAATATAATGGTGAACCCAATTAAATAACAGAGATCATTATCAAGTCGTTCTCATAACCCCTCCCACATACAAGTAGGCACTCAGTAAAACAATTTCTAGGATCTGATTTCTCTGAATCGTATTATATAAAATTACCAAGGCTCTATCATGCTTGTACTTCAAGGACCAATAAACAAGTCGTAAACCGACACCTTAAATTTTATGCACCCTCTGGTTATTTCTATGTATGTACTGCAATATTCTTCTGTACTCCGTTGAATACATTTGCAGCTACACTTCTAACAAAGAGAGTTTTTATTGTATTTCTCACATGGGCCTATTTCAGATATGAGTTCCTAACTCGCCCCATATGCGAATACACATATCCATGCCCTTCTAATATTGTCCTCCTCCATAGAAATTGTATAAATTCTCAATTAGATTATTCCTTCCAAGTAATAAACACAAACAAAAAAGATAAAGGTTGTTGTATACTGGCTCGTGACTCTCACTGCCAGACAATATAACGCATCGATGTTCAGTTTACAATTGCCATGTATCCTTATAACCATTATTCTGTTTGTAATATAATATGAAATCTCTTTCTATTGATTTCTGTTACTTGACCAGCTGGCGCCTAGGGGTCGAAACAATCAATTACCTTGTCGATTGATTTCAGATATGGGTGATTCATGTTTAGTTGTGAGTTCCTTAGTATCAAATACAAGTGTATCCCGATAGAAAAAAAACACAAGACTCCTTTTGGGACTTGTTTTATTAGTTTACTTGTTCTATGTGTTCTCGAACTTCTGCACAACAAAGCCAAAACGCTAGACACTTAATGTTCACGAAATCAGAAGGATAACGACTAAGCGCCAGGTGTGGTTGATATTGTCCAAAAATGAAGTTCAACAACTTTAGAAAGCAACCGGATGCTGCTCTAGGTCATACAATGCAGGATGGCAAACAACGCAGGATAACTTTGAAGTCTAAAATATGCCGTAGATCCTGCTGAAATAATTTATATTTATTTGGAAACGAAGAACAACAGATGGAGCGCAACGCCGATGAAAATGTGGGTTCCTACGTTTCGTTCCATCCATTAATTCAGTATATCGTAAGCATTAATGACATACACTAGCTAGGTGTATACGAAATAAGCACAAAATGTTGGAGGTTGGACATAATTTCATTTGTATCACCATACATCAAAGACATTACACTTGAACTGCCACATGTGGAATAGTTGTGCGGGCAGGTGATCATCCGCGTACTGACTGAAAGTGATTTGTGCCTTTGAATCGCACAATTAGAGATACTCCTTCACCTATTACTTCATTAAAGTAACGCTTGGCCGACTGAGAGAAATTACCTTACATTCGGCGTTGCTTCAATCGCAGTGTTTTCCGCTCACAACACCCACGCAAAAAAATGGAAGAAAGTTAGATATTCCTGCATCACGGTAGTAGAATACGTTAAAAGAAACCAGCGGGCATTCCCATAGTTTACATATAAGCGGTCGTTGTAACAAAGGAGAAATTTATCAGGGCGGTATACAGGAGCATTAAAGTGGGAACCATTCATGCTGCCGTGGTCTAATGAGTCTGTGGCGTTTCTAACAGATATACCCATTTTACACAGGCAAATAGTGAAGAACACCGAACGAAAATCGAATAAGAAAATGCATCAGAGCCGTATATCATAGCGATAACATAACGATTCCACATCAGTTGAATGTACTTGAGTTTAAAAATCGAATTCGCACACGCGGCCAGTAGCCTGATGCTTCATTGCTTCGCTTCTCACTGGTTTAATCGTATGTTCAAATTACCGTCTTCGCCATCTTTGCTTAACGCAACAACCCGACGTGATCTCTGTGTACACACAGCACACACTTTCCAATAGTAAACAGAACTTCGTGACACGATCACGACATCCGCATAGAGCACCGGCACACCCGCCTGCTCCAACGTTCTCTCGCCTGCCCGCTCCCCGCTCCGTCGTTCATACACGAAGCTGGTGGTAACTAAATTACTGAGGAAGGAGTAATGTGGCGTTTCTAACAGATACACACACAATACACAAGCAAATAGTGAAGAAGACCGAACGAAGATCGAGTAAGAAAATGCATCAGAGCCGTATACCATAGCGAAACATAACAATTCCACATCAGTTGAATGTACTTGAGTTTAAAAATCGAATTCGCACACGCTGCCAGTAGCCTGATCTGTTACGGATTGGTTCAATATTTGGTGATTCTAACTGTCATAGCGTCAGTTCGAATCACACATTCTTCACTATCATCTCAAACGCTGTAGGTCTGTATCGATTACGTTCATCTGATTATTGCACTAAATCGCTATACATTAATCGATTAGAGAGTGTATCTTTTCAACTATTCAAAAGGCAATACAGATGTGAGATCAGTGGTGGCATGTGGTCGATTTTCGACGGTCTTAGTCTTAGTCTTTTCGAAAGACGACCGATGGGGTGAATTAATACTGTGTATTTTCGGCATACACAAATCAGCCTACAACTGGACAGCAATGACGAAGACCTGACCGAGCAGATCAGGGAAACAGAAGGATATTCTGCAGAGTTATATTCTTCCAGAAAAAAAATAAACAATAGAAATGGCTTGAGAACAAATCATTGGAACCGGTAAAAATCGTCGGAAGGAGCTTTTACTAGATAAATATTATTTTAGAAAGAGGTTTGAAGGAGCGAAACAATTCGTGATAATTGGATACTAAAGAAAGTGACTGCCAACAACTAGGAAGTCCGTAGTACAAGGATTTTATGTTTTAGCAAAGATCACATATGTCCTTTATCGTTATTATCATATTTATAATTATTATAGTGAACTGCGAAGCCAATGCCACCTCCATACCAAATGATGACCAGGCACGATTTGCATAGGTTTATTGAAGATACTTTCTGCCTGCAGTTTGAGATTGATACGTCATATTCTTCTATAAGGAAGCAATCACTTTCTGGTATATTTTTTCATTTAGAAGGTATTGTGGAACACGAATACACGATGGATGTAATCTGAGTTACGCTATAAACATTTTTTTATATGGTATTGTGTCCACTGAGGTTTGCCAATTTCCAATATTGCATTGTGGTGCTTCCTACACTACATACTCTCCTGAATATTTTTTCCTTTCATGTAGATGTATCTTTCTAATATGTCTAGAACAATTATATAGGGAAATAGTCAGGCACTTGATATATGTTCTAAATAAGCGTCATATCACCTACAATGCCATTCATATTATATTATGGAATACCAAGAATCATTTTAGATAATATTTTTCTTTCTATCGGTATGTCCCAAGAGTGTAAACAATAGCTACTCCCCTTTCGAACCTTAGCTTGTCTTGCTTCACTTTCGCAACACATAGTTTCTCGACGATCTATTTCTAGACAAACTGTTTTTTCGTTTATCTTTTTTAGTGAGTGTCGACAAACTGAAAGTAGGATTATAAACATTCAATTTCTCGATATACCAGTATATTTCCCGATTTAATTAAGAGATGGCACCAGCGAAAAGTGCCCAGCGTATTAATTTGACACATACGCCAATTTGTTCCTCTGAGATATAGCTACAAACATACACAAGTTGAGTTTGCCAAAAACAAGCGTCTTTGTTTTATCGTTCAATGATCAAGTCGAGTTTTGTGCCTGAAAAAGAACATTTGCGACACGCATTGCTTTTCTTCTTTAATTAAGATAAGAAAGGTTGTGGAGAGTCATCGTGAACACACTTCATCGATTAGAACATGTGAGACATGGTTTCGACAATTTAAAAGTGGTGATTGCAATGTGAAAGACAGTGAGCTCTCTGGTCGACCACAAAAATGTAACGACGAGAAATTGCAGGCGTTAATGGATTATCCCCAACTCAAACTCAACGGAAATTAGCAGAAGCAATAGATGTATCACAATAAACAATCAACAGACGTTTCTGAGCAATGGGGAAGATCAATAAACTCGGTAAATGTGACCCAAACCATTTGAATGAACGGCAAATGGAAAATCGCAAAGTCACTTGTGAAATGCTGCTTCAACGCCACGAAAGGACATCATATTTCCATCGAATTGTGACGCGTGACGAAATGTGGATTTATTTTGAAAACCCGAAGCGGAAAAAATCGTGGCTTTCACTTGGCGAAGACGGTCTGTGGGGGTTCTCTATACCACATGGAGAACCAACCCACAATGCCAACCAATCTTGACCGCCAACAGCGTGTCACCTTAATCCAACTCCCCATCCCAAACCTGCAATACACACATTCGCAACCATGCAAAACTTGCAAGCGCATCTATCCCAATATGCAACAGCATCCGTCCTCAATCCGCAATTGCACACATTCTCCAATTTACCAGGAACCCATTTCTCAAGTTGAAATAAATGCATATTCCAATTTACAACGGAATATTAATATTCTCCCTCAATTACATCACCCCACATATACATTTCCCCGAAATTACTTCAGTTAATATCTTATCTAAATGATATTCCTTGCTTGCACCCAAGCAATTCCAATTTCCCCCGAAAACCACTTCGGTTCATTTCCTCCTTAAATTATACTTCTCGTTTGCAACCAAGCGACAGCTAACTCTTGATCATACTTTGCTATGCCGGTATACACAACCAACGAATCCAGCTCAGCTTATACGAGCATAGCAATCCCTCTCAAGTTCCTAGTAAGTGGTAGTAAGATTATTTAGCTATGACTCCACTGCCACGACGCGATGAACTTTTTCTTTCCCTTATTAGTCAGTCGTCGTTCGGCAACCGCCACGCGCACATCGGGAGTCCCCTGACAACCGCCGCGAGCACGCGTGCCAAATAAAGTCAGTTCGAACGTTCCCCTTTCAATTGCTGCGGGCACAGCGTCGAGGAATAAGTGAAACAGAAAAATAAAGGGGAACTTACAAACAATAACAACAACAGAGATTTTGCTTATAGGCTTTTACTTTGGTGATCGAATTTTGGGTGGCAGAATTTTAGCAGTGAACTCTCTAGTGGGGCGGTGGTGAACTGGTGCCATACGTTGGTACACGTTCTCCCGTATCCCCCACAGATCCTTCAGCACCAAGACCAAATCGCTTGGGCATGGAGACCATGCTCCGTGTCTGCTGGGACGAGAACGGTATTGTCTATTATGAACGCTTGAAGCCCTGCGAAACCGTTAATACACAACCCTATATCGAATGTTTAATTTAAACCATGCGTTAATCGGAAGACGACCGGAATGGCCCAGAAGACATTACAAAGTGATTTTGTTACACGACAACGCGCAATCTCACACAGCAAAACTAGTGAAAGATATCTTGAAATCGCTCGGATGGGGTATCCTTCTACACTCGGCGTACTCCCTAGAGTTGGCACCATCTGACTATCACCCCTTCGTATCAATGGGACACACGCTCGGAGAGCAGCACTTCAGCAATATCGAAGAAGTTGGGAAATGGCTCAATGGATGGTCTGTCGCGAAAGACAAGCAGTTTTCCTGGCATGCTATTCATAAATTATCTGAAAGATGGGCGAAATGTGTAGAAGCCGATGGTCAATATTTTGAATAAAATAAAATTCACCTAAAAAATTACATTTTTTTACCAAGTAACAGGATAAAACGTATCCTTTTCGATAGTCAGTTTAACGGCCGTCAGTTTTTAGAGAATCAGTTCCTCGAATAAAAATGTTTCGATTGTCAGTTTCGTCACAGTTCGTTCCTCGAGAGCTTGTTTCTCAACTGCCGGTTTTTAAGCAATCAGGGTTTTGACAATCGATTTTCTCCATGACCAGTTTCTAGACAATGAGTTTTTTGATAGTGCGTTTCTTGGCATGCAGTCTTTCATCAACGATTTTTTAAATGATTAGCTCTTCGACAGTCATTTTCTGACCCGTCAGTTCCATGACCGTGACTTTCTCAACTGTGATTTTCCAGACAATCATTTTTTCGATAGTCGACTTTTTTCCGGGCACTTTCTATATACAAAATTGCTCAACAGAGAGTTTCTATACCGACAGCTGCTCGACCAAGAGTTTCTCGACCAAGAGTTTCTCGAATAAGAGTTTCTCGACCAAGAGTTTCTCGACCAAGAGTTTCTCGACCAAGAGTTTCTCGACCAAGAGTTTCTTGACCAAGAGTGTCTCCACCAAAAGTTTATCGACCAAGAGTATTTCGACCAAGAGTTTCTCGACCAAGAGTTTCTCGACCAGGATTTTCTCGACCAAGAGTGTCTCCACCAAAAGTTTATCGACCAAGAGTATT
This sequence comes from Microdon myrmicae, assembly GCA_963931805.1. Classification (NCBI taxonomy): domain Eukaryota; kingdom Metazoa; phylum Arthropoda; class Insecta; order Diptera; family Syrphidae; genus Microdon; species Microdon myrmicae. The sequence goes on from OZ007499.1 coordinate 123,374,421, forward strand.
TCGACCAAATGTCTCTCGACCAAGAGTTTCACGACCAAGAGTTTCTCGACCAAGAATTTCTCGACCAAGAGTTTCTCGACCAAGAGTTTCTCGACCAAAAGTTTATCGACCAACATTATCTCAATCAAGAGTCTTCTCTCTCTCCCTCTCTCCCTCTCTCCCTCTCTCCCTCTCTCCCCCTCTCTCCTGCTTTATAACAACAAGTAGGCGAAACTACTATAACAAACAAAAATAAAATAGTAGGCGGCGAAAAATAAAACAAATGAGAAAAACGTAACATTCGCGACCAAACATTCTCGAAAATCTCTATCGACTAAGACTCTCGACCAAGAGTTTTTCGAGCAAGAGCTTCTAAATATATCAAGAGTTCATCGACCAAGAGTTTCTCGACCAAGAACTTCCCTATCAAGAGTTCATGACCCAAGGGTTTCCTAACCAAGAGCTTCCCTACCAAGAGTTCATCGACCAACAGTTTCCCGACCAAGATTTTTCGGCCAAAAGTTTCTCGTCTTAGACTATCACGGTGACGATTTTCTCGAGCAGGAGGAGTTTGTCGACCAATAGCTTCTAGACCGAAAGTTTCTCGACCAAGGGGCTCTCGGTCAAAAATTTCTCAAGCAAGACTTTCTCGAGGAACAATTTCTCGACCAAGACTTCCTCTGCTAAGAATTTCTCAATCAAGACTTTCTCGGGGAAGAATTTCCGGCTTTCTCGGCCAAGAGTTTCTTGATCAAGAGTTTGTCGAGGGTTTTTCGAGGAAGACTTTATCTTCTTGGCGTTTAGCTGCCCAATATCTACCCCATCCCAATTTAACCCCTCGATATTTAATCTCTCGGTTTTGATTATCTGAGAATTTAATCGCTCGATATATACGTACAGAATTTTAATTTCCTGTCAGAAGGCCTCGAAGAGATTGAACAAACTGCACAAATCGAGTGGAAGGCAAGAAAAAGGAATTTTATGTAGTTTTGCAACCGAAATTTGAATTCATCATCATCATCAGCATCGGCACTACAACCAGGATCGGGTCTGGGCCTTATTTAACAAATCTCTCCACCGGTCCAGATTTCGAGCCGATGTCATCCAGTTTGACACTCGCAGGCTCTAGGCGCCCTTGTCTCCGCCATCCCTCCATCGCAGACAAGGTCTGCCGCACTGTCCCCTTCAATACATCCTGCCAAAAACGACTTTCCGGGCAGGCACCTCTTCGCTCATTCGATTTAGGTGTCCCGCCCACCGGAGCTTCAAGGTAGATCGTTGTAGCATCTCCGGAATCGTCGAAATTTGAATTCACGTTGACTATAATGTAGGTTTTTAGGTATCACATGAAAAAGCTGTCGATGCCTTTATAAATAACATTACGCAAGAGGAGATAGATAGGGCATCTCAAGATCGTTTCGTATTCAGATGGCATGGAATCGTGCCTAAAGGGCTGCCTTGTGGCGAAAGAGGCATAACTAGCAAAGGAGATGGTGGCATGGGTATAGCGTTTGAAATGATAGTGAAGAACGTTTGATTCGAACTGATGCTATGACAGTTAGAATCACCAAAAATTGAACCAATGCGTAACACATCAGGCTACTGGCCGCGTGTGCGAATTCGATTTTTAAACTCGCGTACATTCAACTGATGCGGAATTGTTATGTTATCGCTATGGTATACGGCTCTGATGCATTTTCTTATTCGATTTTCGTTCGGTGTTCTTCACTATTTGCTTGTGTATTGTGTGTGTATCTGTTAGAGACGCTACATGGGTCTAAAGGGAACGGTTTGAAAATGGGTTGAAAGGTAAGATGCTATATAATATATATATTATAAATTGGTAAACGACTTATCGAAGATTTTATCAAAATCATATGAAATTATATCGCATTCATTCTCTAAATCGGAGATGACAAACGGGAAACAATTTCAAGATAGGTGTAACACTTAATATACCATAACTTTCTAGAGGGCATGTTGAAGAGAGATAGACGACCTGTACCGAAAACTAAGGTATCGTATAGAATATTTTTGGAAAGTTTGCGAGTATGTGAAAGTTGTGGGTCGACAACTAGATACTTCACTCCACGACCTTCACTTTGGTTTTATATTTATATCCACCTAAAAGTGAGAGAGATAGCCGAAATAGATAAAAAGTAGAGACGGAAAGGTTGACAATAAACGTTTTAAGAAATATGGCTCGAGTACCATTCGAATACAAGTGAAGAATTCATCACTGAGATACTTCTTTTTGACATTAATCGTCTTATTAATGTGTGTGGGGTTGACTCGTGACATAAGTGCTGATACTCTAGTCGAATATTATTCATGCTCTGCCAATTTCGTATTATATTATGCTTCTTGTTAGGACATAATGCCATCAAATATATCAAGATCGATATAAGGCCAACCATTCCTTTTCCCAATCATTCATAATATTTTAAAGACATCTTTCATTGCGAACTCATTTTTTCTGAGATTTTGATTTGTTTCAATGCAATAACAAATCTCATTCACATCCACTTACACCGAATAGCATTTAGAGCAACATCTATAATACTTCATTACTCGTTACCATAGTAAAGGCATCTTCAATATGTGTCCCGTTCATTTATTGGGAGTGTTTGGCATCCAATCATCACTTCATTCGTTCTTAAGAGCAATTTCGTAAAACATATCTCGTGCAATATCCCATACACAATACCGGAAACGATATCGCCTATGTATTCGTTTTCCCTTATAACTTAAACGTATCGAATTGTATGAGAGCACCAAGTGGTCTCCACCCTTTCAATTGTCTGGTATCATCCAACAAATTGAATTCTCGTATTTACCGGACCAGCCTTCTGTGGAATTATCGACAGGAAAAATGTCCTCCGAGGAAAAATGGATAAGAAAACCCTTAAAGGACTAACATATATCCCTCTACATGCTTCATTTAATGCGACCATCTGCTCCGTGGCTCTTCCACATTCCAGGTTACAGTCGTTGAGGAAAATCAATATCCTTACATTGTATGCGCTATACACACCCAACCAAGGACCCTAAAATTCAAACGAAAGGAAGCACGAACTGTGGAAAATCTGCAAGTCAAAACAGTTATTATTTTGTTGACCACTCTCAGTTGGTGACGGTCGCAGGGCTCATAACTGCCGCAAAGTCCTTATAATTCCCGGCATCATTCTCGTAAGGCTTGGCAATGCGAAGTCGTCCACTTCAAATGGGGATCAAGTAAATATTAAACTGGGGGAGACGTCCCACTCTTCGAGGATACGCCGAGTTGATGGAATCGCTAGGCTGGCAAGAAGTAAGGCGTGTATGATGTGAGGTCGTTAGCGGTTGTACTTTTATGTCAAAGACAATTTCTTTTCTTTAGCCGTAGGATAATTTCTGATTGGCGTACTCATGACAGATATCCTTATCGCCGACAGCTATGATAATTTTCTCAAAGTCCATCGCTTGACTGGCTCCTTTCATGATTCGTTGACGATTTTGGTGCGGGGACAATATAAAATTACAAATTAAAACGTCTTAAACAACGAGCAGCTAGCGCAGAAGTTGCGCCTTTTGTCTTTTAAAACAATGGGCCATTCCACCCGTCGGCAGGATCTCAGGAAGCATAACGATGTTGATGTAGAAATCATAATTGTGTTCATTTCTGCCTGGTCGGTTGCTCCTGTTCAGCAACGGTTCGCTTGTACGCAAATGGTAATTTTCTCCCACATTTGACGGGGACATTTTTTATCATTAGGGGGGCATTGTTTGTGACAGCACAACTGACACTGACGCAAATAATAAACGACTAAGTGGAAGTGAAGTGCTGTCGAGTTATATGTACAGATTGACGACGGACTTGATATAAAATACTTGGATTGACCATAAATTCTTATCTTGACCTTCAGCCTGTAAGACATCGTTAATTACTTTACCATACAGCATTCACGTTTCGTGTCCTTTATAGCAGCGTATCTCGCATCGCTGACTAGCTATTAGCAGTCGATATTTCGCAGGGATCTGCTCAATTACTCTCCAAGAATTGTCAAAGATTGCAGATAGAAAGACAAATGCCTTTTGATTTACTTGAAAAGTTGCTGTTAGTGTCCTTATTTAAGGCACATAATGAATCCACCGAAAAGGAGTAGATGTGATTGTGAGAAGCAGACGCGTTCGTTTAGTGTGCTGGCATGCTATCCAACGCAAAGGTGATTAGTTGAGATTTATTGACGCAGTTAAATGGTATGGACGGCACAATCTGGTCCTGTAATTTCATTGCTACCGAGATTGAATTGTTTCAAATGAAATACGACACAGAATTCATAACAAATTGGTGAATTGTGCCATCAGTGGACTTCAAAGTAGGCAAGGGTATCACCGATAATGGGAATTTAAAACATTTAAGGATCCGACTAGGAAATAAATCGTGATTTAATCTCTCGGGTCACAAAAGGAGCATCAGAGGGATAACAACAACAACGAGCGAAAAAATAATACAAGCATGTATTACTGGTAATGTTCTAGGGATTTCATGGCAACAGAATTTGTGGCAGGAGTAGGTGATAAATTTTCCAAAGGGGATCTACTGAGTGTTGAGAGACTAGTGGGTACATAAGACCCCTTGGTTTTCGCTGTTCTTCGCATTAAGTGCGAGTCCAACCGGAATGAACGAGGACACAATTTTCTAAATAACTTTGGGTAATATCTTGCTTGGAAAATTATGTTAGCAACCTCTGTTTAGTTGTGTTAATCGCCCAGACTCCTTTTTAATCGAATGAAATATAATGCTACAGGCGCAAGAAGGAAAGTAATACATATGCATTTCGATAGATAGGCATGAAGTGAATTTTTGGTGGTGTTGTAGGTGTCATTGGACCACTAGCCGCAAAGGTGCTCTTAAATCTACCTTTTACATTATAAAAGACTTTCACCGGCAGGTGATATTTCATGTGCGCAAGGTAGCCAGCAATGTTGTGTATATGAAATCGGCGAGAGTAAGGTGTATACCTTGCTGACTTCTCTCTCGGCATTCTCAATTGATTTATTGGATCCAAATTACCTCTTATCTTCAGTAAAATAAGATTATCTTGATTGCTTTATTCAGGTGTTGGTATCTTAGATGGTAAGTAGTTACCTGACGATTATCTCTGTGTGTTGGCATTTTAGATGTTAACAAGCTCCTTGATAGTTTTACTAGGCTGTTGGTATCAAAGAATCACCCCGCGAATATGTTTTTAAGCAAACTGACACTTAACATTTTGGGAATTGAAATATTTCTCAGTGGCACAAGGGTAATAACATTGCCCGGAAAAACAAATTATTATGGACAATTTAACAAGTCTCGGATAAGGACCGGATACCGGTGGAGAAACTTGCTAAATAAGGCCAAGACCGGATCCCGGTTGTAGTGCCGATGATGATGATGATGATGACGATGACAAATATTTCTCAGCGTCTTCCCCAGAATCCATGACTACTTTCTCGCGATCAGGTAAATTTTAATGTACTTCCGCGAATTCTTTGTTAGCAATTGTGATACTAGACAACATGCAGACACAATGTGGGACTTTGGCCAGCCTTCCACCGCGTAAAAAGGCTGGTAATTGTTAGTTAATGCTCTTCGTGAAACTAGATTGTTTTTTCTTTTTTACAAAATACGTGATTCTTAAGCAGTCTTGGATATCAAAACCATAGTGCCAACGGAAGATCATGAAATTGAATGCCTGGAGATTATAAAGACGATGAAACTGACGAACAGATAGGAAACGATGCTTTACGCCTATATTGTAATGAACGCTCTTTCGAAAAATGCCAAAGATATCGAACCTATGTGTCATATCTCCTAACTTTGCATAACAAAATAATATGTGCTATAAAAGTATAATTTTGTAATAAATAGTTAGACCAACATATCGTAAAAGATTTAAAGACCGAGTGATACGCTGGGCTCCAATACTCAACCGCCCAATGGCCTACCACCATACAAAGCTATATGCTTCGGAACATGGCTGAAACGGTTGTAACAGGTAGTAAGTCAGTTGCAATCCTAGTCCTCCGGTGAGATAACACCTATCATATCTGCGATTCATATTTCCACGCGGATAATAATAGGGAGAACAACATACAAGTAACTAATTAAATATCCAAATTATAACCAACTGGTCTCCATGGAATAGGTTGCCCTCCGCAACATTATTAGTGTCCAACTAGTACCAGCATTGTAATATCAGAGGACTAGGTTTCCCTAATATAAGTGTAAAAGCGGTTCATCACGTTTACAAATAGCGAGCCCGTGATTCGAATCCGCGGAGACTCCGATGGACATGTGTGGTTTCTCTATATCACATGGAGAACCATCCCACAATCCTAACCTAATTTCGACCGCTAACAGCGCGTCACATTATCCCTTATCCCACCGTTCGGCTATTTTTCCTGTAAAAGAGCATAGCTGAATACATTATTCTATGCCGATAATGGAGAATTGAATTCAGCTACCTTTTGCCATAAGGCAACTCCATTTTTGCTAGCCCATGGGATTTCCATCGGAAATCATATCATCTCGGGTAGCAACAACAAGTCGAAGCAAACGACCCCGTCGCATCATAGGGAAACCGCTGGGGAATTTATCAAAATATCTAATTACTTTTCATGATAAATTACCCTAGCCAATTTGGCGTCACTTCGGCTTTTCTCCAGACACTTCATTCACTGGGGATCAATGCCCTCTTTTCGCAGGTGAATAGCATCAGCTTAATTTTCCCCTCCTTCACCGTTCTGTTTTCGTACAGATCAATGTACCTTGAGTTCACCATATTACCGAATTAGGTCAATGGGTTTCGCTCAGAACTACATTGATTCATGCACATACAACCAAATCCTCCCTAGATAATCATACATCGAGTTTCTGTTCTCTCATTGCCCCGCTTTCTTCGATCATCAATTTACCGAAGTAATCCACCACATATCGACGAGCGTGGCAATGAGAGAGCAGAAGTATGTTCTCTTTTGGTTGTCAAGTGCCATAACTAAATTATCCAATTCCATCCCTTTTCGAGTCAGTCATTTCATAACCATCACCACGGTCGCATGCGGATGCATACGCTCGCGCGCGAAGAAAATCGAAGGACATGTCTGTCGGCAGTTTGTGTATCAACAACCATTCCCATTAAAGAGTTAAAAATAGTTTGATTTTAAATTAGATCCATTCCAATTCAGTTCGGTCAGCAAGTCTTCGTTGTTCGATCTTATAATGCACACAGTTTTAACTCGTGGAAAAGCCACCGTGGCGTACTCACTTAGTGTGTTGGCGTGCTTTACATTCTGCTGCTTCCTATCAACAGTACACATAAATTATATAAATAAAAACAAATTATTACCACCTGAAATAAAAAAAAAAATTAACCTAAAAATAACTTTCAGTGCATTTGCTTATTTCCTCTTCTCGGGTGAACAATTTTCTTTCTGCGGATTTTCGTTGGGGGTTTTTAAGGAACACTTGCCGTACGTCGGCATCCATACATTTACCCCCCACAGACACATCGTTGGACTCGACATATCGAAATTGGTCAGGATACGACTTGCATCTGAAATTTAATTTTAAAGGTGAACTCTGTCACTTGATCCGATCAGATTTGATTTGCCAGGGAAGAAGCATTAGCTTTATTTATATATAAATTGTTTAAGCTCCCTCGATGGCTTGACCCCTTCGCACATGACAAATAAATAGCGACACTGTGGCGACTCTAATTAGCTTCACACAAGCTCGAAAAACGTTCGCCCAGTAAAAATTGCAATACCCTTACCAGAATATATTAAACGTAAAGTGAATTTACGATCCTTGTTAATCTGGTGCCGACTGAGTCTTCCTTCGCGGAGATGTTAGCAATTGGTGCTGTACCAAAAATGCAATTAATAATATATATCCGCAATCAATGTGCTTGCCAACATGTAAGCTCACCCAACCCCCAAAAAGCCGCGCTAAGTTTAGCTAATACATCAAAAGCCTCGCCGTAAGTTCAATCAATGCATCAAAAGCTATACACTTCCTAGATGGTGGTACATGGTCTACAATCTGAAATTCAGTGAAATTCAGAAAATACGCATAGCCTAGCTGTGTCCGAAGCCAACGATCGTAGGGAAGAGAGCTATTATCGGTTGAAAATCTTTCTGCCAAAGTATGAAAATAAAAACAGCACAGAGAGCTATATAAGTCTGGTGTCTATCAGAAAGCAATTTATATATTGAGTCCAAACAGAATTTAAAAGAGAACGTTGTCTTTTACAAACGGTGGCCGTAAACGATATAACATTAAAAAAGATCTGTGGGGGTATAAGTTGAGATGTGCCAGCGTATGGCACGTATTCCTTATATCTCCCATCGATCCGTAGGAAGGTATTGTTCGAATACTAAGGTCAGAAAAAAGTTGCTCGAAACCCCAGGTTTGTCGTATAGCCATTCGTCTCTCAAAATGCGGCATCGATTTATGTTCACCTTTATTGAGGAATGTGTAATTGTAAACATTTATGGGACGCACGTCCACTTCCTGATTGTATCGAATCCGATGCGCATATTGGACGACATCTCCTTCGAGTGGATAGATAAATAAACGATTGAAGTCTAATTCGAATAAGTGAGTTAAGACACCAAAGTAATCAATAAAAAAGATAACAGATAGTACTTCCAGCAGGCGTTTTAATTTATTGAAAATATTCACTCGCGGGGACATTCCGATGCCGTCACACAACATATAACTCAGATAATATTTCTTATAATTATTAATCGTCACTTTCGACCATACAACGTACAAATTGAACCGACTAATTTAACATAAGATTGAGTGTCCGCGGACGAGCATGTGCATAAGCATGCACACGCGGCGGTAGTCAGCGACACAACCTTACTAGCTCAATCACGTTAATCGACTGACTTGAAAAGGGAAGAAATTGGATACAACCAAAAGAGAACATACTTCTGATCTCTCATTGCCACGTTCTTCGATGTGTAGTAGGTTACGTCGGTAAACTGATGATCGAAGAGAGCGGGACAATGAAAGAACAGAAACACGCTGTACGATTACCTTGGGGTGGATTTGGTTGTATGTGCATGAATCAATGTAGTTCTGAGCGGAACCCGTTGACCTGATTCGGTAGTATGGTGAGTTCAGTGTACATTGATCCATACGAAGACAGAACTGAGAAAGAGAGGGGAATTGAGCTGATGATATTCACCTGCAAAAAGAGAACATTGATCCCCAGCGAATGAAGTGTCTGGAGAAAAGCCGAAGTAACGCTAGGGAAATATTATCACGTGATTCAATCGAATGTGGTGATAAATTTCCCAAGCGGATCTGCAATGATGCGACAACTTCGTCCGGCTGGATTTGGTTGTCGCTAATCGACATGGACACGAGTTGCCGTATGGCAAAAAAGGTAAGCTAAACTCATTTATGCATTGTCTGCGTGGTACAACGAGTTTAGCTATGTGTCCTTGGTGGAAACATGCTTTGCAGGTGAACAGGTAAGTAGGGGGAAATGAGGTTGATTTAACGCGCTGTAAGGCGGTCGAAACTAGGTAGTAATTGTGGTTGGAATTGTGGGTTGTTTCTCATATAGAATAGAGAAACCCCCACAGATCCATACTACGTATAATCTACCACGTAGCGGCGATTACTTCCTATGTATAACTTACAGTCGACCTCGTCCCTATCGGGCCATTTACTAATAATCGTTTATGAACCAGCGGTTTGATTCAGGCTATCATTCCTTTTATCTTTTACTACGCATTATCCTTAACTTTATTTATTCGGGTAAGATTATATATACGAGGGTGGACTGAAAAGTTTCCGACCTCAACGTGAAGCTGGCGGCACTCGTCAATAAAAACTAGTGAATGTAGTTGTGCAACTTTTGACAGTTACTCACCATTTCAGCCATTTTGGAGGGGTAGTTTTTATTTAACAGTAGTTTGAGTGAGTAAATGTTTTTCTTTTTTGTTGAGCCGATTCCACCTTTGCAGTCCACTGTTTTGACTGTATTTTTTTTCGGGCATATAATGGTGTATCCAAGGTTCACTGACAGTAATTATTCGGTGCCAAAACTCGAATTTATTGCGCTTAAACTGAGCCAACAGAACGTTGGAAATATTCATTCGAACACGTTTTTGGTCTAACGTGAGCAAACGCGGCACCCAACACGCGGAGAGCTTTTTCATGCCCAAATCTTGATTTAATATGTGACAAACGCGTCCTTTGGACACTTTCATAGCCTCTGCTATCTCTCTCACTTTAATTTGGCGATCGTCTAGCACCATTTGGTGCACTTTGGCGATGTTATCGTGAGTTGTTGCAGTTTTGGACGTCCCGAACGTGCATCGTCTCCCAAGCTCTCACGGCCACTTTTAAGTCCAGCTGCCCAAAATTTCACTGCCGTAAATGGTGGTGCAGAGCCTCCGTACATAGAGTCCAACTCGTCGTTGATTTGCGTAGGCGTATTGCCTTTCAAAAACAAAAATTTAATGACAAATCAATACTCAATTTTGTCCATTTTCACAAAAACACTCACATCGACTCACTCAAACGACTACCAAATAAAAACTACGCTTCCAAAATGGCTGAAATTTTGGTGAGTAACTGTCAAGAGATGCGCAACTACGTTCAGTAGCTTTAATTGACGACTGCCGCTATCTTCACGCTATCTTGGTGAACTTTAGCGATGATATCGTCAGTTGTTGCAGTTTTTGGATCTCCCGAGCGTCCATCGTCTCCCAAGCTCTCACCGCCACGTTTAAATTCAGCAGCCCAAAATTTCACGGTGGTAAATGATGGTACTGACTCCCCATACACAGAGTCCAACGCATCTTTGATTTACGTAGGCGTATTGCCTTGCAAAAACGAAAATTTAATGACAGATCGATAGATCGGTCGAAAATGGCTGAAATTTCGGTGAGTAACTGTGAAAACATGGAAAATTTCATTCACTAGCTTTATTGACGAGTGCCACTATCTTCACGTTGAGGTCTGAAACTTTTCGGTCCACCCATGTACGAGGGTTGCCTCTTATGTTTCGGGATTTGGCAACCCTAGTGTTGCAATCCGGCAATTGACAGCTCTGTCGTAAAGTTGGACATTTTCGAGGTTATAAGCACTCAGAACGTTTTGACATACGAGCGCTATTTGTGTTGTTTACAGTAACTTAAAAGATTCATCTCAGCCCAAAAATGGAATTAAATCGTGAACATTTTCGTGCGATTATTTTTTACAATTTTCGGCGTGGATTAACTCAGCAACAGTGCATGGATGAACTTAATTCAATTTTTGGCGATGAAGCTCCATCAAGGACCAGTGTTTATCGATGGTATGGTGAATTCAATCGTGGTCGTAGTTCACTCCAAGATGAATTTCGTGAAGGTCGTCCAAAATCAGTTGTTGTTCCGAAAACCATTGATGCTGTGCGCGAACTGATATTGGAAGATCGTCATGTGATCTATCGTGAGATTGAGACAACCTTAGGTGTTAGTGGGACCAGCATACATTCAATATTGCATAAACATTTGACTGTCAAAAAAATTTGTTCGCGTTGGATCCCACACAATTTGTCAATCGCCCAAAAAAGGCTCGTGTCAATTGGTTGAAAGAAATGCTCAAAAATACGGTCGCGGTGCTTCGAAACACGTCTATGACATCGTGACAGGTGATGAATCGTGGATTTACGCGTATGAGCCCGAAAGTAAACAGCAGTCGACTGTCTGGGTGTTTCAAGATGAGCCAAATCCAACAAAAGTTGTTCGCGCACGAAGCACTTCCAAGCAAATGGTCGCCTGTTCTTTCGGAAAAACTGGACATGTCGCAACCGTACCACTAGAACAACGCAGAACAGTCAATTCTGAGTGGTACACAACCATTTGTTTGCCAGTTGTCTTCCAAGAAATCAGGAAAACCAACCGCCGAAGACGGATCACTCTTCACCACGACAATGCGAGCTCTCACACATCGGCTGCGACAACTGCATTTTTGAGCACCCAAAACATGGGATGGGTCATCCGCCGTATAGTCCTGACTTGGCACCGAATGACTTCTTTTTATTCCCGTACGTAAAAAACAAACTGAGAGGTCAACGTTTTTCGACACCTGAAGAAGCGGTTGCTGCATTCAGAATGCATGTGTTGGAGATACCTCAATCAGAGTGGCAAAAGTGCTTCGACAATTGGTTCAAACGCATGCAAAAGTGTATAGATCTTCATGGGGAATATTTTGAAAAACAATAAAGTGATTTTCGATGATCAATATTTGTTTTTGTTCTCTAATCCCGAAATATAAAAGGCAACCCTCGTATATTATGTTGTACAGATGTAGATCATGTTGTACAGATTGTTAATGATGACTCTGGGCTTTTTTTCCGTACATTGTATACTGCCATTTCTAGTTGTGTCGCACAGTCTTTATGGTGCAAATGTTCCATGTATGGGGTAGTATGCATCAAAAGAATAGAAGTATACCAGACTAGCAATCGTTTTTAAAATTGCACTACGGTACTGCCGCCAGTTCTTTGCAGACTTTTCCGTATATCTTATGCTGGTAAAACGCACACCTCCTGTCAGTTTGAAAGCCCCTCAAAATCGCCCAAGCCAAAGAAAGGAAAAAAGGCAAAGATAAAATATTTCTTGCCTGTAAAAAGTAACTCGGTTTACCTGAGTCGGATCTGGCGATGTTCGATACGTGTTCATGCCACGATACATTCCCACAGACCGTGACGCCGAGCAATTTCAAGCTTTCCCCAGATTCGAGTGCTTGGCCATTCATCACCAGCTGTGGAACCGATGATCCACTTTTCTTTGTTAATGCTGTATATTGTGTCTTCCTTGCATTGAAAGCGACAAGATTGGCCTTTTCCCACTGCAGAACCTTACCCTTATTGTATTTGAAATACAACGAACTCCTAAAGTATTTCCAATACGGATTCTACAGAGGCGATCCATGGATGGTTGTTTGAGCTTTGTAACAAATATGTCGACCTCTGCAGTAGAAGGACGAAATTACCGGTCAATAGTTTTACTGTCCACTTTGTACCAGATGATGCAAAAGATTCAGAGTAAAATGGGCTGCTAAATGATCGCCAACGCGGATTCAATACCAAGCGTTCGACGAGCCACCTGCTATTCCAAACATGGTGAATCAAATATAGTCGCCTTGAGCATTTCCAACGTTCTTGACAGCGTCTGGAACAGGGCGCTACTAGCTAAGATTCGGTCTTTTGGACTGTCTGGACAACTATCTGATTGGATAAAGGGTTTTCTCAAAAGTGGATCGATTCCAATTATTTTATGCAGCGCACCTGTGGATATTTTTTCTATTTATTCCAGAATCCCCCAGGGTGCTATACTGGTGGTTTTTCTGATTCATATAGCGGGTAATTTTTTTTTTTTTTTGTTGAAGATAGCGATCCGGTTTTCTCATTTTCGTCCACGTAATACTGCAACGTCTCATCCCCAAATCGAGATATATTCAAAACCCTGCCATGGGGTACGACCTGTTTCGTTGATTTCAACGCGAAGAAGCCCCATCACGATGACGATGTTTACAAGAAGAAACGGATGGTGTGATGCTAGACGACAACTCATCAAATTTTAGGGAAATTAAAGTTGCTCGAAGTGAAAATCAGTGGGAATGTGTCGTGATATGAACCGATGGTTTAAGGGGGAACCTTATGTAAATAGCTTGTTTTTCAGGATTTTTTTTTTAAATGTAATGCGCCGATTAATTTGCAATTTAAGGCACAATTTACTTACTTTATAATATTTAAAGAAAATATTTTTTTAAGACTAATCGTTAACAATAAAACGGTGTACTGGCGGCTTGAAAACAGCGTCTTGAAAATCGGTCGTGCAGCATACAGGTCACAAAAATGGCCTGAAACAAAAAAATACAAAATGGGTTTTTTAGTTTATGCAAAAACGCTTAGCATAACGTTCCCCTTTTATTAAAATTTGCAAATTTACAAAAATGGCGAAGTTTTGAAAAAAAGGATTTTCCTTTATAAACAATTGGTAATAACAATGTTTTAAATAAAAAAAATAAAAAAATCGGAGCCCGTCATACTGAGGCCAAATATCTATAGAATTTCTATACCAAACTTCATAAAGATCGAATGATTAGTTTTTGAGCTACGTTGCACGGCGTGCGAAATTTTGCGTTTCGAGAAAAACGCGTTTAAAGTTTGAGTAATAGAAAAATCGTGGAAAAATTCGTAATTCGTTCTAACTTACCGCAGTTGTTTGCTAATCTGCGAGTCCAGGGCCATAGAGTAGACCTTCCTCTTCTTCAAACTGTTCTGGCCTGAACCGAAGGGCCGAGCGTCGGACGATCGCTCGACTATTTGAGTGGTCCGCCCAATTAGACTGTTTACTTTCTTTTGAAAATCAAGTACAAAGAGGTCTCGGATCACTTTCTAACTTTTTTTCTCGTATTATTGAGGTAATTTCCTATCAATTTAGGCAAAAACAAAAAATGGCTAAAAAATTTCAATTCACATAAACATGTTTTACCTCTGCACAACTTTTCCTCAGCTACAAATGCAAAATAGGATTTGCTTTCGAATTCTGTTGACGAATTTGGAATTTCGCTGTCAAGCATACCCCTTGACTTAATCGATAACATTCAGAGAAGAGTAATCTCCTTAATTAACAACTAACATCAACATTACGATCACTGTTACATCGAAGGAGCGTGGCGTCGCTTTGTATCTACTTTAAATATTACCACGGCTACCGCCCCTTGAGAATCGGTGATATCATCCCAAGGAATTTGTTTTATTTTCGTCGCATAAGGCAAAACGGCGGAAACCATCAGCTTACTATACATCTCTCGACGCATATCCATTTCTATTTCAAAATTCGTGTTTTATTTTTATGTACCCCTAAAAATAAGATAAATGTCAAAACGTATGGAACGTGGGACGAGGTAGACGGCAAAGAAAGGTGGTAGAGATATATATTAGCCTTGAATGCTCGGATATTACAAAGCCGAGGGAACAGATGATGAATCTGTGTATTTCACATTCATTTGGTTTGGATAAAGAATAGTTCTCTTGGCACAGAATGGTAAGATTGTGGAACTCCCTTCCATCATGAGTATTTTCAGAGCGCAAAAACGGCTGCAACTGTTCAAAACTAACTCGTTTTTCCTTAAAGCAAACAGTATACAACAACAATAAGTTGTACGTTAGAACTAGATATGCGTTAATTTTTTTTATACATTTGAACTATGTGCCAAAATGTGTCGACCAGAAAAGTGTATGGTTACTGGATGATGACTATCTTGTATATAATTAAAAATGACAATTAATTGAAAATATGATATTTAACTTTCAGGAGCTTTCCGTCGCCTCTCTTTTCTGCAATACTTCACTGTTCTTTATGTCTTTTTTCTTTCTTCCTTTTTTATCGTCAGCCTTGATATTACATCCCCGAGATTTCTATCCATTCTTCTCGCCACTGGTTTTCTGTTATCATCCGGTGGTCAGGTGGTTGTTTCCCTTTGCCTTGCGGCCCATCCTTTTTCTTCCTCTAAGCTTCCATTTTTGCCTACTGTGTCTTCTGTTTTCTGCCTACTTGTTTTCAAGTTTTCGCACCCGCCGGATTTTATCTCCTTTCAAATATTTCTCATTCATTCCCTATAATTTATCCACATTCAATGTCCCACAATTGTATCACTATTTACCACCAACTTCAAGAGCCGTAAAATTGTGGCATCATTCAAGAAAGTAGTAATCAACGTGCTTAATGGGCCTACATTAGAGTCCCTGTTAGATACAAAGTAAAATTGATGAAGCCGGAAATACCATAATTATGAGCATTAAGGATACCAACTAAAGAATATGGTAATCCCTGATGGTATTAAAATCGCTTCATCCTCTTAATACCAGTCACCACTGGGGATGTAATCTAACTTGTCAAAGAGGACAAGGACGTGCGGAAATTAATCAAAATGGAATAAAAAATCAGTTGTGTGATAGGAGCCGGATGCGCACAAATGGTCAGCAAGTTGGGCTACTGAAATGACCAGAAGTTTCGAGTTAAGAAAAGCTACCTCCACCTCCACCCCCCCCAACAAAAAAGAATGATAATATAGGTATATCACGATTGGGGAAAAAGGCCAAACTCTGGTAGACGGGTATATCGGACGGATCCTGAACTCACAGGAAGCAGATTAAGAATTTAATGGCTTAATCACTTACCAGAAGCAGTGACGTTGTGAGAAAAAAGGGTCAACTGCTCGGAGTTCACTGAGTGGACTTCAGTTTATATTTTGTGGAAGGGTATTTGTGGTTATTGCGACAGTCTGTTGAAATCCTTTGTTTTGAAGAAGACATGAATGAGTACACTCCTGGATTTCGTTGCCGTTCATTTTGACAGCAAAGCAACATTAGTTTAGATATTTTTTATCGTTTCTACTGTTTCTCTTAGACACGACACTTTCACAATAGTAGAATATTTAATACCCGAATGAAAAATCCGCTGTTGATTTAGATGGCTAAAGAGCGCTGTTACCTTAAAGCTTTATATGGTTTCTATTTCTGTTTTTTCTTATTGCGATATCTGTTTTAATGAACATGTGGGGAGAAGGAAGTATTGTGCCAGGCATGGGCACTCGGTTCACTTCCTTCCATCAGCTTAACGAAGACAAAGTTCCGCGTTAAAGAAAGTCACAAACAAAAGAAGTAAATGCACCCAGGAACTGCAGCCGCAAAAGGAAACACACTGTTATTCTGTTGAAGTAAATGTTTTTTTATTTGGTTTCACTTTCATAATTAACTTTGTTCTTAGCCATTATTAAATATGTTAGTGTTTTGATACTTTGTGGCGGGTTTCTCTATTCTACATGAGAAACAACCCACAATTCCAACCAACATTTCCACCTAATTTCGACCGCTTTCAGTGCGTCATACTTACCAATTTCCATTATATGTATTCCCCTGTAAAACATTTCAAACGGACGTATAGCTAAACTCATCATCCTTTGCAGATAATGCATAATTGAGTTTAGCTACATAAATGTCATACGGCAACTCCATTCTTGCTAACCATGAGTTTCCAATCGGAAATCTCATAATGTCGGTTAGCAACAACAAGTCTAAAAGAACGACGCTGTTGCAACATAGCAAAATAGCTGGGGTAATTTCAGCGTCTTAGAGTCTGGTTCTCACGCCAATTATTTCCCAAACATCAGCGGCGTCCTATCGACTTTCCCTCAGATCACCCATTCGCTTGGGATCAATGATCTCTCTTTGCGGGGGAGTAACATCCGCTAGGGTTCTCTCTCATTCGTATTTCTTTCCACGGTTCAATGCGCTTTAACTACACCATAGCCGTACCACTGGGTCAGTAGGTCGTGTCAGTAGCTGCATCTGATACCAACACACACAACCAAAGCTACCCCGAGATCACAGCATATCATGTTTTCTGTTCTCTCATTCTTCGTGTCCGTCAATTACCCTATTAACAAAAGTTACTCATACTTTGACGGGCGTGAGATTGAGAGAGCAGAGGCGTGGTATCTTTTGGTAGTCCTGTGTGTAGAAAGAAATATGAATTTCAACCCTAATTCACCCCAGTCACATCTCAATCACCACTGCGTGCAGTCACGCTGCCGCACAAGTTAGTTTTCATCCACCGAGGTGTTCTTACACACAACAGGAGTCGCGCGTTATTTTGCTTTTAACACAGTCGGTGTAAAAAAAAAGGAATTTCAACTCTCGCAGAGTGCGCATCTCGAGAACGATCAACTGATTGGAAGTATATATGTATCTATCATATTCAAAGGAAATACCAGTGTAATCTAAATCAAAAAAAAATAAACTAAATGTTAATTAAGTTAAATAAATAAAAAAAAGTGTTTTCCTGTCTTTTGCGGATATTTCCTTCGGAGTAACAAGTGTCAGGGGTTTGTAAGTGAATTGGCACATATACATTGGCATCATACTTCAACCCCCACAACTTCACTTAAACTTATTATGGCATTAACTTGATTTTTATTAATTTAATTTAGTACACATACGACTCCAGGTATTTCGCGTCCTCGGTGCGCCACGAGGAGCGGCAACGACCGTGGTGGTCGGCGGATGGAATTAGACTCGTGATATAACTCGCGTTTGGGGTGAGTTTGTGGTGTGGTCCTCGTAATGGAGGTCATGGTGGTATGTGTGTGATCGTTCAGATCTGTGTTGTTTACCCATGCGTGAAGGCAATGACGAAACAAAGCACGCAGGCGGCAAGGACAAAGGGATCGGGAAGATCGTTGTCTATGAAGTGCATCGCGTCTAAATAAATAGACGACGATGCTTCGAAGAAATATGGTAAGAGGAAAGATGAGACGAAGGCCTCATAAAAGATGCCGAATAGACATTGGGAAAAGGGGCTAATGGGTTGGTGGACTAAACGAATCCCTTACTTACATATGTATACGCAGGGTAATTCCCTGCGACAGAGAAAGGAATTGGAGATTGTTTGTTAGTGGGAAAACAAATCATCGGTAGGATATTATGCATGTTTACATGCGTAGGAATTCGGTTTTATGGCACTAGACGCTAGATGCGCGTATTTGCTTTTGTCCCTTAGACAAAGGGTCTGCAAGATACGTGCATGTCGAAAGATAAGGGTGACATGAGGAACAAAATTGCTTGGCAAACAATGGTGCCGGAATAGTTTTCCTACTTATAATACATGTATGAATGCCCATGTAGGAAACATTCTTTGCAAGCATTTCCAGGTAATGCATTGAAAACATTAACTATCCTTGGGAAGGAAATGTTTTTGCTGCGGGGAGGTTACGGTGCAGGTGTGAGAAGGCTGGAATTTGCCTGGCAACCGAAGATACCGAATAGGTTTCGGTTTTATGCGCCAGTATAATGGAAAGAATTCTCGTAGGGAATTTGTATGCGAAGAGATGTAAGAAAGGTAAGCTTTATTTTACAGGGACTTTTAGATTATAAATTTGATAACCTAGATGCGTAAAGCACTTAAGGTGGTAATGCGCTTAAATTAGCGAAAACTTTTGCCGATTAAGATGTAGTTATGTGGGTTTTTCAGGTAAGTGGGCCGTGGGGTTTGGCGAAACCGCCACAAACACATATCACAAAAATCGGGAATTTTGCCGAACGTGTACTAACTGTAACAAGGTTAGAAAAGATTCAATAGTGACGATAGTATAATCACTGTTCTTGTATAAAAACGCTTCGAGTAATAAACAACATTGAAGAATAGAATGCATCTTCTGTATATTTTACATCCATTGATAATTAAATTATCTTCCTTTCTCAGTTGGAAGGTGTGAAACAACATTGTTTGGTATAGATGTTGTTTTCTCCATAGGTTTTTTGTTTTTTGTTTTACTTTCTCTCAGGAAAGGCAACCCTACAGGGCTGACCAAGCTTCAAAAGGTGATCAAGGGTTTCTCCCAGCTAGTAATTAAATGCTACAGTACTTCCCTTTACGGCTGAGGAATGGGATCCAACGAGCCATCGAGTAATTGTGCCGGTCTGCAATACCAAGAATAGTCAGTTGAACCTACAGGATCATAATCAAAGGCATGACACAATTTCCTAACCAACTCAATCAAAAGTTTATTGAGTTAAATGAAAAACTGAAATGTATGTACATCTTCGCTACCTTTATACTTAAATTATTTGGAGTACAAGTTACTTTGTTCCGTTGTTAAAAGTTCGCCCTGATTGTTATGAATGTTTCCTAGTGATAGCTGATTTCCAGCGTGGGTAGATATCTATATATAATATACACTTTACGAGGGTTGCCTCTTATGTTTCGGGATTTGGCAACCCTAGTGTTGCAATTCGGCAATTGACAGCTCTGTCGTAAAGTTGGACATTTTAGAGGTTATACGCACTCAGAACGTTTTGACATACGAGCGCTATTTGTGTTGTTTACAATAACTTAAAAGATTCATCTCGACCCAAAAATGGAATTAAATCGTCAACATTTTCGTGCGATTATTTTTTACAACTTTCGGCGTGGATTAACTCAGCAACAGTGCATGGATGAACTTAATTCAATTTTTGGCGATGAAGCTCCATCAAGGACCAGTGTTTATCGATGGTATGGTGAATTCAATCGTGGTCGTAGTTCACTCCAAGATGAATTTCGTGAAGGTCGTCCAAAATCAGTTGTTGTTCCGAAAACCATTGATGCTGTGCGCGAACTGATATTGGAAGATCGTCATGTGACCTATCGTGAGATTGAGACAACCTTAGGCGTTAGTGGGACCAGCATACATTCAATATTGCATAAACATTTGACTGTCAAAAAAATTTGGTCGCGTTGGATCCCACACAATTTGTCAATCGCCCAAAAAAAGTCTCGTGTCAATTGGTCGAAAGAAATGCTCAAAAAATACGGTCGCGGTGCTTCGAAACACGTCTATGACATCGTGACAGGTGATGAATCGTGGATTTACGCGTATGAGCCCGAAAGTAAACAGCAGTCGACTGTCTGGGTGTTTCAAGATGAGCCAAATCCAACAAAAGTTGTTCGCGCACGAAGCACTTCCAAGCAAATGGTCGCCTGTTTTTTCGGAAAAACTGGACATGTCGCAATCGTACCACTAGAACAACACAGAACAGTCAATTCTGAGTGGTACACAGCCATTTGTTTGCCAGTTGTCTTCCAAGAAATCAGGAAAACCAACCGCCGAAGACGGATCACTCTTCACCACGACAATGCGAGCTCTCACACATCGGCTGCGACAACTGCATTTTTGAGCACCCAAAACATGGGATGGGTCATCCGCCGTATAGTCCTGACTTGGCACCGAATGAATTCTTTTTATTCCCGTACGTAAAAAACAAACTGAGAGGTCAACGTTTTTCGACACCTGAAGAAGCGGTTGCTGCATTCAGAATACATGTGTTGGAGATACCTCAATCAGAGTGGCAAAAGTGCTTCGACAATTGGTTCAAACGCATGCAAAAGTGTATAGATCTTCATGGGGAATATTTTGAAAAACAATAAAGTGATTTCCGATGATCAATATTTGTTTTTGTTCTCTAATCCCGAAATATAAAAGGCAACCCTCGTATATGGCTTTATTATTTTTTACTGTCAAATTATGTGAATATGTCAAGTTATGTCTTAAAGAAAGTTTAGGGAACGGATGGACCGCTCTTCATTACTTTTGAATGTCTGAAGATTATAATAGCAAGGTGATCGCACATTCGCGTGGTTCCACTAATAACCATTTTCACTATTTATCTGTACATCTGAAGCTGATTTTCAAAGTGCGCATTTCTCTCTGATTCCCCTGTAGTAAATAGCTTACTTCCTCTCCAAAATTTTTTCTCAATAAAATCATTGTGTATAATCGGTAAATATTTTCAAAACGCTATGAATTTATAATTTTAGAAAATACGTTTAAAATATCGCTGGAATATTTTGTTTAACTTATTTAGGGCCAATTTTTCAATCGTCGCTTAGTCAGTAAGCTACTAAAAAATTGTTTGTATCTCCAATTCTTCCCATAAATTGAAAGAATTTGACAACCCAAAACCAATAAGAATTTTCTTGAAATACTGTTGAGTTCAAAAAAGTAGGTCATTAACGGCCTACTGAAAAGTCAAATCTAAAACGAATGTGGGTGTTGCGCTTCCAGTAGCTGCATGCAGTACACAAACCATAGTGAAAAACCGAACCAAAGGAAGATCTCTTCGATTTAAACTATTGGAGTCGTAAGCCATCGCATTTACAGTTCAGTAAAGAGTTGTAAAGGGTAGCAATTTGATAAGTTAGTGCTGCGTTTCTCACTGGTTTTTTTGTGGGTTCGACTTCTCGAATTTATACGCCTACCTGTCCTTCCGTCTGTTCAAGTAAGCTATATTCAACTACATTTTAAATCCACCATGCTTCTTTTCAGACGGTGAGTGGGAGTAGGGGGATACCGCTGGTAATAGGGTACGCGCAATGTATACCTGCCATGAGACTTCCGCTCAACTCTTAGTGTTGTTGCTAGTTGGTCAAAAGATCATCATCATCATCATCATCGGCCTACAACCGGGAACCGGTCTTGGCCTTATTCAGCAAGTCCTGTGGCTTGTTAAATTTTCCATAATGATTTGTTTTTACCGGGAAAGGTCATTAGTCTTGCGCCAGAGGCTCCCCGACGGGGAATCGAACCCCGGTCTCCCGTGTGACAGGCGGGTATACTAACCACTATACTATCGAGGAGCCCGGGTCAAAAGATACCACTTCTTTTTTGTGATCATCATCATCATCGTCACTACAACCGGGTATATCCAGGCTCTAGGCGTCCTGGTCTACGCCATCCCTCCATCGCAGACAAGGCCTGCTGCACTGTCTTCTTCCATACATCCTGCCACAAAGGACTTCCCGGACAGGCTCCTCTTCGCTCATTCGAGCTAGTTGTTCCGCCCACTGGAGTCTACCGAGCTTGATTTTTCTTACAACATTAGCTTTAAGGTAGATCGCGTACAACTCATGGTTGTAGCATCTCCGGATTCGTCCTCCCTCACATACGAGGCTAACAATTCTCCTTAAGACCTTCCTGTCGAACGCGGCTAAGAGTTCAGAGTGCCTTTTATTGAGCACCCAGGTCTCGGATCCATACATGAGTACTGGTAAGACCATGGTCTTGTACAGTAGTAGCTTGGATGTTCTGGATAACTTTCGGGATTTAAAGAACCTTGATATACTACAGTAGGCTTTGTTGGATTTGATTAGCCGTTCGCGTATTTCTTCTTCCATATTGTTATCGGCTGATACTATTGACCCAAGGTAGTTAAAGGATTGTATCAACACCCGGCTGTCCCTAAGGTTCCAAAAATGTTCCGCCAAACACTGAAAGAAAGTTCCACTATTCTGCCGAATATAGTCTAACACGAAGATCAAAACAAAACTCCACAACACGCCGTCCACAGTAAGTGGAATGAAACAAAACACACTGTTGATTGTTTATTAAATGATTACTTTATTTGGTTTGTATGTATCCAAGTATTTTGATGCATTTATTTTGTTATAGTCGTCATTATCTTTAAAATTGTGAAGGATAATTCGTAATTTTACAGATTGAAGTCGTAAATTAATTTAATTAGACAATGAAATCACGCGTACACGTCCGCTGTAACAAACCGACGATTTTGTATATCAAAACTGTTACTCACGCAACTTGCGATTGACTTTCGCGCCCCAGTGTGCACCGGGGAGCGGAACGGCACGACCGTGGTAGTCGGCGGATGTAATTGGACTCCGCGAGGATAGAACTCTGACTTCAATTCCATCCTCGGTTAGGGTTAAGGAACGGAAGAGAGAGAGAGAGAACATTTCTCTCTTAAGGGTGTGGCTACCAAGGAGATGCGATGTTTTGGTGCAGTGGTGTGCATGTGTGTTCGTATACATCACCGTCTTTATCGATGCATTTCAGCAAGGATAAACAAAACCTACAGCTAGCAAAAAGAACAAAGGAGAAGGGACCCAATGCATCGGTCTGTGATTAGGGTCAGCTAAATTAATAAGCTGGAACTCATTAAATTGGAACTGCATTTGGGATACCACAAACGATGTGGATTGTTTATGATATCGCCAGAAAACCTTTGAAGGACAGCGTTCTTTTGTTTGCACATGGTGCGAGTTAGGGAATTAGTCTCAACGTCTATGGTGCTAATTACATGCAGCTGCGTTGGACTGTTTATCGTTGGTTAAAGTGGTCGCCAGCCAATGTGTATATAGGTAGTTTTTATTGTACACATGTTGAGGCTGGGATAAGCCAACTCAAGGGTAAGATTCCCTGATTATGTGGTTGTATTATATCTGAACCGATGAATTTTCTTTCAAGGAATTTATGATAAGTTAGGAAACAATTCTGAAAGGTAATTTGTATGCGAAGAGATGCATGAAAGGTAAGAATTCACTTCTAGATACTTTTAGTTAAATAAATTTGATCAATTTGATGCGTGAAGCATTTAAGGTGCTAATGTGATTGCATTAGCAAACTTATAAGATTGGGTCGTAGGGGTGTGGGTTCTATAGGTAAGTAGTCAGTGCGGTTTGGCGGAACCGCCACAGAGTCCTGTACAGCCGATTCGATTCTACCGATGATGTTGATGTCATCGGCGTAGGCAAGTATCTGGCTGGACTTGGTGACAATAGTCCATCTAGTTGTGACGCCAGAGTCACGGACTGCTTTCTCCAACGCCAGGTTGAAGAGGAGGCAGGCCAGACCCTCCCCTTATCGGAGTCCATTATAGATGTTTATTGGTTTGGACAGCAATCCCGCTATTTTTACTTGACGAGTTACGTTGGTCATGCTCAACCTACAAAGTCCTATCAATTTGTTTGGAATGCCGAACTCTCTCATGACATTATATAGTTCTACCCTGACTATGCTGTCGTAGGCGGCCTTAAAGTCTATAAATAGATGATATACTGGAATCTTAAATTCCAGACATGTTTCCATCGCCTGCCTAAGGGTGAATATCTGATCAATCGCTGATTTGCCTGGGATGAAGCCACACTGATATGGATCAATGATGACTTTAGCGTATGGGGCTATCCGATTTTGTTGAACAGAGGTGAGTGTCTTATAGGCGGTACTCAGCAATTTTGTACCCCTGTAGTTGCTGCACACTGTGATATCGCTCTTCTTATATATGGGGCAAATTATTCCACGACGCCAATCTTCCGGCATCTCCTCTTGCTCCCATACGTGCACTATGATCTCATGAATTGCGTGATGTAACGCTGTCCCTCCTTGTTTGATCACGTCAGCTGGTATGCCATCAGATCCGGAGGCTATATTTGATTTGAGCTGTCTTATGGCTTTTAATGTTGCTTCAAAGCTTGGTGGCGGCAGCATTTAGTATTGATCTTGCATTGGTGGAGCCTCCAATTCTCCTGCGAGCTGACTATTTAGTAAATCATTGAAGCGCACTTTCCATCGCTCCAGGATGCCTTCAGGATCGGTGATCAGATTACCCTCTTTATCCTTGCTGTACCGCGTCATACTGCGGATTATTTGGTAGAACTTCCGCGCCTGGTGCGGACCTCGCTCTATACTTTTCTCTATTTCACAGACAAGGTTTTTCTCGCAGGCACATTTCTTTTGTCTTTGAAGCCTATTTTCAGATCTTCTGAGCTCTTTGTATTTCTCCTCGCGCACCCGTGTTAAGTGCATCAGTGACGTCATAGACAAAGATGAGGTACATGAGGTCATGGGTGGACTCAAATCAAAAAACGCTATCCAGTTATGAACCCGGATAACCCCCAGAACGACAATGCAATTAATTGCACATTTGTGCCAAAACGATTGCCAAATAATGCAAAGCAATTAATTGCGTATTCCAACACGATTGCCAAATAATGCTAAAGCAATTAATTGCATATTCCGGAACAATTAATAAATCACGGAAAAGCAATTAATTGCATATGAAACATAAAATAACTAATTGGTTCAGTTCGCAACTACGATAGAAATATAGGCCGACGCCGCAGTAAAAAGCAATTGCGTATTGAAGTTAAAATACGGAAATTAGGTCACTGCGAAATTGTTATATAATTAAAGTTCAATTAATTATCACTCCCCCTTTGAATTATTAACATCTCGTGTCTTACATATCCTTCCTTTCCCTTCAAATCACAAATTTCCCTTTACAATAGAATATTCCCCAAATACAATAGTAGATAATTTAAATAAAAGTAAAACAACCATTTAAAACCCCACTCACATTGCAATAGTCATCTTCCTTTTATTAGCCATAGTCGCCCCCTGTTAGCCAATTCCGCCCGCTTCCTAGAAATAACTATCGTGGAAGCAGAACGAAAAAGGATATGTGGCGAAAGACACGAGATTGACTTCTCTTGTGAATTGTGTCGTCAAAGTGTGCGGTCGTGCGGGCAGTTCCTAAAATATTTAAATAAGCTTAGAAATTTTGATTGAATCGATTCGAAGCGGTTCGTCTAAATTATAATAAAAAAATTAAATTAAAAGAGAAAAAATTAATAGAATAAATAAAACAAAATAAAAACAAAACGAAAAATACTAAATGTGTGTGAAGCGGTTTGTCTAAATTATAATAAAAAGAATTAAATTAAAAGAGAAAAAATTAATAGAATAAATAAAACAAAATAAAAACAAAACGAAAAATACTAAATGTGTGTGAAGCGGTTCGTCTAAATTATAATAAAAAGAATTAAATTAAAAGAGAAAAAAAATAATAGAATAAATAAAACAAAATAAAAACAAAACGAAAAATACTAAATGTGTTGTGTTTTTGTGTTGTGTTCTACATCCAGCCGTGCAGCTTAACCGCGGACATCAATTGGTAGGGGTAACTTTGGTGGATACCCAATAAATATTTGTCAAGGAAATAAAACCTAACAAAATGTAATTGCATTATCGTCATCGGGAGGTGTTGAGCGCGAGGTGACGTCCTATGAGACTGCTGCATTACCCGGTATGCAGCATTATTACTTTCAGTCGCTAGTTTGCACTCATCATCAACCCAGTCACTCCGATCTCTCCAACTACTCCCTAAGATGGAGTTGGCAGTATTAATGATAGTATTCTGAAGGAGTGTCCATTTCTCTTCTACGCCCGGCATTCTGGTCCCAGGACTTACTCTCCCTCCGCCGACCTCCTTGAGGGCGAATGTTAGCGCATGACCAAAGGTGTTCCTGGTATTCTCATTGCGTAAGGCAGCCGTGTTCATTCGAATCTGATCCGCGGATGCTATACGTCTCCGTAAGGCAATCCGCGCTCGGAAAACTGTACCAACAAGATAGTGATCCGAGTCGACGTTGGCATCTCGGTACGTTCGTACCGTCATCAGGCTCGAGGATTGGCGGCGATCTATCAACACGTGGTCAATTTGGTTGCGAGTGGCTCCATCAGGCGATACCCAGGTGGCTTTGTAGATATCATTACGCGGAAACCTGATACTTGCAACGACCAAGTTTTTCGATGCTGCCAATTCGATGACTCGTAGTCCACTGTCATTAGTGTTCTCATGCAAACTATGGGAACCTGCGTAGTGCCTGAAAACCGGCTCCCGACCTATTTTCGCATTCAAATCACCAAGAACGATTTTCACATCATATCTCGGCAGGTATTGAGGGCCCGTTCGACGTTCTCGTGGTATTCTTCTTTTTTGTCGTCTGGGGCTCCTCTGTAGGTCCGTGAACGTTTAAGAGGCGTATGTTCTTAAACTTGCCTCTCGCGGAAAGAGTGTATAGCCTTTCGTTTATTGCATTAAAGCCGATGATGGCAGGCTTCAGTTTTTGGCTGACTAGAAAGCCTACCCCGACCACATGGTGTTTGCATGACAGCTGTAATAAATGTCATACTCGTTTCTTTGAATAACACCACTCCCCGTCCATATTATTTCTTGTAATGCTATTATGTCAGACTTATATTCGGACAGGGCATCGGCTGCTGCTGTGCAGCTCGAGCTCTGTATGGTGAGCGGACATATGGGAAAAATCCCAAATCTTTTAGCCATTTTGGTTTCCGTGGTCGTCGTCGTGTATCCGGTCCATATCCGCTAGTTAAATTTGCCATAATAATTCATTTTTACGGGCCTGGTTATTAGCCTTGCGCCAACCTTTCTCAGGATGTCGCTGCATGCATTGGTTCAATACTTCGCGGGTGCCAAAGTAGCTATCCAGGGATGTCACGTGGAGACTACATGTCAACTTGGATTGAACAGGGACAAGGGTCGTCCTGGCCTTCGCCGGGTTGAAAGCAATCAGAGACTTTGCCCTGTATGTTCGCACCCATCCCCCCAGTTCTTATACGGAGCTAAAACTGGGTCGCATTTCGTTTCACCACTGTCTCATGTTTGACATCCGAACCTATGGATTTGTGGATTGGAAAACCGGTTTGAATTAAATTTAATTTTAAATTTTAAATAAAACTTAAATTGCTTAATATTTTAATTTATCGATGTTGGCTCCATCCAATTGATCTTCCCTCGAGTATTGAGAAAATGATTTCTTGTGACAATTTTGCAACATACGATATTCAAATAGTGTCAAATTGCTATCAAATTCATTCTAAGAGCAGATGAATTGTTGTTGTAACGCTGTAAGGACTATCTCTTTTCTGACATCGGACTGATTACACCTTGATTATCCTTTTCAACATTTATTTCTTGAAAGATTTCCTCTTCATAACAGAAAAATGAGTGCCATCGAACAGTAACAGAAATTTGCATACCTCATTTCTCGCCATTATGGGATGATCTGGAATTCGTTTTGGACTTGAAGAACAATCTTAGGCTAAATGGTAGCAACAGCGTCCTTCTTTGTTTTGAAATTCGGTATAAGCTGCCGTTATTACATATGCCGCAGTTGTTTGAAGGATATTTTGATTATTTGATCTTTCGTAAAAGATAACGTCATAAAAGACCTATCAGGTAAGTTGATTAGCAGGTACAGTATTTATTACGTCTAAATTGGCGCTCTCAATTACCACTGTTGATATACTTGTGCACTTCTGGCTATCCTAAATATCTCGTTAAATACCTGGGAGCATGCATGGGAGACTGCTTGTGTGTTAGCGTCATCCACTGAAACATTCCCTCACTTTCCTTCTCCGAACGTTCTTCGTCCACGTACAAGACCAATAATTTGAACTGACAATTCCCCACATTCTCGGATGTCGCTGGTATTTAAGGCCGGCTATAAAATAAATTCTAAGTACAATAATCACAATAAAATATAAATAAAATAACAGTAGTGCACAGAGGTATACTCTTAATACAAACATATCGTACACATAGTCATTCCTTTCCTGGGCTAATAATAACAATAAGACCTTCGACCATAACCCAGAAGCAGTCATGTGGCGAGTTGGGTAAATGTGGCATCCTCTTTGAAAAAAGGATATACACACTTTCTTCGCATGTGTACCTAAAATGCGAGCAATCATTAAAGAAACCAACGGCACAGGAACCCATGTTTGTCCTGAAATTGTGGCAATTGATGTAGGGAAATTTACTCCGATAGGCGCCTTGAGAGTACACCACACATAAGCGTCTTTGTAGGCGATGGTGTGTGAGCACAGGGGATCAGACACGGCAACATCGACATTATGTTTATTGTAACCCACTTCCGCCTGCATTAAAATGGTCATGTACATCATGGGAGATGTTGAGTTCGGAAACTTTATTCAATTTCTACGACCTATACGAACCTTCTCGGGCAGGATATAATCTGAGGGGTGGGGGAGACAAGGGAGATACCGCCGCAGCTATGATAACTTGTCGAACTGGTAATATGTTGTGTTAAAATGTGACAGAACGCCCCGTGCCACTAGCTCCTTGGTCCATGGGAATATATATAGGTATGCAAAAAAGAATGAAAAAAGAAAGGGCGAAGAAAAAAAATTGTCATGACAAATTTGTTGCCATAAAGAAGGTGGTTGGCTGGTAGAGATACTGTTATGCTATGAATACAGATAACAATTCTCCCCATGTGGATATTTTTCTGAAGCGTTTGAGTTTAACCTCAATTACGTAACCCAAGTTGATTGGAAGTCACTTTGACACGTGTTTAGCTGCTAGGATAAGGGCGGGAGTGCTTCAAGTGTGTATCGCACAAATTTCAAATTGGCTACAATTTACTCCTCTTTAGACTTTGAGCGAAGGGTGATTCTGCTGATGTGTTATGAGTTTTTTTTATACAGTTTTCAGACAGAAAAAGATACTGATCGCTTTGGGAACCTTATATAAATGTACTGAAGACGACATAGTACTCATCACAAAAGACAGCCGTTTATTAAACATGCAAATACTACGCCATTCCGTAAAAGGTTTCTCAGTGTTAGTAAGCCATACCGAGTATGTTTCCTTTAATCGTCGGAGAGGGTAGCATCGTCGACTTCCAAACATATGGCATGACTTATTTTGGAAATATGGTCTTGCGGTTCTTTCGATTTAATTTTATGGTATTTGCATAAATACTTGTCGGGACTGAAGTCGAACTTTTGAGCAAATTGAAGAGACATCGTTTTCAGAGGTTAGCGTCAATACCCAGTATGTTTGAGTGGTCGATCTTAATAGTGTTGCAAAATGTAGGACGTTTAGAATGGGTGTTTCGTGCAGACAAAGAATCAGATGGACTCTAAAAGGCTTTTAGAATACGTACACTGATCCTTACAAAACACAATCAAAAGGATACTACATTGTTTGATAATATATAATAATATGTTCTCAGGGTAGTAAAAGCTGCTTTATTATTATTGCATTTTCCAGTTAGTGAAGTCATTGAGACATGTAAACTGCAATATGTAGGTTAAGTAAATACAAATAAATTAACAATGCTTGTTTGTGCCTAACATGGCATGCCTCTCATTTTAAGAGATATATTATATATAAGGAGATGTGAAGATTACGCCCATCAAAAATGTCCTAAAATTTAATAGTTCTTTAGGAGAAATACAGTGTGGATTATAATATGTAATATCAACGAATACCACAGTTAGGCTGAGGGTATGACATTGATCATTGGAAACTATTGTGGTTCTAAATTGGATATCATCAGATATCAGACGTAGAGAAGTGTAGTAAATTGATTGATTGAAGGCGGAACCCCATTTTTATTAAGCTTAATGCAAGCTTAAAATTAACTTAACATAAAAACCTTACAGACTATCTTAAAATCTAGAGAAGTGGTTAAGACGTTATTCAATTATTCAATCGAAAAAAAGCAGAAGAAAACCAGGAAATTGAAGATTACTGGCAATAGGGGAGGTAAGAAGCCAGGGAAGAGCGAATGTATGAGGGGGTGGTGAACGCGGCCTTTGTTCGACAGTGGGGGGCATATGCACGGACTGATACAGGGGCGGAGGTTAGCGAGCAAGTGGGAGGGTGGGGGGGGGGGGGGGGGGTTGGAAAGGTGTAGGGGAGAACTAGTTTGCGGGAGGGTGAGGATAGGATTGCAGGGCAGAGGGGTTATTGAAGGGAGGGGGCGGATTTAGGACGGGTTTATTCTGAGACATCGTTTAAGAGCGGGAGTGGAGATGTTGAAATCGAAGGAGGTGGGGAAAGAGTTAGCCTGTCGTAGCATATGCGAAATGGGTTCGTTAGCGCCGTAAGAAATGTGATGAGCGGGCACGTAAAACAGTCGAGGGTTACGTGTGTTACGGGGGTTTGTGTGCAATGTTAAAGTGGAGAGCAAGCTTGGGCAATTGATTGAGCCAGACAGAAGGCGATGGACAAAGACGATGTCGGCATGGATTCTGCTCTCTTCAAGTGTGTTTAGATTGATTGGAGGGAGCCGGCTTGTGTATGGAGGTATAATCAGCGGATTTTTCCAGTTTAGTCCGCGGAGGGCAAAGCGCAAGAAACGACGTTGAACACCCTCAATCCTGTGAATGTGAGTCACTTGATACGGGGACCAGACCTGACTAGCGTATTCGAGTTGTGGCCGGACGAAAGTTGTGTAGAGTGATCGGGTGACATAGGGGTTAAGGAATTCCTTCAACCAGCGTTTGACAAACCCAAGTGTGGCGTTGGCCTTGAGGATTATGTAATCAATATGTGCCGTAAATTTGAACTTCTTCTCGCATAGGACGCCCAGATCGAGAATCAATTCACCCGATGTTATCGGTTTGTTCAGTAAGAGATAGGAGCGTGGGTGAGTGGGGGAATTCTTCCGAGAGAAGGTGATTGTGTGACATTTGGGGATATTCATATCTAGGCAGTTATTTTGGTGTAGTGCTCCAAAAAGCCCGACCACCCTTTTCCCCCATTCCTACGTCCAAATCCCAGCTATATTACCCTAAAATCCCAAATCCCATCAAAACCCGAAAAAAAAAAACATGATCCAAAATTCGCAATAAACGAATCAAACATTCGTTTATCGCCTAACATTTGCC
This sequence comes from Microdon myrmicae, assembly GCA_963931805.1. Lineage (NCBI taxonomy): Eukaryota > Metazoa > Arthropoda > Insecta > Diptera > Syrphidae > Microdon > Microdon myrmicae. The sequence goes on from OZ007499.1 coordinate 123,406,285, forward strand.
CCCACGGCATAATTAAATCCAAAACCAAAATTGAAGTTAAAGTTCACAATAAACGAATCCAATATTCGTTTATTGTTCTACATTCGCCCCACGGCATCAACGAAAACCAAAATCCAGAGATCGTTATCTCTATCTGAAAATTTTTCATTAAGAAAAACAAATAGAAAACCAAAAGCAGATACATTCCCACGTCTGCGAAATAATTTCGTTAGAATTCAAGAAACTGAATTCTTATCTTATGTAAACACTGAGCATCTCACTCAGGATACCAAAAATCGAGATTGTTGTACGAAAATGTGTATTTTCGGGATACAATTCTCGATTTGTTTTCCTTTATAAAGGAATGGTAAAAGAATAAGTGGATTCACTTCAACACTCGTGCTCACTTAAGTAGCACACTAAATTCATTCCAATTGAATCATTCGAGCAAGTATCCCGCTCTCAGTATCTAGTATCCCGCTCCCAGCATCCAGGTTCGGATGAGTATCCAGAATAAGTAAAATTCAATTCAACAGTACTAAGTATTCCGAAGGCCTAATAAAAACTGTACAGGATCCAACTGATATTCGAGCTGACCAATAAAAGTTTACCGTAAGCAAATTGATCTTTAATTTTTTCCCAAAACTTCCAAATATTCAGGCAAATCCCAGCGGAGACAAGGGCTTGGAAAAGCCAGAGTAACCACAACCGACGACAGGAGGTTGCTCTTCCCTCTGGATCAGAGGAAGCACGGTGACGGCCCCTTTGTAGGACGCTTTTCTCAGAAACGACATATTAAAGAGATCAGGACTAGGAGACGCTTCCTGAAAATAAAAACCCCTACAAGAATCAAAACATTGGCACCAAGTCGAGAAGCTGTCAAGATCCGATTGGAGAAGTGAGGAGTCCAGGGGAGAGCGGATTGTCTTGAAAATTTTGGAATCATCCGCGTGAAGCGAGATGAAGGAGTGATTAATGCAAGAGCCTATGTCGTTTATGGTTAGGATAAATAGGAGAGGGCCGAAATGGCTGCCCTGGGGGACACCTGAGGTTGGGAAAAAAGGATCGGAGAGGGTGGATCTAAAACGCGCGCGGCAGGTTCGATAACTGAGATAGGATGAGACCCACCTAATCAGCAGGGTTTCGCAAGAGAGGGAAGATAGCTTGAAGAGAATGAGGTTACGGGAGATTTTGTCGAAGGCCTTGCTAAAGTCGGTAGCGACTACATCGACCTCATCGCCGTTTTCTAGGGCAAGGAGTGTGTGGGATGTGAATTCGACAAGATTAGAAGTAATGGACGTGTGGGGCTTTTCAGGGCCCGAAGAGCCATACATCGCTCGATCCCCACCTTTCCAGGCGAACGACTTACCTCTCGGTCGAACTTCAGCAAGGTTGCGTAACCTTGCTACGGCATTTACCCTCAGCCAAATCGCCGGAATTAATACGGTTACCCAATCGGATAACCGTTTTGAATTTATGTTAGGCAGCTTACCTATTCTGTAGGGGATTTCCTTCCAAACCCCTTTTTCTCCAGCATCATCCCTAAAAAACATTAAGCCCACGGCAAAGCTTATCACCTTGCCGTGGCATCGAAAACTCACCCTCGGCCAGACATATTCCCTAAAAAAACATTAAGCCCACGGCAAAGCGTATCACCTTGCCGTGGCATCGAAAACTCACCCTCGGCCAGACCATATTCCCTAAAAACATTAAGCCCACGGCAAAGCTTATCACCTTGCCGTGGCATCGAAAAGTCACCCCCGAGGCGTACATCATTTCCTGAAAAGAACATAAGTCCATGGCAAAATCATCACATTGCCATGGCATCTGAAATCTTATCTTTAGGCATACATTCTGCCAGGGCATCTCGTTTCCATAGCCTTAAGCTATGGAAACAACGATCAACAAGAGTTCCTTGTGACTCGTTGTATTTGTTTACCCCCGGCATAACATGCATACGGCTATTGCCCCTATTGATTTACTACCGCCGACAAGGTTTCTGTTGACGCAAATCAAACATGTCCCTGTTTACCAGCAATCGCTGGCACCACAATTAGCGTTCCCCATGTTCAGAGATAGCATTCAAACAACGATCACCAGCAGCCAGAAAATGTTTACTTACAACATCTGGCAACGGCTGCACCCTATGTTCGTTGCAATGTAATCATCGACATCCGAAATGATGATTTATGGCCTTCCATTAGGATGACCAAATTATCGGTTTCAGTTTTTCACACCTCACATGCTAGTGTTTGCATTCCTAGAAAATGCACTAGCGATGTTGCCCGCCATCCACGGTCGCTGAACGAACGTATGCATGGCATACGCACACATGCGTAATGTATGTCTATTCCGTCAGGTCCAATCACGATTAACTACATCAAGTTAATCGTGTAACTCCGCCTTCTTCCCAGTTTCTTTCGGGATTCTTTCATTTTAACATTTTCCAATGGAATTAGTCAGATTTTTACCATCCAGCCGGACACAAGTCGTAATTCGAGTCGTGATATTTTTTTTTTTTTTTTTTTTTTTCCGTCAGCAAGTTATTTATTAGTTTTCTATTATTCCTAATCACGCCGTACCGGTTAAGTTATTTTTAAATGGGACATACAATTAAAACCGTCACCAGTGGCCTTTCGTCATTTTGTGCATTTACTATATTTTGCTTTTATGTTAATAAATCCGAAAGACAGTCGGGATTTCGATGTTGTTAATGGTGCCTTTTGAGCGTGTAAAAACAAATAAATATCACCACAGTTAGTGTATCAAGCATTGAAAAATTAATCGTACCACCTGTGTAAATTAAAAAAACAAGGAAAATTAATAAAAGAACTTTCATCAAAACAACAACCAGTGTGTTTTTACTTCATTCTGTTCGCTCCGTTTGGGGAAGTGTTTCCGCTGAAGAACTTTATGCGGTTTTTTTCGGTTTCTTATGTGACAAGTTCTCGGTTATTCGGTGGTGTTTTGGCTGAATCCGCACCCGTGCTTGGTGCATAGACAAAATACCTACATTGGTGACACGCGACGTTTTTTTTATATATCTTTTATATAAAAACGTGAACACGCAATTCTCGAACTTTTGCGCTACCGTGTTAACCCCTTTTTTTTTGTCACATTAACAAAACCTAATCCATTAAACCAAAAGACAGTTCGAGTGCCAGCAAACAGTGAAAGTGACCTGCGCTAAGAAACCAGTAAAGAGTGCAGTAACCCCAACGCAGCTGTGTTTATCAACGTCACATGAGAGTCAACACCATTCGCGATTCCCAGCAAAGCCCCCTTAACCATCAGGACACTCCGACTGCCGCCAACAAACAGCACGTGCACATAATTGTTTCAATGCACATCAACCCAATGTAAGTGCAACAAATTCTATGTTAAAATAAATGAAATTATACACAGGAGAGACTACAAAACGCCACAACCTACGTTTTCTTATGGCATATATCTATGAAATGGTTTCACTTGCCCAACAGTAATCAACACCGTTTAAACACTTATCGCCAATCAGGAAATTTCAAGCCGAAATTGAAGTATTTTCAACACCAGGACATCGTAAATAAATCAAGTGGACAATACAATCATCGTCACACCAATTAAAGTCGAAGTACCTGAACCTGTAGAACCATCACTTTCTTAGTCTAGCACTGATCGACATAAATTTATGAAAGGAGTCCTGCGTAAAAAAACCTCCAACGATTGAAACACTTTAGCCGAGCGTATTGGATGAGGTTAAAAATTTACAACCAACCGATGCTAAACACCAGGCAACAAATAGAACACCTTTCTGACTCACAAAAGTGAAAACAACTAACAACAAAATTAAATAAAATAAAGAAAAAGACAATTAAAAGGGTACGCCCCAACGCCAGCCCAACATCAGCACCTGGCATAACATCACCGGAAGCAGTCGAGGACTACCGAGACCGGAACAACACAGCTGTATCTAACAACACCTGGGCTAGGAGCAACAGCCCCAACACCACATCACCAGGCACCCCATACGAGGACAAGGTTTATTTTCTTCTTTCTTTACTTTATGTTCTTTTAATATTTTTCAAAATTTGTTAATTCCTTTTCGGCGAGCTCCTTCTGAGCCACCATATATAAATTTAAAAACAAACACTCGTTTTCCTTTATTATTCACGTTTACTATTTTTACAACTACATAAACAGTTTTAAGTACCGTAAGGCAAAATTAAATATTCAAAATAATTAACAAATAACACCTAAAACAACAAGACCCATAGTTAATAGACAACTGACAGAACAAGGTCAATTAATTATTAAGTAAAGCTAAAACAAAACAAAATAGATATACTCCTTCACTTAGCACCTAATAGTAACACATCCAATTTGGCAGGCATAGAATGTTAAGAACCCGAATCAGATCGCAATTCGCGGTTCAATGTAAAACAACACGGAACTACTATTAATTCTAAAGAACTACACTTACGATCATGTACAAGTTAAGCATAAACACCAAATTACAAAATTTACATATTTAACCGGAAATTATCGCCCAACAAACATATGCAATTACATTCCAAAAATAGTACATAACATTCCCTTTAAAACAAAGCAAACGTTTGCACCGCATACACTAAGTCATAATCACATTAGGATTGTTCCGAATGTACTCGACCAAATAAATTTTTAACTCCAAACCAACTTGAATAGAGACGAATGTTGCCAAATTCTATAAAGTATAAAAACAAAATTTAACTAAAACCATTTGTAAGCCCCTTCTGGGCACATTTGAACGCACAAGACTCCTCACACTCATATCACGACTCCACACGACCACTTATTCGCGACTCGAAGTAAGCCCACGGCTCGATTCCCTTTTGGCTCCTCTTGACTCCACTTCCGACCTTCGCTCGGCTTATTTTGGTTAGGGAAAACCATTGGTTTTAAGACATCCGTGGTTCTCTCAACTTCCTGCGACTCCTTTTCACCCATTGGCCTCCTTTCACCTTTCTTCGCGTCCTCTTACGCTTTTAACTTTAGTTTCGCGTCATACAACCCACAATGGTCAACACGCGAAACACCATGGCCAAAAAGGCTCAGGACCAACCCGAGTCCCTTGAATTTCACGACGCCTCCAGCGTCGATTTCCCTGCTGAGCAAGTCAATGCTGACCAAGACTTGCCGGCACAATCTACTCCTCTGGCACCACCCGTTGCCCCCAGTGTCGTTAACCGACCCCAACCTTCTGACGCACTCCCAACCTCTTCCAACGCCCCTGGTATCCGCCCTTTGGCAAATTCCGGCATTTTAATGCCCACAACTGGTGCCAGCTCCTCACAACAACCCCAAAGACCTACAGAGTCCCAAGAATTCCACGATGCTTCCAGCCTCGGGAATGGGACTCGTCACCCTAATATAGGACTTCCCCCCTTCGATGAGGAGGACCCAGACCTGTGGTTTGCAGTGGCAGACCGCATCTTCCAGGCCTCGGCCTTGCACGACGAACAACTTCGTGCAGTCGAGCTGTTGAAAGTGCTTGACCGCACTCAACGACCGCATGTTGCACACATAATAAGGTCGGCCGGCCGCAACCCATATAGCAACATGCGTGAAGCTCTGCTCGACGCATTGGATGAGCCTGGAAGCGCGCGGCAACAACGTTTAGCCGCCGTAACCAACCTTTCTGGGATGAGACCATCTCTCTTCCTGACCCATTTACGCTCTATAGCGGGGACCAGGATTGGGGACGACCTAATAAAGCCTCACTTTTTGAGGTGTCTTCCCCAGCATGCCCGATCGGCACTTATAGCCCAACCCAACCAGAGTTTGGGCTATTTATCCAAAATTGCGGACGCAATCATGGAAAGCTCAGATCAGTATTCTGAGCCTCCTGCGTACCAAGTAGCGGCGGTTTCTCAACACGCCGCCCAGCCTGCACGGCACTCTCGTCTGCCTTTCTCAGCCCCTCAATTGGTCCCAATCCTCCATCCTACTCAAAACCAATTACCCCTTAGAGGGCCCGCCTCAACCAATTTCCCTCAGGGGAATCCAGTGGCAGGCCCCAACCTTAACCAAAGAAATTCGCCACCTCAATTAACCACTGCTGACCTTCGGGCGCTTCAAACCTCACTCCTCCGCGAGATAACGCAATTGCGCGCGGAGGTGAGGAACAATCCTCGAAGCGCCCAGAACCGAGCCATGCCGAGCCGTCCTCTCAATCGGCAAAATTCCTACCAAACTGCCCCTCAGAGGGCCTATATGCCTCAAAACGCCCCACAGAGGGCCAATTCCTCTCAAAATGGCCCTCACCGGGCCAACTCCCAGCGAGCTCCGGCTCGACCTCCCCGTAACGGCAATGCCAATAGGCAGAATATACCAGATAATGCCGTTACTCTACCTTGGTGCGCCAATCACCAACGATATGGTGATCGCGCATTTAACTGCAAAGCGCCTTGTGGTTGGACCCAACCTTCCACCAACCAAAGGCGCTCTTTAAACTGATTTTGCCGACCGACACCCTCGCGCAATCGGCCGGCACCCATACAATAAGTCGCCTAACCATCCGGGATTCGAAACTGAATATCGCTTTTACTGTCGACACCGGCGCCGATATTTCAGTCCTCCCGCGATCGTTTGCTCCGCGTAACCGCGTGCCAGCCGCACTCAAATTGTCAGCAGCAAATAATACGCCGATACTTACGTACGGACGTAAAAAGCTGACACTGCAATTGGGTCTTTGTCGTCCGATCACTTGGCGTTTCGTCATTGCGGACGTGAATGAACCCCTGATAGGTTCCGACCTATTAGGTGCACATAATCTGTTGGTCGATTCGACCCATAACAGACTTGTGGCTCCAACCGCACCCCCCTTGCCCATGACGGCATCACCAGCGGCAACTTCAGGGGCCACAGAGTGCATAGACCCATTCCAGGTTATGGTACAGGAATTTGTGAGTACAACAATTCCTCTGCCTAACCAGCGCCGACATAAAGCCACGGTGTTTCATCATATAGAAACACGTGGTCCCCCGGTGAGCCAGCGTCCACGTCGACTGGCTCCGGAAAAATTACGTGCGGCGCGCGCGGAGTTCGAGCATATGATCGAACTAGGTATCTGCCAACCGTCGGACAGTCCCTGGGCAAGCCCACTCCACTTAGTGAAGAAACGTTCTGGTGAGTGGCGCCCATGTGGCGATTACAGGCTGTTGAACGCAGCAACTGTCCCGGACAGATACCCAATTGCACACCTCTACGATTTTTCGTACAAGTTACGAGGGTGCAATGTCTTCACAACCCTGGATCTCACCAGGGCATACCACCAAATTCCGGTGGCACCTGAAGACATCCCCAAGACCGCAGTCATTACACCTTTCGGACTCTTCGAGTTCAAAGTGATGACTTTCGGCCTCAGGAATGCCGCACAGACATTCCAGCGGTATATCGACACGGCTTTACGTGGTCTTAATTGCTGCCATGCATACCTTGATGACATCCTCATCGCCTCCAAAGACCTCGCCGAACATAAACGCCACTTACGTCAGGTCCTAGAGCGCCTCCGTGAATTCGGTCTTGTCATCAACCCAGATAAGTGTCAATACGCCAAGGAGCAAATCACCTATCTGGGTTATGTCGTTGACAACCAGGGCATTCGCCCACTACCAGACCGTGTGGAGGCCCTCATGAAGTATCCCAGGCCTACTAACGTAAGTGAGCTGCGTCGATTTTTGGGCATGCTTAACTTTTACCGCCCAACCCTGAAGAATGCCGCTCAGATTCAAGCTCCCTTAAATGAATTTTTGAAAGGAGCTAAGCGCAATGATAAGCGCCCCATTAATTGGACAGAAGTCTCAGATCGAGCATTCCAACTGTCCAAAGAACAATTGGCAAATGCCACCTTACTCCGATACCCTCTCGAGGGAGCGGCACTTTCTATCCAATGCGACGCATCGGATACCGCAATCGGAGCCGTCCTTGAACAGGACATTGAAGGCCGCCCGGAACCACTTGGTTTCTTTTCAAGGAAGCTGAGTCCCACTGAGCGACGTTACAGCGCCTACGACCGTGAATTGCTCGCGATCTACAGCGCTGTTAAGTACTTCCGTCATATGATAGAAGGTCGCTCACTTTCCATCTTAACAGACCACAAGCCATTGGTCTACGCGTTCCGGAAGAAGTCGGGAAATGCCTCCCCCCGACAAGAGCGTCAATTAGACCTCATTGGGCAATATTCCACGGAGATAAGGCATATCTCCGGTAAACAGAATGTCACGGCGGACGCCCTTTCTCGAATCGATACGATTCATTTGCGTACCGCCTTGAATAACACTGACCTTGCCCTAGCTCAAGAGGAGGACGAACAGCTCAAGTCCCTCCTAACTGCCGATACGGCACTAGAGCTCAAGAAAATTACCCTTCGCGACCCCTTGGGCGAAATCTGGTGTGATGTCTCCACTGGAACCGCTAGACCTTACATTCCCGAGAAACTTCGTAAGGGCGTGTTCCAGGTTTACCACAACCCTGCCCACCCCAGCGGCCGAGCAACAGCCGCTGCTGTCCGTCGCAAATTTATTTGGCCCCGGATGAACAAAGACCTCACCGGTTGGGCCCGTGCTTGTCTCCAGTGCCAGCGCTGCAAGGTAGCGCGACATAATGTACTGGAGCCAGCGCAATTCAAGCTTCCCACGGCACGCTTCGCCCATGTCCACATAGACATAGTGGGACCGCTTACTCCATCAAGAGGATTTTCTTATATCCTCACTATGATGGATCGCTGCACGCGATGGCCAGAAGCGACACCTCTCCGGGCAGTTACTGCCGAATCAGTCGCCAAGGCCTTTTATTCAACTTGGGTCACACGCTTCGGTGTACCAACCACCATTACTTCGGACCGAGGTCCACAATTTGAGGCGACAATCTTTAGGCAGCTAACAAATCTTCTCGGCTGCCAAAGGAGTCGTACCACCGCCTACCACCCGCAATCAAATGGGATGATAGAGCGCTGGCACAGATCTCTTAAAGCCTCACTCATGTGTCATAATGACACACAATGGTTTGACGCCCTTCCAACCGTCCTCCTCGGCCTGAGGACAAGCATTAAGGAGGACCTGGGTGCTTCGGCAGCAGAGCTTACCTATGGTACCAACCTCCTTCTTCCAGGAGAACTTTTCCTGAATGGCGAAACACCACGTGACCAACTTCGTGAATTGGGACATCTCCGTGACCTGCTACGTAAGGTTAGGGCAACCCCTGTAACCAGGCACGGCTCCAAAAAACTTTTCGTCCACCCTGAACTGCACAGCTGCACGCACGTCTTTGTCAGGGTGGATAAGGTCAAAAAACCCCTCGACCCACCTTACGATGGCCCATTCAAAGTCTTCCGCCGCATCAGTGACCGCGTCTTCGAGATCGACATTAGAGGCAAGCGATCCACGGCCAGCGTCGAAAGGCTTAAGCCCTGTTTTCTGGAAGCTTCCGCTCCAGAATCACCTCCGTCTTCAAATACCACTCCTACTCCACCGGCACAACCTCCCCGTACTCGCGCTCATACGCGCGCCCATAACCAACTAACCACCCCCTAACCTGCCTTACCTGTTTCGTGACTACGTCACTGGGGAGGGAGTGATGTGGGGCTTTTCAGGGCCCGAAGAGCCATACATCGCTCGATCCCCACCTTTCCAGGCGAACGACTTACCTCTCGGTCGAACTTCAGCAAGGTTGCGTAACCTTGCTACGGCATTTACCCTCAGCCAAATCGCCGGAATTAATACGGTTACCCAATCGGATAACCGTTTTGAATTTATGTTAGGCAGCTTACCTATTCTGTAGGGGATTTCCTTCCAAACCCCTTTTTCTCCAGCATCATCCCTAAAAAACATTAAGCCCACGGCAAAGCTTATCACCTTGCCGTGGCATCGAAAACTCACCCTCGGCCAGACATATTCCCTAAAAAAACATTAAGCCCACGGCAAAGCGTATCACCTTGCCGTGGCATCGAAAACTCACCCTCGGCCAGACCATATTCCCTAAAAACATTAAGCCCACGGCAAAGCTTATCACCTTGCCGTGGCATCGAAAAGTCACCCCCGAGGCGTACATCATTTCCTGAAAAGAACATAAGTCCATGGCAAAATCATCACATTGCCATGGCATCTGAAATCTTATCTTTAGGCATACATTCTGCCAGGGCATCTCGTTTCCATAGCCTTAAGCTATGGAAACAACGATCAACAAGAGTTCCTTGTGACTCGTTGTATTTGTTTACCCCCGGCATAACATGCATACGGCTATTGCCCCTATTGATTTACTACCGCCGACAAGGTTTCTGTTGACGCAAATCAAACATGTCCCTGTTTACCAGCAATCGCTGGCACCACAATTAGCGTTCCCCATGTTCAGAGATAGCATTCAAACAACGATCACCAGCAGCCAGAAAATGTTTACTTACAACATCTGGCAACGGCTGCACCCTATGTTCGTTGCAATGTAATCATCGACATCCGAAATGATGATTTATGGCCTTCCATTAGGATGACCAAATTATCGGTTTCAGTTTTTCACACCTCACATGCTAGTGTTTGCATTCCTAGAAAATGCACTAGCGATGTTGCCCGCCATCCACGGTCGCTGAACGAACGTATGCATGGCATACGCACACATGCGTAATGTATGTCTATTCCGTCAGGTCCAATCACGATTAACTACATCAAGTTAATCGTGTAACTCCGCCTTCTTCCCAGTTTCTTTCGGGATTCTTTCATTTTAACATTTTCCAATGGAATTAGTCAGATTTTTACCATCCAGCCGGACACAAGTCGTAATTCGAGTCGTGATATTTTTTTTTTTTTTTTTTTTTTTTCCGTCAGCAAGTTATTTATTAGTTTTCTATTATTCCTAATCACGCCGTACCGGTTAAGTTATTTTTAAATGGGACATACAATTAAAACCGTCACCAGTGGCCTTTCGTCATTTTGTGCATTTACTATATTTTGCTTTTATGTTAATAAATCCGAAAGACAGTCGGGATTTCGATGTTGTTAATGGTGCCTTTTGAGCGTGTAAAAACAAATAAATATCACCACAGTTAGTGTATCAAGCATTGAAAAATTAATCGTACCACCTGTGTAAATTAAAAAAACAAGGAAAATTAATAAAAGAACTTTCATCAAAACAACAACCAGTGTGTTTTTACTTCATTCTGTTCGCTCCGTTTGGGGAAGTGTTTCCGCTGAAGAACTTTATGCGGTTTTTTTCGGTTTCTTATGTGACAAGTTCTCGGTTATTCGGTGGTGTTTTGGCTGAATCCGCACCCGTGCTTGGTGCATAGACAAAATACCTACAGACGTGCCTGAGAGGAAGCCATGCTGGTTCGGAGAGATGATGGGTACGCAGCGAAAACATAACGCCTCATATAGAAGGCCTTCGAACAGTTTGGGAATGTGCGAAAGCTTGGGCAATGGGACGATAATTGGATATATCGTTTTATGGCCCCTTTTTATGTTATGTAAGAGGATATCCAAAAGTCGGGGAATAGACCTTGAGCAAGGGATAGATTGAAGATTGACGCAAGCGAGAGAGAGAGAGTGTTGTGTTCCGGGCCGTGCTTTCCCAAAGCAGGAGAAGAGCCCGGAGTGTCGAGAGTGAAAAATGAAAGACGCGAAAAGATTCAGTTGAAGGAATGATAGTTAATTTTATTCTTTTCTTAAATCTAAAAGTACAAGCGTGAGAGTGATCTTTACGGGTGTATGATTGATACTCGGCCAGCGGTTTGGCCTCCGGAATGCTACTGTTGGCGAAATCGGAAATTGCCGCTCTTTTATTATTTTTTCAGTTGACTTTTGTCAACTATTTTATTGACGAAATTCCCAGAAGCAAACATAAGACTTTGTGCGTTTCGATTTGAGTTGTGTTCTGGGAATTTGTTAGATGTTTTAATTGGATAGGTTCTGGGAAGGGAAATCATGAAATGCGTTTTGAATTAAGCATTTCATGTTGTCAAGGTTTTGGGAATTGAGTCAATGTACGACGAATTAGCTTTTGGTTAAATTCGTTGTTCATGTGACTCAATATGGAATTTAAATATAATGCAATAGGGAATTTAGGATTTGGGTTATGATTTGATAATATTGGGGATTTGGATAGGAGTAGCGATTTAGGATCCCTACAAGAGAGAAGAGGAACATTTTTTAAAGACGATAGCAGGGAGCCCGTCTGGGCCGGGACTGAAATCGTCTTTCAGTTCTTCAAGTTTTTTTATGACTTGGTGTTCTTGAGTGTGTAGAGGGATGAGAGGGCCGAGGGAGAATTCAGACATGCCAGTAAAGTAGGAGGGGTTAGGCTCGAACGGGTCGTCCGTGAAGGATAGTTTGAAGAAGGACGCATAAAGATTGGATATGGTTTGGCAGTCCGTTGTAGTAGCTGAGCCGTAGAAAAGGGAGGTGGGATAGGCATCAGATTTCCGTTTGTGGTTGATGAAGTGTAAGAACGATTTGGGGTGGTTGATCAGGTTGAATTGGGTTTTGGCAAGTTAATTGTGGTAGAGGGAGCTGTAAAGCTCGGTGAATTGGTAAAAGTAACCCAGATAGTTGGAGTAGTCAAGGCGAGAACCCGTGTTTAGGAAAGTGTTCCACAACTTATTCCTCTTGTTGCGAAGGGTGCGTAGTTTGTGGTTATACCATGGGGGCGATGGGAATGATGACCTGTGTCGGCAGTATGGGACATATAGGGATATGGCGTTGTGGATTTCTGTGTAGAGCGAGGCTGTAGCGTCCTCTACACTTATATCATTTACGCGGAGTGTGATATTGCTGAGGTACTCATTTATGAGGAGGAAATTGGCTTTTCGGAACTTGAAAAAAAATTGATAGGGGGAGGTGTGCTGTGGGCTGAGTAGTCGTGGTATATGGATACTAAGGCTACGAGACGCGGGGGGTGGTGGTTATCAATAGTTGAGAGGGTGTGGGGACTAGGGACGGCTGAGGAATTGAAGGGGTCTGTCGTAAACACAAGGTCAAGTTGTTTGCCCAGATGGTTTTGGACATTGCTTAATTGGCAAAGGTTAGAGTCAATAAGGCTGTCTATAAAAAGACATTCTTTAGTAGTAGTGGGGTTTGAGATGTAGTCGGAGTAGTCGTCAGACAGCGTCCATTGGAGATGGGGGAGATTAAAATCACCAAGGACTACAATGTCATCTTGGGAAGAACTAGGCTCAGTTATGCGGTCGATTGCAGCAATAGCGAGTTTGTATGACTTGACAGCTTTCGATGGCGGTATGTAAAAGCATATGATATACACGGACTTGAGCTATGTTCAATTTTTATTGCGACATACTCGAGGTTGGGAGAAGAAGAGATGGTGATAAGAGAAGATGTAAGTCCGTTTTGGATGGCAAGCAGCACGCCTCGGCAGGGGGTGTCAGGACCGGAGTGATGGACCTCGTCGTCCCGAAAAACTGTGAAGGGGGGGGGGGGGGGGGGGGACAATTCCAGGCAATTGATACTGGGGGTGAGGTTACTTTAGGTCAGTGCGTATATATGAAAGGGTAGGAGTGAGTATTTTGTAAGATCGAATGGGTTTTGGACCGTAGTCCTCTGACATTGTGGTAGTAAAAGGTTAGGGGAAGAGTATTGGGAGACCCCATAAAAAGTAGGTTGGGCAGCCGTTTAGGGCCGAAAAAACTTCTTTTTTGTGAGTTCGCTGGGTAGGGGATCAGATGCCACTTTCATGCAAACGTATTGTCGAAAAGCCGAGAGGTCTCTTGTTACTTTTTGGGGGGTAAGGAGCGAAACTACAGCCAATTGCAGAGCAAGATAGATATGTGTAGAAAATTCATGAACATTCATGGAATGAATCATTTTTACTGAATGAGTAAAGTATACATTATAAGGTTATATACGAAACTGCATATACAGTGAATAGCTTTGTACGCTTATACAAACTTTTCGGTAGAACATTTCCATGAGGTCTGATCTCCGACGAGAAATGCCCGTTGTTGATGCTAATTTTGAATTCGCTCGTTAATTCGTTATATGCTTCAAAATTAGAACAGATACGTCAATTGTTCTGAAAAATGAATAATACCTATTTATTGTGGTCTGATAGAACCACCGCAGCACGCTCCTTCCAGTAGCATACTCACGAAAATGACCATCAATTTGGGTCAAAAAGGTGGGCTGATTCTACGGATCACGTACCCAGAAATGTCCGGGCAACCATATGACAGAAATGTAAGTTTAATAGATGGGACACTCAAATCGGTATTTCTTACGTTATTCGTGGAGAACCTTGCTCTAAGAAATAAGGTTCCTTTCGCCTATGTTGGGTTGGTTGATTACATGTTGAATCAGGTAATAAGTAAGTTGTAGTTAAAAAAAAAATGTATTTATGGTACACTTTCATGTTCTAGGTCCGGTTTATCTGGGCAGATGACGGCTATTTGACATTTCTGTGGTTTAGTGTGGCAGAATCGTTTGATTCGTGAAAAAAGCCTCCGAGGACATTTTTGCTGTGGCGTACGATTATATTATTTATGTGAAGCGGAATCTTCTGGCGTTCCTGCGACCTGGTGGACAGATGATACCTATTCGATATTTTTTGCGATTTAACGTGGCAGAACCATTTGATTCGTGGGAAAGGCTTCCGGAAACTTTTTTACTGTGGCGTACAATATTATTGATTCCCTGAGGGGGAAATTATGACCCGCCTGCCGGCGTTTCAGCGACCTGTACGCCTCGTCGATATGTGTGGAACCTGTGCGATAGGAGAAGGTGTGTCGCACGGACACTAGGATCACTCCTATCCCCAGCGTCGATTTGTTCATTCGGGCACAGTTTACCTAACGCCAGTGAAGGACAATACGCCGATCGCACCAGAGAAAATAGTGGAAATATAACACGCTGTTACTCTCAATCCAAATGATTTTTATTTTAATGTATCTTAAGCCAAATATTTTGAGAGTTCACAATTGGTAATATATAGAAGAAACTTAAAACTTCGAGAATTCATTTCGCAATACTGTTCGTTATGTTTCATCATCATCATCATCGGCACTACAACCGGGAACCGGTCTTGGCCTTATTTAGCAAGTCCTGAGGCTTGTTAAATTTTCCATAATGATTTATTTTTTCTGGGCAAGGTCATTAGACCTGTATCAGGGGCTCCCCGACGGGGAATCGAACCCCGGTCTCCCGGGTGACAGGCGGGTGTACTAACCACTATACTATCGAGGAGCCCATTCGTTCGTTATGTTTATTAAGTTGGATTTAATGCAAATTGTTAAACCATTTTACAGTGGAATTAAGCATTACCGTATGAAACTAATCACAGACACTGAATACAATTCTGTTGTTCCCGCTTTTTTGTTTTTCATTAAGGAACAATTGCACGACGCTAGTGTTAATGTTTGTTAAGAGCACTATTTGATGCGCGTTTGGCGGAAAATGTATGTAGAGTGGAGAACTGACAACTAAGGAATTCACCGGTATGGGGTTAACGGGTTAGGAGGACTCGCGTAGATACTTTGTGGGCACGCACCGTACCGTGCACGCGGTACGGTTAATGGTGGACACGACCGAGTCCTTTGGTCGTTAGAAAGCGACTGACTGTAAAAGGGGCAAGAATTCATTCTTCGTGTCGTGGCGGTTGAGTCATAGCGAAGTAAGCTCACTGCCGCTTACTGTGAACTTGAGGAGGGTTGCTATAGAGAATTCAGTTCCAGCGAATTACTGGCGTATAGGCTGAGTTAGATTCCTCTGTCGCTCTGTGTACCGTTTTGATAGAATGGGAGCCGAAATGATTTTCGGGGAAACTAAATGTTGCTTGGTTACAAGCGAGGAGATAGTTTAAGCAGGAAGTGAGCCGGAATGATTTTCGGGGGAAATTGGAACTGCTTGGTTGCAAGCAAGAAATATAATTTAAGTAGGAAGTAGTTTTTGGAAAAATGTATGCGGCTCGATGTAGTTGATGGGTATGATTAATATTCCGTAATAGGTTTGAATATGCATTTTATTACATCTTGGGACATGGATTTTTGGTAAGTTAGGGATGTATGCGATTGCAGATTTGGGGGCGGATGCTGTTGCATATTGGGAGGTGTGTGCTATTGCCGATTTGGGTTGTGGTGATGCGCTGTTGGCGGTCAAAATTGGTTGGAATTGTGGGTTGGTACTCCATGTGGTGTAGAGAACCCCCACAAACCATTCGCCAACCTGATTGTGGTGAGCTGCATGACTGATTGTCGTGGCTCTAATAGTGACACCGATGGACATTTTTATCATTCATTTGGTTTGACAAAGCATAGAAGCTGCACTTTAAATCGCAAATGTTGCACGGGTCAATGTGTGAGAAGTGGCCCGCAAAATCATACAGCTTGGGCACGTATGCGAAAATATCCTCGGTGGGGTGGGGCGGATCAACTTATTATGAGGAAAAAAGGCAGAAGCACGACGTGCGCTGCGGGAAAGCGGAACGACGGTGACGGGATAATGGATCGTAAAACGAAGAAAAAAAAACGGAGAGGACAGGTATCGTGAGCAAAGTGAAGTAGGCGAATACGTTTAATTAGCGCCATCTTATGACATGTACATGAGAGAGGGAAGAATTCACTGTGAACATTCTAAATTCGGGAGCAGGAGTGACGGGTTTTCAAAGACCCCCCGCCCCCACCACCCTTCAATGAATTGTGTTATCGAAAAGCCGTTCTTTCACTCGTCATAACATTTCTAAATGCCTTATGCAACTCTTCATAAGTGTTGTTAGATGTTAACCCACTCTATACCATCGCCGGCGGATTACCAAATTTCAGAGCCCCCCCCCCCCCCCCCCCTCTCCATTTAATTGCGTCATCAAAACGACGTTCTTTCACCCTTTATAACATTTACAAATGCCTAATGCGACTCTTTATAAGTGTTGGTAGATGTTAACCCATCTAGTATTGCCCGCGGATCACTAAATTATAGAGACGAAGTTTTACTTACCCTATTCTCCAGAGTCTGTTCGGGATATCGTCACAAAACTTGGTACGATTATAGCAGATTCTTCCCTTTTTCAGGTGCATATCACAAGATCGCACGAATGGCGCGTATTTGCCCACAACAACAATATGAATTTAATTGAGAAGGTACTCTTGAAAAGGAAATCGTGGAAACAGGCTCTTATTTTTTTCCAATCTCGTCTATCGTCTAGTGTTTTGAGGTATGTGTACTCGAGTGTTTCCATTTACGTCCTTCTATAGAACAGAAAATTGTGGTTTCTTGAGAAATTGTAACCGGTATTGTAGGTCGGTTTGGGTGCCATTTTTAAGTAGAAATTAATGTTGATGGCGTCTGTGTATCGAGCTCACGAAAATTTGGAAGAATTTATCTGTACTAAGCGAAATAAACTGAGGGTTCTAGCCTCACTTAATTCATTCATACATTCATTCATTCATTGAGCTACAATCGCCGATATCGTCCTCCTTCGTATTGTAGTGATCAAAAGTAGGTCATGATGACACTGCTGTAAATGTTGGTAATCTTGGTTAATGCTTCCTCCACAGATCGTGAGCAGCTGAAGCATATGTGTTTGTCGGTAACGATAATTGTTATGATATGTTGTTAACTGGGACAAATAAACTATGTATTGCTGTTGCCGATTCTTTAACAAAAATCTGGGTACGTATATAGTGGATGGGTTTGAGTTATCGGAATAGATTTTTTTTTTTTCAGAAAAGTCCAAAATACAGCCTTATGGCCAACATCCCGAGATGCTATTAAATAACTACTGGAGTTGTAGGTTGTGGCGTTTTGGGTATATTCACACCGGGAGGAAGTTCCATAGTTCCCGTTTTGCGGTGAAGGGAGTTTTGGTAGGCATATCCTCTTGAGGGATGAACCTTTTGCTGTATTAAATTGCACAAAAAATATATAATAATTTGTCGTTATATAGATTTAAGATTATAGTTGTAAAGGAATTGATATCCTAAATCTCTTAAGTACTAGTTGTAAAATATACCATAAATGTAATTATCTACTAAATAAAAATTGAATTGAATTGAAAAAATATATATATATGTATATATATATATATATAATAATAATATTGGATGTACTCATAGTTTGCTGGATATGTTAGCTTTATCTTTATATTTGGGGAGAAAAGGTTTCCCAGCTTTCAGAAAAAGCATGCCACTTGGTTGTCTTCCTTTTTTATTTCACTGATGCGTTTCGAAGTTAGTTTTATTTTTCCGTTTACAAATTTCGGTTTTTTTAACATCAGTTTTATTTTTTCATTTAAAAAATTACAGTTTACACTTATGATGTAATTTTGGTTTCAGAGTTAGTTTTATTTTTCCATTTTCATTCGGTCTTCACTTGTGATTTAATGTTTGGTTTCAATATTAGTCGTATTTTTTCATTTACAAATTGCAGTTTGCACTTTTGATGTTGTGTTTGGTTTCAACATTCGTTTCATTTCTTCATTTACAAATTACAGATGGCACTTCTAATTCAATGTTTGATTTCAAAGTTAGTTTTATTTTTTCATTTACATCAACCACCTTATTACAATCTACACACACGAGGTGAACAATAGGGTCTCTGTCCATTCGCGTCCTTTTATACCGATCGCCAATTCATGATCGCACACTTATTCTTATTTTTCCATTTCCCCGCCCACTTAATGCGAATAAACTCTCACGAATTTACTCAGCAGTCAATAAACCCAGGGAAAAGGGAAAAATTGCAGAGTAGAGCAGCTTGGTTTATTGTGTAACAATTTTGACGCGTGTCCATGCCACCACACATTCCTATTGAACATCGGGCCAATTTATGTTTTTCTCAGATTTAATGATCTCCTCGTTCAACATAAACTGTAGATCCGACGATTCGTTTTTCCGTGTATACAACAACAATGTTGCGTATTTTTGTAGGTTTTTCATTTATTGATAAAAAGAACAGAGATATGCTTTCCATCTTGTTAGATGACATTTGAAGAGCGCGAAAAAGTGGAAGTCTAACGGCGCAAGATGTTATGGGGTAACGCATGCCATTCAAACTCTGATACTTTTTAACGGCCCGCCAAAAATGTATGTGGTCTCGTGTTGTCGTAGTGGAACACAATTTCTTTACGATTCTCGGGTTCCAGACGTTTCTAGATAACAGACTTATTTTAACTACCTATTTGCTGATAGTATTCATTCCACTTGATTGTTCGGTTCCTTGGTAGGAGCTCACAAAACACAGCCTTCCAATTCAACCACAGTGTGAGCATTACCCTTCTTTCATGGAGTACTGCATTTGATAATGTTTAAGGCGAAACAACACGTCGGGACCGAGATCTTTACGTTCCGGATTGATGTAAATATTCCACTTCTCTTAAAAAAAAAAAAAAAAAAAAAAAAATTCATCGTTTTCTTCACGTTTCAGCGGAAATATAAATATATCGAGCTTGCATACATGTCTAAGCTTCTTCGGGTACAACTTATCATATTTTTTGCTGATCTTCCATGTTTCTGCAATCTCTCGTACCATGTAACGCGGGTTTGATTTGGTCATAACTGAGGAGCTTCTTTGATATCAAAATTACCAGCCTGGTATTTCTGCAACCAGTTTTGTCACTGACGTGTTTGTAGGACATCATCATCGTGAAGTTTCAGAAGCTTGACGGGTGTTCTTCCTATTACAGAATCAGATAAGTAAGTTTATGAGGTTTTAAAAATGGATGTTACTTTTCATGCTATAGTAATCCTATCTAAAGCTTATGCATTGGCATGCTACATCGGCCAACCTGGAGAACAGGTTGACAGTGACAGATCAGAAATTTGTAGTTAAGTATGGCTGTGCATAACGCAATTACTACTGCTGCGGTTATCTAGTCTGAGGAAATTGGAAATTGGTAAAACTAATATCAAAGAGGTTGACTCAGCTGAGAGTAACCAAAGAGCTCACAAAAATTAGTTAGCACTCGTGAATAGGAATAGGAAGGTAGCAAAGATGACCTTCGAGGTGATTTCTTCGCTAGGGTTGGACATTTTACCCCATTCGCCATATTTACCAGACGTTGCTCCATCAGATTACCATTTCTTTTTTGCCCGTGGGTAATTATATGCGTGGTCGGCAGTTCTTAACTCGAGAAGAAGTGCAAATGCAGCTCTGTTTTTCAAGTTCTGAGAAGAACATTTCTTCAAAAATTGCATCTAAGAGCTTGTAAATAAATCGTAAAAGGTTTTATAATAGAAGAGAATGGTGAATATTTGGCAGAATAAACATTGTGGAACCGCATTGTTTTTGGTACTTTTCTTGAAGTGAAACCGCACTAACTTGCTTCGTTGGATATCATAGCTTTCGTGCCAAAGCTTATCCTTATGCATTTAGGTATTATGCAGCAATAATTTTGTGCGATCGCTTGATTACAGAAAACAGTAAAATTTGTCGAAAACGCACAGTTTGCTTCTTTCGTTTTCAACTAATTGTAAAATCTCAAAAGCTCAACCAAAACACTACATGTTTTGTTAGAAACGAAGCTTAAATTGATAACTGTTTAACAACATATGACAAACAAATATGTGAATGACTCCAGGAGTGCCAACACTCTACCAACACCAAATGGGCCAAAAATACGCAATGACGTTTACTCAACCCAATATATTGCGTTTTCTTTGCAGTGAAGTAGACAAGATTGGCCATTTGCCATGGTAGAAGTTTATTCAGATTTCGATTCAGAGAATCGATCTGGTTGCATCTCAACTGGCACAATGAATCAGTGTAGTATTATTCGCAAATCTGAATACTCTGTTACTCGTTGACAACAACAAATTATGTTATTAGCATGAAGCAAAAGTAGGATTGGAGCCAAGGTGAAAACCTGAGGTACATCGGTGTTAATAAAATAGGGCACCAAAGATACCCTGTCTATGTCTGCCCGAATCGATCGTTTTCAACAAAAAAAGAAAACTGTCCGTCCTCCAAAATCTCAAAAATTAAATCTACTACTCAATAACATTTGATTTTTCACAGCTCTGTACAAATTTCAAGCAACGGTCGTTAGTTGCCGATGATCGGTTCTCCGGCTAATATCGTTAATTGGTTTTGGTCACTCAAAGTGCAAAGTGGTAGCCACTGTGCGAGATGCGGCCAAAAGGCTTGATGATATCCGATGCAACTGGTCTTGATTCACCGTGGTTTTCAAGTGTATATTACCAAATGTCAGTCGCAAAGTTCAAAAGCCCTCCCGTGGATCGTCTTCTGCGGAATCCATATTAGCAAACACTTAGAAATCCGTTGCATTCCAAATATTTAATCAACTCGGTGTTGATTATCCTTTCCATCACCTTTTGCAAGTCGGACAGTAAGACTATTGGTGGATAACTTTGAATGTCGCTTTTCTCCTATTTTTAAGGATTGGTTGAATTCGAGCAGCTTTCTCATAGGTAGGAAGGGTTTTCGCTGCGTAAGATATGCGAATGAGTTTATTAAGAACCGTATACATTTGCGGAATACAGCTTGTATACTACAAGTACTGTAGGGGTTCCACCAAACCCCACGGCCCACTTACCTGAAAAACCCACCATATCCGCAACCCAACTTCCATTGTCTCCCGCCAATGCAATCGCATTGGCATCTGAAAATATTTCCTTTTCCAGGGACATTAATGCATAAAAGCATTACATAAAATTCCTAAAAATAATTGTATCTACAAGGGCATTCATAGATTACCAAGCATCCCTGCATTAGCGACCCAAAAACCGAATTTTCAATTAGTGTAGATATTCACACTATAATTCGATCCAGCCGTCGCCATAGATGCCATGCATAATTGACACAGATGGTATACACAACTGTAATTGTGTACCCATCTAAATTGCTTTCCGAAGACTTGCAACTATGGATTCAATTGCATTTTCATCATTCATTTTTTGAATTTTCAAACAATCACCGACGCCAAGTTTCGCCGTCAGATCGGATTCAATAGCATAAACATATGCAAAACAAAAGAATTCGATTCTCCCAGTCGCAGGTAATCATGTATACGATCCTTTTAGCATCTAATGAGTGGCTGGTATTTAGCCAGCCGACCCTCATTACCGAAAGATGCTGTAGGTCGTTTCACCATTGTTCTTTTTTTCCTCGTTTCAGGCAAAACGCATCGATGAACACGGTGATGTGTACGAACACACACATACACCACCGCGTACCTGAGATCGCTTTCCATTGGTCACTGGTCAAAGGAAATTTCATTTCCTTTTCACCACACCACCAAAAACCCACCCCAAACGATAAAATATCGTGGAGTCCTTTACCATCCGCAGACCAGCGCGGTCATGCCACTCCCGCCCGTAGTCGTGCGGGCGATAGTTTTAAACCATTCGTGAAGTTGTAAGCGTGACGAACTGCAGGCGTGTTGGCGATCGTGTCAAAGTCGTGAAAGTTTTAACTAAAATTTTGTCAATGCATGTGTAGTTCGATTTTAATATGCACCAAACTAAAGAATAAATCTAAGGAAATCTAATAAACGTAACGTAAAATAAATAAGCCTAAAACAAAGAGATCCTGAGTTTTATATTTTTACTTGTGTGATGGCGTGATCAGTGACAATTGATCGACGCTGGTGTTTCCTTTCCTGCTGCGATGAATCATCAAGAGTTTGGGCGGAACCGTGTGAACAGTGGAGTGAATGCTGGAGGAAGAAGGGAACCAAGTGCCCTCGGCCGGTACATACTTCTTCCCCAGAGTACTCCATTTGGACCAGTTGCCTTCTGGCAGTCTACTCCATGGAGACCGCGTTGAATAAGACGGGCGTGTATTATCACATCCAGCACTGATTAGAACGGCGCAATCACAAGCGGCTCTAAAACACCGACATCGAAGGTTGAATTTGTGAAAAATAAATTCTCGAAAATGTTGGCTTTATCTTACGAGTTCACGGTGACTAATGGAGGAAAAGTGGAAGCACTGAAGTATTCACGGTTGCATTTTTTTCTGATTGGAGGAGACGCGAGCCAGGTGGCTATGCGCCGACGTTAATACCAGTATTTTCACAGCAGTATCCCATATTTCTGACCACAGGAAGGAGGTGAAGAAGCCCCGCAAATTCTCTCGGTTGGTAGCCCTGTATTTACATACCGACGGATCGCAAGCGTTTGTGGTTCATCTCCCGACAGCGCGAACATCCCTGTATCAGAACTCGTTCCGTTACAGAGTGGGGAAGCTGTGGAACTCCCTTCCCACGCGAGTGTTCTCGGAGCGTTACAACCTTCAACTGTTCAAAAATAACTGCAGCAGTTATTTGATGGCATCTCGGGGCGCCCACTCGGCGCTATAGGTTCGCCTCTCCCGAGAGAAGTCTAATAAAAAAAAAAAAAAAAATACCTGGTGAATTTTCTTTAGCAAGAACGAGTATATAACAAAATTTTCAATTCATTAGAGACTGCACTTATAATATATGAATTTAAAAAAAAAGCCAGTTACTTCAATAGTGTTACGGAATACAGGGGAAGAACTGCTGCGGTGACTTGCCCAAGAAATGGTAATACCGGAAGATGCCGAACTGTTGCCCCCGCCGATGAATACAACCGAAACCGAGAGTGGAAGAAAGCTGCCGAACTGTGGTATGTAAGCCGTCGGTGAGAAGCAGAACTGTTGCTGACTTGTTGTTTCACAAAAAACGTTGAGTGTCTTTAATACAAATTCAAAGTCGTCATTTAAGTAATCCGTTTAGTCTTATTAATACCAAATTATCTAGTTATCGCACGAACGGTGTGGCGGTTCCGCCAAACCCCACGGTTCGACTTCCTGAAAAACCCCCATAACTTTCACCCAGTCTCCTGATTTCACTAATGCAATCGCATTAGCATTTTAAATGCTCCACGCATTAAAGAGATCAAATCATTAACCTAAAAGACCCTGTCAAAGAAAACTTACCTTTCATGCATCTCTCCGCATATAATTTCCTGTAAGATTTCTTTTCTACCTTTTCAGGAGTCCCAAAACATATTCGGTACCTTCGGTTCCCACGAAAATTTCAACTTTCCCACACGTGCAGCGCAATCTCCACCCAGCATACCTGAAACGTTTCTTTTTACAAGGACATTTAATGCATACAACGCATTAGCTAAAATTCCCAAAATTAATTCTTTGATGTGCATATGCACCATGAATACCAAATCATTCGGCACCCTTTGTTATCATTTAAAATGCTATGTCGGACAGCTTGTTTTTACAGCTGCAATAAACCGACCCGCGATTCGTTTGTCCAATCGACAAACAATTCCCGCATCCCAAACATTATAATCGGAACCGAATCCTCTACCATTTTCTAGTATAAACAAGAACTCGGTTTCCATACCGGTCGGAGATGCCATAAACCATATCCCTACGCATGTAAACATGCATAAGATCCAACTCATCGTTTGTTTTCCCACTAACCAACAATCTTCAATTTCTTTTTCAGGACGTAACTAATTACCCTGCGTATACAAATGCAGGCAAGGGATTCGTCTCTGCCACCAATCCCATTAGCACCTTTTTCCAACGTCTATTATAGCGACGATGCACAGAGTAAACATGACCCTCATTACCGAACGAAGCATTTGGTCGTTTCCTCCTTTGTCTTTGCCGCCTGCCTACTTCGTTCTTCCATTACCTTCGAGCATGTCTAAACAACATCAGATTTGAACAATCTCACACACAGCACTATAATCTCCATTACGAGATCTGGTTGTCTGTTCTACCAAGAGAGACTTTACTTTTCTCTTGTGGTAGGAAATTCTTTTCCTTAGTGAAGGGGAACTGCATCCAAAAATTTCCCTTGCTAAACGAATCAGCTCTGCACGAGATGATTATCGCGGAGTCCATTTCCATCAGCAATCACGGTCGTCGCCGCTCCCGCTCTCCGTCACTGCGGAGACTCGTAAATACATACCCGCCGTCGAATTGTATACACGGTGGATGCGTACACTTAGTGTCGGGTTCTTTGCACGAGTTGTACAAGTAACTGTAATTAAAGTTAAGTAAAAGTTCATAATGATCAATTTAATGTTAATGACTAATATAACTAAAGTAGTGGTTTTCAACCAAGAATAAAACTAAACCAAGCGTGTTTAATTTTTCGGCTGCTGTTCCTGGGTGTTCTTATTTATCTTTGCTTCCCGGTGATCGTTCGTTTGCAGGCGGCGGAACAATCGTTAGTGACAGTGAAAGTGGTGGGTAAGTAGTAGAACTCGCGTCCATGATGGCGCCACGACTACCTACGCTACAAGGCCACACTGAACGAATCAACGTGATTGAACAGCCGTTGGAGATACGATTTTTGAATTGTGACGCTCAGGGGGCGTCCCCTTTTTCACTGACGCATAGTCAGCTGCCGGGTGACAGTTGGCACATGGCAAGCATATGGGAATGTACTAGATTTCTCCAATACATTTATTTGTAAATCGGCAACAAATAGTTAATAGGAATATTGTGTATTTCTTTAAAAAATGTCTTTTTTGTTGTCCATTACGCGGTGAAATATCTTTTCAAGTTTAACGTGATTTCCACAACACGACACAACATTGTAGCACTTGAGCGGCCAAAACCAACAAACGATATTCACTGGAGAACCGATCATCGACAAATAACGACCGTTGCTTATTCTAATTTCGAATTCAATCGTTCATTTAAGGGTTAATTTGAAATTTGTACAGAATTGTGAAAACTCCAACGTTATTGAGTATTCGTTACTTATTATGGTTCATAAAGCCGCCCCAAGCCTCTGGCTTCCAAATCGAACGAAAACGTATGTATATCCAATTCTAATCATCAAAACCAGGAAATGCGCTCCATTTTTAAAACCAGTGCATCGTTACGTTGACTTTGATGTTTTATCGTCATCAAAATTTGTTCGCATAAATGGAGCAACATTCCAATCGTATTGTCTGATTTTTGAGACAATCTTTATATGTATCATTCAAACTACATATTTTTAAGAGCCAACACAGCAAGACTTATTCGATATCAAATGAAGCGCACATGGGAAATTATGCTGTTTGGATAAACTAGAAAAATCATTTAAGGCGTTACCTTGGCTGATTTGGAGAAGGATCGATAAAGCCCTCCTTCATGTTGGCGAGTAAACGGTAATGTCTCCCTACTGGTTGTATTGCACAGGATCTGCTTTCGAAAACGCTTACGTGAATGTAATCCCACAAAATACAAAATTTGAATTTCTGAAGGACTTCCGGCGAATGTTTGCTGTCGCTACGATTTCGCTCGCTGGCAATAAAGGTGTTGTGGTCCGTCTCTCAGGGAGCGTGTCTGGTCCTGAAAAGGACGAGGGATCTCTTTAAGATAGCTCCTGAGGGGGCCCGTTGCGGTGCAACGCCGTGCTTCCTCAAACCTCGAGGGAAGAGCAGCTACCGGTCATCGAGTAGGAAGAATCGGCCAGGATCGATTAAAAATACTTTTCATTTTATTAAATTTTAATTTTATTTGTAAATTCATTTTCTGGCGTCCTTACACCTAGAACGCCAATTGAGACTGATCCTCGAATACGTTTTTTTTTTTTTTTTTTCCAAAACTGTATTTATTAACCATAATTAGAATTCGTACATTTAAGTAATACAGTGACTTAAAATTAATTTTGGAACAATTGCTTACATGTAATTATTATAATAATATATACATTTTCCAAACAATATTTTATGAGATATAAGATAGATGCGTGTTTATAAATTTAGTGGTATTATCTTCCTGGAAAAGGTCAGAAAACCAGGAATTTGTTTTTTCAACTTTACTTAATCTAAACTTAATCCTAATTATATAAATAACTTAACCTAATTTAGCCTGATTACAGTATGATTTTCATAAAGCCATAAACAAAGTTTTATAATTAATCGAATATATGTTATGAATTGAAGGATGTGGAATGAGGTTAGTTATGGGTTAGACGTAGAGTATTTCTCTCCGGTTGTTCGTTGGAAAAGCGTAGGATGTTGGAAAATGGTTGGACGTTACAGTATTTGAACTGGTTAGGGGTAACTTCGGTGTTGTGGTATATGATCTCATTTGAATCATTTACCAGTCTGCCTGAGGCGAAGATAGCTCTGGTGTGGAGACAGTTGGGATAGTTAGTTCTGATATCTAGAGGGTTCTCTAAGAGCGTGGTTATTATGGGATTGGGATTATTTTGTAGGTTTTTGATAAATTTGATAGACAGTTCGAGAAATCGTCTATCGAGGCGCTCGATACCAGCGGTATTGTAGAGTTCGACGTTACTATAGTACTTATAGGAGTTAGGACGACGATGTAACCCAGAGACATACCTAAAGCATTTTCTTTCGAATACTCGTAATTTCTCCATTTGGGAGGGAGTGATATGGTACCACAATGGGCACGCGTACGTGAGTGTGGGTCTGATAATTTGTTTGTAAATGAGCAGTTTGACTTTGTGAGAGAGACTTTTAGGTTTCCACATTACTCTTCTACAGAGATTAAGCTGAATTGTGGCTTTTTGAAGGGAATTTTTAATGTGGGAGGAAAAAGACCAGTTATTAGAAAAAGTGATTCCCAGATATTTTAGGGTTTTGGAGGGTTTTATCAGAGTGTTGTTCAGTTGAATCTTAATTTTGTTGTGGCAGCGTCTAGTGTTGTTTGTACAGTGCTCGTTTTTGCCCTTGAACACTATGAGCTGCGTTTTATTTGGATTAAGGTGGATTTTCCACTTATTAAAGTATGTTGATAGGTTAGGGAGGAAGTTGTTAATGCGGTTTCTTGCAGCCTTAACAAATTTGCTGCTAGAGTAAATTAATGTATCATCAGCATAATTCAGCATCACAACGTTAGGAGATACGGGTTGAGGAATATTTGAGGTATATAACAGATATAAAATTTGCCCTAAAATGGAGCCTTGGGGAACACCCGCGGTTATGGACAGAAGAATTTATTCTCGCAACGAATTTTCTGGCAGAAAGATATGAGGCTAAGAGCTTTGTTGTGTGAGAGTTTAGATTAAATATGGAGTGCAGTTTGTACAGAAGCCCTGAGATCCAGACGCAATCAAACGCCTTAGAAATATCGAGAGATATACACACAGTAGGGCTTTGGTTTTGGAGACCAGTTGTAACATCGTGTGTGAGTTTTAGTAGAGCATGACATGTGGATTGTCGCTTACGAAATCCGAACTGACAGTTAGGGATGAGGGCATTCTCATTGGCAAATGAGAGAAGATTTTGGTAGATCTTGCGTTCCAGTATCTTACTTAGTGTACTTAATAGGGATATTGGACGATAATTGTAAGGGTTATTACTACTACCGGGCTTCTTAATAGGAATTACTACCGCAGTTTTCCAGTTCTCTGGGAAGTGCGATGCATTAATTATATGATTAAGAAGAATGAGGATGGGAAGTAGATTCGGTGGGCGTAGCCTTTTAAATAGAAGGCGTGGGATTCTATCTAATCCAGTTGACTTTTTGTTATTTCCTGATCTTACGATCTCGGATAATTCGTCTGCAGTTAGAAAATTTGTAGTGTCTAAGGGGTGTGAAGCTATGTTTGTGTTGTTAAATACACCGATGAAAGAAGTAAAAGATGGGAATAATCTGTTTAAGATGTGGGAATACAAAATCCGTTGCCCTTTTATACAAAATCTTATCGGGATTTTGTCTCGGATGCATCGAAATGCAAGCAGAATTTCGAAATGTGGTTCGACTAGAGTCGAATACTGGAGAAAAGGAATGTGATATCTATTTTTAGAATATACACATCTGGCAAGAATGGAGATAAAGATAAGGATTTGTAGGAACATGAGTTTGTTTTCATACGAAGATATGAATTGTGGTGTTTTGTTTTCAGGAAGTTCTGGAAATATGAGTATGGATGATAAACGAATATTTTATTCGTTTATCGGGATTTTGTATTGGATCGGGGTAATGGATTTTGTAAATATGAGTTTGGGTATAGGGATTTGGATATGAGTATGGGAAGGAGATGGTAGGGCTTTTCAGAGCACTACAAAGGGTCGTTACAGTTTGGTCGTCAGTTGGTGGTAGTTGCGTTTCGATTTTAAACTTTGCATTTGTATCAGTAGCCGCAGCAGCAGACTTCCGGCGTTGACAGGTTATCTCGGCTATGTGGCCTGATTTTACTGTGGTGTATGGTGAGGGTCGCTCTAGCTCCACTGCACTCCTTCAATTATATTATCCACTCGTTACACTAAACCGCACATTTGTTTACTTGAAGATTTTCACATAATCTATTAACTTAACCCAAATCTTCTTCAGCTTATTTTGTCTACGCTCTTTTTTCGACAGTTGAGTATCTTTTACCATTTACACGAACGTTGGATGGTTTGCTTTTCTGTATTTAGCACTGTTAAGCTCACTGTTAAAAAAATTATCTGAGGCTTTGGTGTGACAGAAATGTTACATTTAGCACTTGAATATCGGTAGATATCGCAGTTGTTCAGTTGGCGTTTTCGAATTGAGAGAGCGAGGGAGGGATTTTCTTAGATACTACACCGCGTGTAAATATCTTCAGGATACACGCTGTTAGTCCGACATGTAGCGACTGAATTTAATTAGAGAATAATTTAAGAGATCCGAGATGTATGCTCAACGTCCTAATCCGACGTCGTCAAGAATACTACCCTTATGAGACCACAACGAACGAAACCGCAATAATTTCCTTCTTCATAAACTGGTCCCCAGTGACATTATCTAACATGTTTGGATTGGGTGTGTGCTTGCAGATGGTTCGAAGTCACAAGATCATGCCACGAGTTGACAAGGGTCGCATTCGGTTGTCAATATCACGCAGTGTTATAGTAGTAATTTATATATTGTATATATTCTCCGTCGTGAGCCCACGGTGTTTGTTGTATAATTTAATAAATATATTAATGTGACTTACGGTCTGTCCTGGGTCTTGCTGGTCCTTCTGGATCGATTTGTCCTAATACTCGAGGGTTCCAATACTTAATGCTTGGGAACTGGAACTACCAGCTTCTCTCCTTCGCCTTTGTACCACGATGTTCGATCCAGCGACGAAAACTTTGCAGCTGTTGTAGTAGTTACGACAGTTTTTCTGTAATAGATCCTCTGAATCACTCAGGATACTGCGAATATTCAGATCACAAGTGCACTTTCTTGGTCGTTATTCGATTTTTAATGGAGCCTTGCAACGACGGGACAACACAAAATCACGCCTAGAATCTCTCTGGTTGGACGCACTAGATGATTACAGATGGCTTTGGTTACAGTTGATAGGTTTTATTGACACCAAATTGTTCTCACTACGAAACTGTAACGAGCGACGATTCTAATTCGTTCTCGGTGATAGTTTGATATATGTAAATTAACACCAAATTTTTTTCGTTCGGATTAACGAAATCAAGGCGGACTTGCGGTGACTCCCACAGACATACCACAACGTACAAACACGTGTTATGATATCTAATTCCACAAACTTAACACACTTTTGAAAACAAACACACTTTGTGTATTATTAATTGTAATAGACACTTTGTTACATTCAATATTTATTACTAATCAGTTTTACTATTTTCAATCGTTATTAATAGCCAACACAACGTTACAAAAACATCCAAGACCTTTTTGCAACCGTCTAGGTCAATAGTCCAGAACCAACTCTACGCGGACGACCGTTTCCGTCAACTAGCAAAAACCAACTCGTTTCCTATTCCGATCGTTTGATCGTAGGAAAACATTTTTCTTTTGTTCGCTAACACAAGGCAACGTGTTGCGATGATCGCACTCGAGATCCTTTGTATTAGGATCTCTTTTGTGAGCCCGCGGATGCTTTGTCTGATCCCAAGGTATTGTACTTTGGATCGGCAACCGTCTGGAATCCCTTAAGTATTACCTGGGATTTCTCACAGTGCCCAGACTTGGCAATTCCTTTTTTAGTGAACATCGGAGCCAAAGATATTTTGTATCTTATGGGTATTCTTGTTCAGCGAGTGTTTTTACGATCGCCGTCCTTTTTTCCGTATAGGAAATGTTTCCTTGAATAGGATTTAAGGGGACGGTGTCGCCGTGCATTTTATGCTTTTTACCAACTTTACTTAAGAGTTGGTCATCTGGTCCGCAGACTTGGAACCAGGGGAATTTACGTGTTGAACATCTGGTTCATATATCACGTTTTGGATTTATATTGTATTCAATATGGACAAATTGAACGTTTAGTTCAAGGCGAAATGGCGAAAGGCGTTTAGCGTATGGCGAAATGCTAAGGCTTGGGAAGTGCTTCATCCTTTTAGTGGATGATTTTGCGTGTAGCGCAATTCATTGGTGGAGACTGACTCCAAAGATGTATATATTTACGGGTGGGTGGTTTTGGACGTAACAGCAGTCAACTTCAGAAACTGACCGTATACTTTTGATGGTATTGCATATGATTGATGAGGATGGGGATGATACGGAACAGCCCCAACGATTGGGATTGGTTGTGGATTACATGACTCTGGTGACGGAGGATATGCGTGACTTGGCTGATTGGATTTTCAACACATGCAATGTCACATTTTTGTTTTTTGAACTGACAATACCACTGCTTAGTCCAAATGTGGTAGACCGGAACGCCAAAACACACTTTGCACTAACGCACCGAGTCGCGGAGTAATCATGATAGAAAAATATCGATACAGTGCAATAAGAAGCAATGTCAAAGTCTTAAATCGGCGATTTCTCAGTTCTTTGTGACATTCCATGTTTCTCACCTATGCACTTCAAATTATCTCTGCAAAACTATTTATAAATTAGTATTGGTATAATCACCTACAAGCGGGTCGTCGAAATTCTGGTTTTGAAGTTTTAAATAAAATATCAAGTTAGAAGAAAAGAGTGCTAAAGTAAAAGTTTATTAGAAATAATGCATACTATTCGTATTTAACTCGGCACAATGGGTTCATTCAATAGAAGCAAACCCACTTAAATGTGTTTTTTTTTTTTTTTTTGATGCGTCAACGGATGTGGAATCTTCATAGATACTAGCAGCCCGTGCTACTAGCATGCACGATTCGTGTAACTGGAACGACGGTTCCAAGTCGCACGCCTGCGTACTAAACCACACCCTCGATCCCGTCAACCACTCTCCCCGCGCTACCGCCGTTAGGTATTACTTCGCGGGGCTGGTTAGCTTTATGCTTTTTTAAGCTGCTCTCTCCATGTCGGCTATTTGTGCTTGCCTTACTTTCTCGATTCTTCAAAGTTCGAGTTGCACTTTGATCACATATGCGCTTATCTCCATCCAGTTAACCTCGGAGCATAGCATCTGCTCTATGAGGTCTTGCGGGCCTGGGAGATTGGGTCTTCCTTCGTTGAAGTGTCTACTGTGGAACACCACATGCTCCGTATGTTCCTCTTGGTTTGGACACGCTGGACACAACGGTGAGCTTCTGTGTCCAAAACGGTGCAGATATTTGCGATATCCACCATGCCCAGTTAGGAACTGGGTAAGATGGTAGTTGCAAGCACCGTGGTCTCTCTTCATCCAGGTGGCGATAGATGGGATTAATTTGTACGTTCATCTGCCTTTCGTAGTGTTGTCCCACCGAGTTTGCCATATGGTTAATGAGGTAGCTTTCTCTTCCTCCTTGATCTCCTTGACTGGTGTTGGTTTCAGTTGCCTTGACGTTCTCCTGTTGTAGATTCTTAACATCTTGTCCGCAAGGGTATCGATTGGAACCATTTCGGCTACGACAAAAGCAGCTTCGCCCGAGATGGTTCGGAAACCGCTGATGGTTCTTAAGGCACAGAGTCTATAGACTGACGTCAGCTTTCTCCTCGCTTCCTTCGTCGTCAGTATACTGGCCCAAACCGGGGCGGCGTATAGTAGGACCGAGGTCACTACTCTAGAAATCAAGATTCTTCGTGGATATCCAGGCCCTCAGATGTTTGGTAGTATTCGAGCAAGTGCTGCTTGCAGCATTGACGCTTTTTTGCTAGAATACTTGACATGCTCTTTGAATTGTAGCCTGTTGTCGATCATAACTCCTAGATATTTTATTGCGTCTTTCGATCTAATACTTTGATCTCCGACCCTTATATTCATATATTCCACCTTTTTTCGGCTAGTTATTAAAACCGCCTCTGTTTTGTGGTCTGCTAGCTCGAGGCCAGCCGATACCAGCCATTCTTTGACTTTCACCACTGCCTCGTTAGTAGCTGCCTCTATCTCATAAATATGTTGGGCCACTGTCACAAGGGCAATGTCGTCCACTTAAATGTGTATATATATAAGTACGTATGAGTTCATAATACTCGTATATGAAGAATGTTATCTCCAAAGAATGGCCTTGAATTTCCATTCCGAGCTAACATGTACTTTACCTACATTTTCATTTTACCGGTAGACAATGCAGGTTGCATCGTTGCATACCACTGCTTTATAAATTTAAAATCCCTTATGAAAAACG
The DNA here is from genome assembly GCA_963931805.1 of Microdon myrmicae. Classification (NCBI taxonomy): domain Eukaryota; kingdom Metazoa; phylum Arthropoda; class Insecta; order Diptera; family Syrphidae; genus Microdon; species Microdon myrmicae. The sequence continues at coordinate 123,439,619 of OZ007499.1, forward strand.
GATTATCTTTTCGAAATGAGGAATGCGAAATGTTGAAGCAATACAACGCATTTTGTTCCGTGCTCTCTATCGTAATGTTTATAATTTGTATGCGTTGTACGATTTTATGACTATGATTAAAATTTCTCAACTTACAACAGACTCTCAATTCTTTTCCCTGAAAATCTTGTGTTTTCCATTACTTCATTTCCGTCAAAGGCAAAATCCTCATAGTAGTCCTCCCGCAACGAGAATGTAGGAGTGTTTAACTATCATCAATCTTTAATCCACTTTAAAAGAAACCGTCAAGGTAAATTTGTTGGAACTTTTCTAAGTCAATTACGTATTTATTTTTCACAGTCACTTAGTATGTTTCTCGCCACTTTAAAACAAGTCACGAAGTTTTCTTTCAAAGACAAGGAAAAGTATTGCAAAGTTTCTCACCCCGGCAAATGTGGGCCTGCCGGATATATGTGGACAGAGCACCTAGACGAATAGAACCGACGTAATGAATATCAAGCGCACATACACTTCCGCCAGTTAAAGCATTAACTCGGTCATTCTTATTGCGAGCTCAATTGTGGGATAAAATCGGAATGAAGTATTTTGGAATTGTTCCTAAAATTGTTATGCGGCACGAATCCTAAAGGACCGAATCGGTCAGAAGGCATATCAAGACGAAGTAAGAGACAAAAGAGTATTAAATATAGACACATACAAAACCACAAACTGAGAGGAAACTAAATAAGGAAACCAATGGGAAAAGTTTTCTAATTTCCTCACCCCTGCTGTCACTTTTCGGGTCGAAGGTAAATATATATATATATATATATATATATATATATATATATATATATATATATATATATATATATATATATATATATATATATATATATATATATATATATATAAACATCGAACTAATATGAAGAAGTCCAGGCAAAATCGAATTGAATTGAAATTTCATCGGGGAATTAGGATTCCCGTTCTCAACCATAAAGAGACCAACCTCATCCATCAGGCTTTTAGAAGTTCTTCTTTTATTTATACTTATAATGTATTTTCAGGTCTGCAAGACTTAACACTACACGTTCTTCTATTCCCTTTCATCCGCTCTCCTCCAACCGCTTACAATGGTCTTCTTCCCATGGAGGATTAAGGAAAAAAAACTGAACCCACGATTGTTTTGATCCTTCTCGGCTGCGAAAAAAGCAACATACACCACAATCCCGAAACTGAGAACAAATCTACATTCAGAGATGCGATGGGAGTTTGTGAAGGATACGGTTATAGCACGGCAAAGAGTTCCAACAGAAACCTGACCGAACTCAGCCGTGCATTACGATGGTTACGAAATAAATAATACGTTTGTCCAATGCGGTTAGATCTATCTGAGGGAGAGTTGTTTCCTCGAAGGGCAAATACGTAACAGTAAATTACCAAAAACAACACGTAATTATTTTCGATCGAAGGATGTTCAATCTAAGTGAACCGCACGTTTAGGTAGAATCATATGGATTAGAAAAACTGTCTTTATACGCCGCTCTGTCAGAAACTCTTAACTTCTTCCTTATGGGAATGGCTATATGAACGTTTTTTTACTAGTGAATGGGTTAATCAAAGCGTCTATTGCAAAAGGATTGGAATTACTATTAGTATGAATTCAGAGCTGGTGTATGTTAACACCTCGTCCCTTCTATTACCTTTTTACATTAATTTGTAACGTGTTTCGACAGCCGTCAACATCGCGTGCTTATTGTTATAGCAGCTGATGTGTCAACAGATATCAAATAGTCAGGCAATAAACTGACGGAATTGAATTGTTCAGTACACTTGTAACATTCTCACACCAGTATTACTACCCCCGTCAGTTAGTTCTTTCTACAAAAGAAAAAAGCTCACAAAAACGATAACCGAAAACAAAGAACACGTTTTCGAACGTAATTCTAGAAATAGCACTTTACTCTGTATATAATATGTAGTTGGAAGGAGAAATGAATTTAAGTCGAAGTGCCCAAAATCGATTCCCAACACCTCAAATTTTAGAGCCCAAATCCTATACAGTTTGTACAGCTGGGCTCCTCCAATTTATCCCATAATCCCTTTCCAAACTATTTAAGGCACTTTTTCAAAAAGATTTATCATAAATCTTGAGAAGGACAAAGAAGAATCGAACAAGAGGCAAAAAAATTATAAAATGTCAAATATTTTCCCATAATTGGCATTCTCCGATTAAAGCACATTAATTCATGTCATGCACTCAAGCAAAATTAATTCATTTTAGCTGACAACAAAAGAAATAGCTGGACGGAGGCGGATATAGGACTACAGAGGGCGTCAAATCCCTCAATGGCAATGTCATCCAATCCAAAACCTTAATTCGAAAAAGCAATGTTGTTTTTTGTACGGTATTTTCCTGTCCGATAAAAAGCCCAACGCAAGTCAAATGGGTCATATCGAGAAATCACTTTAGTACACAATAAACGAATTAAGTTACTTTGACGCAGGGGAATATTTTGTGTTCCTCACATTTTATCAGGCGCCTTTCATCGTGTCGATTTAGAATGGAGGTAGGAAAATAGAGAATTGGACGTGCTTTGGATTTCGATGGAAAATCGAACAGCCACACCGGACGGAAACACTTGGCTAAGTAGAGTAGATGTGCACTCGTTTATTTTGGACCTGGAGCTTACCTTCTCAACTTAGTAATTGTTGTTTTAAAAGGTTTTCTAAATTTAACACTCCAAGCTAAAAGGTTTTGCCATACAGACGATATGGTTTCAACACTTCATGTCAATTATATTTAAGATCGGTGAATTGTCATTAGTTGTCATTTGTCTTTAGTTTTAGTTTAGTTTAACAATTTGTCATGGCAAAATACACGATTCAACAACGATTGGTTATTACCCAAAGATTTTATAAAAATAATCGTTCTTTTGTTGGAACTCAACTTAGTGGGAAACCCAACATTTTGTTCCTATCGGGAACCAGTATACATCTATTATAAGAGGGCAGTTTGATACGTCAGCGAATTTTTTGAAATTCCCGTATAGTAACTTTAATGCAGCACTGCTCCCGTCAAGTGCAATACATAAATAGACCATTATGCCGTTTCTAACAGATACACACACAATATACAAGCAAATAGTGCAGAGCTACACCAGACGAGAATCGAATAAAAAAAAGCATCAATTCCACATCAGTTGGATGTACTTGAGAATACCGAACGAATTCATATACGCGGCTGTGGCCTGATGTTTTGAGAATTGGTGCAATCTTTTGTTGATTCTAACCCTCATAACGTCGGTTCGTCGCACATGCTACACTACTGTCAAAGTGTGAGCAAACCGCGTCATTTAGTTTGTGTTTGACCCCAATTGAAAGCAGACCATCTCTTGGATTTTCCGAAAATGGAAAAAAGTGAATTTCGTGTGCTGATTAAGCATAATCAAGCAAAATCCATAAATTGGGCTACGAACTGCTACCCATCCAGTATAGTTTCCAGATTTAGTCCCCTGCGACCATTTTCTGATTCTAAGCCTGAAGTAATGGCCGGGCGGTAAGAGATTTGGGTCGGATGAAGAGGTCATCACAGAAACTAAAGCCTATTTTGACGGCCTTGAGAAAACCTATTATTGGGAAGGTATCAAAAAAAAAATTGGACTAAATGTATCTAGCTAAAAGGAGACTATGTTGAGAAATAAAATGGTTATTTGCCAAAAAAATTTTTTTTTCTTTTATGTAAAAAGTCGCTGACTTATCAAATTACCCTCGTGGCTTTTTTTAGTGGATCACCCCAAGACGTTTATGTTCCTCAAGCTTCGCCTTCAAACTAAGGTTTGGACTTGATTGTTTTCATAAATCCAACATCTTTTGGGCTATTCATTTGATCACATATCTGATTGATGCCCACTTAGTGTTCACATTAATGTTTTCGTCTTCCTTACAACTTACATTCTGCAGTATGATAAAGAGTAAAAATATTTGAAAAACACTGGAGTAAATGTATCGAGCTAAAAGGTGACAATGTTGAGATATATTTTTTTTTTAATTTTTTTTTTTTATTAGACTTCTCTCGGGAGAGGCGAACCTATAGCGCCGAGTGGGCGCCCCGATATCCCATCAAATAACTGTTGCAGTTCTTTTTGAACAGTTGCAGGTTGTAACGCTCCGGGAACACTCGCGTGGGAAGGGAGTTCCACATCTTCCCCGCTGTGTAACGGAACGAGTTCTGATACAGGGATGTTCGCGCCGTCGGGAGATGAACCACAAACGGGTGCGATCCATCGGATTGTCTTGTGGAGCGCATATAAGCCGAATTGCGTGGAACAATACCAAGAATCTCCGAAGAACAGTACCCGTGATAATATCTGTAAAACAGACAGAGGTCGGCCACGCGCCTTCGATGTGATAGCGACTGTAGTCCCGACATCAGCGCCGAGTCCCCGATCAGGCGGATCGCTCGTCTTTGTACGCTCTCAAGTAGGTCGAGGGTATGCTTAGGAGCCGAGCTCCAAACATGAGTGCAAGTCTAATGTGGGATTTATATAGGAGAAGAAGTTGGGACGGAGTAAAATATTTCTTGGCTCTAAAATGATAGCTCAGTTTTCCTGATGCTGATCTGGCGATAACCGATACGTGTTTATGCCATGATACATTCCCACAGCCCGTGACGCCGAGCAATCTCAAACTTTCCCCAGCCTCGAGGGCTCGGCCATTCATCATCAGCTGTGGAACCGATGATCCAGTTTTCTTTGTGAATGTTGAATACTGGGTCTTCGTTGCGTTGAAGTCGACAAGATTGGCCTTTCCCCACTCCAGGACTTTATCCAGGTCCTGATTCAGAGAGTCAATCTGTCTACATCTCAGCCGGTGCGAGGTTGATGCACCAATCGGCCGATCACTCGAAAAGGAGGAAACAAGCGTACTATCATCCGCAAAACTGAACACTTTGTTATCCGTTGTCTCCAACAAACCATTTATGTGAAGCAAGAACAAGGTTGGAGCCAAAATAGAACCTTGGGGTACCCCCGAATTAACAGGATACAGATCCGAACACTCGCTGTCCACAACAACCCGGATCGATTGATTCTCGAGGAAGCTCCTCGTCCAGTCGCAAAGCTGTTGGGAAAGTCCATATGAACGAAGTTTGCTCAGCAATGCCCCATGCCAGACGCGGTCAAAAGCCTTGGAGATATCCAATGCGACTGCCCTTGACTCACCATGCCGTTCAATCGCAGATGTCCATAAATCGGTTATAAGTGTCAAAAGGTCTCCTGTGGACCGCCTGCCGCGGAATTCGTATTGACGATCATTCAGAAGTCCGTTGCACTCCAAATACTTAACCAACTCTGTATTGATGACTTTTTCCATTACCTTAGTTGAGATATGAAATGCTTATTTTACCGAAAAAAAAAAAATATTTTATTCATAAAGCTACTGACTCATCAAACTCTTATATAGAAGAAACTCAATTTTACAACTAGCAATAAGACCCCGTGAGTAGCACTTTCGAATAGACACGCGGTGCTTTTCTTGTTTTTTTTACGCTAACAAAGGGGGACTTTGGAGTACCCTTAAGTGACAGAGGACAATGCGAGCGGAAGAGAAAGTGGATAAGGAAAGGAGGTATCGATGTACATTGGTCTCAAATGCCCGGACATTACAACGACGAGGAAACATATGATCAGGTAGAGTATTCCACATTCGTGTGGTTCGGCTAAAGAATGACTCTGTATGCTTGTTTGTACGCGTGAAGCTGACTTTCAATGTGAACTGATGCGCAATCTCAGATTGACGGGTATCGCGGGAAAATGTCTGAGGAGGCGGAATTGTGAGAAATGAAGTATTGTACCAAACACGGGCACTAGGTTCTACTTCGCCCTCACCGACGTCGCTATAAGTTCATCGGTTCCGCCATTAACCGATCACCAAGGATTAAGTCCAAAACACGGAACAAACACGGCACAGCGAATAAAAGACACAGATGGAAGTCACCGAAAAATAAAACGCACTGAGCACAGGTTTTGTTGTAAGTTGTTTTTTTTTATTGATTTGCAATATAGTTTTGACAGACGATTTATTTGAATAAAAACACGACTTTTAATTAAACGCGCGCTTATTCGACTCGATGGGGTATGCATTTTGACTCTACATTAAAACAAGGACTCCCGGGTATATTCGCGTCCCCGTGCGCACCGGGGAGCGGGAGCGGTAGCCACCTGCTCGGTCGACGGGTATAAAACGACTCAATCGAGGGTTGGAATCTGGATCTTGATTCACCCTAGGTTCGGCGGTGGTGAATATCCTCTCCACTAAGGATATGTTTTTACTTACCACCAGAGAAACGTAAAGTCTCTCTTGGTGGAATAGAAAACCAGATATCGTATTGGAGATCATGGTGGTATGTGTGTGATCGTTTAGATCTGTGTTGTTTACTCATGCCTCGAGGTCATAAGGAACGGATCCAAGGAAATTAAAAGACAAACGGACAGAATAGATCGTTGTCCAGGATGTGCATCACGGCTAAATAAATAGACGACGATGCATCGAAGAAATGGTGTTAAAAGAAAAGATGGGACGAGGGCATCATAAAAGTCTTAGCTGAGTGATGGCCTTGTGTAAATAGCCGAATAGCCATTAGAAGAAGGTGCTAATGGATTACAATACTTTATACAATGAGAATTGTATATTGTATCGTGGGCCGGTGGCCGAAACGAATTCCTTGCTTGCATTTGTATATGCAGGGAAATTCGTTTGTGGCAAAGAACGAAATTTGGGATTATTGATTCGTTTAGACGAGGGATTATGGTCGGGTAAATGCCAACTGAACAAATAAGCTGCCCGACGCTACTTTGGCAGTTGGACACTGAATCGCCAGTCAATGTGTATGTAAGACATTGTTGTACACATGTGAGGATGGTGTGGGGAAAATAAGATAATTGTGTTTCAAAACACTGGTTCGCTTATTCCCCAACACTTGTCCGCAGAAAACTGTTCACCAAATTCCATAAATAAAAGAGAAAATGGTTGTAAACTCTTTATTTTTATTTCTGAAGCTATTTTCACAAATAATTGTCTGAAACCACAAAGTTCTCGTGCACTTAAACTCCTTTTTATTTGTCACTACGGTATAACTATTGGATAGGTTCGTATTATACAAGTTAACTTTTATTTATTGCTTGTTCACGATCGAAAGCTGAAAATTCCCCATTTCACGGTTCAGTACATTCCAAAGATCTTCGGGGTTTTAGAAACACACTTAATCTGTCTCAAATAGTCAAACTCACAAAACATATTCTTAATTTCACCAACTTCGACAAGGTAGATACTCCGTAGATCACCGAAACAATTCGTATTTTGCCACTTCACATTAGTCGTGGAGAAATTGGACAGGAGGTAGCATTTTTACTTTCGATAGCCACGAATTGCATCGATAAGGGACGATTGTATATGTGTCCGTATAGGACAAGTACGTTGCCCTTCAGCCTGCATATCGGCAACGACGAAAATGCACCTGAATAAACATGGGCTGGTGTAATGAATGTAGGTATTATAGAGATACGCGATAGCGAAGATCGCCGAAGGGAGAAATACGTTTCTGTGTCTTAAATAAACAGAAATGCTATTTCGAGGGCCGTAAATCTTTGATGACCTGCGCCTGAGAACGAAATAGGTTTTTGCTTTAAGATACACAAAAACGCTATTTCAAGGGTCACGATAATATGCACATCGTGTTTACTCAGGCGTTCATGATAATGCCATTGTAGGCTATACATTCTGGTGACGATAGGTCAGCCGAAAATGTGTTTACAAGACTGTGCCAGTATATGAGTATAATGGCGAGGAATTAGCCTTGCAGATGTGCCATCGTACATTTTGCCCAGGGTGGCCATGGACCAGCGGTCGATTAATAGGATAAACACAGTGATGCTACTGTGTGATTGTTTGTTTAACAGGCCGGAGCATCATTAGGCATGTTCTGGGGTATGATGCTGTAGTGGAGCTTACGCTGCCCCTAATTGCAGGTAAGTACTATGGCTTGGTATGGTAAGAGGACTTGGTTAATTTAAAGAGGATGGGCGGTTCTTTGGGAATGTATTAAAGAACCGCCACACTGGGAATAGCCAACACAAGGTTAAGATTCAATGATTATGCGGTTACATTATATGTGAACCGATAAGCTTTATTTGCAGGGATATGCTGTTTGGAAGAGAATTCCTAAAAAGAAATTTCGAATTCGAATAAATGGATACAGGTAAGAATTCTCTTCCAAAAGCTTTTAGCTAAATACATTCGGTCATTTGTTGCGTGAAGCATTTACAGGTGCTAATGCGATTGCATTAGCGAAAACTTAATGAAGGTTGGGTCGTAGTTATGGGGTTTCTTCGGGTAAGTAGACAGCGGCGAAACCGCCACAGAACACATTCAGCAAGTTCTGTTGAGCAACGACCGTGTTAGTACCTATAGAAGAGAGATAAGCATGATAGGTTCCGCCTTTGTTCTGACGACGGAATTAATCGACTCACAGCTGGGTCCCCAATAAGTTTCACTGCTCGTGTTTGAATCCTATCGAGCACGCGTATTTTTTTTTTTTTTTTTTTTTTTTTTGGTTTCGGTAGGAAGGTGGAAAACTTCAAAAGATACCTCTTGACCGATCCAGAGGTATACCGGGTTTTTACGCCTTGCCGTTTTGGATGCGCCTGACCAAATATGAGAGTTGAACTTCAGTTTGGGACGAATATACGCCTGGTAAATAGTGGCTAGGCTGGATGGAGTGACCCTCTGCATCTCTTAAGGAACCCCATACATTTGGGCGCACTTTTTGCAGCTTCAAAAATGTGGTTGCTCCAATTAGGAGTCGAATTAATTCGAGTACCGAGGATTGTGTGTATATGTGTGTACACAGATCACGTCGGGGCCACCAATTATAGGGTTTGCGATGATAGTGAAGGACGTGTGATTCGAACTGACGCTATGACAGTTAGAATCACCAAAAATTGAACCAATGCTTAACACATCAGGCTACTGACCGCACGTACGAATTCGATTTTTAAACTCAAGTACACTCAACTGATGTGGATTTGTTATGTTATCGCAATGGTATACGGCTCTGATGCATTTTCTTATTCGATTTTTGTTGGGTGTTCTTCAATATTTGCTTGTGTATTGTGTGTGTGTCTGTTAGGAACGCCACCCTACTCCCTCATCAGTAAGTTTGTTACGATCAGATTCGTGTGCGAACAACGGAGTGAGGAACGAGCGAGCGAGAGAACGTCGGAGCAGGCGAATGTGCCGGTGCTCTATGGGGAAGTCGTGATCGTAGTGGTAAAGTTCTGTTTACTATGGGAAAGTGTGCGTGTGTGTGTGTGTGTGTGTGTGTACACAGATCACGTCGGGGTCACCAATTATAGCGTTTGCGATGATAGTGAAGAACGTGTGATTTGAACTGACGCAATCACGGTTAAAATCACTAAAAGATAGAACCAAACCTCAACGCATCAGACCACTGCCGCGTGTACAAATTCGATTTTTAAACTCAAGTACACTCAACTAATGTGGATTTGTTATGTTATCGCAATAGTATATGGCTCTGATGCATTTTCTTATTCAGTTTTCGTTCGGTGTTCTTCACTATTTGCTTGTGTATTGTGGGTGTATCTGTTAGAATCGCCACAATATCATCGGCAAACGAGTGTATCGGGCTGTGGGTAATGGACAAGAGAACATTTATAAATGTGAGGAAGAGGGTGGGTGAGAGTAGGGAACCTTGGGGAACACCTGCATTAATTTAATGGGAGACAAATTTGACACCATCAAGAACCACTTCGATTGAACGGCCAGAAAAATAGTCTCCTATCCATTGGATCAGGGAATTGTCCACTCCATATGAATGCAACTTTGATAAAGGGCTGGATGCCAAACTCTGTCGAAGGCTTTCGAGATATCCAGTGCAACAACCTTGCTTTCTCGGAAGTAGTAGGCGAAATGGCTACACTTCTCGGTAAGGTACGCCATCAAATCTCCTGTGGACTTGTTGCTACGAAAGCCATATTGGCGTTCATTGAGGAGGCCAGTGATTCCATTACCTTCGACAAAATAGAAGTTGGTGCTATGGGTCGATAAGAAGAAACGGACGATTTGTCGCCCTTTCTGCGAATTGACTGAATGTTCGTTGATTTTCATCTATTTGAGAAACGGCCAGTAGAATAAGACAAATGGAAGAGTTTCTCCATGGGTTTAGAGAGTGAAGAGGAACATTTCTTCAAGAGAATTGGGGGAATGCCATCCGGACCAACGGATTAATGTGCGTTTAGCTCCTTGAGTACCCGGGCAACAGTATGCGTTCGGAAGCGAACCTGGCCCATGGTGTGCGGCTTATGCTCAATTTGAGGCGGAACTGATGTGGTATCGGCCAGCGTTGAGTTGGCTGCAAAATGTGCAGCAAGTAGATTCGATTTATCTATTGCACTGGTGACTGGTCTGTCATCGACCATTAGCGAAGGAATAGATGAGGAGACCGAGTTTTGAATATTTTTCACGAATGCCCAGAAGCTTCTACTACCTGTAGGAGAGTGTAGTATTTTTTGTCTCACTCTCTAGTCATGCAAGAAGTTGGCGCGTTGAATATACGCATTGCGGTCATTCTAGCTCTCTTAAATCTTTTCTGGTTTTCCTCAGTATTGTTTGATTTATACAACTGGAAGCTCAACACGTTAGCCTTAATGGCTTCTCAGCACCCGGAATCGAACCACATATTTCTCTTGGGTTTGATACTCTTTACTCTGTGTGGAATAAAGGTTCGCATGCCAAACAGAATCGTGTCCGTCAATGTGTCCGCTATAGAATCAACATCATTATTGAGGAAAAATAATGACCAATTTTACTGCCCAAAAAAAGTCGTTCAGACCTTCCCAGTTGGCTTTCTTATAGAACCATACTGTTGTGGGGGTTTCGAAGTAGGTGTGCCAAGACACTGGCACTGATACATTTCCTTCCCACTTGTCACTGCTGCAAAGTAATGATCACCCGAGAGAAGAGAGGAAATAGAAACGCACTGGAATGTTGTTTTGCATATTTTCCGTTTTTACTGTTTTTTTTTTTTTTTTTTTTTTTACTACACTTATAATTTCTTATTAATATAGTTAAACTGATTTCGATAAATTTTATATAGGTTGGAACTTTTCTTTCTCGACACGTGACCGCAATAATTAAACATTTTACTTGACTCCGGCGGCGGTTGAAATTCAACTCAGCATGTGTACACGGGGTGGGTTTGGTTGTATGCGCGTGAATCAATGCAGCTCTGGGGGTAGCTCACGGACCCAATTCGGTGTATGTGGTGACCTCAGCGTGCATGACCTGTAGGGAGACAGAATTATGGAGAAGAGGAAAATGTAGCTGGTGCTATTCACCTGCGAAAAGAGATCATTGATCTCAAGCGAATAGATGGTCTGTGAATGCCGAAGTGACGATACATTGGCTAGGGTGATATTATCGTGAGAACCAAACTCAAATAATTTGGAATTACCCAGCCGTTGCATGATTATGCAACAGCGTCGTTTAATTCGACTTGATGTTGCTAACCACGTGGATTGGAATTTCCGGTGGAAATCTCATGGTTAGAGGGCTGGGGTTGCCGTAGAATAATGAATTCAGCTATGCGTCCGTTATTGCAACATGCTTTCCAGGTGAATAGATAAGTAGGAGAAATTGGGGTTTATTTGACGCTGTTGGCGGTCGAAATTAGGCGGAAATAGAGGGTTGCTTCTCCATGTATTTAGAGAACCCCCAACCTGTTCTTCTGGGAGTTTTGTCGTAAGCGTTGCTGTTGGTTAAAGGAAATTTAGCAGACACGACACAGTGGTCTGAAGTGTCCTAGGGCGAAGAAACTGCAATTGTGTATTTGTTTGGCTGCGAGCTGAGAAACAGGTCCAGTATGTTGGCGGAATGACCATCTATATCTAATTTGGGCTTCTGTAAAGAGTATAGTAAAATCAGAAATATATGTATTAGTTATTACCTGAGTCTCGCTAAGTGCAAGGATTGCTGATTACCGGTTACCGACGTGGGCAGACAACGAGGCGAAATTGCATTTTAAGCCGCGAATGTTACACAGATAGACGTCAAATGCCCGTTCCATTAAAATGGCCTGACACAGAAAACCAATACCGCCTCAGAAAAGGATGCAAGTTGGACTCGGTGATAGATAAGCGAAAGCAACCACTACAGATGTTCTGCCCTTGTAGTAGGTGCCCCACTAGATCCATCCCAAAATCCTGGTCACATACCTTTCGTTACGAATATTACGCCACTTAATTTAATGTTTTAAATCAATCGAGAGTATTGCTGTCTGAGAGACGCAATATAGGTGCGAAAAAGAGGAAAACAGACACATGGAAAGGAAAGGGTATGAGTTTTCCCGCACTGTACATCATCATCATCGGCACTACAACCGGGAACCGGTCTTGGCCTTATTTACAAAGTCCTGAGGCTTGTTAAATTTTCCATAATGATTTTGTTTTTTTCCGGGCAATGTCATTAGTCTTGCGCCAGAGGCTCCCCGACGGGGAATCGACCCCGACCTCCCGCTTGACAGGCGGGTATACTAACCACTTTACTATCGAGGAGCCTTCCCGCACTGTACACGCCCACACAATTTTCACACTACGCCGCGAATGAAGATATATATTACACTCGGACGCGTTTATGGTGATCCGTTTGTTTACTTCGGATCCCACAGAATACTTGACGCGCGAACCGATAGTGCGATTAGGGTATCTTGTGTTTACTTGAGATATGCTGAACGGATTACACAATTGATCCGATGGTATGGATCACGAGGCACAGGCGCGCGGTCTGACTCGTCGGCGGTTAGATCAATGCGTAAATAAGGTTAAGCCAGATTGTCACAACAAGCGCTTATGACCCGAATGGTAGGTTGGGTCTTAATATCTAGCACCCCCCTGCAATACAGCCACAACTTCTGTAAAATGAATGAAAAATTCGTTGACCATCCTTCGGCCCTGTGAAAGAAATTGGAATAAGTGATAGGTCGGTGCCAACTCTGACCCCCGTTTATATACCACTAGATCACTATCAGTGTCGCGAAATGGTCGGGAAAACTGGTTAACGACAGCATATTGCGGATGTTGGACAGTACAATAATGTGCATATGAAAATACCACAGTACCTGCTGAATAAACCACTTCCAGAGAATAGCATACAAGTATTTCTTGTGTTAGAAAATGTTTCATCATCATCGGCGCTACAACCGGGATCCGGTCTGGGCCTTATTTAGCAAGTCTCTCTACCAGTATCTGGTCCTTATCCGAGACTTGTTAAATTGTCCATCATAATTTGTTTTTCCGAGCAAGGTTATTAGCCTTGCGCCAAGAAAATGTTTAGCGTACCCAAATTACCAACAACGACCCAATCGTTTTTAAGAGTCACAAAAATAATGGCACAGTATTGTGTGATACATCATGTAAATCATTATCAACCATTCCATGGAAACTGAAATTCTTCAGGGCAAGGTTAAGACTTCTATGAATTATTGGACTACGTATGCATCAATTTTCATATTCTAACCATCGGATCGATGAGTTGTTCGGCAGGAATTGCTTAGTAATTGAATGCGTTTTGAAGTGTCACTATGAAACGCACGTCTCACCCAGAATAGAATCATTCAAACTAATTGCGTTGTTGGGTTTTCTCCTCTTCTTTTTTTTTAATTATTGAGATTTGTGCATTGTTCCTTAGGGGAACTCTACAAACGTTGCATCATAGTAACGGCTTTAAAAGAAGAGAAAAGCCAACAACTCGTATGTCCTTACAAAATACCACGTCATTCGGAAACAAAGGCGTCGAACAATACGCAAACGACTGAATAATTTTAGGAACAAAGTAAGCTCTATGCTGAACTGACGCCATGAAACCTCGGGGGCGTCCCTTAAAAAAAAGAATTCACTGCTATTAAAAACACACAACAAAATTCGAAAATGAAGAAAATGAAACATAGACCTCTCTCCTTTAGCTGCAACGGAATCCATTCTATTACGGAGCCTATGTGTCCATGTGTTATAAGTGTAGCGAGGCCTTCAGCTAACCCTGTTGAACCTGCTCACGGTATACAAATAATTGTTTCGTTTATTGCATTGTGTCCTTTGTCGTAATTGTGAGGAAGAAAAGGAGTAATACGGGAAAAAACGCTCCGATGAATGGGTCCTTTTGTTCGGGAGCGTTATGTTTGATCCTACTACTTACTGCAAAGGTGATGTCAATAAAAACGACACACTGGAGGAAAACCTAAACCCCAGCGCCATCGTCTATCAAACAAGAAATAGAGAGGCACACGAGGGTATTGTCAATGGATGTAGTCGCAATTGTCCTTGGAACGGAAGGTAAATGGGTTTAGGAGTTGGTCTCCGCCTATCCCAAATCTGAAATGATTTTCTGTTGGCATTAAAATTCCCATCATGCACTGTTGAGCTTTTGACAATCCTGCTCCGTCACACACGAAAGGAATTAGAAATTGGAAAATTCCGACTATCTCAATTTAGTTTTCGGTGATCCTATAGCCTTTTCTTTCTGGTCAAGAGATAAAAAGATTTTTTTGTTGAGAAATTTATAATTTTTCGCCAACATTCTCATTTGATATTCAAATTTCTTCCTTGCGATTGGAGAAAGAGAGAGAGAGAGAAAGAGAGAAATCTCCGGGATGGACGTTGTATTTTAGCATCTGCTGTTTGGCTTCTTCTTCATTTTTCCTTTCATTTCGTCCTTATTAATAAATTATTGATTTCATTCCCAAAGGCTTTGTGGGTGGGTGACGAAAATTTCTGTACAGCTACGAAGTTCATTTGTATTCCATTGAGATGTGATTACAATGAGAGGCGAGGTAACGGATAAAGAAAGGAAAAACATTCTGTTATTTCTTTGTAAGAAATTGACATCTGATTTGATTGTGTTCGAAGGATGGATATGATTATAATGATGATGGATGCATATATTCGGAATATGTTTTGTGTTCAGAGAACCATTTTGCTTAATTTTACGAATGTAACGAGATTTATTAGTTTAGTTGTGGGTGTATGGCACAATGAAGTGCAACAGCATTCAAAAAAAGTAGATAGACTTTTGAGTGCAGGGGGCAACATTGTCAGTTTTGGGTTCTGAAATGACTGCGAATGTCGACATTTTGAACCTGTACGTGAATTCCAGTGTTGGTTATAAATCACAAATTAGGAAAGAAAAAATTGATGCACATTAATTTTGTAAGGTTGGACTTTACAATGATGACAAACTACATGATCATGAAGAGTATTCCACATCCGTGCCGTTCGGCTAAAGAACGATAGTCTGTGTTTATCTCTACATTTGATGTTAATTTTAACAGGCACTGGTGTGCATTCTTGATTAACTGGTATCATTGGAAACCTTAAGGAAGGAGAAATGCGATCATCCAATCCAGTCACAAAAGAATGATTTTGGAGAATTAATATATTTGCCGTCTTCAATTGGGCAGTAACAGTACTTATACATATACCGAAAAGGGATAACCAGGATTTGTTGGGCCTTCTATTTACCAACGAAGTTGATATACATACGCCTAGGTCTTCAATGAATCTCATTGCTCATGTGTATGATCACTTCGAGTATGAGCAGTGGTGTTTTAGATGCGCCAGACTGAATTTCAGTTCTGTTTAAGTATATGTGTGGGTATTCTATTTCTTCTTTCCACTATCCTACACCTAGTTATGTGCTACCCGGACACCGGTTCACTAGCTTCCTGAGATAATAGTCTCTGGTCACGACGCCGAACATAACTTTGAGGTTGATCTCCGAACGCCGTTTTTAAAATAAATAAACAAACAACTCGCTTTTTCTTAGCTTTATTCGGTCGTAAAATAAATCACAATCTAACTTTTAACTAAATAATGTAAGCTTCGTTTACAGATAACATACAAAATTAGTTCGCTGTTCGGCAACACTTTGGATATTTACAAATTAATATGATGCACACAGAAGGTTGAATATAAATGTACCTTACTGAGACGCAACCCGATACTCTTTACTCTCTCCCTTTCAATAGCGCGACCGTACACTATGGCGACTAAATCCTGACTCGTATGTTTATTTAACGTGGAGGCCCGGCTTGCCCTCCACGAAATCCAGATCGCGATTAACTACTGCTACTGAAGCGACAAAATACCAAAAATTCCATCCATCGCTTCGGTGACCATATAATGTATCATCCTCGCAATTGGTCCAGCAAAAATGCGTGAAACACACACACGATGATCGTCTCTGCAGCTCATGGCGTGTGTGTGTCCACAAGCATGCGGACCGTGGATCGATCAAATCTACAAGGGGAACATCAGCTGGCATGGTTGCAACTGGTGCAAATATCTCTACCTAGAGATTAGAGTGTGGCAACTCTAACAGATACACACACAATTCACAAGCAAAAAGAGTGAAGAACACCGAACGAAAAATCGAATAAGAAAAATACATCAGAACCGTATACCAAGCGATAAATTAAAGTAATTCACATCAGTGGAATATAGTCGAGTTTGGAAATCAAATTCTAAACACGGTCAGTAGCCTGGTGTGTAACGCTTAGGTCAATTTTTTTTCGTGATTCGAGCTGTCATAGCGTCAGTTCGAATCACACGATCTTCTTCACTATTATTTCAAAACGCAGTAAAGGTGTTTTCACGATCAGCGACTGCGTAAAGCATTTATGCTGATCGTGCACATGTTGGCGGCATATCCACGTAGTCGAATTCTTGATGGTAATTTTCCATTTTGAGAACTCGACTTCCTTGGGCGGTCAGCCGTATGCCATCATGTATTTGTCGGTCGGATTACCGATCGATGTAGGGATGTATGCAAAACGAAAAGATAAAACATCTCCTGCCTGGGTGCGGCTGGAGCGTAAGGGTATATCTCATTGATATGGTTCGGGCAATGTTGGTTGCTAGGTGATGCAACCAAATTGCCTTTATGGAAGATGGATGTTTCATGCCATTCTTGCCATTAATGAATATTGACGGCGCCCGCGGTGGTTAGTGTTATGTCGGTTTCTTATTGATGAAACCGAATGCTTTAGGAAATTAATGGTGCCTAGCGATTCTGCCGTAAGTGCATAAATAGATTCCTCCTTCAAGTAGGTTTCGAAGATGCACTGAATGCATATTATAGGTTGGGGGGGGGGGGGGGGGGGCGCATTAAAGGGAGAACGCCTGCCGGCGGTTGCAGTATGGTGAGGCATGCTTTATTGCAGGGGGTAATGGCGTTCAAATGGAACCGCCACTTTACCCCCCCCCCCCCCCCCCCCCCCAGTTACGTAGTCACGATAAAAAGGTAGGGCAAGGATCGCTTCGATGGCGATGTGCGCGGAAAAGGAAAAGGAAACGAAAAAGTTACAATGAAAAATTACCAATGGACCCGCTTACACCGCGGTGATGCGGACAGGGGCACGAGATGTGCGGTACGGTCCATTGTAGGGTTTGGGTTGTTTATGAGCCGACGAGTGGTATTTTCCAATAAGTCTGATCCCATGTGACTCGCTAGGATTGGTTCTCCAATGTCAGGAGGTATGTTAAGGATCGCTGCCATTGGTCCTCATATGTGCCAGCATGTGATTTATGCCTGGATATGGGAATGCTTTATTTCAAGGGGTAATGGTGTTCGAATCGAACCGCCACATATGCACAGTAAATTCTTGGCACGTTGGATGAGGTGACGTATTTCTAGGATCTCTAAAAAATAAAAACCATTCATTTGGTCGACATTTATGGTTGCACTTTGGCCGTACTTTTCAGATCTTGAAGCTATGGTTGTTGCAATTAAGAGCCGAATAATTCGAGCGGCAGAAACTGATAGTTAGCTTTGTGGAAGCGAGTGATATTTATCCGTAATATGTCAACATTCCAATTTCTACTTGATTTTGAGCCTTAGCACTGGGTTTTTAGGGAATTAAATTCCAATCAATTAGGTAATCACCACGAATGTGCCTTTATAAGTTCAGTATTTAGTGAGTTGAGTACATCCTGCTGATTGATGGTGAGGTCTGTGGCGTTTCTAGCAGATACACACACGACTAGTAAAGAACAACACCACGATGATTTTCTACCTTCGTCTACATTAAATCGGAGTACATCTGATTTAGATAATTGTTTGGAGTCAATATCCTCCACGTCAACATCGTTAGCTTCTTCGAGAGAAGCTACACCGGAATTCCAGAGAAGATCCGTACACGAATCTTTTAACAGCCGCAATCCAACCGTCACCGCGTCCGTACACAATTAGTCGCCATCCAACCACCACAGTGGCAGATCGTCCCTTTTGGCCGTTTTCGATTGGCAAGGAGGAATCCTAACATCGCATTAGAGTCGCGGGGTGCGTCCGTTGGGGGGCAACGAACCAAGCGTCCGGTAAATTGGATCGCCAGTATGTCTAACAACTTAAACATTACGTAAATCATGTGCCGCATTGTGTGTTGATCAATAGTACATTTTATAAACCGAGTGACAATTGTACGTCGAACGATTTATATGTCGAAACCCAGCGCCGGAACAATCATTGTGTTTTGCGGAACCTTGTACCGAGTTTACTTCGGCTTAATCGTTACTTATTATCGAACCGTGGTTTGATTGACTCTCCGCCAATTTAAGGTTTTAATAGCGTTAAGAACTAGTGTGAATTAAGACAAAATCACCAATGAAGAAATAAATATTAAATTACAAGCCAGTGCGTTTCTTTTCTCTCTCGCCGCTTCTATTTTTCCAGTGACGTGTTGGGCGCGCAGTGAAACCGCGTCCTTGCCGGCACACATACCAGATCCCCCACAGGTCTAAAGAGTTTAGTTGGGAATGTTCAAATGAGTGCAGGAAAATAAACGTTCTATAATCAGTAAACGAGTGGTTTTTGTCGTGGATAATAATAATATAATATAATAATAAACAAGAGATCGTTTATTACCTTGTCTCCTTCCAACTTCTTTTCATCTCCTGTCCAATCCCGCATCTTCGTAGATAAGTTATCAATTAAGTTAGTTCGTAAATTAGATTTAAGAATCGTTTTGTAAAGTTGCTCTAAGCTATTAAATGGGGTGTTCCCATATTAGAAAGTAAACTAAAAATAAGCAATATAATAGTTGAGAGTACCGAGCCCTGTGGAATACCAGAATTGATTTGATGGGAGGTAAGTCTCGCATTATCCGAGATGACTCGGATTCAGAGGTCAGAAGCGTATACTGTTATCTGAATAGGTTGGGCGTGATTATGGGACTGACGACGTCCGCAGACTGTATTTTACGAACAAAATTCGAAAGCTGCCATCTCATCAAATGCATAGCAAAAAAACGTAATGCTTGAAAGTGAAAAAAAAAAAAGAAACAGAAACGGCTTCTCTTCAGCAACTCTATCGTATGTCATTCGCTTGATGTAGGGTTTGGGGATTTATCATTAAAGAACTTACGTAAGTTGTCCTTCACTGTTTCTAACCTTCCTTTAATTCCGACATGTTTCACGAACACACCCGGCTCAAATTTTCGACTTCCCAGTCTCGACTATGGTGTGTTGTATTTGTTGGTGTGTTTTGTCTTTTAGACTTGCCAAACTACTCCCTCTTCAACAACCTTATTACGATCAACTTCCTATGGAAAACGAGCGTCACCGACGGAGAGTCGAGGAGTCGCAGTGAACAGAGTTAGCCGATGCTCAATGAGGATGTACTAACGTAAATGTTTCTTTTTTACTATTGGAGAGTATGAGCTATACGTACCGATCACGGAATCTACTTTAGGAATTCACCACGATCGAAGAACGCAATTTGTCTTTCAC
The DNA here is from genome assembly GCA_963931805.1 of Microdon myrmicae. Taxonomy (NCBI): domain Eukaryota; kingdom Metazoa; phylum Arthropoda; class Insecta; order Diptera; family Syrphidae; genus Microdon; species Microdon myrmicae. Next base: position 123,459,451 of record OZ007499.1, read on the forward strand.
TGTGTTTAACCTTCCTTTATTTTGCCACTAGGATATCACATCGGTTTTGTCCCTAAAAGCGTTCACATTCGATATTTTCACACATACCCATTTTCGAGTTCCAAATCTCCCCATATGGTTTTTTTGTGCTCGTTGATGTGTCGTGTCTGTTAAAGTCGCCACAACTCCACCTGTAGCCCTTAATCCTTGCAAAGTCCCCAAAGTAGTTATGATATCTAGGATATCAAGGATGTTCGGGTGGGGTCTTTTGTCTATGAGGAAGTGGTCTATTTGGTTACGGGTTACGCCGTCGGGTGATATCCATGTGGCTTTATGAATTTGCTTGTGCTTGAACATTGTGCTTATCACTACCAGATTTTTTGAAGCTGCGAACGTGATAATTCGAATTCCATTATCATTTGAAACGTCGTGTAGGCTTACTTCACGTATAGTTGGTTGGGAGAGATCTTCCATTGAGGTCCCTGAGGAGTATTTTAACATCGAATGATGAGATCCCATCAAATACTTCCTCTAGGGTCTCGTAGAACGTGCCCTTCGTTTCTTCGTCGGTAGATTTCGGTGGGGCGTGTACGTTTATAAATATATAATTGTACCATGGGCTCTGTATTTTTATCACCGACATTCGGTCAATAATATATTTCACATCTTTCACATGGGGCGTAATCTTCTTACTTATGATGAAGCCGGTTCCGAGGTTATGTGTATCGGTACCTCCACCCGCCAGTGTAAACCCGTTGATTTCGATTACTTGATGTGGGAGTCGGACATCCTGAAGGGAGACAATGTTCATTTTATATTTATTCGCGTTCTCTACGACCGTTTGTATCGCACCTGGTTTATATAACGTTGGAACATTCCACGTGCCGACGCTTTTTGCCGTTTTTCCCTACGTCTCATTTTTGCCGAGTCGGCGTTTTCTTGATGATTTGTTTCCTTACAGTAGTTTCGGCACATCACACCTACGCCTACCGGGTTGTTCGTGAGATTATTTTTGTATATTGATTATTCATTTCGTGGGAACAGTCTTAGAGTTTTAAATAGTCCGCCATATCAGAGTCCCTCTTTGATATGGTAAGGTCTGCTTACTGCTCCGATTCCACCCGGTGTGAGAGAGAGGCTGTTATAATACAGCCGGTATACCCCTGGCTGCAAACCATCCAATGGGCACGGTGACGCGTAACACCCTGGATTAGGGGTGGTAGATCTTTGTCTGTTACTCCTCGCTAGCCCTTCTGTAGTTGCCACCAGACTCCTTGAATATTTTATCCGTCAGCGTCCGTTACACTCCAAGGGTGGGTTACGGTCATGAACTGAACGAAAAGCAACTCATCGGCGACCAATCAGAGACGATCGTCCCGAATTGATCACGATGAGGGAGCGTGGAGTTCACATTGCCTGTGGTGGCAATGATAATCAAAAGAAGAAAGAAATAAGACAGCACGAAGAAAAGCAGCTACATGTGAACTAATGGTTTGTTCTTCCTTAAGGCGACTTGGCTATTGGCTGTTGGTATACTCATGCTACGACAATTATGTGTCGTATTAATGTCGGTGGCCGATGTCGAATTCCTGGTTACATGAAATCATGCTATGAGGTTGAATTCTCGGCAACGTGGCGCGAGATGTGTGTCGTTGGACAAAACTTGGGGTGACTTGGGATAAGTCAAAGAAATACAGAGCGCACGTGTTATGGCGTGTGTGAATATGTTGGCGATTGGCGCCGGTTGATTTTCCTGGTGTGCGTTGCATGTTAGGCGATCTCTGTGGGGAATCAATGTTAAGCAACGCACAGACGAACGAGTCTCCGTTTGGGAAAATGTTGGTCGTTGTCGCATGGAAATGTAGTGTTATGCAACGGGTTTTAGGTTTTTGTTACGATACCGATGGCATGAAAACTACGTTCTAAGGTACATTGTCTGCATGCCTGATGTATTCGGACAATGTACCGTTACCTGGGTTATGCATTTTGGGGCCGGTTAAATTGGGGAGGTATAGGCCGGAAGAAGTGGTTGACGAGGTGTTCTGCATGGATGCAGGCTGGTTTGGTGGGTTGGTTCTAGACTTGGGGGAGAAAACCCCACAGCGGCCCGTCAGCATAGCGTGACTGATTCATTGTAGTTTAAGCCCCCGCGCCACGTGAAGGTTTCTACCAAGCCGGGTATTTGTTATATATGTTTTTTTTTTTTTGTTGGTTGGATAAGCTTATTTTAGCTCATAAGTTATGGAATTTATGTACTGTAGTATTAAGATAGATTCCGTGGGGCAACGTTTGTCCCCCACGTTAAATTATAAATAAAGGAATCGCCTCTAATGAAAGATCGCGGGATTATGATCTAAAAGAACAATTTTAGTAACAGCGTCTAGTGTGGAGGTCGCAAAATTAACCTGGAAGCAATTTACAAAGTTTAGTTACTATGTATTGCTACTTAGGTATTAGGTGAGCCAACTTTTAATAAAAAATATGACAAATGTAATAATTAAGAGGCATTTCCAACCAAGTCGTATCTTGTAATTTTTTCGTTTTGTTTATCCTTAAAAAAAGTACATTCCATACGTTTTTTTTCTCCAAAACTAAGGTCAATTAATAGTTAGGTCAATAACAAATAATAAAACCCGATTTGTTTTTATCAAACGCCATTTGAAAAAAAATACATATCGAGAAAAACGAATATAAAAAAAATGTACCCGCTGGTGATAAACTGTAGCGCGATCCATTTCACATCCGTAATGTACGAAGGACCTCCAATTCCGTCTTAATAATTTTTGCGCATATTTCTGAATACATATACTAATGATTTAAGCAATAAAAACAAAAAAATCGAATTATTTGCGCCGTCTAATGTGGTTTCCCCTCTTAAAAAGTACTTAGTTGCCGGAAAGGGAATAGCGTCCTGAAATACTTTTCAATTTGCTTCTAATATTGTCTCGCTTTAATTTGAGGGCTATTCCTCTCAATTCAATAAGAACCATTCATTAAAAAATAAACACGTTTCCCAAACCAACATTCCAGAATAAAATAGCGCACTAAATATTCGTTTTACTAAATAATTCTGAAAATATATTGTCTCTGAGGATATCAACCAAAAAGGGTCAAGGTTTCCGTGTCCCAACTATGGTCGAATTAAATAAGGGTCACGGTCAAGGCTTACTCGAAATACAACATTTCGCTACTGTGCGCTTGAATTCCGGAGGTTTTTTTGGAATGCCAATGTTTTTATTTTTCGCAACTTGTTTATTGTAAAATTCTAATTTATAGCAATTGCCTGAGTCAGCGTAAATTTAAATAAAATCCGTTTATATGAAGTGCGTCTCTCTGGCTGTACAATTTTATTTCTGTGCATGTAAACTTCCAGACTTCTCATACCGCTGACAAGAGATCCTGTTTTCCTTATTATTTTTGTTGTTGTGTTGTAATTTTCGCCGTTTCCCTGGCTCGGTTACTTTTCATCTTTTTTTTTTCTATAAATTCAGTTGTTTTTCTTGAAATTATTTCTACTCCCGTCATATTTCCCTATAGCAAGGAAAGGATAATAGACTGACTGCTATCACCGATTGTGTACGTGTGTATATTTTGATGGAATGAAATCTTTTGAATAAATACAAATGACTCTTACATGTGAGCCCGAATTAAGTTGGGTATGTTGTATTTTACATTTTTGCCTTTTGCCTTGCCTATTTGTTTCTCCTGCCGAGGAAACGGTCGGGGGTGTATTATTTTGAAATGACACACAAACAAAACGTTGATGTGTGCTGTTGTTTGTTCGTTCTGTCGTATGGTGCGAATTCACTGACTCTTCATCTCGATTTTCTGACAATGGCTTATCGTTCTAGATAAGACACGAAATAATGTTGAATCCTTATTCAGAATTTATAATGAATTGGGTTTCCTTGCTCCATACCACAGATAACATCGCTTTAGAGCACGACCAGACGTATATAAACCACCGTCTTCTATTAACTATGAGCCACCATCTAAGCTCAGCTTACCACAAGCAGCATCATCGCATGGAAGCATCAAACATCTTATTCAGGTTATACATTCTTGCCATGTATTATTATTTTTATTTTTTTTTTTTGTTTCGCTAGAACGTATCGTGTGCTATATTTTTTGACTGCCGTCCTTTATTAGGTATTCTTTTTGTACATTTTTTTGTCCTGATTAAAAAAACAAAAAAAAAAGGTTCAAAAAAGAAGTAAAAGAAGACAAAGAAAACACATTGCTTCGATAATAAATTATACTCCCCATCCTATTACCTTCATTGTCTGTATACCATGAGGCATGAATAGATTCTTTCCCTTCTCATTTAATAAGATCCACTTGTCTGATTCATCCTTGTCGATGGGGGTAGGTGTGCTAATTTGGGAATAGGGATAGTTACACGAAATAGAAAGCAACAAAAAGTCAAAAGCGGAAAAAGGAAAAAAAAAATAGAACAGGAAGCCACCGTTATGCGGATCTTATGAATTCTACAATTTTACAATCTTCTGAACATCCCACGCTCCCCAAACTGACCTTACTTATGCGGACCGTGTTTGTTAATCTCGAACCTTGAGAACGTCCCAGTGCAATGCCGGCAAAGTAATAAGAACGAAATGTTAAGTCGTTATATTGAGCGCGGTCCTCTTCATATCGAGATGCTTAAAAAAATAATAAGCACTAGGGCAAGAGTACGAAGGAAATTGAACGTATTATGAAGGGATGTAATCCTATTTGAGCAAGCGAGTTGGGCGGAAATTACTAAAATTTGCCTAAGAGTAACTGCTCCAATATGCGGATGCCATAATTGGAAAATCATAATTCCTCTGGGCAGCTAGGATATTATCTCCATTTTCAAATGTGAAATGATCGGCTCTTAATGAAAAAACCTCTTGTGATATGCTTGTATGCATTTAAAGTATACGGCAAAATGCTTGGAGTCAAGTGCTTCAACTTGTGCTATAACACAATAATTTAACTAAATATTATTGTAAAGTACGAGGGCAGGTCAAAAAGTCTTTAGAAAATGAGAACGATTTACTTTTATTTTCTCATTTTGCTGAGTTAATAATGACTCATAATACTGTCCAGTCATCGTCTGTTCCTTTTCCAAATAGTCGATGAAGATAATACTACGTGCATCCCAAAACGCAGTAGCCATAACCTTTCCAGCTGATTTCACCGTCTTTAACTTCTTTGGGGCCCCTTCACCTTTAAGAGTCCACTGTTTTGATTGTTCTTTCGTCTCGGGAGTGTAGCGGTGTATCCATGTTTCATCTACATTTATTACTCTCCACAGAAACTCATCTAAGTTCTCACATAAGAGTAAATGTGACACCTATCTCGCAGATATTTTTTCGTACCCAATTTATCATGCAAAATTGAAACATGTAACAAATTGAAAATTAACAGATACCTAGTGAGGAATGATGCTTACTAAAACAGACCGTACGCGAAGCTACGAGCGCCATCGGCGGCGTTTCTAAGGACTTATTGACCTAGCCTCGTAAGTCCAAATGCGAATTGACAAACATTATAGGAAAGAACTTATATCATTCTCACGTGCTATGGTAATATACATTTAAAGTACACAGAGAAATACTTCAACTACATTTGTTGAGAAGTGTGATATAAAATGACAGTTTGACTAAATGTTGTAGTCAAATAATTCAAATGCGTAGTGACAGAAATTGTATAAAAGAATTTATAAAATCTTCACTGAGGTCATAGACATTTGAAGTGCGAAAAAACGGTTCAACTTATTTGTTGGAAAATGTGGTATAAAACATCGGTTTGATTAAATTGTAAAGTTTACTCAATATGAGGAACATGAATAATGACAAAAATTACCGGAAAGAATTTTCATTGCCCTCGTGTGATGTAGTTATAAACACTTAGAAGTACACCCAAACGTGTTTTAACTGATTTGTTGAAAACTGTGATACAAAGCAATAGTTTAACTAAATCTTATTGATAAGAAAGTCATGAATAATCAAAAAAAGTATAGAAAAACAAATTTTTCACATGCATATAGTGTCGTCATATGCATTTAAAGTAAACCGCAATGCGTCTACTAATTTTTTAAAAAAAGTTTTATAGACTAAATGTCATTGCCACGTATAGTAGGTCAAAATGAGGAGTGAAAAAAATTATAGCAACGAATTTTTATCACGTTCACATGATGCCATCATAGGCAGTTAAAAAAGCACTCTGAAATGCCTCAACTTGTTTTTTTTTTCCATATTGTGAACATTTTTTATTGTTTTTCTTCTTAGATTTTAGATTATTTGCTTAAACTCTAGCTTACATACGTTAAATCTTAGTTAAACCCGAGTTCTCGACCGCGCATGACGTGTCTATCCCTCTCTCTTTAGTTTCCAAGTTCACCATTCCTAAACGTAACAGATCACCGGTAAGGATAATTATTTACCCTCGAATGATGCGTCGATCTGTGGTCCATGATGTCTGCTAAGAATGGTATTCATAATAAATTTTCTCCTCTCCAATGTCATCCAGTTATTGACAATTCTGACATGGATGAGTTCGAGAAACGAATCTATAAAAAAATTGTATGTGCCTCCTATTAAAGTTTTCCGTAGTCCGTAGAATATGTGCATAACTTATGAAAATATTAAAATTGTCCGATAACTCGATTAAAAGACGATCGATCGGCATAAAAATAATGTGTGATTCTCCTGTGTCTTGTAGTGTAACAACATGTCTATGAAATGACCATGAAGAATAATATCAAATGAATCAACTGCCCTTGTCACAATTAGCAAGTGTCACGTAACCAGCATTCGTTGTCAACAATAATTCACCTTCGATTCTTTTCATTGAGTAAAAGAAACGAATTGCTCCAGTTACGATTTGAAAGAATCATATGACACCAGCTTGCGAGCTTGCCACTAGCAAGTGATTCACAAATTAATTGGGTCAAATCGTGTCATTGTTCTTACACTATGCGCTAACCTGGTGATAGAAAATAGAATAGCACAATAAGCAAATTGTATTGAGTGAATTAAGAATGAAATGGCTTGTTAAGCTACAATTGTATGAGTGGATTAAGAAATTTGTAAATAATTGAGTGGTTGATTGGGAGTATAAATACCCCAGCAATTTCGATAATAAATTAATCAAAAACCAACAGCGTGTTTGATTCATCAACTGCGGCGATTTCGCCATACACTTGCAGTGGGCTGCGCTTAAACAGCAACCATTGGGGAAGTTAGGTTATAGACAATCTTAGGTTAAAGATACATACTTGTCACCCAAAAATATATTACCACAAATATATAACATGGCGATCCTAACCCAAAAATATTAGTCTTTTAAAACTCGACTTAATAAACTCCAAGAGACGCCGTCAATACTTTACCCGTGGTATTGTAGTGCTCCAAGAAGCCCTACCATTTTCCTCCCACATACATTTCTCCCCACCTACTATGTCATGCATCCATATCCCCAAACTATAACAATCCGATGTTTAAATATCAAACCCTTTCTAAATACGAAACACCACAATGCATATCTGCATATTCAAACAAACCCATATTAAAACATATCCATTTCATTCCCATACACACAATCCTAAAATCCAGCCAGATGTGTATATTCTAAAAATAGATATCACATCCCTTTTCTCCAGTACTCGACTCCAGTCAAACTACATTTCGAAATTCTGCTTGCATTCCGATGCATCCGCGATACAAAATCCCGACAAGATTTTGTATAAAAGGCAGATGGATTTTGTATTCGAGGGGGTCACGATCATCTGTATCTGAGCACGGTTGTGAAAGTGTAATTCAAAGTGTAAATCAAAATATAATTCAAAGTGCCGTACACGCTGTGCAGTAATGCACCAGCCCACGAATATTTAATAAAGCGAAAAAGAAAGGCTATCGACTTTCTTCGCAACCCCCCTAAAAAGACGGCAGCTATCTTGGAAAATATGGAAAATATGACTTTAACACAGGATCAAAGACTCCAGCAGGCCCTGGATCACATCAAGGCCCAGGAGAAGCTTATCAAAGAATTAACCAAGAGAATCGACGAATTGGAAAGCAGCTCTGCAAATTTTCCTGAAATGTTGGACGAGTCTGACATGGAGGAGCAACCGTCTCATCTATTAGCACCAGCTGCCAAGCCAACACTAAAAATCTCCAGGATCCAAAAAATGTCTGGAAGTCAACACCAACCGCAACCCCAAATAAATAACGCCGCTTCCAATGGAAGCGTTCCAAAGAACGAGAGGCGACCACAAATCAACATCAAAAAAGTTAATAACATCAAACAAGTTATTCAGCTTCTGGAGAGCGCCCTGGGGCACCGGAATTTTACCACCAGATCGAGAGGTGACAACGTGTCCGTAACACTCTCCTCTTTAAAAGACCACGCGCTAGCTGAAAAAGCGCTTATCTCAAATAAATTGGAGTTCTTCACCTTCCTCAGGGTGGATCTCAAACCGAAAACGTTTATAATACGGCACATCGACCCTGCTTGGACTAATGAAGAAATAAGCGCTGAATTGACTAGACTAAGTCCTGACTTGAAAATATCCAAAGTCGACTACTATCAAACTCCTCACATGAGGGTGAGCAACATATTCAACCTACGGATCATCCAATTGGCACCAACCGACGACACTAACAAGCTAAAACAGATCAAATATCTCTTCACCCACAAAATTCAGATAGAGGTACCTCACAAGCAGGAGCTTCTCCACTGCAAGCGATGCCAGCTATCAGGCCATCTCTCATCTTCGTGTCACCTACCAAGACGATGCGTAAAATGCGCGCAGGAGCATGAGCCTAACCAGTGTAAAGTAAAAGCACCGGGGGAGGTCCCAGAACAAATACACACTGAAAATTCTGATGGCTCCATCTCCATGAAGGAGCTATCAGTCGAATGCTGCAACTGTGGAGGATCGCATCCTGCAAACTACACAAAATGCCCGCACAAGCTCCGTTTACTGAAGCAGAGAGTGCCTCCAACCAAAAACAACACTGGCCAACTTAAGCAACCAACAGCAGCAGTTACTACAACGACGAAATCGAAATCCTATGCGGAAATTACCAGAGGAAACAACGCACCCTCATCACAACCAGGAACAAACCTACGACTCGACATCATGGGATACATCCGAGAGTTGCATGCTCTCTTACCGCCGCTAAATGGATTAAGTAACTTCGAAAAAAAAAGGTCAGATACTTTCTCTTATAACCTCACATATATTATCCCAAAATGTCTAAGTTAAGTGTAGTTGCCCTCAATGTAGATTCCATTTCGTCAAACATACGGGGGCATCACCTCCGACTGCTAGTGAAGGAGTTTTCTCCAGACGTCCTCCTTCTTTGTGAAACTTGGCTCAAACCCAACTCTCACATTTCTATTCCTAATTACCAACTTGTTTCAACTCCTCGAATTGACGGTGCAAAAGGAGGTACCGGTATCCTTATTCATAAAAGATTCCAATTCAGTGAAGTCAAATTTTACAACATCTCCTGTGTCGAATATACTGCTGTCAAACTGCTTTGTGACAACAATAAAGTCTTGGTTCTAGTAGCCATCTATTTACAACCCAAGAGGTACCCTAACTTCCCATCTTCAGACTTCGATGAAATATTCCGTCAATCCCACCCCCACTCATTCATCATAGGAGGCGACTGGAATGCCCGTCATACCGCCTTCAACGACACCGCTTGCAATAAATTTGGCAAACAATTGCTTGCTTTCCTACCTCTCCACCCCTACGTCTATATCGACTCCCCTACGGAACCTACTCATTGCTCCAGCTCTACTCAATCAACTATAGACTTCTTCTTAAAATCTGCGATCCTACGCTCTATATCTCCCCCTACTGTGTCGCACTTCTTCCCCTCGGACCATGCCTCTATCCACACGGTAATTGACCTTGGCTTCTTAAATCCACTTCAATCTCTCAACCCAGTCCATAATTTCTCCAGAACTAACTGGAGAAAGGTCAACAAATCCGTTGGCGATATGTTTCAAACGCTTCCAATATACGAATAACTTGGATCCTAACGAAATTGGAGAAACAGCTTGTAAGATGGAAGGGATCTTACAGCAAGCCCTGTATTCTAATACCCCTACAAGGATGCCACACTCCTTCGTAGGTAAACCACTTCCATATCTCACCCTCAAACTCATCTCATTAAAAAAAAAGCTCCGCCGAAAACTATTTCGAAGATTTTGTCCCCTCCTGAAAGTAAAGGTTCAATTATTGTCTACCCTCATTAACCAGCAGTTAAATGCTTTCGTAGAGCAGAACAACATCTCCACTTTAAATAGTATCAGACCCGATCGTAATCTTTACAAAAACATCAATCGCCGTACAGGACGAAAAATACAAACCTCAATAGACAGACTAATTGGTCCTAGAAATAATATTCTGTACTCTGTTTCTGAAATAGCAAACTATTTAGCGGAACACTTCTCCCAAGTGCATAGGCAAAATGATAGCCTAGGCAACTCCGAGTTTGAGGAAGTGGTCAACCGTTATACATGCCATGAACTAATCTCCTCATTCACTCCATTCATAACTGAATTTAATAATGACAATAGAGCATCTCAACCCACCGATACAAACTTCTTTTTACAACCGCAGGAATTTAACCAAATGAACGAATTAAAAAAAAAAAAAAAAAAAAAAAAAAAAAAAAAAAAAAAAAAAAACCTTAAAACTCGTAGCAATAAAAACTCAACCGGCTTGGACAAAATTCCACATGTGCTTTTCAAAAACCTCAACCCTTCAAATCGACTATACATCATGACCCTGCTAAGCCACATAATAAATGCTGGTCACATACCGGAGTCTTGGAAAACTGCCATAGTCATCCCCATTAAAAAATCAGGCGCATCCCTGATGGCGGCCAATTTTCGACCCATCTCACTACTTAATAATTTAAGCAAATTACTTGAATTAAAAATTCACCATTACCTACTCTCCTTCGCGGAAATTAACTCATTACTCCATGATTTCCAATTCGGTTTTCGTGCACAACACTCAACATGTCACGCTCTCCTCAAGTTTACTCACGACATCGCTATGGCTCTTAAAGACCAGTGCCCTACTGTGTGTATCTCCCTTGACATATCCAAGGCTTTCGACTGCGTGTGGACTGCGGGTCTTCTGTACAAATTACATTCCACGTATCGTCTCAACAATCACACTTCCAAGTCTCTCTACTCGTACCTATCAAATGGAAAATTCATGGTCAAGATAAATTCCACCCTTTCCCAGACGTACTCAATAACAGCAGGAGTCCCCAAGGATCCATTCTGGGTCCCCTCTTATACTTACTATCATCATCATCATCATCATCAGCACTACAACCTGGAACCGGTCTTGGCCTTATTTAGCAAGTCCTGAGGCTTGTTAAATTTTCCATAATGATCTGTTTTTTCCGGGCAAGGTCATTAGTCTTGCGCCAGAGGCTCCCCGACGGGGAATCGAACCCCGGTTTCCCGCGTGACAGGCGGGTATACTAACCAGTATACTATTGAGGAGCTCTTATACTTACTATACACATCTGATATTCCTCAACGCCTCTCACCGAATACTCGAATCCTCAACTACGCAGACGATACCCTTGTCTACTCCAGCAGCAGGCTCGTATTATCTGCCAGAAACCGCGTAAGTGAATTCCTCCAAATTCTTTTCTCCTACTTCCTTAAATGGAAGATCCGCCTAAACCCCAACAAAACTCAAATGATTGTATTTAAAGGTAGAAACGTTCACTGTACCAATAACACGGTACGTAACCATTCAAAAATCCAACTGAACCTCTGCAACACCCTCATAAAACCATCTAAATCACTAAAATACTTGGGCATTACTTTCGAAAATAATCTCTCTTTCACGACTCACATAAATAATGTCATCCGCAAAGCGGGGATACAGATGAACCTTTGTCGGAAAGTAATGTGGAAGGCAGATGGTCTCTCTCAGCAAGTCAAACTTCTACTTTATAAACAAATCATCAGGCCCACACTTACTTACGCTTGTCCCATCTGGTTCCATATCTCTCCCTCTCAAATGGAAAAACTTCGTATCTTCGAAAGGAAGTGCTTCAGACTAATCACAGGGCTACGTCGACAGCGCGACTCCCACAAATATATCAGAAGCCTTACGCTATACCACTCCGTCGGCCTGGAGAGATTGGATAGAAGGTTCCTGGAATTGTCGATAAGATTCATTGAAAACCTGTCAGCCAATCCAAACCCTCTCATCAATTCCCTTAGCCTCCCCAGCTACAATGCATCAAATCCCTATCTTCATGCACTCCATTTAAAAGCTCACTTCTACGCAATCAGATTAGTAAATGATGCGAACGAAATCATCTACCATAACAGGGTAACCGATCTTAACCACTTCAAATACTCAAACATTCAACCCTTTTCTCGGGTTCTTTCCTTTAACGAGCAATCGGTGGAGAGACCTCCCTCTGCAGCGCCCTTCCCTCCTTAGGTTATGTAAAATATGATATTTCGACTTAAGCTTAAGACTAGGCTAAATTGTTATACATGGCTAAATGTGAATTTATTAAACTACCTTAGATATAAGCTAGATTTAAGTAGAGGTAAGTAGTTTTTAAGAATATTTATTCTAAACATAGGTAATCCATCCTGGTTTTCATGACCTTTCCAGGAGTCCTACTAGTAAATTGTATCTGGAATAAATCTCTATAGACGTAAGGCCTCCAATTAAATAATACTTGAAAAAATGTTCTAGACATTGTAAGTAAAATTGTCACAACTTAGTTAAGCTAGCTGTAAACTTATGTAACTAAACTTATAATGGTCAATAAAGACAGCGTTATATAAAAAAAATAAAAAAAATAAAAAATGTATTCGAGGATCAGTCTCTAAGTTAGCGTCCGATGTTTAAGAACGCCAATCACATAAACTAAATATTGAAATTAATAAAAATAGCTTCAATTTAAAATACGTGCGTTTTATTGGATTCGGCCGAATATCAGGCCCGTATTCAGCAATCGGTTGTCACTCTTCCCGGAGGCCCCGGAAGCACGGTGGCGACCGCAACGGGTCCCCTCAGGAGCAGTCTAAAGAGATCCCTCATCCTTTTCAGGACAATGAGACGCTCCCTGAGAGAAGGATCACAACAGTATTATGGGAACAAAATCCTGTATGCTGTATGGTTTGGAAGACAAACAAATGCTCTAAACTGAACTCACCACACTTGGCTTTCAGTGCAGTGACCAACGTTGGTTCAGACGCCATTGCGTCAACCCATCAGCAACATGTTCCATCCATATTCCCCGACGACATTCCTCGTTCGGCGGAACACCACAAGGATCTCGACCGACGACACTCCTCGCTCGGCATCGGATATCACACTAAGTAACAAAAAACTGGGAAAACGCTGGACTATATGTACCGATCTAAAAGGTGACTATGTAGAGAAATAAAATGCTTATTTGCCGAAAAAATACCTTTTATGTAAAAAGTCACTGACTTATCAAACTTCCCTCGTAACTTTCTTAGTGGATCAACCCGAGTCGTTGATGCTCCGCAATCTTCGCCCGGCATTCATCGTCAAACCAAAGTTTGGACTTAACAATTTTCATAAATCATAATACCCGTTGGGCTATTCGTTTGATCACGTCTCTGATTGTTGCGTTCCTCACAACTTACATTCTGCAGCATGCTAAATCTATTCCTCAGTTCCCCATCCCAGATCTTTTTTTTTGTGGAGATCTTTTAGTTTTTAAATTAATGTAGAACTTTTTGCTCGTCTCCCGTGACTGGCCATGTTGGTTTACTGCAGACCGACTCCTAATTTTGCCTATCACTAGATGATGGTCGGAGTCGGAATCTGCTCCTGTGTACGATCTTACATCAAAGAGGTAGACCTCTAAGATAATAGTTTATTTTTTTTATAATGTATGTGTATTATATTAAGAATAAATAAAAGAAAATGTAAGCTGAAAGGCATAAATTAAGCATATAATATTGTATAATTTAGAGTGCTTGTGAAGAGCCAGTAAATTACATTATGTAGTAAAATTATTAAGATAGGTTTAGCATTTAGACTAAAATTGTAAAACATAAAAAAGACTTTGTGAATAAATGCGTCTGCAAACAAACAAACAAACAAACGATCTTACGTCAATGATGTTCAAATGGCGTCTTTTGTCTGGGAGAAAGTGGTCCGTTTGGTTACGCGTTACACCATGGTGATGGTTAAGAACATTGCGTTTTTAACTACCAGATCTTTACAAGACGCGAACGTAATTCCATTGTCATTTGACAACTCTCTTTGCCTATGGTTGGTTGGAAAATGTCCTCCTTTCCAATTTTTGCGTTGAAATCCCTGAGTAAAATATGAACGCCAAATAATGAAATTCCGCCAAATACCTCTCCTAAGGACTCATAGAAAGTGTCCTTCGGTTTTTCGTCGGCAGTTTCCTTTTATAACTGTACCCCGAGCCCTATATTTTTAGCACCAACAATAGGTCATCAATGAATTTCTGGTCTTTTATTATAGATGGCTCATAACCTCGTTTTGTATGATGAAGCCGGATTATAACACATGCGGTCATACTCAGTTAAATGTGGACTCAAAAAAACGTCAACGTATTTGTTAAAATATAATAAATCGTTTAATTCGCTTTTCTAGGTCAAAACTTACACGGTTGTCGGGTGATTTAATGACTTAATTGCACCGCATTGTGTTGCTGCTGACTAATGGCACAGATGCGAGGCCGCTCTTTTAGTCCCAACAAGATCAATTCGAAAACTGCCTAGTAACTGATAAATCCTTGTATTGTACGTGAGTTTGGGAACAATGTGATGAACTTTTAATTGCACAGGTACCAGTAGACAAATATGTTATGAAATTTCATACTCATTAAGTTGATAACCGCTACCAACCTTCCTACAACTTACAGGGAATCCTAACCACGCTCTGTCTAACTAACTGTTATTATCTTACTTTACTCGGTGGCCTGGATTCTGCTGTATTGGGTACCAAATTTGTGGCCCCAATTGACAGTCGTCGTGCCTGAATAGTAATGCCCATTAGAGAGGTATGCACTCAGATTCCATTGCAGAAAGCCAAGCAAAACACACGACATCAACTCGGCAATCTATTAAAGTTCAATTAGTCTCCTCCCGGTCGTTTCTAGTAAACTATATACAGGCGGCGTCAGCTACCCAATTCGCCGACTATGCATGCGCCCAAGTCTGCCCCAACCCGGCTTTGTAAATTGGAATTTATTGCAACCACCTTGATGGGTAGCAGTGATAGCTGGACCACTAAGAAAGATACAGCTCTCTAAAATATACTGACGGTAGCTGTTGGTGTTGAGTGTGTGATCTGTACGGGTCTGTAATTGGACAATAAACATTGCCATGGGCTGACAATTAAGTGTTCCAAACACCATTAAGCTCAGAAACCGGATATGAGTGTGCGGGATTGCTGAAACTTATTTATTCCGGTCGGCTCCGGTATGTTGTGTTTTGTAACAAAAGCTTTGAACCAAAGGTGTTATGGGTAAATCAGACCGGGCACCAGCAACAGACGGATGTACTTTAATTTATTTGCGCAATTTAGAGGCTCAAGGGCGAAGTTGTTTGTTTGATCAGTACCCCTTGTTTCAGGGGGTGTGTACAATGGGCTTGCAGCAGCCTGTGGTCTTTTCGCACATTCTGCGGATTGATTGATTGATTGCAGTCATTTGTTTCACATCACTATTGTTATTTATCCAAGGATATGTAGTATGTGATACTAATTCTCTGGAATTAATTAAATGTTTTGGCAGATAATTAATTCGGAGAGGTTATGTGGTTTTATGGTGCGGCTGTACGTAAATCGTCAAGTTTGGTAGAGTAATTTACATTTGTGCGCCACAATTTCAGTGGTTAATTGTTGGAATAAACTTTACCGAACGAATCGGGCTTTTGGCGCCGTTTGGGTTGAAATGTTTAAAGAATGGCATCGGTGGTGTTGACTTTGACGCTTCATACAATCCTGTGGTTTCTTAGGATATTTCTTAATCTTGTTACGAATATGCGATCGAAAATGGTGTCTTCAAATACTAGTTAAAGCTTGGTATATATATTTTACTACTCTGTGCTCGTACAAAAGGAACTTTCAGATACGCGGCCATAAATGTAAAAACAACGTCTCTGGTAGACCTAGATTCTCATGATCCAGTAAAGCCCTATAAGAAATTAAGAAAATCGAGGATGTTTTGTGCGCTTTAACACAAGCGCCTTTAACACAAGCGGTGTTTCTCAAGACGTTCTACCTCAAATGGCACTACCATGCAAGACCGATATGTATGGCGTTTCTAATAGATACACACCCAGCACACAAGCAAATATTGAAGAACAACACCGAAAGAAAATCGAATAAGCAAAAACATCAAAGCCATAGCGCAATAATGGCATCGCAATTCCACATCAGTTGAGTATACGTGAGAATAACGATCGAATTCGAACACGTGGCCGTTAGTCTGCTGGTTCAATGCTGAGCTTCTCACCCGTTTCATCGTGTGTTCAAGTCATCGTCTTCATTATCGTCGCAAACATTATACACGAACGGTCTTTCTAATGCACAGCGATGGAGAACAGAATCTATAGGCAAAACAGCAGTTCAGCTCGTTGGGAGGACCTGTTTCAAACAGGCAGACACAGAAATACAGAGTTGCAAGCTGCTATACCACTCTGAGCCTAAGAATCGGTAACTTCGAAAAGCTAATAACACTCGGTAATTGTAGCTGGGGATTTTAACGCATGGTCTTGCGACTGGGTGGGGCCAACGGTCGAATAGAAGAGGAAACGTCCTTCTGGATTTTTTTTTTGCGGATCTAGGCCTAGTCCTACCCAAAACAGATAATAAAGCCACGTTTAAGAACGGAAGTGACTCGTCGATAAGTGACCATACGTTTTTATAGCATTCGCTTTTCGAGAAGCCTCGAATGAAGTGTGCCGGTCATGCATACATATAGCGACCAATTCACAATTGTGTTTCAAATGATAAGGAGGCACAACCCGATCCATAGAAATGGAAATGTACAGCTTGGACGGGAGGTTTATGTTTTATAAGGTGTAGTAAAAAAATCCATTATTCTTTCAATACATGCCTCTTGTAATCTGTATCCTGTGTGTATAAGTGCGATCAGGATAAGCTAGATGCCATTAGAAAGATAAGATTTCGTCCTAAAAAAAACGTTTCGAACTGTAGATTTCTTGTGATCGCCTGAGTTGGGTTTGTTTGAACGCACTTCAAGTATGGACATCAACAAAAAGAAAATACGCCATATTTCACTGTTTTTCTTCAATAAAGACGAAAACACAAGTTAGGTGGATGAAAATGTGAACAGCGTTTATGATTCAACAACCAATCATGCGCAATTTTCGCTTCGTCAATTTCGTTCCGGTAATTTTGATATCAAACATGCAACACACTCTGGAAGGCGAATTGTTGAAAATGTCGATAAAATTATGGAAATCGTCGAGTCCGACCGTCGTGTGAGAATTTTTTCGATTGCCTAGGAGCTAAACATAGCATAAACACTGTTTTGAATCACTTGAATGAGGCTCGATGTATGGGTGCCACACAAGTTAATGCAAAAAACACCGCATGGACCGAATTTGTATCTGCGAATCGCCGCTGAATCGCAATAAACTCGACTCACATCTGAAGCGGATGGTGACTGGCATTGAAAAGTGGGTCGACGATAGCGTCAAGTGAAAATGATCCTCTTCGAATCGCGGGAGCCAGCGCAAATGGTAGTCAAGCTAGGATTTACGATCGGGGGGTTTTGCTGTGAGTTTGGTGGGATTGGGAGGGAATCATCTACGATGAGCTGCTCCTCTACGCCCAAACTCTTAATTCGGACGTGTACTGTCAACAATTGGACAATATGAAAAAAGCAATCACCCAGAAGCGGCCATCTTTGGCCAATAGGAAAGGAATTGTGTACCATCAGAACAACTGTTAGTAGGACGTTAGAATATAGTCACAGCTAAGCCAGCTTGTCATGAGGCGAGTAAAGGCCGAGCGGTAGGTGGGGTCCCAACGCCCTGCTGCCGGTGAAATACCAGCCCATCAAGCTATAGGCTCCGTGAAATGGCCGGAAGGAATCCCTGGTCATCTTTTGGAGCTTGGCTGATGAGCCGGTTCGAGAAAAGCTTGGTTTTGGTGGTGGTCGGTACCGAGGGGAGATACCACATTCGTACAATCCGCGATATCATCGGGAGAAATCCCCGATTATGTTTCGGATGTAGGGCTGGTGACCCGGGCCGACACGGAGATAAGTCATGATGTTATTTTCTAACATAAAGAATTCCGGAGGTAAACTAGTTTCTCATTCGGATCGCGAGGCGGACAATGTCAGGGGGAACATCATGCAATTGTTTTGATAAATAAACGAACTTTAAGAAACTGGATATCGCATAATCGGACTCGTTCTCGAGGCTCTGTCGACGCTCGACTGATAACGGCATTTTGTGATATCAGTGCCACCCGTTTCACCAACACGAATGTAAACGTCGTCCCCCAAAATTTGCAAACAGCGAAGCCTGATATCATTGCCCTAACCGAGACCCCGGTTGATTCGTTAACTGATCCGATATATCTTTGGCGCTCTGGATACGTCGTACATTCGAGATTCCGTTTGAAGGATGGAGTCCGCGACTTCACCCGGTCCGATTTGGCTTGCCAAATGATGGAGGCGTTGGAACACAATAACATGGATATCATGTGGTTGAGGGTCGTGCTGAGTAATTCTGTTAAATTTCCTTGTTGCCTTTGCCGCTCCCCGAATGACGATTGACCAACGACGAACATCTTTCACGTATCGTCAACTGGATACAGATCAACTACCCAGCTTCTGAAATTGTCGTCCTTGGTGATTTTATTTTACACAATTCCGACTGGTTGGTGCATTCTAATAGAACCGACGAAGCCGCGATGCCAGCGGAGATGTTCGCTGTTAGCCGCAATTTGACACAACGAGTGCCGAATACCCGAGGTTATTATGCAAACACCCTGGATCTGTTTTTGACAGTCAAGCCAGGTATTTAAACTGTGAAAATTGCTGCGCCACTTGGAAACTCAGATCACTGCTTGGGGTCGGTCGCGTAACATTTCAAGCGAATAACCGATCTAAGCAGCTTCGGCAAATATGGAGGTATGGGCACGCCGACTGCGAGATTTCTTTGCATCCTTCCCGCTATCGGAAGTGTGATTTGGATACTCCAATGCTAACGCATGTGCGAAATCGGTCACGGAGATTATGGATGGAGATCTACATTCCGCATTCCATCAAACGAAGCTCATTCGATGAGCCTTGATTTGATAAAAAAATGCGAGCGACAGCGGCAAAAATAGAGCTTTTAACAATGACGCTCCAATCCCACCGAGGTTAACGGATTGAAATTTGTTAGAATGAGAAAGGCGTGGAACAACGCGTTTGATACCACGACGAAGGCCTGCAACGACAGAGGGACCAATACACTCTTCCAGTGCCCAACTGGTTCGGGTTCCTTTTGCGCAATGGGAAGGGCAGTCAGCAGTAACTTCGATTCCTCCCCTTTCCCCCCGTCAGTAACGGCAGGGAGACGTTTTTCACAAATTCAAAAGATAAAGCTAATGTGTTCGCGAATTTATTTTCCGCGAATTCAAGCCTCTATGTCGGTCTATTGGTGCCACCTGTGATCGAGCCGGTATGGACTTGGGTGGGGGATGCGCGATTCCGTCCGCGTACCATTCAGCGCATTTTACATGGACTGGACTATAGGAAGGCAACTGGCCCGGGCGGAATACCAGCAGTCGTTCCCAAGAAGTGTGCTGCAGAACTATCGCCAGTTCTTAGCAGACTCTTCCGCTTATCTTAGCTACCTGCTGTAAAATCGCTTGAGTTCAGCCACTTCCAAAGAGGGGAAAAATGTGTCTCCCACAAAATACCGGCGGATGGTATTGTGCCTATGTTATCTAAGGTGATGGAAACGGTCACCAACGCCAATTTATTTAAGTATTTTGAGTGCGACGGACGTCTGAGTGATCGTCAATACGGATTACATGGTAGTTGATCCATGAGAGACCCTTCGACACTTATAACCGATATATGGATATCTGCGATTTAGGGGCATGGTGAGTCAAGGGCGGTCGCATTGAATATCTCCAAGGCTTCTGACCGCGTCTGGCAAGGGAGAATTGCTGAGAAAACTTCATTTATGCGGAGTTTCCCAGCAGCTTTGCGACTGGACGAAGAGCTTCCTCGAAAATCGGTCAATCCGGTTTGTCGTGGACGACGAGTCTTTGGATCTGTATCTTGTCAATTCCGGGATGCCACAAGGTTTTTTTTTGGATCCAACCTTGCTTTTCCTTCACTTAAATGATTTGTTGGGGTCAATGGAAAACCGAGTGTTCAGTTTTGTGGATGATTCCTCTTTTTCGAGTGACCGGCCGATTAGTGCATCAACGCCACACCAGCTAGGATGTAGCCAGATCGACTCTCTGAATCAGGATCTGGATAAGGTTTTGCAGTGGGGAAAGGCCAATCCTGTCGACTTCAATGCAACGATGCCACAGTATACATCAGTCACAAAGAAAAGTGGATAATCGGTTCCACAGATGATGATCAATGGCCAGGCCCTCGTATCTGGGGAAAGCATGCTATTGTGGGAATTTATGGTGGCATAAACACGTGTCGAGCATCCCCAGGTAAGCCTCGGGAAAACTGAGCTATTTTGTAAAACCAGGAAATATTTTACTCTGGCCCAACTGATTCTCTTGTATAAATCCCAAATTAGAGCCGCGCTCGAATAATGCTCTCATGTTTGGAGTTCTGCTCCTAAACATACCCTCGACCTATTTTAGAGCATACAGGGACGAGCGATCCGCCTGATCAGGAACGCGGCACTAACGCCGGGTCTACACTCGTTATCACATCGAAGGCGCGTATCCGACCTCTGTCTGTTGTATAGATATTATCACGGGTACTGTTCTTCGAAGATTTGTGGTATTGTTTCACGCAATTCGGTTTATATGCGCTCCACAAGACAATCCGACGGATCGCACTAATGTGCGGTTCATCTCCCGACGCCGAGATCATATCTGCGTCAGAACTCGTTAAATTGTAGAGCGGGTAAGCTGTGGAAATCCCTCTCTGTTTCGGAGCGTTACAACCTGCGACTGTTCAAGAGGAACTGCAACGGTTATTTGGTGACATCTCGGGACGCCGTGTCCGCGCTAGAGGTTCGCCTTATATATATATATTTATATATATTATATATATATATATATATATATATATGTATATATATATATATATATATATATATATATATATATATATATATATATAACCACCAGACCACACACATTGATAATGATTCGCCAGAATCTCTTGGAGCTTGGTTGGTAAGTTCTTATGCATCCACCAGTCAGAACTTTATTATTCCATCCTCATACTTTACACAGAGTTGTAAATAAAACACACTTGGTATATTTAAACTAAATTTTATTTCTTACTAACACACACAGAAGTCACTTAAAACTAGTTCTTCGTTTTATATATAATCCTTGATCAACACAATCACTTTACAAATGAAATCTATAATCGTTAGTCAACACAGTCCCCTTACAAATGAAATATATAATCCCTGGTTAACACAGTTACTTCACAAATGAAATATATAATTCTTGGTCAACACAGTCACTCACTAATGAAATCTTTTAAGTTTAAAAGGACTTTCTTTTTTGAACAACTCTTCGGTGTATTTTTAACGACTTCTCCAATGCTTTCGAATCTCCCTCACATCGCGCATTACTGCAAGACAGTTACGGTCAAATATCTTAGAAACAACCTAGCGAACGACCGTCTCGATCAACCACTCAAATCCAATCAAAACTATTGTCCTTCGTCTTCCCGACGAAGACTTGTTTCTCGTGCAGATCGTAGCATATGTATCTGCATGGCCCCTTTTTGCCATCCGCCGTCTCCTTTCTTTATCTCTCCAGGCTTAGGATCAAGAGAGGAAACACAAAGGAACAATCAACAGAGGATCTTGCTAATGCACATTTACGATATTCAATCTTGGTGGGCGATAAAACAAACGTGCGGTTCGTTTTATGGCGCCAGTTGTTTATTTTAACTTGGTTTAGTTAAAACGGAAAATGATACTGATTATGAGAATGTGTGCGGGCTCTCTATATTCCGCGGAGAACCAACCCACAGTTATAACCCAATTTCGCCAGCTAACCGCGCACCACGTCAATCCCAATCCCTTCCGTCGGCCTATTTCACTTGCAAAAGGTACATACCCAAAAGACGCATAACTAGAATTCAGTCTTCTATGCAGATAATGCATAACTGAATTGAACCCTTTTATGCCATATGGCATCAATATTCATAGATCACATGAGATTTCTACCGGAAATCAAAAATCTCATGTTTGATTAGCAACAGCAAGGTCTGGGCAAGCGACGCTGTTGCAATATAGCGAAACCGCTTTGGTAATATACATTTTTTTTAGATTTGTCCCCACGCTGATATTATCCCAAGCCATCGCGGCGTCCTTCGACCTCCCCCAGACATTTTTCTGATACAATTCGTGCGTGCTCCCCGTGCTGCCGACTAATTGTAACAATAGTTTGAGTTTAAAGTTATGATAGATCCGCCTAGAAAACAAACAGAAGAACAGTTCAGTGAATTTGCAATTATTATTAAGTCTAACAATAGCGCCAAACATAATAACAAACGTGTACCAATCCGGACTAATGACCTTGCCCTGAAAAAACAAATGGAAAATTTTACAAGCCTCAGGGCTTGCTAAATAAGGCCAAGACCGGCTCCCAATTGTAGTGCCGATAATGATGATGATGATAACTAATCCGGACAGGAAATACTATCCTATAAGACCACAATTTGTGCAATACTTTTGTGAAGTATTTCAATTTTCATCGAAAATATACTAAACATACGAACCATCCAAAACCAATTATTGTGCAAAAAAAATGAACAATAAACAATAAAACTCAATAGTATAATCAGTGCGCTTTATTTTTCAATCCTTTTGGTGATAGACCTTTCGCAATATTTGGGGATATCAGTCAAACCGTGCCCGTGTCGACACATCCCACTTATACCCCCATAAATGAATTTGGGTAACCCAATTGTTAGAGGATCATAAAATTGCAGACGTGCATTTTATGATTCTCAACAACTTTACTTAAAAGTTGGTCATTTGGTCCGCAGATTTGGATCCAGGGGATTTTACCTGTTGAACATATGGTTCCTTTATCACGTCTTGGGTTATTAAATTGAATTCAATGTGAGCAAATTGAACGTTTCGTGGGAATATTTCATGTATGGGGGCAATGGTAGGGCTTGGGGAGCGCTTCGTCCTTTAAATGGATGGTTTTGCATGTACCACAATTACTGGTGGAGACTGGTTCCAAAGAGGTAGGTACTAGAGAGTGGGCGGTTTTGGACGCAATACACCTTATAGTCCGGATCTGGTACCAAGTGATTACCACCTGTTCCTGTCTATGGAGAATGATTTTGTTAGCGAACAATGTGCATCAAGAGGAGGTTGTGAAAATCGACTTTGCCAGTTGGGTCGAGGGGTCTACGAGAGAAGCGTAATGAAATTACCTTCGAACTCGACAATATAATTTTCAGGTTGATTGAACGCACGTTGCGTATATAAAGATATCTTAACCTACTCGATTGAAAGTCCTAGTTGCCCTCACCTAGGTTGTGGTACGTTAAATAACGTTGTATTAAAAGTAGAAATTATTGTATTTTTGAAGTCGGTTAGATAAAAATGATGATTTCATAATTCTTTGTGAACACTAATAATTTTCGCAAGTCAGAGATCATAAAAATTCTTCCACCATCTCTGTAACTAATGTTACAAAAACATCATATCGTTGAAAGAAGATAGTATCATTTTGATCTAAGTAAATGCAGTTTTTCTGCATATTATCTATTTCATGAGAAAGTTAGCAGAAATTTAAATGAAAAAAAGGAAACCCATTTATTCTCTAGGTCGAGGTATAAAAAACCAACCGCAAAATACGTCAAATGAGTATTGTAATGTGCAACCTCCCTCGATATATGCAAGCAAGATGAGACTTTAAAAAGACATCGAAAAGACCTCGTTTGGCAATACCACCCCAGTAAATAAATTGCTATAGAATTTGATCTGAGGGTCATTTTATGTGCAGCACAGCGAGACCTTTCACTCCACACATTTCAGAAAGAATATTATTGTATTCCTGTAAGTGCACTTTTCTTGTTTGAGTCCAATTTCGATTCGTCCACTTTTTAGAGCAGCACAGAACCACAAAACAGAAGAAAATAAAATAAATAAAAATGACTTTCTACGATTTCATTAAATTAAATGCAAAACTTACTAGTTTTTCAACGGCACGAATAGTCGCCTCTATAAAAGTGGAGAAAATCCTCTTGGAGAAAAAGGATTCTATTACATCAACACAGGACCGAATTGCTCTTTGTTTTCTTCGTTATGCAGTAGAATTCTTAAGTAGAACAAGGACTTCTATGAGAAACGTATGAAAAAGGAAGGACACTCCAACCCCAACGTGCTGCAGACTACAACAGACCTGGAAAGATTTACCACAAATAGTTGCACCATTATTCCTGTTGAATTAAATATAATTATATGCCATTAGGAATTTTTTCTCATCTTCGCCCACCATCTGGCACTAGTTACACCCACTCGAAGTTATGTAGAATACACCAAAAACCAGGAAATCGTTCTTTTTTTGGCTGTCACGTTTCCTCTTATGATCCCAAAGACAAAAAAAAAAAAAAACGCAGTGAGTTAGCAAAATAAAAAAAAAGTAAAAAAAAAATAAAGATACACAAAAAAGCAAAGAAAAAAAAAACGATTTCTTTACTGCTGAAAAGCAATTTTCCATTCTATCGCAATGGAATAATGAGCAGTGACTGGCCGCTCAGACAGGACAACGAACGGAAGACATGAAAAAGCGAAAAGGACATTTCGAAGATGGTGGCCAAGCAGCAAGAAACGCAGGAAGCAATCATTTAAACTGGAATGGCTTCGGAATGTAATTACTCGACTTTTATTGTCTTCGCGGAATGTTTTTTGTGTTAAAGTTGGAATGCTTTTTATTCCTGGGTATTTTTCACCTAAAGGTATTTTTTGAAGTAATTTATTGAAATCAGAGAGCTTACGCTGGAAGGGAAATTGTTGAGAGGAGGCAACGGCTACGGAAAATTAGTGAAGACCTCGTCCTAATGAACACATTCTAAAGCAAAGCCTCACAAGTTTGAAGCATTTTGTTTTTTTTTTCTTTTGTTTTCCTTCTGATTTGTTTGATAAACTTTAGTTCATAACCAATTAAAGAAGTGTTCATTTTGGGTGGGAGCGAAAGTAGGTGAAGAGGACTTCAATATGCTTACAACGTTTTCTACGGTTCGAGGAATATCAATTTTAAGTAAAAAGTCGTGGCATATATAATTATTGATAATTGTTGTGGAAATTCACCTGATTGTTGGCAATAATTAAGCACCCATGCACCTTTCATAAACACAGAGTTTGTATAATGCAGGGGGAGCAAGCATATGACAACGGTGAGAAATATCATTAAATGCAAGGAATACGAGCTAAGTGATACATGTGCACTAAATTAAAAAAAAACGAAATTAATCAATTGAAGCAGAAAAATAAATTAAACTAAAATCAAATTAAATTAGAATTAATTTAAACATCTAAAAAAAAAAAATATATGAAATTAAATTAGACCATTAAAATCAATTTAACAAAGCTAATTAAAATATAAGAAGGATAAATTAAAAGAGGCAGAGAGAAAAAAGAAAGTAAAGAGGGATAATTTAAATTAAATTAAACAGTATTAATTAGAATATAAATAGATGAAACTTAATGTAACCAAACGAAGTATCGGGTTTTTCAATAGGGACAATACAATTTTGTATTTAATTATAACAGAATAATTAAGATATAGGTCTGACATTTATTCCAGGTCCAGTATACGTGTAACATCTAAATATGGAATTCAATCCAGTTTATTTAACTACAATAAGCGCGCTTGCAACGATCAAACGTTTGGAGCCAATTTTGCATCACTCCCCCTGACATGTCGGCTGGAATGTTGACAGCTTCGCGTACGATTTTGTTCCTGAGCCTATTGTTGACTTATTGACATAAACCAACGATTTGATGTAATTTCATAAAAAGAAATCCAATGATTTAACGATTACCAAACTTTCCCTTCAATAGATTAATTACAGTCTAGTTGTGTGGCATCTTTTTGAAACTAATCACTAATATGAAGAATTCAATTGTAACCAAAAATAGTCTTCCAGGATGGCATGATAGCGAGCTCTATTCACCGTACCATTACGCCCATTTTCTTCGACGAAAAAATACGGTTCAATCACATTTTCGAATCCATACGACATGATCACTTTTCGTGGATGCATTAGGATCTCCGAAGCATATGCGAGATTGTTGCTGGCTAAGAGTACATTTTTTTTATCAAAGCCATTAAGTCAAAAACGAATTTCATTGCTGCCGATAATATTTCAATGAATTTCAGGATATTCTTCAACCATTTGTAGAGCCGCATCAGGAAAGTTTCGGCACTTTATATGATCAAGAGGCTTCAGTTCTTAAGTTAATTTAATCTTGTAAAGGTGTGGGCCAAAATCGTCATCCAAAATTCGCTCGGTTTACGACCGAGCCATTTCTTCAAATTTGGAACGATAAAATAGTCCAAGGGTGCTAAGGAAGCAATTCGTATTTCAAATTATTGATTTTGGTCACAGCAATAACGGATACGTGAACATGTGTGGACTTTTCCCATATTTACAAATTCACTGAGCGCGTTCAGTACTGATGACTGCCGAACAAGTAATAAACGACGTAGCGTCTTCAAACTTGAAACCTTATTTTCCTAAGTTTGATAATATCTATCACAGTTTTTATATTTTAATAACTACCGCCATCTATGTGTCAGGCCGATTAGTTCTGGCAGTGCTCTCCTATATACGAGTATAATAACAGGCCAATTGAAAAGTCCACGGCCTGACACATAGATGGCGGCACTAGAATTAAATCCATTTTTAGTTAGCCCTAACCCCCAAAAGACGCGTGTATAAATTTGACAGATGTCGGATCATTAGCTTGTGAATTATAGTATTTTGAGTGAAGCTACTTCTGTTATTGTGAAAAAAATGGATAAAAAGGAATTTCGCGTGTTGATAAAATATTGCTTTTTGAAGGGAAAAAATACAGTTGAAGCAAAAACTTTGCTTGATGACGAGTTTCCAGACGCCGCCCCAGGAAAATCAACCATCAAGGATTGGTATGCTAAGTTTAGACGTGGTGAAATGAGCACCGAAGACGGTGAACGCAGTGGGCGCCCAAAGGAGGTTGTTACCGACGAAAACATTAGAAAAATCCACAAAATGATTTTGAATGACCATAAATTGAAATTAAATGAAATAGCAGGCACTCTAAAGATATCAACTGAACGTGTACATCATATCATTCACGAATATTTGGGTATGAGAAAGCCCTGTGCAAAGTGGGTGCCGCGCGAACTCACTTTTGACCAAAAACAACGACGAGTTGATGATTCGGAGCAGTGTTTGGAGATGATCAAGCGTAATAAACTCGAGTTTTTGCGTCGATATGTGACAATGGATGAAACATGGCTCCATCATTTCACTCCGAAATCCAATCGACAGTCATCCGAGTGGACTGCACACGATGAACCCGCCCCAAAGCGTGGGAAAACGCAACAGTCGGCTGGCAAGGTTATGGCGTCTGTATTTTGGGATGCGCGCGGAATAATTTTCATTGACTATCTTGAAAAAGGAAGGACTATCAACAGCGACTATTACGCAGCGTTATTGGGCCGTTTGAAGGACGAAATCGCCGAAAAACGACCGCATTTGAAGAAAAAGAAAGTGCTGCTTCATCAAGACAATGCACCGTGTCACAAGTCAGTGAAAACGATGGCAAACATCCATGAATTGGGCTTCGAATCGCTTCCGCATCCACCGTATTCTCCAGATCTGGCCCCCAGCTACTATTTTCTGTTCTCAGATCTCAAAAGAATGCTCGCTACTATTTCCTGTTCTCAGATCTCAAAAGAATGCTCGCTGGGAGGAAATTTTCGTCGAATGAAGAGGTGATCGCCGAAACTGAGGCCTATTTTGAAGCAAAGGACAAATCGTACTACAAAAAAAGGTATCGAATAGTTGGAGGGTCGCTATAATCAGTGTATCACCCTCGAAGGGAATTATGTTGAATAAAAAAAACGAATTTTGCCAAAAAAATGTGTTTTACTATGGAAGGCCGGGGACTTTTCAATTGACCGGTTAGGTTTGCGTCTTTTTTGTCAAATACAACTTTATTGGAAAAGATACTTGTGCAAACATTGATTTATATTGCTTGGCGAGTAACTCATAACTGCACTGAAAGCACTTCTTGAGTTTAACATGGATTTTCATTCAGTAAAACTTGAAGTTCTTCGTCGTCAACATAGATTATCATTTGCTACAGCCCATGCCTGTTTTGAACTCAGCATGCTGCGAGTGCGTGTTCCGCCTTTTCTATTTTGCGTTCGCAATATAAGCAGTATGGGTGATTCACATGATTATACTTATGCAAGTATTGTCGAAAGCATCCATGTCCTATATCAGCTGAATCAACTGGTAATTCAGCTCACCATGTTGGTGTGGGTTCATCTTTCTTTGGTGGAAGTATCCCATCTCCCTTGCCATTCTCTCAGGCTTGAGAGCTCTAATTGCTACCGCATTCTCCGACAATTCTCTAGTGAGACCTAATGGAATGCGGCGTGCTTTTTTTAGCTGCTATTTCAAGAGGTGTCCTCCCGGCCAAGATATTTATGGGAGCTTCAGATACCGGTCGGAATGCGCAGCATACTTTCAGGCATACCAGCCTATATACAGAGATCACTCCCCTCATGTACGACTTAAACTGTGCGGCTCTTGCCCATATGTAGGCTGCGTACATTATAATGGAGGTGTTGGCACTGGTTATCGATTTCCTTATGTGGGCCTGGAGTCTACCAACATCGGGTAGCTGTCTCCCTAAAACTCTGCATACCCTTGCCGTTTTTTCACTCGTTTTCCTAGAAACTCAACCTGTTGTCGAGTATAACACCAAGATATTTAATATAGCTACTGGACATTGTTTATTCTTCTATTTCCAAATTAAAGTGTTCAAATTTCTTGCAGCTGCTTATTAAAACTGCTTCCGTCTTATGCCCGGCTAATTTCAGTCCGTTAATACCTAGCCAGCATCTAATGCTTTGGATTGCTTGGTAGTAAATATTATTCAGGTCATATAGGTGTTTAACTACGGCCGCCATCGCCAAATCATCTGCGTACCCAATGATTCTAACTCCTTCTAGTACATTGACCTTCAGCGCACCATCATACATGATATTCCATAACGTGGGACCTAATACAGACCCCCGGGGTACACCCACTGTTATTTTATATTCATTTGGTCCCTCATCTCTGTCATAGAACAGTCTTCTATTCGAGAGATGATTTGCTAATATACATACCAAGTAGGGTGTGACTTTTAGATTACCCATCGCTGCTAGAATCCGATTCCAGTTCACCGAGTTAAATGCATTTTAACGTCTAGTGTCACGATGGCGCAACATTTTGTTGTTGTTGTACCTCCTAGCCATCGTGAACCAGCTATCACATTGCGAACGATATCGCACACCACAGATAGTGCCTTACCGGTTGATCTACCTTTCCGGAACGCATACTGTCATTCAGAGAGCCCCGATGTACCCTCACTGAATTGTTCCAGGCGAGTGGCAATTACTCGCTCAAGCAGTTTTCCCTGTTGGGTCCACCATGCACCACGGGCGATAGGATGACAGTGCTTCTGGATTATTGACTCCTTGTGGTATAAGCACAAGTCGCTGTTTTTTTCCATCGTTGAAGAAAGTGTCCTGTTTGGAGAGTACGATGGCGAATCAAATATAAACGGTAATTTCTTTTTATACATTTATTGAATGATGTTACACACTAACTATTATATCAATGTAGTCTCCTGCGTGATCCACACACCTTTGCCACCGATTTGGAAGCTTTAATATCACTTGTTCGTAAAAAATTTAGGGCAAGCTGTTAGCCAATTGCGCACGTGCTCCTCGACTTTTTCATTACTTTCGATTTTTTTCCTCCAAGTGATTCCTTCCACGGTGCGAACAAAAATAGTCAGAGGTTGACAACTCTGGGCTATAAGGGGGGTGTTCGGGGCCACTTCTTCAAATATATCTCTTGTCAAGGACGGGGTGTGAGGTCTGGCGTTGTCGAATGGCCATACCTTGCCTTTTGTCTCGATATGCGGCTTTTTCCGACTGTAACAACTGATAGTAGCAAGCTGCATTCACTGTTCGTAGTTCGTGCAGAAAATCAATCAATAAAACTCCGATTGAGTCCACAAAAATCGGCACCGATGTGGTCACCTGTACGGCTTGTCCTTAGGCGTCGATCTTGAGTTTCGTTTTCGATACGTTCTCGATCAGTTTTAAATTCTCTGGCCCACATATACACATGATTCTGAGACAGTGTATCATCACCAAACTGTGCCTTTAATAGAGAAAAAATGTCCGAGGGTTTAACGCCCTTATTTGTTAAAAATTTTATAGTAATTCGTTGCGCAACAGCCGTATGTACCTCTACCTCTCATGGCTGTACTGACTACAAGGTCGAGCAAGGCCGGTTCGCCTATTCTTCATGAACGAAACAACAGAAACGCACAAGGTTATGTAGCTCGCAACTTGTGGCTAACAAGTAAAATTACCGTATATGCTTATATATATATATATATATATATATATATATATATATATATATATATATATATATATATATATATATATGGCTCCTCGATAGTATAGTGGTTAGTATCCCCGCCTGTCACGCGGGAGACCGGGGTTCGATTCTCCGCCGGGGAGCCTCTGGCGCAAGACTAATGACATTGCCCGGAAAAACAAATTATCATGGAAAATTTAACAAGTTTGAGGACTTACTAAATAAAGCCAAGACCGGTTCCCGGTTGTTCATTAGGTGTACAACTTTGCTTCCGCCGTTTTGCAATAGATGGCTGTAGCGGTAAGTGGTAGTTGAAATAAATAGATCGTAGATGTCATACAATAAGCTTAGGTATTTGTAAACATAACGCCATCGAAATATTAGTCGATTTGTGTCTGCATCATAAAGTTATTCTCGATTAAACATGTCAACTTACGAGCCAAATTCTCGTCATTTAATTTCTTGCTTTAATTTTCTGCTTTAATATGAAGAAATCTGCGGCTGGGGCTCATCGAATGCCGAGAGCGGTTTCAACGCTTCAAGAACGGCGATTTTAACGTCGAAGACCAGCCTGGCGGTGGAAGCGAGAAGGTTTTCGAAGATGCAGAATTGGAGGCATTACTTGATCAAGACTCGTGTCAAACGCGACAAGAATTGGCAGGATCATTGGGAGTGGCGCAACAAACCATTTCAAAACGCCTGAAAGTCATGGGAATGATTTTTTACAATAAAGCCTCGAATTTCGGAAAAAAAACGGCGGAAGCAAAGTTGTATATATATACATATATATCGGGTTTTCCAATAGTGACTTGACAACTTTTTTTTTAAATAAAACGCCATTTGAGATATATCAAAAACTTTATTATCGGCTTGAAGTACAATCAAAAATGTATGAATGGAACTCGACTTCGTTCATATGGCCACCGCGGGCACGTTTGCAGCGGTCGATCCGTTGGACCCAATTTTCGATGACTCGGCCACACATTTCGGCCGAAACGGCCGCTATTTCGCGTTCAATGTTGGCTCTGAGCTCCTCCAACGTCGTCGGCTTGTTGGCATAGACCAATGACTTCACAAAGAAAATTGTCTAGAGGCGATAAATCGCACGAACGAGGCGGCCAACCGACTGGTTTCTTGAGATAACACGTTCATCAAACTTACTCTTCAACAAATCGATTGTATCGTGTGCTGTGTGGATTGTGGAACCGTCTTGTTGAAACCACATGTCGCCCAAGTCCATATCTTACAATTCGGGCCAAAAATAATCGGTAATCATGGCGCGATAGTTATGGCCATTCACAGTAACGTGGCGATCGTTATCGTCGACGAAAAAATATGGCCCAACGACGGCGCCGGCATGCAAACCGCACCAAACAGTTATTTTTTGCGGATGAAGTGGTGATTCATGAAGAACATGTGGATTTTCACCCGACCAATAACGCATGTTTTGCTTATTGACGAACCCATTGAGCCAAAAATGAGCTTCGTCACTGAAGACGATTTTGAGATGAAATTCATCATCTTTGCGTATCTTTTCCAGAGCCCAATCGGAGAACGTACGTCGCTTCAAATGATCCATCGGCTTCAATTCTTGAGTCAGCTTGATCTCGTATGGGTGTAAACTAAGATCCTGACCCAAACTTCGCCATAAAGTGGTCGGGGCGATGCCTAATTCTTGAGAACGCCGTGAAATTGACTGATTTGGATCGTTTGCTACGGACGCCTGAACGGCAGAGATATTTTCGACACTTCCACCAACCCGTTGTCTCACTGGCACGGCAACATCACACAACGAATATGTAGACTCAAATTTTTGCACTAACCTTGTTATTGCCTGTCTACTGGGGTGAGAATTACCAGCGAAAATTGGAGTTAACGCTCTTAAAGTTGTGGTCACCGACTCCTAATTTCGGTAGTAAATTTTTATAATTTGCAGACATTGTTCGTTCGTGTACTTAAGCATGATAAAAATGTTGAGTTTACTAAATAAATTGACAGAGACAGTTCGATGATTAGTGGAAAGGGGCGTTCACAAATTAAATTCATTCGCTATTGGAAAACCATATATGTATATATATATATATATATATATATATATATATATATATATATATATATATATATATATATATATATATATATATATATATATATATATATATATATATATATATATATATATATATATATAGTTTTCGGATCACCCACTTTAATTTTTTTTTTTTAACCGATTAGATGGCGGAAGCTGTACAATGGAAATATAGAGTTTTTTTCGGCATAGTTCATGTGTCAGAAAAAAAAAGACGCGGCTCTTTTGAGGCGGCAGTTCAAGGATTATAGTTGGTATTTCGCCCGGTCAGCTTGTTCTCTTTGAATCGACTCCACGGCCGATGCATTAAATCGTACACGAATAAAAGTTCACTAATCAGTGAAAATTAGGGTAACACTCAAGGGTTGGGATATATGGTTGAATTCACCGAAATATTGACTTACCTTTAGAAGTAGCGGACTACTGTCGCAATACCCATCGCTAGCGCACAGGCAGAGAAACACAAAGTCTTAGTAATATTCTTGGCTATTGTTCAGAGAAAAGTGAACCGGTTTTGCACACTAATATTAGAACAACAGACACTACGGTGCACGCACTTTAAAGGATATCCAGATTACATCCGTATATAGTGTGTATTTATGGTAATCAGTCACCACAACAAAGTAATCAGAACTTTCTTTTAGATATTCCATGGCAGGGTGGGACTCAGTTTACCTGTTACTTCGCTCGTCGCATCGCAACTGCTGCATCATGTCACATAGATTATCATTTGCTACAGACCATACCTGTTTGGAACTCAGCATGTACCCTATTACTTCCGCCGGAGTAACTGCCTGTCTCATATGTCTCGAATCACACGCACTCTGAGAGTACGTGTTCCGCATTTTCTATTTTGTCTTCGCAATATAAGCAGTATGGGTGATTCACATGGTTATACTTGTGCAAGTATTGCCGAAAGCATCCATCTTCTGATATTAGCTGAGTCAAGTGAAATTCAGCTCGACATGTTTTCTTTTCACCCAAGTTTCTACATCAGGTATCTTGGTGTTGGTCCATCTTAGTTTGGTGGAAGAATCCCATCTCCCTTGTCATTATCCTAGGCTTGAGAACTCTAATTGCTACCGCATTCTCCGACGATTCTCTAGTGAGACCTAATGCAACGCAGCTTTTTAGCTGCTATGTCAAGTGGTGTCCTCCCGGCCAAAATATTTATGGCAGCTTCGGATACCGTTCGGAATGCGCAGCATACTTATATTAGTGATGCCAGACTATATGCTGAGTTCTCTGCCCTCATGTACGACTTATACTGTGCGTCTCTTGGCCATATGTGGGCTGCGTACATTATAGCGGAGGTGTTGGCACTGGTTATCAATTTCGTTATGTGTGGTAGTCAGAAACTTAGTCATCGCTCCACACGATCATAAATCGTCAACAAATACGGTACTTTTCAAAACTTTCGCGGGTTTCGAATAGTTGAAAGAGAGTCGCACTTCAATCGTCCTGATAGGTGGACGTAAATAAAATAAAATAAAGAGTTCGAATACAAATGTCAATAAAGACGGTCAGATATTTTATTTTCCATCAAAAAATAGGCGCTAAGAGAACGTACTGTAATACTTTGTAAATTATTCAAATTAAAATAACAATTGAAAACTGAGGGCTTTAATTAGTGTTAACAAAAGTGTGCAAGAGTATACTATTATTAACAGAACGTGTCAATGCAGTGTGTATGGGGTAGTGTGTATTATATGGGGTGTACAAATAAGTTTTAAGGGTTCTACAAAAGATGACGTAACTAGTGTTATATCGTACAAGACCATCTTGTAACTATATTCATGTTACAACGATATCAATGCCCTCTTTCGCTGAAGAATAAAGAACGGCTATAGCGTTTGAAATAATAGTGAAGAAGATCGTGTGATTCGAACTGACGCTATGACAGCCCGAATCACGAAAAAATGTTTACCTAAGCGTTACACATCAGGCTACTGACCGTGTTTAGAATTTCATTTTCAAACTCGACTATATTCCACTGATGTGAATTATTTTTATTTATCGCTTGGTATACGGTTCTGATGTATTTTTCTTATTCGATTTTTCTTTCGGTGTTCTTCACTATTTTTGCTTGTGAATTGTGTGTGTATCTGTTAGAATCGCGACACCACTCCCGCCGCAGTAACTTCGTTACGATCAGATTCGTATGCGGACGACGGACGAACGAGAGAAACGAGAAAACATCGGAGGCTGTGCTCTATGCGGAAGTCGTGACCGTGTGTGAAGTTCTGCTTTACTATGGGAAGTGTATGCTGTGTGTACAGATCACGTCGTAGTCACCAATTATAGCGTTTGAAATAATAGTGAAGAAGACCGTGTGATTCGAACTGACGCCATGACAGCTCGAATCACGAAAAATTTTTACCTAAGCTTTACACATCAGGCTACTGACCGTGTTTAGAATTTGATTTCCAAACTCGACTATATTCCACTGATGTGAATTATTTTTATTTATCGCTTGGTATACGGTTCTGATGTATTTTTCTTATTCAATTTTTCGTTCGGTGTTCTTCACTATTTTTGCTTGTGAATTGTATGTGTATCTGTTAGAATCGCTACACGGCCATTTCATTGATCGACCTGAAGTATAAACAACATTCTTACTATGTGGCACCAAATCACAATTTGCGGAATACGTCCAATTGTAATTTTAATTTGAAAAAAAGTACACGTCAACTTAAAAAAGGAGAATTTTTTTCAACGCGAAATCGGCATGCTACCTGAAATATGAGGACAAATCATAATTAACGATGGACAATACTTTGAATAAAATACAAAGTATCAATTTCTCAGAGGAAAATTTCAAAGTTATAAAAAAAGCCTCAAGACTTATTTGTACACCCAATAGTATTATAGTGTAACATATTGAGAGTAGGTAGAAATTTTGACTAACAGTTGCAGATATTTATGGCTGCGGCAGATTGTTGTTACAAGAATTTTTTAAGGTCCAAATTATACAGTGCACAGACTTAATCTTTCCTACCTACCCTTCTGTAAAAATTCAATAGCATTTGCTATCCCATGAGAATGACCTAGTATACTACTGTCATTTTGA
Source organism: Microdon myrmicae (assembly GCA_963931805.1). Lineage (NCBI taxonomy): Eukaryota > Metazoa > Arthropoda > Insecta > Diptera > Syrphidae > Microdon > Microdon myrmicae. Next base: position 123,495,470 of record OZ007499.1, read on the forward strand.
AAAACCACCAAAAACTTGAAAAGACCAATTATGTTAACCAAAGTTCTGCAATCAAAATGTGGAGGGCAGAAATAACAAGTGAATTGGTACAAGATTCGCAGAAGATTTTGAAAAATCTATAAGTAATTAGCAATGAGAGCAAGAAGGAATGAAAAACTATTCATCACTATATGTGAAGTTTTATGTGCCCCAAACCACAAACCAAAGCTGTAATATTTGAATTGTCTAACGATTCATATGTTACTTGACGAAAAAAGGTTTTTAGCAAGGAAAATCTATACCAATTGCTGCACTCTAAATTATTGCGGATGTATTTTGAGAACGAATTTACCCGTAAGGTGCATCGTCCCTAATTAGATTTAAAAAAAATTGAAGCGTCACACTGTTATCCCAAAGCAATTCTCTGGCCAAACGGTTGGAGAGTAAACCTGTTCAGAATGACTAAAACGTCCGAAACACATACATTCGATATCAATGCCAATAGCTATTATTCCATTTATCTGTGCAATTTCATTTTGATTTTCTTCTAATCTTGAGTAAATACTACACCACCAATGCAGTGTAATACATATATTGCCATAACAGTAAACACCGTTGAACGCACTCGCTTTCCCAGTCAAAACCCAATTCAGTTACAGTCATTCACCGAATCCAGTGGATTAGATGGACAATTTCCATTTAACATTATCTTCCAAATAATTTCCAGAATTCTTCAACGATTCGAACTCACTGGATCCCACTTAGAAGATCTCGGGAATATACATAATATAATTCGATACGCATCCGACTACAGGAATTAATTTAACATTTCGAATATGGTTAGCGGGCATCGATGCGCTTCAATATATAACATCAGTTTGACTACCGGCGCGCGGATTTAACTACCATATAGGTTTGTATCTCTTCAGTTCGATACCGGAGAGATTGTTATCTGAAATTGGATTCCATTTACAATTGCGGTTGTAACGCAGTTAGCTTTTATTAAGTGATAACCATTTAATCTATTGTTTTAGGGTTACCACTGTACCCCACACTCCTAAATTTGCAATTATGTCCCTTCTGGAATTACTAATAAACGTCAAAGGCCTATGTGGGTACGCCTTAGGAATAGATTTTGTTTGTTAAGTTGTTGGATAAATGGCTGAAAGCTTACAAATAAATTAATTGAATCTGAGGACCTAAAAACTCCCTTATGCTGCCCAAAGCCAAAACACCCAAATACGATTCCATTCACGTATGTTCTGCCTGATTGTGTAATGAATAGGAATAGATAGACTTACCGAGTGTTGGTTTAGATTGCCCAAATGAGCGAACCTTGGAACGAAGATAAAATTTGATCGTTTCATTCACTTGAACACACCACTTCTCGGCGTAACCAAAAATCGCTTTTCCGAGAACTATCTGTAAGGTGAACAGAGAGGTGACAACTGTGGGTGTACTATACATATATAAGGGAGAGAAGGAAACTAAAAGCTATTCCTTCCCATAGTTACTGGGGATTTGTTTTTAAATGTTTGCCTTCATTTGGGTGTGTGGGAATGGTTCTTTAAATCGCAGTGAACACTTTTATAGTGGTAATTCAATCTTTCAAAACCCTTGCAACCTATATTTTTGACACTCCTGTTCTTGGTTGCATTATTTTTGAATTTTATATAATTTTATTAATCTTGCTTTTTTAAGTCACATTAACAGAAAGGCAGTGTTTGGATAATACTCGTATGTGGGTAACGGAAATAAACAACAAAATTACGCTCATCAGCCTGATGCGATGGTTGCCTTTTATATTTCGGGATTAGAGAACAAAAACAAATATTGATCATCGAAAATCACTTTATTGTTTTTCAAAATATTCCCCATGAAGATCTATACACTTTTGCATGCGTTTGAACCAATTGTCGAAGCACTTTTGCCACTCTGATTGAGGTATCTCCAACACATGCATTCTGAATGCAGCAACCGCTTCTTCAGGTGTCGAAAAACGTTGACCACTCAGTTTGTTTTTTACGTACGGGAATAAAAAGAAGTCATTCGGTGCCAAGTCAGGACTATACGGCGGATGACCCATCAAATCGATGTTTTGGGTGCTTAAAAATGCAGTTGTCGCAGCCGATGTGTGAGAGCTCGCATTGTCGTGGTGAAGAGTGATCCGTCTTCGGCGGTTGGTTTTCCTGATTTCTTGGAAGACAACTGGCAAACAGATGGTTGTGTACCACTCAGAATAGACTGTTCTGCGTTGTTCTAGTGGTACGGTTGCGACATGTCAAGTTTTTCCGAAATAACAGGCGACCATTTGCTTGGAAGTGCTTCGTGCGCGAACAACTTTTGTTGGATTTGGCTCATATTGAAACACCCAGACAGTCGACTGCTGTTTACTTTCGGGCTCATACGCGTAAATCCACGATTAATCACCTGTCACGATGTCATAGACGTGTTTCGAGGCACCGCGACCGTATTTTTTGAGCATTTCTTTCGACCAATTGACACGAGCCTTTTTTTGGGCGATTGACAAATTGTGTGGGATCCAACGCGAACAAATTTTTTTGACAGTCAAATGTTTTTTGCAATATTGAATGTATGCTGGTCCCACTAACGCCTAAGTTTGTCTCAATCTCACGATAGGTCACATGACGATCTTCCAAATATCAGTTCGCGCACAGCATCAATGGTTTTCGGAACAACAACTGATTTTGGACGACCTTCACGAAAGTCATCTTGGAGTGAACTACGACCACGATTGAATTCACCATACCATCGATAAACACTGGTCCTTGATGGAGCTTCATCGCCAAAAATTGAATTAAGTTCATCCATGCACTGTTGCTGAGTTAATCCACGCCGAAAGTTGTAAAAAATAATCGCACGAAAATGTTGACGATTTAATTCCATTTTTGGGCCGAGATGAATCTTTTAAGTTACTGTAAACAACACAAATAGCGCTCGTATGTCAAAACGTTTTGAGTGCGTATAACCTAAAAAATGTCCAACTTTACGACAGAGATGTCTATTGCCGGATTGCAACACTAGGGTTGCCAAATCCCGATACATAAGAGGCAACCCTCGTATACCTACTGCCATTTATAGGATTTCCCAGTAAAAATGCTCTTCTAATAAAATCCTACCTAATTCAAGTAACAATGACTTTTGTTAGTGGCTATCATGGTCTTTTAATAGTATTCATGATGGGTTGCAACATCGCTTACTTTCAATGTAATTTTCTAATACTTTTTCATATAATTCTGGGAGATGAAAGGGAATTGTGTTTTTAATACTATCTCTTAAAACAGATTGCCTTAACCAGATACCTCAATGGCTCCACAAAGCATCAGATCGCAGTAATACCGTGGTGAATTAATTGACAGCTTTCTTGAAATAATCACTTCTCGAAATGTTCAAACAAGAAAGTTGTTCTTATTATCTGTAGTGTCGTAAATGCTAAACGGTTTACTGGTATCTTTTCACATTCGTAGGGTTTAACGTGTTCCGAAATTGGTTATTTTCTTTCAAACCACTTACTGTAAAAATATATACGAAGGTAATTTATTGAGAGTATAACTAAATAATTAAACGCGTATATGGTCTATGGGTCGCTTCCCTTTACCTTATCATATTCCATATGTACGTGTGTGCACAAAGGAAATAATTACCAACTTCGTCAGTTTATCTCCAACCTCTTTTATGACAATGCAATGCAATGTTGAGTTGTCTGCGCAATTTTCACTCAACGGAGTCCTTTTATCTATTGCTGGAGATTCCCGATCTCAGTCCGTTGAGGCTGTAGGCTGTTCCTTGCTAATCGATTTGGAATTAAAGCATTTTGGAAGGAAATGAGGAATGTGATTCGAATCCACGCCATGAAAAGATTATAATCAAAACTTCAACGCACCATACCACGGCCGTGAGTACACGAGGATGTGTTTTCCTTCCACTTAAAGTGGGTTTTTCTTCGCTTTGTTTTGGTGAGGGTAGAACTCTCATTTATTCGGCTTAAAACAAGTTCATATAATAAAAAATAACGTAAAACGGGGATACATGAATGTGAAAGGCTTTATGAGGAGATGGATAAGACTTGGCTCTCCGTAAGATTCGCGAGATGGGTTTACTAAAGACGTAAGAGGTGTAATGAAAAAGCAGATAGTATAAACGAGTGCTACGGGGATGGAGAACAGAAGGCTTGCAGATTCAACGGAACCTTAGCAAAGACGGTGGTTAAACAGAATGTCAGTGTGAATTCTATGCTCTTCACGCGTCATTAGGTTAATTAGTTTGAAACGACTTGTGTAGGGTGGAAGGAACTGAGGATATCTCTAAATCACTCCAGAGAGGTCAAAGCGTAAAAACATATGATGAGGAGACCACACCTAGCTGGCATATTCTACTACAAAGCGAATAAAGGTAACATAGAGCGATCGGGTCACGGTAAAGTTGGGAAATTTCTTAGATCAACGTTTCTCAAGTCCGAGATTAAAATTGGCTTTAAGGATTATGTCAACAATATCTAAGAGCAAATTTAGCTTAATACATAAGATGCCCCGGAAGCGAATCGAATGAACAGAGGATATAGGCTGGATGACTAAGAAGTAGTGGGGTTGGTGCGCTTACGTTAAAACATGATTGATTGGCATCTGCCAACATTAAGTTATAAACAATTTGTCTGGCACCAAACCGAAAATCTGTCGTAATTAATTTGGAGAAGAGAAGAATCGAGTGGAGAACAGATGCTTTTGAAAACATTTTGCTTGATTTTCATATCAGTATTCATCATCATCATCGGCAATACAACCGGGGTCCGATCTTGGCCTTATTTAGCAAGTCTCTCCACCGCTATCCGGTCCTTATCCGAGACTTGTTAATTGTTCATAATAATTTATTCTTCCGGGCAAAGTTATTAGCCTTGCGCCAACCTTTCTCAGGATGTCGCTGCATGCATTGGTTCACTACTTGGCAGGTGCTAAAGTAGCTATCCAGAGGTGTCAAGTGGAGACTGCATATCAAGTTCGTTTGAACAGGGACAGGGATCGTCCTGGCCTTCCGTGGGTTGAAAGCAGAAACTGCCCTGTACGTTTTTTTGACCAATAAATCGGTGGTGTTAGCGCAGCGTGAATTTCGACGTCGATTTCCTAATAGTGTCGCGCCAACTGGGCAAACATTCCTTCGCTTAGCTACTCGACTCGAATAGACTGGTACCACAGCAGACCATGCAGGGCGTGGCCGGCACCGGACTGGTCGTTCGGCCGAGAATATCGCGTGTGTGCGTGCCGATGTCGCTAAGAACGAAGAAACATCAACCAGATGACCATGCAATTGGGCATCACCAGACGGAACCTACAGCGAATTTTAGTGAAACACTTACACATGTTCCCTTACAAAGGGCAAAGAGGGAATTACTGTCAAGCCATCCTTAATTTCAACAGCGAAGAGGACGATTTTGTGTCGAAAATCATCATTAGCGACGGGGCGCATTTCCACTTAAGCGGTTACGTCAATAAGCAAAATCTTCGTTTCTGAGGCACTGAAAATCCGTATGTGATGCACGAAGAGCCATTTCAGCCTACTGAACAGTATATTAAAATATTAAAAAGACTATTAAAGGGCAAGCAGAGCCCCACCCCACCTCTAATCAGTGCAAGTGTGAGTGCAAATCAACCAGCGATGTCCACCAAATAGCAGCCTAGCGTCGCCGCAGGAAACTAGGATTCCCTACATCATGAACATTGTGCATCCCATCATTGGACCTGTGAAATGGCGTTTTTGGTTTACTTTGAAGCAAAAAACCTATTTTCGTTCCCAGGCGTACATCATCAACGATCTATGGCCACATTGCCGCGACCCCTGATGATCGTGCATTGTTTGATCAGGTATCCGCTGATCATTGTCTGCATTGCAGGGCATCGAACTTGCCTATACGGTATAGGAAAATTCTCCCATGCTCAATCACGATTGGCCGCCGCCAGGTTGATCGTTTTGCTCCTCCTCCATCGAGGCAATTCACCACCATTGAATCTGATGGATGTGAGTTGCATCTTAGAGTCAAATTTCATCCCCCGTCGGATACACATGTCTGAATGCGGTCGCGTCCTTGAATTTATTTCGGAGTTCTGGTGCTTTTAGAATCGAAAAATCTCATTGAAGTGGTGTTAAATAAAAAACTATATCGCGAGTTACACTTGGAACCTGTTAGGAGTTGTATTATAGAGTGTCGCTATTAATATCACCTTAAGACATTTTAAATAAAGAAAACTGGGTGGAGGATTAACTCAATAAAGAAACATTGCAGCCAATTTATCGTGTTTTTATTCGTTGCGTCCTCTCTTGGTGTTTGGTGATTTGACTTTTCAGCAGTGGTATTGTACTGATCCGCACCCGTGCAGGTGCACAAGTGAAATATTCGACACAAACTTATCAAGCCCTGAGTGAATTTCGAGAATTATTGGCAGTTAAATGATAACAATCGAAAATCGACATAACTTTCAGCACATGCAGTTTTTATACCTCATTCACAGTGTGTTGACGAGACTGAAATCGAACGTTACAGCCACTAAGTAGAATATTGTTGCCTCTTCAGCAACTTTAATGACTGAATAAATCATTTCACATTAAGTCGATATTAACTGCCCCGCATCCTGAACTGTTATATCTTTATATATGAATATTTTACATCCCCAAAACGTATCCTGATGCAGTTTTCTTGACAATAGGTCAGGCTCTCAGGATTCTTTACTCTCACGACAATTATTTTCAACATCCTGTACGGGGCAGTGAAAATTACCCGAATACCACTTGGGGTTAAGTGTAGGGTGGTATTGCCAAGTCCAACTTCAGTCTTATGGTTTCTCCCTTTTGTTTTATCTTCCTCATTTATTTTTGCGGAAGGATGTTTTCTTTTGTTTACAATTTTTTTTTTTTTTTTGCAACGGACTGCTGTATATAGATGTACAGAAATAATTTTGTCGTCCTGATAAGATGAGAGGCTTGTTACGGACTGTTTGTTGAAGTACCGCATTGTAATTCAAATAGCACAAGAACTAAGGGCAGGGATTTATGACGCGAAAAATTATAATCTGCAAGCCTCAGTTTCGGTCGTGTGGAAGAATGAAATGATGCTGCAGATATGCTTTCAGCCAGATACTGAACAAACAAGGACATGGCCTCAGAGGACCTTTTACATAGTGATTCTTGATTTTTTTCGTTTATTTTTCTGGTTTGGTTTTGGGTTTCATAGTTAATGCAATAGAGCTTTGAGTCCAGTGTTGAAGTAAAAACTCGGAACGAGACTCTTTGATGTGGAAATATTTAATCACCGATGCGATGGGCCTTGTTCACTTTTGAAGCATAAACTAATGTCATCATACTTCAAATGTACATTATTTTTCCAGGCTTCGGTTGGAAAGATATGGCCAGTTAAATATCGTAAAACTGTTGGGAATGTAAGCTCGTGTTTTATTACTCCGGAATATTGGCGCGGGTTATCACTCATTTTTATTTTCACAGAAGTTTGCCTTTTAATAAGCACGTTTGTTTACAGGTGTTGTTTGTTTTAGATGGACTTTGAATAACTAACGGAATACAGAACGACGAGTGCAAATCAACCATTCATTTTCGTTGTGCTGGCGTCATTTGTTAGTTTTTAGTCGTTTTTACTCCCATCACTGAACGTGAATGGTTGCACATTATAATGTTGAACACTTTTTGTGTAGTGTAGATAGTATGTGTATTAGAGGACCGAGGTGACTTCCTTGGGGCAGCCCGAATTAAAGAACAAACTGGTTAGAAAAGTGAGTACTAAATAATGCTCGTATACTTGATTTACTTTGTACGATTTAATCTACAGCGTAAGAAGCAATGAGAAATCCATATCTTCCAGTTATAAGTTAAGTGCTTCGAGGGCCTTGAAGAAGTCCGTGAAAAACACCATCATCACCTTGTCTACTTCATCCTTTAAAGAACGTCTCGTTTTGAAAAATTACTCCACTAAGCTGGATGTTGCCGATGTCCGTTTATAGAGACAGTTTTGCACAGATGGATTTGCAATAAATGAGGATGAAATGTTGGCAGTTTCAATAATATACCGCCAATACTATTTAAAAGTCACCATTATTTACTATTTTTATTGACTTAATATATGTACCTATATTTACATTATCGGATCATCTATGTTCCATTATCTCCTGCACGGCGACACGGCGCAAGAGAAGCCAGTGGACACCTTCGATACCGCGAACAATAACAAAAACCGACGCTATCGAAATTCCAGAGAATTCCGGTGTTTTTTTTCAAATGAAATATGGAATTTTGCTTTATTAGATGGTAGTATTTTTTACCGCATTTTTATGGTGGCGGGGTAAAACTTTACATTTCAAATGTGATGTAATTTAAAGCTTCCACTGTGTTGCGTTCGATATCTTCAAATAATTTCAGTATGGTCGACTTTTTGGAGGAGGAATGTTTGTTAATTATATCTTTTTATTTCTTTTTTTTTCTTTTATATATATATATATATATATATATATATATAAATGCGGGCAAAGTAGGAATATTTCCACTTATCTGAAAAACTCCTTAAGTAAAGAAGTGTATAAGAACAATTATTAGATCCCTTTATATGGTTAGTCTTTGGGAATTACTGAAACGGTATCGATTGCTATTATTTGAGGGTTGTTTGTCCATTGTTTATTACGCATTCCAACTATGTAGCATCGGGAATTTTCATTTGGCCTAAAATTAATTTGTTGAAGAAATTGCCGATAGGTACATGAGTTTGGAGGGATAGCTGTTCGATTTACGCTTTATGTTAATAGATTAAACCATTTTTTTTTATTCTGTTCACATTGTGCTAATCTATTTGGAATACAAAGTATAACGTAGTGCAGAAAAAAGCTAGCATGTGTCACGATAAAAGATGTGCTCCAGCTTAGATCTGGATGAATAATACGAAAACTAAATTTTATTGCGTTTATTGTGTAGCTTGATATCTTTAGTTTTTTTATTACACATTAAATTCACATTGAATAGGCAGGAAAATAGCAGCGTGTAAAATGTCCCAACCGATACGTTAATATAAGGATCGTTCAATAGGTCCGTAGAACACCCAAGAGTTATAATCATAGTATCGAAAATTGCTTTTAGTAAGCTGTTTTGACGATTTGGCCTCGAAATCTTAACGAGCTTTTGCATCAGTACATAACTGAGACAAAGCAACAATCGAAATAGTGAGTTTTTGAAGACGAAAACAGGATGTTTTGCAAAGGTATTATGGGGCCAAATCGTCTACATCATCATCATCATCGGCACTACAACAGGGATCCGACTTGGCCTTATTTAACAAATCTCTCCACCGGTCCCGATTTCGAGTCGATGTCATCCAGTTTGGCTCTCCCAGGCTCTGGGCATCCTGGTTTACTCCATCCCTCCATCGCAGACAAGGTCTGCCACACTGTCTCCTTCCATACATCCTGCCACAAAGGATTTTCCAGGCAGGCTTGTGGCGGCTCCCATAAGCGCCACTACTCACCTTCCCAAATTACCTGAAAGCTTCCAGTCCGGAAGCTCCCATAACCCCATTGTTCTTTGCTAATGCAATGGCATTAGCACCTACAAAGCAACAAGCATTAAGGTTATCTAATGCATAACCTTAAAGTCTCTGTAAAAAGAACTTCACCCACAAGGGCATTTTCCATGCCTCAACGCATCGGCAACATTTTCCTGAAAGAATTCTCAAGCATTCATAGTTCATATGCATTTTCCTACAAGAATTCCTTAAAGGTCAAGAAGAAAACAATTCGGTTACCGTACCATGTAACCATCATAATCAGGGATGATTATCCTTGCGTCACCTATTCCCAGACTCACCATGTTTACAACAATGTTCCTCCACATACACATTGGTTGGCGACTCGTTTGTCCAACGACAAAGCAACTCCAAGCAGCTTATTCACCCAATAGCCGCTAAAACCAAATCCTTCAGCACGCATCATGTACAAACAAGAGAATTCTGTTCTTCTGCAGGCATTCTGGCGATACGATAAAGAATCTTATATACTTCGCTCCCGTAGCGCTGCGGGACACGAAATTCAACCGCGAGTCATCTAATTAACGTTTACCATCTAATCGTGAATTGTGTGCGTTTGAACGGTGCAATGAGAACGCTTAAATTAAGATATTCGAAAGATTCCAAGTGACTTTTAATTCATGTTTTTCATTTAATAAATCAAAAAGTAACTATCGGTTAACTTCAACGAAGTAACCTTCTAATTAATAAACTATAAAAACAACTGAATCTAAGTGTTTTATTTTCCTCTCCTCGGTGGATAGTCGCAGTAAACGGAATGCATTGGTAAGGATTATCTAGTGTGTCAACAAGTGGAGGACTTCGAATCACGACGATTAGTTTCGCTTTATGTAAAGATTGTGGTTTGCCGTGCACTGTTCACATTCATATAAATCAATAATTAAAAACAATTCGAGTTAATTAATCAACTGTGTGCTCGTCATAGAAATGCTATCCTGGTATCCGCGGTGCACTTTTATCCTATCGTTGTGTCCGGTGAACTATTTACAGCGGAATTATGATGGAGGAAGATGGGAATCCAGTGCAGTACGCCTGCACACCATACTTCTTCCCCACAGGGTCCTCTTCGCTCATTCGAGCTAGGTGTCCGGGCCACAGGAGTTTACCGAGCTTCATTTATCTTACAACATTAGCTTCAAGGTAGATTGCGTACAACGCATGGTTGTAGTAGTCTCCGGAATCGTTCTCTCTCACATACGGGGCCAACAATTCCCCTTAAGAACTTCCTCTCGAACGCGGCTAAGAGTTCAGAGTGCCTTTTATTAAGCACCGATGATGTCGATGCCAGAGTCACGAATTGGTTTCTCCAACGGCAGCTTGAAGAGGAGGCAATCCAGACCGTCCCCTCGTCGGAGTCCATTAAAGATGTTTATTGGTTTGGACAGCAATCCGGCTATTTTTACTTGACTAGTTACGTCGGTCATTGTCAACCTACAAAGTCGTATCAATTTGTTTGGAATGCCGCACTCTCTCATGGCCTTATATAGTTCTGCCCGGCTAAACCAGTTGCTTGAAAAAAAAATCAATGCCTGTGGAGTAATATGCAACGTTATTGCAATGTTTGATCGATTAAATCAAAAAAAAAATGGCTTTAGAACTTTTTTCTAAAGACTTATCGAACGGTACTCGGGTCAATATTTGAACGGATACTCTATAAGTCTCTTGTTTCTAAAAGCTAATTGTGTTTATTTCAAAGGCCGTTACAAGAGTCGAATTAGTAGGATAGTTCTATCCAATGAGTAGAGTAAAAACGAAAGTAGTTATCCAATGAGGAAAAATAATAACTGGAGAGAATTTTGCGTTACAATTACAATGTTTGAGTGTATAAATCAAGAAAAGATGTCCTCATCTCAGAATTTTTGCTAAAGATTTATTGAACGGCAGTCGCATCAAAATTTGACTGGATACACCCGAAGTCTATTGGTTCCAAAAGTTAGTCGCGTTTACTGAAAAAACCTTTACGAACGCCGAATTAGGATAGGATAGTTATGGTGTAGAGCCTTCACTCCTGGGCCATAGACGAGCGCAACTAAAAGAGGAGTATGATAGGTAACTGTCCACTGTTAGAAACTCCACATAACCACTGTTGAAAAACAATAACTGAAGAGTATTATACGTCCGTTTTTCACTGTTCGAGCGAAGAAATGAAGAAAAAGTCTCATCATCTGATTTGTTATATATATTTTAATATTCCTGTATTCTCCCGTATCAAGTGGAGACTCTTAGGTCTATAAATTCCTAAAGCTCGTTGCGTTTATTGCAAAAGCATTTACAAGAGTCAAATTAGTAGGATATATTTGGTAAGTAAAAAGGAAAGATGTTAGTTATCCAATGACGAAAAACACCGACCGAGCCAGTCGGTTCTTCTTCCGCTCCCCGTGGCGCTGCGGGGATGCGTACTAATTCCAAGAGTCGTGAGTTTTCCATCAAAGAGTGCGAGTCGCGAATAATAGTTAAAGTGGAGATTAAAAATGTAATAAAACAAATTATAATGAACAGTGTCGTGAATATGTGGGGGTAGAAGTATAATTGTCAAGGTATGGCTCGGTTTCTTCAACCCCCAACGAATGTTCCACGGCGAGAGTAAGAAGTTGTTCTCCAACGATGTTTCGCCGAATAGTCCACTTTACACAAGTATCCAAGAGAAATCCAAACGCACTGTGTTGGTTGTTTAATTGAATAATTTGTTTTTTTATTGTTTTGAATTAATTTAATTTGGTTAAGCCTATGTTTATCTCTAATTATACACTTGTACACGCATACACAATACGATCCTTCAGCCGAGAATATTTTTCTCGTTGCTCTATAAGCAACGAATTTAACTAGCAAATTCGCGTTTCGATTTAGCTAGTGCACTACGAAGTTCTTGATTATTAAGTATTAGCTCACGATCGATTTCACGGTACGTCTCCATTCGCAAATCAGATTTTCTCCAAAACTTGTGGCACGAGCGTGTGCACCCGCGATGTTGATTGAGTAACGAGTCTGGTTAAACCCACATGAAATAAAATTATTCAGAGCGGCGGCGTGACCAACCGCGGCTGTGACTGTGTAACGACTCACTTGAATTAGGGATGAAGATGGGTAATTTTATTTTTGCACACAGGACAACCAATAGAGATCATACTTCTGCTCTCTCATTGCCACGCCCGTCGCTGTGGTGAATACATCGGTTAATTCGATAGTCAACGAACATGGGAGAATGAGAGAACAGAAACACAAAGTACTATGATCTCGGGGTGGGTTTGGTTGTGTGTGCATCAATCAACGCAGTTCTGATGATAGCCCATTGACCTAATTCGGTGAATGTGGTGACCTCAGAATGCATTGAACTGTAGGAAGACAGAACTGTGAAGGAAAGAACAATTTAGGTGGTGCTATTCACCTGCGAAAGGAGATCATTAATCCCAAGCGAATGGATGATCTGCGGAAAAGCCAAAGTAACGTCAAATTGGCTAGGGTAATTTATAGTGAGAACTAATTAGATATTTCGATAAATTCCCCAGCGCTTGCATGAGTATGCAACGGTGTCGTCTACTTCGACTTATTGTTGCTAACCGACATGATGTGATTTTCGTTGGAAATCTCATGGGCTAGCAAAAATGGAGTTGCCGTATGACAAAAAGGTAGCTGAATTCAATTCTGCATTATCTGCATAGAATAATGAATTCAGCTATGCTTTCTTTCACAGGTAAAATAGCCGAACGGTGGGATAGGGGATAATGTTACGTGCTGTAGGCGGTCCAAATTGAGTCGGAATTGTGGGTTGGTTCTCCATGTAGGATAGAGAACCCCCAAAAATATACCACAATTAATTAAAAGTGTACATCCAATAAACGTCTAAACTTTGCAAAATACCTCTTAAAATGCTTCTTAAAAAATAAAGTAAAGAACTAATATTGACTAAACGGCGTGTTTCATTTTTCCTGGTCTTGGGGATTAACTTTTGGCTGAACTTGTGATTGATGGGGATTGAAGTGAACCCGTGCCGTACGCCGGCACACCATACTTCTATCCCCTCAAAGTAATCGAGATCTGATGAGCATGTGTAGTTCCGTTTAGTTTTGATGTCACTAAGTTCATATAAAGAGCAGTCAAATGGTTTGCCAAAGAGTGTTGTTTCCTTTTCAGTGGTAATATCACTAGGAATGACTCGTCTGGTGAAGCCCATTGTATCGGATGAAGAATATGTCGGCAAGCTACATAAGAAAACAAAGATATACTACAGCAGCGCATGTTATAATGGTACGAGGAAAAGTCGAATTTCAATACAATACAATAGAACATTCGTTAATGGAGTTGGTTACTGTCTGTGCTGGGGATGATACTAAAGGTGCACCGAGTACGATAAAGTTAACAAAGTTCATTTAAATCTCCGCTTTCTAAAAGTTATCTCTCGCTAAACAGAGTGGTCGAAGGGCAAAATATAACAGTAGGAACATAAGACCAAATTTAAAACAGACAACCTGTGCTCGAGGTATATGGTCTAGCGATAGCGGAGTCGTTAATGAAGTTGGAAAGTTACATTTTGGTTGAGGGCAATAATGCCATAAGTGAGCAGTAATTTTGGTCTGATATGATTTGGTTTGACGATGAGTGCAGGGCGAAGATCGAAGAACGCTCCACTTAGAAAGATATGATGAAGTCAACGCAGTCAGATACGCGACAATTCGTAGAGAGACAATGAAATCCTATGAAATTCTAGAGCAAAGAACATCAGAGGTATGTACGCCGGCATAAATTTAATTAGAAATGGCTACCGAGGGAGAGTCAAAATAATTCTAGACGAAAACGGGTGTCTGGTCACGGAAACAAACAATATCATGACAAGATGGAAGCAGTACTTTGAAAACCTGCTCAATGTACGCACCCATCAACCACAAATAAACGCACCAGACGTACATACATCCGAGCCTCAGATCCCAGAGTCCTCTTTCAATGAAGTTGTAGACGCAATAAATCGATTGAAAAACAACAAAGCTCCCGGAGTCGACTGCATACCGGCAGAGCTTGTGAAGCATAGAGGGCAGGCAACCGCTCGAAAGACCCACGAGCTCATCCAAACAATATGGGATAAGGAAGTCACCCCGGAAGAATGGAAAACTTCAATAGTCGTCCCTATTTTCAAAAGAGGCGACAGAGGAATATCATTGCTCCCAACCTCATACAAAATATTAACAAATGTCATTCTGGCGAGAATCATACCGTACGCAGAAGAGATACTGGGAGACTACCAATGTGGATTCCGTAGGAACCGGCCAACAAGCGACCAAATGTTCACCATAAGACAACTGCTGGAAAAGAAGTGGGAATACGGAGAGACGGTTCACCAACTGTTCGTTGACTTCAAAAAAGCCTACAACTCAAACGCAAGGCAAAGACTCTACCATATTGTAGTTGAGCTGGGAGTCCCGAAAAAATATGCAGCCCTCGTTCAAATCTGCATGAACGAAAACAAAGGCCGAGTTAGAATAGAAAACCACCTCTCAGAACCATTTGAAATCCGGGACGGACTAAAACAGGGAGATGGCCTATCACCGTGTCTTTTTAACCTTGTGCTCGAGTATGTCATCAGAAAAGTATAAGACGACAACATGGCCGGATCATCCCTGAACGGGGTCACACAAGTGCTCACATATGCGTATGACATCGCCGTTGTGGGCGATAATCTAGAAACTGTAAGTAAAAATAGTGAAATCATCATGCAAGCGGCAGAACAGGTGGGCCTAGAAATAAATGAAGACAAAACAAAATACATGATTACGGCGAGAGCAGGTAACACATATAAACGTCAGAGGTAAGATATTTGAAAAAGTGAAAGAATTTAAATATCTGGGAACAATACTGACGGCTAGTAACGAAATGTCGAAGGAAATTCACCAAAGGCTGCATTCCGGCGACGCTAGTTGGCATGCAGTCAGTAAACTGCTGAAATCCAGACTGCTATCGCGTAACATAAAGCTCCGTGTCTATAGAACCATAATCATGCCGATTGTTCTATATGGATGCGAAACATGGGTTCTCACAAAACGGGAAGAAAACAAATTCCGCGTATTCGAGAATAAAGTTTTAAGGGGTATCTTTGGAGGTAAATATGACGAGGAGGCAGGACAATGGATGAAACTCCATAACCACGAATTGGAAGAGCTATACCGCAAACCTACAATAGTGAGAGTAATCAAGTCGCAAAGATTAAGATGGGGCGGACACGTGGCGCGAATGGGCAACGATAGGACCGTGCATAGAATTCTTGACGGTAGACCAAGGGGAAAGGGACTCGCCGGACGCCCGCGACGGAGATGGGAGGACAATGTTAGGTTTGACTTCGAGGAGATCGGATCGGGTGATCGAAGGTGGAAGGAGAACGCACAGGACAGGGAAAGATGGCGGAGTCGAGTCGGTGAGGTCATGAACTTCCTGGTTCCTACAGGCCAATAAATAATAATATAATGATTTTGTGCGCACAGAATTAATAGTCCGATAATAAATGTATCATTATGGAAAATTTAACAACCCTCAGGACTTTCTAAATAAGGCCAAGACCGGTCCCCGTTTGTAGTGCCGATGATGATGCATAAATGTTCAAAGTTTTGGAATGGTCTGGTTGGCTAACTGAGAGGAACAAGATTTTTTTTAGATTCGAATGTGGGTATGTTACTGATGTGGGTTACACCCCGCAACTTGGATGGCATGTTGAATGAAATCAAAGAAATATCCAAGAAGTCATTGTGATGAATTGAAACCGTTTTAGGCTTGCCTGTGAAGTGAATGTTGTCATATATTATAACACCTTAAAATGGGAAGAGCTACCCCTCGAATAGTTGTTTAGTGAGTTTAATGTTCGGTGAAAGAAGAGGTGTTTATGAATTTTCTGGATATTAATACAAGCTGTAGATATATAGGGTGAGTAAGAAAACGATTTGAGGACCACTGGCTGATAGGCATTAGAATTGCCGATGTGTAATTTTATTAGATTCTTCCCAAATTGTGAGCATTATCCAGTCCAGTTGACATTATAGGTTATGCTAATAGTAATTCTGTTTAAGAGTAACATCTGTTTTCAATACCCTCCCGATTTGGACTTGAATACCAAATGGACATAAGAGAAAGTATTTCTTAAGCATACAAATTGTACAATTGCTCGGAAGAACTGAGAAATGAGCCACCAATTTAATTAACTTCCACTATAAGTAGGAGGAGATTCTACAAATGGACAAATGAAAAACAAAAAGCTGAATAAAATTTCTTCCGTGTCAGTCCTGTCATGCCAAAAAAATGGGAGTCTAATACTTAAGAGACAGTTGGATACGTGTAATATCAAGTTATCTTATTTCTACATTCATCACTTTTTGAAAATACATAATTTGCGCAACTTTTAACGACTTAAATATAAATGATATGCTCTCTCTTTAAGCTTGTATTCTGAATATCGTCTTTAGTGCATACATTGCAGCCAACCACAACCTTAAAGTGCAATTGAAGTTTAATAGAATAAGATGTACTTCCAGCAAATTTATTTCATGTAACTCTAATCTTATTTGCCGTAATCGATTTATATTTTTTTTTTTTGGAAACACTCCTTTAAAAAGGATATCAGCTAAACTAACAGTAGTTTCTGTTCTCGTTCAGTTGGGCGCGCTTACCGATTATCGTCACCCACATCCTAGTGATACTATCAATTTGACATCTGGATAAGGTGATTCCAGATGGCAGTATGCCAAACTCAAGGAAGGCATTTGGCTTTACCACTGATATGTGAGCCAGAGAAAGTTTTCCCAACTCTGAAACATCTATTGGTCCAAGTTCTTTTTCTCCCTTTTTGGTTTCATTTTTTTGCCAGTAGTTATTTTTGTATGTTGTTCCAGCTGTTTTTTTTTTTGGTTCCTTAGAAAAAAGGACTATATGTCGTCGGGCTGATAGAAACTCTGCATATATATATATATATATATATATATATATATATATATATATATATATATATATATATATATATATATATATATATATATATATCAAGAAGATGATGACACCCCTATTACAAAGGTTTTAATATATATATTTTTTCTGCCGGCGATTAAGTTTATCGAAGCATTAAATCCAGTTATTCGATTCCAATTGAAATCACTGCTCGCGGTCTAAGGGCTATTTATATTATGTTTTCTACATGAACACTTTGATATCTTTAACAGGCTGGATCTACATTTCGTTTAACGCTTTTTAGAATTATAAAATTGTGAACTGTTGAAGTTGGTAAAGGGGCATCGGTGGGGATGTCGTTTGGTCGAACATACAGAGTACCGGGGATGTTGAATGGGAAAGACTATAATCCGATATTGTAGGACTTCCTGGTGAAGAAAAGGACATTCGAGGGAATGATGAATTGGATACCAAAGGGTCGAACGATTTAATTTACTGCCAGATGACGGATGTGAAGGTTAGATGTGTGGAACTGTTTGATGAAGTCTTACGTTACATACGAAGAGGGTATGACATTTTAGAATTTGCGTTACTGGATATTATATCTTTTTTTTTCAATTCATTTAGTGTCACAGGTGCAGGGTATAGTGAAGCTATGTCAGCTGTGTACTATGGATGGATTAACTAATGATCTGTCATCAACTGAGATGTGGTAACATTTGTTATAGAGTAACTTCGGGTAATGTGATATAGGTATTTGTTTTCTAACAATTATTCGTAATTTTTATTACATAGCTTTTGCCGCACTATTCATTATAGCTCTTTGAAACATTGCGAATTATATTTCGTTTTCAGAACCATGCAGCGTAAACCAATCTGCAGCTATTTACAACAAAATAAAAAAATCTCTGTAACCCCCCTTATTAAAATTGGCGGATAATGTGATATACCATCACTTCCAATCAAGAGATTTTTTTAAAAATGCACTTCACTGAATTAAAAACTCACCCAATATACTGTCAGCTCTATTCACACACAAACAAAATGTATTACTTCAGTTTTTCATTTTGCTCCAATTTTTGCTGAAATATAACATAAAGCTCACACAAAAAAACTGTCGACTGTACACCTTAAACAATTTCAATGCACTGACATACAACGCAATGAGCGCGAGCGCGCCTAAAACTGCAGCAAGTGTTCTTTTCCATTACCGTCATGTTGACAAGAAAATTCTTGTCGAGAATTGATTATTTCGGAAAATATGATAGTATATCACATTTCCCAACCATATCACAATACCCGAAGTTACTCTAATATTGTAGCGAGCTTAGGGTTCGCTGGATTATTGATTTTTAATAAATAAGAGCCGTTAAATTGGTTTGGAATTAATGTAACACTTTATTGGTCCGTTAATAACAACCGTTACTTTTACCATAGACTGCTTACTTCTTACTTCTTACTTTTTACTTCTTCATCTGCGTGTGTCGTATTTATACCGTTTCCTCATTCTGATTCGGCGTTTCGTTTCCGTCCGTTCCATAACCTCGAATTTTCCACTACTCATTGTCTCCAGTTTTCTAGTATTTCTAGAATAATCTAGTACTTTGTTTCGGACTTTCTAGAATATTCTAGTACCGATTGTCATATGCGTCACACTACCCTCCACCTAGATTAGTTCGTCCTGAATTAAGTTCACTGGTCTCCGGGGTTAACAAAAAGCCGCCAGTCGGTCACGATGTACCGCTTTCATCTTGGCGTTCGGTCTTCGCTGAATACTATAGACAATGTCGTTAATTCTTGTGAGTATCTTATACGGCCCTTCCCAATGTTGCTGCAACTTTGTAGACCTTCCTTTTTGCCGATGAGGGTTATAAAGCCACACGTTATCGCCTGCATTAAATCCGGATGCGTTCGCTCGAACGTCGTCTCTTGTTTTCATCCCGTCACTGGATACCCTGATTTGCTTTCGAACTAAATGATGAATCTCATCGAGACGATGTCTCCATTCGGCTACGTAGTTTTCGGTGTTGTCTATGGCGTCTGGAGGTATTCCGAATCGCAGATCGGCTGGTAATCGTATCTCTCGTCCACAAAGGTTTGTACATATTTGTTCCAATCTCGTTGTTGATCACTAATGACCTTCGATAAATACTCTTTCATTGTTCGGTTGAACCTTTCGACCATTCCGTCTGACTGCGGATGTAAGGGTTCTGGTTTTCCTTACGCTCAGTGTCGCACAGATTCGAAGTTTTGGCCTTGATCGGAATGAAGCTCACAGGGAACTCCATATCTGCTGATCCAATTATTAATAAGCTGCTCAATGATGGTTGTTGCTTCTTCGTTTGTAATTGGAAGGACTTCCACCCATTTGCTGAAGTAATCCATGATAACCAACATGTATTTGTTGTTGTAGTTTGTTTTTGGGAATGGTCCTGAGATATCAATCGAAATTCGCTCGAAAGAGGCACCCACGTTGTACTGCTTCATAGCGCTCCTTGATCTTGCTGTTGGCCCTTTGGTCGCAGTGCAAGTTGTGCACTTCCTACACCAAGACTCGACGTCATATCTCATGTGAAGCCAGTAGAAGCGAGATCGTAATTTTGAGTGTCTTATTAAGTCCCAAATGTCCACCGGAGGCCCCGTCGTGCATTTCTGTTAGTATATCCTTCACTTTTTATGGTGACTAGAATCTGCATTCGATGGGATTTTCCGTCCACGGCTTCCCATTTGCGTTTTTGAATCCCATCTTCCACCAGCAAGGAATTCCATTGTGCTCGATATGCTTTAAATGTTCCACTCTTGTCGGAAATATTGTTCCAAGTTGGTTGCTCGTTCTTTTCTTTGTGTTCCAGGATTAGCGACATATCTTCAACCTGAAGTTGAGCTTCGCGTATAGTATCACCCGTGCACCCATCTAGTACTTCTACTTGAACATTTCGCAGGTCGTACGACTCTTCTTTCTCTTCCGCTCTATGACAATGTTTACAATCTCGCTTACATGGTCTTCTTGATAGAGCATTTATCTGTTGATGCAAGGATTTACATTCGGTCATGGTACTGTCCAAGTCTGAATCACGCTGAAGTCTTCTCTTGTGATTAGCGCATGAACAACAATTCTCAATTGATGTTTCATTCATTCGTCGACGTTTCCTCAAGTCAACAGAGATGTGGCCGACTTCGCCGCATGTCCAACACTTCATATCAGGTCTTGGGGTTCTCCGTTGTACATGCCCGATTCATTGGCAGGAACATTCCTGGGCGGACGTTTCTCGGACTCTATATGTACTCCTGGTAGCCAGTTAAGCAGATTCATATGCCAATGCGAACGCCAGTATTTTATTAGTCGTCTTCTTTCCCGCCAAACGAACGGCCTGTTGCAAGTCCCGATCTTGGAGTGGGTTTATAAATGCATCCACTGCTACCTCGTTCAGAAATTACCTAGTCATATTTGAATAAGACAAGTTTGCCGATCGCTCAATGTCTGCCTGCAACTGTTGAAGATTTTCTCCAGGTTTCTGCGTTCTGCTCCGCAGTTGCATGGGATAGACCTTGTGGCAACTCTAACAGGTACACATAATTCACAAGCAAAAAAAGTGAAGAACACCGAACGAAAAATCGAATAAGAAAAATACATCAGAACCGTATACCAAGCGATAAAATAAAAATAATTCATATCAGTGGAATATGGTCGAGTTTGGAAATCAAATTCTAAACACGGTCAGTAGCCTGGTGTGTAACGCTTAGGTAAAATTTTTTTTCGTGATTCGAGCTGTCATAGCGTCAGCTCGAATCACACGATCTTCTTCACTATTATTTCAAACGCTATAACCTGCTACATATGGTTGTCTCCATATCTAGCTTCAAGGCCGACTCTTACCACTTGGAAAATTTGTTTGCTTCTCTGCTGGTATGGTTTGTAGCAATTCGGCAGCCCCCCGCCGGGTGACAAGATTAGTGATGTTGACTTTTGCTCATCCGACCACTTATTATAATTGCCCGCGGCGTCAAATTGATGTATAAATACGGGGAAGGGTCTACTTGTAGTCATGTTGGTTGTGTGGGGTTTCTCTACATCACATGGGGAACCAGCCCACAATCCTAACCTAAATTCGACCGCTAACAGCCCGCCAACCCAATCCCAATTCATATTGTCGGCTATTTCACCTGCAATAGATAAATCCCTAAAAGAAGACTGGCCGGAAGTCATTAATCTATTCGGCTAATGCACAATTGCATTCAGTGTTTTTTGCCATACGGCAACACTATTGCATTAACCCATGAGGTTTCCACCGGAAATTTCAGTCATTTTGGTTAGCAACAACCAAGACCAGAACAAACGACGCGGTTACATAATCATGCATCGGCTGGGGAAATTCCAAATTCTTCGAATTTGGTTCACACGTTAATATTTCCCTAGCCGATTAAGCGTCACTTATGACTTCCCCCAGACCATCCATTCGCTTGGGATCAACGATCTCTTTTAACAGGTGAATAGCTACAAACCAACTTCCATTTTCATCTCTTTTCCCCTTACTAGAGTCCAACGCTCTCTGAGATCTCCATAATATCCTAATTGTGTCACTAGGTCAGTCTCAGAATAGCATTGCGACATACGTACTAAAGCTAATTCAACCTCGAGGTCATTGCACTTTGTGTTCTGGTTCTCTCATTGTCTCTTGTCCGTTGACTATCGAATTAACCGAAGCGGTTATCCACCTCGATAGGCGGAGAGAATTAGAGAGCACAGATGTAAGGATGATCTCGATTGGTTGTTTGTCATGCAAATCCAATTGCCCAAATTCACCCCTAAGTAGAGTCAATCACATCTCAACCTCAATTGCGTTAGGTAACGCCGCTCGAGGCTAAATTTATTCGCCGCTTAAGGCAATCTTCATACCTCGCGAGACAGTCGTTTAAAGAAAATCTGATTAACAATTAAAACGTTATTTACGAATGGAGACGTACCGTGAAATCACCGGGAGTTAATACTTAATAATCAAGAACCCCGACAGTTGCTAGAGGATGTGTTATTTCTCTCAACACACTCAAGTCTCTTCTCGATTCGAGTTATTTCATCGGTGACTTTCTTAAATTCAGCTTCGTTTTTTAGATCCAGATTTTCTACTTCATTTCGAATTTTGGACTGAGTTTCTTCCTCAAACTGTTGAAAATTACATTTCATCCACTGCGTTTGGGCATCAGTTTCGCATACATATCTGCAGCTTGTACGTCGAATTTTGAATTTTGTCCGTCGAATTTTGAATTTTGGGCATCCAACTTTGCATTAACATCTGCAGCTTGCGCGTCCAATTTTGTGTTAATGTCTGGAGCTTGCGCGTCCAATTTTATCATCATCATCCTGAGCATCTCCGAGATGTCCAACTGTGGCGAACTCTTCTCCTTTACATTGGCACCATCTTGACTCGCTGTTTCTTCTCCATCCGGACAGTCTGGCCCAATCGTAAAAACACATGTGTCGACATCAATACCCTCTTCCTCCATTGCTGCTTGCAGACACTGTCGAAGAATTTGCTTCTGTCCTCTGCTATCCAGATTCCGGTTCTTCAACATCAGGAACGCGAAGATCCTCCAAATGTCGATCTGACATCGTCACAATACACTTTCACAGACGATGACTCCGTTCAAGTGCGACAGGCGTGGAATTACGGTGTAACACTATGAATTTTAAATCCGGCATATTTTAAACGCGTCGCAAAAACCTCCCTAAACGAGTTAAAATTCCGAAACTTCTCACAGCAATAAGTTATAAATTTGACTTAATCCCACTTCTGACACCAATTGTAGCAAGCTTAGGTTTCGCTGGATTAATTATTCACACAAAATAAGCCGTGAAATCAATTTTCTATTCAATCTTTATTTTTCTGCTCTTGACAACCGTTCTTTTCTTTTTCGCTCCTTCGTCAAAAGTGACACTTCTCTCACTGGAGACATCGTTTTTCCCTCTCGCTTCTCTTTGCTCATAGTCTCCAGTTTTCCAGTACTTTCCAGAATATTCCAGTACTTTGTTTTTGGAGTCTTGCCAGCTCGTCACAGTATTATACAAAAAAAAAAAAAACAGTGGTACATAAGCTTAAAATTTTGCAGTTTCATAATGTACCGCCAACACGAATTAAAATTCTTCGCACAGTTTATTTCAACAATGAATTGGAGTAATAATGACTTCTGCTGAAATTATTATTTTTTTTTCTTGATTCATTTGTTTAACAATTATTTGACTAACAAATTGGAATAAAAAGGCCCCGACTGTACACGGCACCTTTTCGGCCCACTACGACATAACAACCCGCACAACTGAAGTTATTAGGAGACCGTAGCCTACAGATCTAGTCTATACCGCGAAATATAACAAAAAACTGACGCTATCGAATTTTCTTGAGGATTTAAAATAATTGACATGACTTTGTTGTTATTTTCTCATCTCGATGACTCCGTTCAAGTGCGACAGGCGTGAAATTACGGTGTAACACTATGAATTTTAAATCCGGCATATTTTAAACCCGTCGCAAAAACCTCCCTAAACGAGTTAAAATTCCGAAACTTCTCACAGCAATAAGTTATACATTTGACGCCCAGTTGCCACAATAGCACTGAGTTGAACCTGCGTCCAATCACGATGCTTCACTTGTCACAACCTCTTTCTTATAGCAGCTTAGATAAAGATTGCGATTGCCTTTAGTTTACTAAAAATGTTATTACAACCCACTAAGCACTCCATCTTATAAAAGGTCAATTAGTTGTTCTCAACATTCCCATAAATTGACAGAGGTCATCCCAAAATGCGATGTGTAAATCATTTATCCACGTAATGAAGGCCCTCAAGACTCGAGTTCCAATCACTTCTTCCTTATGAGTAACAACGAATGCAGTAAGTACTTACTCCTTTCTCACTGATGCCACCTGTGCATTCCAATTTACGTGCGCCATAGCAGATCTCCGAATCTAATTACAAATTCCAAATTTCCTTCATTCCTATCCCACCCGTCCTCCCAAGGTGCTGGCATGATCGATCCTAAAAACTTACTCTAATTTACTGCACATCAAGAAAGGGATAAAGGATGATTCGCTCTGCGCGTCATTCCACACGAATCCGTAATGTCAACCACAATTCCTGAAACGCACTGGCTTCAACATCTATAAGTAACACAAATAGAGGAAATGGAACGAGAGAGAAAAATGTAAAATGAAAGGACGAGCTTGCAAATCAGATGAAAATGTAAAGACGAACTAAAAGTTCCTATCGGAATGTGGTGAAGACTTCCTTACGTTACAGATTTCTGTACTCCTATGTCACATCAATATTTGACTTGGGAAATATCAGCAACATACGTGCACGAGTACAGGCCGAGAACAAGCATTCCATCTTGCGCTCCCTTAGCGCTGTAAGAAGTGTTAAGTAACACTTTACATAATATACAAGTACTCGTATTTTTGCCATGTGAAGGAAAAAATCAAAACGAAGCCAAGGGCAGAAACGGGGTCTAAAAAGCATTTTACTGCCAATATCAGCCGCAGTTGAAATAATTTATGCATCTAGAGGCCAAGTACTCAGGACACATTGTGTTCACTAGATCACTTACGTGCCCTGTTGTCAGGAGCAAAACACCTGCACAATATTTTATTGGAATGCACTTGTACTCAATAATACTGCACCATTGGCAGTATTCTGATTGTGTACGTGTATACAGGTATGTGGTCCTGCATTTGTTGCCTTACATCTTCAAGCTTCAAGGAGGAGTTGCCCCCAAAAACTGCTCCTCTGGAAGACAGCATAATTTTTGTATGGCGTAGAACCACAGAGGTAACATAATATATATTGCTCCATGTTCTTGTGTTCTCTTCTTGGCACTTTGGAGTATACGAAAAGGATTATTGCATCTGCTCCACCAATGGCATGATGCACACGTGGAATCGACTCTACTAGCAAATCGTCGCCGTCATGTCCTGCCACTTGTGCTGTATGTACAGGTAATAATAATTTACAACCGAAAATGATATTGAAAGGAAATTGAAATACAATTTGGTAGTTTACGTTGTTCAGCAGTTGTCCTGATAATAAATCCTTTTAAAGTAACTTTTTGGTTTGTCTGCCGTTAGGTGTGTCTATATTTGAAGATGTAAAATTATCTAAACTACATTAGGAGCTTCCCCGCATCTACTTTCTTGTACAGAGATAGAAGAAAGGCTATGATGCTCCACTTTTATCCGGCGTAAAGAATGCTGAAGTACGAGTATATAAAAAATGCACACTACATCAAGGTACTGAAGCGTGGTATGCTATGCTGGATGCCTTTCTCTCTAGGTGTTGGTGTGTGTATATGTTTTTACAAAACTGAACAATTTAATATTTCGGTAGTACACGACACAGGATGTATGCATATTTATGTGTATATACACGTAATTGTGCAACGTAGCGTTTCCCTTGCATTAAGGATTTATGAAGAGATTTTCTGCTGACAGAAGAAGGATATTATTTTGAATGCACTTTAGGGTGAGTATTTCTCTCGAGCTTTCATGTTCTGGTATGAACGTTTTGCTTCGTCTGCTCAAGCATCATCAAGGATGTCTAACAAGATTAGACAATGGGGTAGAGCAGATCATCTTTGATGCTGAACTCTGCCCGGCCGATAGAAATATTGACAGGGTAAATCCCGGGCAGGAGTTTGGGGTCTATGGGGCTTGTCATAGTGGTATGTAATCACATTATGCAGAGGGGCTTGCGAGCAAATTTACCACTGAATCGCTGCCGATGGTTCTTCGTTTATGCTGCTCCTCATCAACACTCCGGTCTCGGTCGGCTTGGGATCCTTTGTGAAACGAGGAAATTTCGTTATTGTTTACAGGATGTGGGCTTTATTCTACACACTTAAAATGTGGTCTCTGTGAACATAAACACATATGAAGTGTTGGTAGATGTATCAGCAAAAATATATGTTTGCCTTTGACGCTTTTCTTTTATCATTTCGCTTCAATGTAAGTGTCATGTCAAAATGTAAGTACAAATCAATTGAATTTGATTTTCTGTTTCTGAGAATTAATCTTCTTGTCGATATTCGCATGGCTTTCAATTTAAGAAGGCTGTGCTTTTCTCATAACCCCACGGGGGTTGGTGCTACTTGACGAAAGGATTACGAATTTGATATTCAACTTTTTATATGTGAGTGAGCAATACGTCTGATGAATAGTCAATTGGTTTAGAATTCATTATTTTAGTGGGAATGCTTTATAATTAAAAGATGCGTCAAACATTAAAAGATGGAACGAACGAGAACTCTCTGAGCAGTAAATCTCACATTATAATTAAGTACGCAATTGATTGCTGATAGGTTTTTGGATAGGGTGAGAATCAACACTTTACGAGAACTTGTACAAATAAGATCTCCCTATTTGAATATTCACTACTTTTAGAACAATTCTTCCCTTCCTCTAATTCAAAGAATTTTCATTTATTGTGCTCCGAGGACTCTTCTATACATCTCCCTGTCTTATAATCAACCTTAGGAACAATTTTTACTCTGAGTATATAATATTCTGTTGGAAAATTCGTAATACGCTTAGAGTTTTTAGGGAGTTTCAATGTAAATGTGGCATTTTCAACAAATACACACGATACACAAACCATAGAAGAGAATAGCACTTAAATCAAATTATATCATCGAGTTATCGGAGCTCTATACGAGGGTGGTCTTTGATTTTCGGGTGTAATAAGCAGAAGTCAACACAGAGTAGTTCAACAAACCAAAAGTAACTAATCAGTGCTGAATCAGTTAGTCGCGGCCGATGAAGGAAAAACTAGAAATATCCCAAGTTTTTCGGTGTAATGAGTTCTCGCTTTCGCACCATTGTCGCCACAGATATACTCATCCAGAAGAGCCGGACACTGGATCACGGACTACCGGAGTAGGACTCAAGAAGTCATGTGGTGATTATTGATTCTACATTAAGAAGTTGGATTGTCAAGCAAGTCAGCGGCCACTTGCTTAAAGAACGAGACGACAACGTTTATTTATGGATTTCAACACGACCAGCTGGACGAACAAATAACCACTACGTTTGCGGAACAACGTTCGAGAAGGTTTTGGCGGATTTTGGTATGTCGTCGAAAGTCAAGGTGTTCCGCCGAACACTGTCCATGAACAAAACCACCTCGAACACGGAGAACGCCGTCACCAAACAGAAAGGACGACGAGGCGACTGTTGCCGCAAATGAAACACGAAAAGCTTTTCTTTTTGAATTGATTTTATTCACAATTTTTGTTTCGTCCTTTTACGTTTCTCAAGTTATTATAACACGGGGCGAAGACTGCCCACCAAAAATGAAACACTGTACTTGACTTTGTTTTAATGTCGTTTTATTTTTGTTCTATTTTAGTGCGTCAATATCACTTTACAATATTTCAATCCGGGGATGTGTTTTAGGCGACGTAACTACACGATTGCGAGCGACGTGTCCAACTCAGCGGAGGTTTACCTGTACTTAATTTCGCTTATCACTATCTACGGTTACAAAGAAAGTTTTACTTAAATAGAACACTTAATAATTTACGGGACGCCGTTACTTTCGTTTTCTTGTTCTTCCGACACACCATACTTTTCGTTCTTTGCGATACGCGAATACTTCCTCCTCGGAATCTCTAACTGGACTCCTGCTCGAAGTATCTGAAAATTCTCCTCCCTGTTTCGAATTTTTTTCATCCCCCATCTGAAACAGGAAATTTCCTAGCCAGTCTGCAAAGAAAATGTTCTCATCATATACCATTCTCCTTTCCGTCTTCCTTATCGGAATCTTATTCATTTGTTTGAACGATCGATCGTACCGCCGCTTAATTTTCGATCTTTTCTTGGGATTTGTTTGTGTTCCCCATCTGGCCCAAGACAACGAGGGTTCTTGTGCGCTTCAGATGGGTACAAAGGAACCGTGCGCTCGGTACAGTTTTTGTTTGCATTTCCAAATCATAAACATCTATCGAGCGATCTACGTTAATATGTTTATGATTGCATGAATGTTGGTCGGCGGCGAATCGCTATCCTTTGTTTTGTGCCTTTTAGGTTTTGGGTGATGCTAGGAATTTAGGTGCTAATTGCTATTAGCTACAAGCAGAGATATTCGTTGTTCGGTTTGTTTACCGAAGAACGCGTTTAATGGATGTAGTGCATTGATGCCTTGAATTGGATGCTTTGGGCTGGATGCGTTGAATTCAATATTAGAGACTTTTGAACGTTTAGTTCGATTGATTTTTTCTATTGCATTCAATCTTGGTGTGTGCAATGTTACCTTCTGTTTCAGGTGGGAGTAAGGACTTTTGGGGCACGTGTCTGTGGGCATGTGCGATGGATAAAGGTGAGTATGTTCCTTGGCGGAAAGGATATCTCAACGTATAGTGGGTTGTGTGGTTCGTAGAACCGCCACAAGGTCACCACCGCAACCTGACATCATCATGGTTCAACAACCGACATTCGCGTTGTGACATAATTGTGATCTCTCTCTATTACCTTTGAAAATTCAGTTTACGAGGGTGGTCAGAAAATTAAAAGAATTCTCCATGATAGCGACATCTCTAATGTTTCAGATCACCTACTTTTCAGTATGGTGATCAGTAAAAGAGATAAATCTAAAAGAGATCGATCTCATCCAAACTGGTGGTCGGTGTGTGACGAGGAAAAGATTTTACGTCCCCAAAATATAATAGGCGCAACGCACTCATTTCTCCTCCCTACATGTAGTTTTACTTCTAGTATTATTTCCGTCGATCCAGTTTTATTTTAATACCAAATGAATTCTTGTGTTCGGAAAAAAAGTAAGAGATGTAAAAGATGTATATACATGGGTAGTATTGGGATATTAGGATAGTCATGGAGCTATCTTATTCGATTATCTTCAAAAAAGAAATATCATTACTGGATGCGTAGTATGCATCATTACTTGACCAACTGAAGACAGAAATTGCGGAAAAACGGCAACATTTGCAGAAAAAGAAAATCCTGTTTCACCAAGCCAACGCGTCGTCCCACATCCCAGCGGTTGCCATGGCGAAAATCCACGAATTACGGTTGGAACTGCTTGGCGCTCCCCCTTACTCACCAGATATAGCCCCAAGGGATTTCTTTTTGTTCCGTAATCTAAAAATTGTACTCGGTGGACAAAGATTTTTGTCAAATAAGGAGGCAATCACCTTCATGAACAGTTATTTTGCAGAGAAAACGCCGAGTACTATTCGGATGGGTTAGAGAGATGGGAGTATCGCTGGGAGAAGTGTGTAGAGTTACAAGGAGACTATGTAGAAAAAAAGAAATATGTCTTAAGAAAAATCTTTGCTAGATCGGAAATCAACCCACCCGTGTATATATATATATATATATATAAATATATATATTTATATGTATATATTCATATATATATATATATATATATATATATATATATATATATATATATATATATATATATGGGGATGGGCCAAGTAGTGAACCAATGCATGCAGCGACATCCCGAGAAAGGTTGGCGCAAGGCTAATAACCTTGCCGAAAATGGCTAAACCATTTCATTTTCTCATGGTACGT
Organism: Microdon myrmicae; assembly: GCA_963931805.1. NCBI lineage: Eukaryota > Metazoa > Arthropoda > Insecta > Diptera > Syrphidae > Microdon > Microdon myrmicae. The sequence continues at coordinate 123,525,531 of OZ007499.1, forward strand.
CCGCTCACTATACAGAGTTCGACCTAAAACGATATAAGCAACTACCGTCCTATCGCCAAACTGTCTCATATCTCCAAACTGTTCGAAGGAATTCTTTGCAACGCGTTATCTCTCTGTTGTAAATTTATCCAACCAGCATGGTTTCCTTTCGGGCAGGCCGACCACAACGAATCTGATCGAGTTTTCATCCCATACTCTCCGTGCCTTAGAGAATGGCAACGAAGTCGATGTAATCACCACCGATTTCAGCAAGACCTTTGACAAAATCTCCCATAATCTCATCCTTTTTAAGCTGTCCTCTCTAGGTTTCGAACCCCTATTGATCAAATGGTTATCTTCTTATCTGAAAGATCGACCCTACCATGTAAAATTCAGATCCTCCCTGTCCAGTCATTTTCTTCCCACGTCAGGGGATTCGCAAGGCAGCCATCTAAGTCGCCTCCTATTTATCCTTACCATCAATGATGTTCCCTCATTATTAAATACTCATCCATCTCCCTCTATACGGACGACGCCAAACTCTACAAAACGATCATCTCTCCTCTCGACTCCTCTCTTCTCCAAACGGACCTCGACAGCTTCTCAACTTGGTGCCGTAATAACTCCCTTGAACTCAACGTTGTCAAATGTCACTCCATTACCTTCTCGTTCCTACTTCCTGCCAAACTAGCAGATATCATCTGTACCCTCGATACGCGACCTCGGGATCTTATTTGACAGGGAGCTTAGCTTCATCCCGCATATTGATGATATTATTCTTAAGGCCAACTCTGTCATTGGGTTTGTGAAACGCTGGTCTAAAGAATTCTCTAATCCTTAGGTTTCCCGTTCTCCCTAGATAGCCTTCGTCCGCCCCCATCTTGAATACGCCAGTCAGGTCTGTTCCCCACACTACTCGTCCCATGTACGCAGAATCGAAAGCGTGCAATGCCGTTTTCTGCGTTTTGCCCTCCGCAGACTGAACGGGGCGAATTCTCGGACTCTCCCCCCATACACAAGCCGGCTCCATCTGATCAACTTCAACACACTTGAGGAGCGCAGAACTCATGCCGATATCTTTTTCGTCCACCGTCTCCTTTCAGGCACAATCAACTGCCCAAGTTTGCTCCCCAGCATTCCACTTCACACTAACCCCCGTAACCTGCGAAGCCCTCATCGCTTCTATCAGCTCACCCACCACACTTCTTACGGCTCTAATGAACCCATTTCGTGAATGCTGCGGCGGGAAAACTCCTATCCTACCTCCTTCGATTTCAACTTTGCCTCTACTGCTCTCAAACTTCATCTCCCCTCTTTCCCCTCCTGACCGCGCCCACTCCCGTCTACACTCTTACACCCTGTAATAAGCGAGGTGAATGAATGAGTGATAATTGATGGATAAGCCCAGTAACCAACTCGCCAAACATAGCCCCCCCCCCCTTTCTTTTCCTTTTTAATCATAGTTTATATATATATATATATATATATATATAAGAATAGTTTTAAGATAGTTGTTAAGTTTTATCGCTTGTACTAAGCTAAATATATGAGGGTTCTGCCCACAATAAACACTTAAACACTCGAGCTGCACAGCAGCTGGCCGATGCCCTGTCCGAATACAACGCTGACATAACAGCATTACAAGAAATAAGATGGACAGGGAGTGGTTATTTAAAGAATCGAGCATGACATTTATTACAGCTGTCATGCAAAGCACCATGTGCTCGGAGTAGGCTTTCTAGTCAGCCTGAAGCTCGCCATCATCGGCTTTAGTGCAATAAACGAAAGGCTATGCACACTTTGCGTGCGACGCAAGTTTAAAAACATACGCCTCGTAAACGTTCACGGACCTACACAGGAGTCCCCTGACGACGGAAAAGAATAATACTACGAGAACGTCGTCAATGCATGGCCAAGATACGACGTGAAAATCGTTCTTGGTGGTTTGAATGCGAAAATAGGTCGGGGCCGGTTTTTAGGCACTACGCAGGTTCCCATAGTTTGCATGAGATCATCAATGACAATGGACTACGAGTCATCGAACTGGCAGCATCAAAGAACTTGATCGTTGCAAGTACCAGGTTTCCGCGTAAAGGTATTCATAAAGCCACCTGGGTATCACCTGATGGGGCCACTCGCAACCACATTGACCACGTCTTGACAGATAGCCGCCACGCCTCGAGCCTGATGACGGTATGAACGTACCGAGATGCCAATGTCGACTCGGATCACTATCTTGTTGGTACAGTTTTCCGAGCGCGGATTGCCTTACGAAGACGTATTGCATCCGCGGATCAGGTTCGAATCAACACGCCTGCTTTACGCAATGAGAATACCAGTAACACCTTTGGTCATGCGCCAAGGCTCGCCCTCGAAGAGCTCGACTGAGGGAGAGTAAGTCCTGGGGCCAGAATGCCGGGCGTAGAAGAGAAATGGACACGCCTTAAGAATACTGTCATTAGTACTGCCAACTCCATCTTAGGCAGTAGTCGTAGAGATCGAAACGACTGGCTTGCAGCAGTCTCATAGGACGTGGGTACGCGAGGAGAAATGCAAAAAGGTCAGAAGATCTGAAAAAAGGCTTCACAGACAAAAGAAAAGTGCCTGGAAAAAAACCTTGTCTGTGAAATAGAGAAAAGTAGAGATCGAGGTCCGCATCAGGTGCGAAAGTTCTACCAAATAATCCGCAGTATGACGCAGTACACACCACGCTGCACTTACCGCAAGGATAAAGAGGATAATCTGATCACCGATCCTGAAGGCATTCTGGAGCGATGGGAAGTGCACTTCAATGAACTGCTAAATGGTCAGCTCACAGAAGAATTGGAGGCTCCACTAATGCAATATCAAGAGCAAATGCTGCCGCCACCAAGCATTGAGGAAACATTAAAAACCATTGGACAGCTCAAATCAAATAAAGCCCCCGGAGCTGAAGGCATACCAGCTGAGCTGATCAAACAAGGAGGGACAGCGTTACATCACGCAATTCGTGGGATCGTGGTGCACGTATGGGAGCAGGAGGAAATGCCGAAACATTGGCGTCGTGGTATAATTTGCCCCATACATAAGAAGGGAGATATCACAGTGTGTAGCAACTATAGGGGTATAACATTGCTGAGTACCGCCTATAAGATACTCTCCTCTATCGTACAAGAACGGATAGCCCCATACGCTAATGCCATCATTGGTCAATATCAGTGTGGCTTCATCCCAGGCAAATCAGCGATTGGTCAGATATTCACTCTTAGGCAGACGATGGAAAAATGTCAGGAATTTAAGATTCCATTATCTATTCATCTATTTATAGACTTCAAGGACGTCTACGACAGCATAGCGAGGGCAGAACTATATAATGCCATGAGAGAGTTCGGCATTTCAAACAAATTTATACGACTTTGTAGGTTGACCATGACCAACGTAACTAGTCAAGTAACAACAGCGGCATTGCTGTCCAAACCAATAAACATGATTAATGGACTCCGACAAGGGGACACTCTGGCATGTCTCCTCTTCGACCTGCCGTTCGAGAAGGCAATCCGTGACTCTGGCGTTACAACCAGAGGGACTATTGTCACCAAGTCCAGCCAGATATCAGACTACGCAGATGACATCGACATCATCGGTAGCACCGAATCGGCTGTACAGGACTCCTTCACCCAGATCGAGCAGGCGGCACAAAAACTGGGACTGCACATTAATGGTTGGAACTTCTGCGAAGAGAAGACCTAACGTTGGTCAAACTATCAGGGTAGTGGAGCACGAATTTGAAGTAGTGCAATCCCTTAACTACCTTGGGTCAATAGTATCAGCCGATAACAATATGGAAGGAGAAATTCGTGAACGTGAATAGTAACACCCGATAACAATATGGAAGAAGAAATTCGTGAACGGGTGATCAAATCCAACAAAGCCTACTATGGTCTATCAATGCTCTTTAAATCCAGAAATTTATCCAGAACACCCAAGCTACTGTGGGGAGTGAGAATAGTATTGTCGGCGTACGACATAGGAGCATTCTCACCCGCCAACGGTTTCCTCACAAAATTTTGTCACCAAAAACCACACACCGAGAGGAAAGATAAATAAAAAGGCACTGAGGAAGCTTGGTTGTATAAAGTTTTCTTTATTTGTTTTATTCTCCACACAATGTTTTTTTAGATAAACTTTATAAATATCTTTATTCTTGTTTTTCCACACTATGTTTTCTGGATTTTAGTTCAATAAATGACACAATACTGTTATTCCTTTAATTTCTCTGGCGCACAAACATTTAAAACAACGCTAATTGGTTAAAGAGCCAGTGGCAGCGATTCCTCTTAGTTAACATCCTGATTACTTCGCAAGGGTATAAGGGATAATTTTGCATATAGACATACAGTAATAATAGACACTTTTCACACGCGTGTACCCTTCAATGGAGAAAAAGACTCGACTCTCAGCACGAGCGCTCGCGACGGGGGATGCAATCTGACTCTCTCATGGCTGTTGCGTTCAACATACCACTAGATGCATGTGGTATTTTCAACATACCACTAGGTGGTGGATTTCCACCGATATGGGAGGAGCAAATCGAATCTTCTTCTTTGGTGACGACCAATGAACGATCGATTTGGGTTTTGATGGATGTATTTCCATTGTGACCGTACAGGTCTGGTTGAATTCCCATTCGCTGGAAGCAAGGACAAACGAAAATGCGAAGGGTGCACAAAAGAAAATCCAAATACGCAGCTGATCAAATAGATGAACGTGCACGGAGGCCGGCTGTATTGATATCGTAAACGATAGAGGATAGATTTTTCTGTTGGCGTTAAGTCAACAGAAACTTCGCCTACCAAGGTAAGGGACTAGGATGGATGGGTGCATGTTTGTTTTAGAGAAATATACCGTGGGACCTGATCATTGGCATGATTGTTTGAATAACAATCATGGTCGTGTCCAATTCGATGATCGGTTGTTGGTTAGGCGGCCGATCATAGGAAATTTGACTTGCAGATGTGCAAGCGTACAATTACCCCGGGTGGCTATGGACTAACGAATGGTAGGCAAAAAATAAACACAGTGAGATTACTGTGTGTTTAGTTCAGAAACATATCGTGGGAAGCGGACGTTGATATGATTGTTTGGACAACAATTGCGGTCGTGTCCGACTCGATGATCGGCTATCGGTTTAGGCGATCGATCATCGGAAATTTGACTTGCAGATGTGCAAGCAAGCAAGTTGCCCGACTTGTCTTTTTGGAGCAATGGATTGTTGGAACAAGAAGACGCAGGAGGATTGGAGTATGTTTGATGGCCATGAGGAACCGATCAAGTTCCATAATGATTCATGTAAGATGAACCGAAATGGTTTGGTCGATATGCATTGATTGATGCCATGGCTGATGAAGGTAAGCATGGAACCGCTCCTGTGCAGGTAAGAGGCTTATAATCGGTAACGGAATTGCTGGTTGGGAAAAGGGAGTTGGGTTAGGACGATGGGTGGGTCTTCGGGCGAGCCACGAAGAACCCGCACACTACTACTGTACAAGACCATGGTCTTACCAGTACGCATGTATGAATCCGAGACCTGGGTGCTCAATGAAAGGCACTCTGAACTCTTAGCCGCGTTAGAGAGGAAGGTCTTAAGTAGAATTGTTGGCCCCGTATGTGAGGGAGAACGATTCCGGAGACGCTGCAACCATGAGTTGTACGCAATCTACGTTGAAGCTAATGTTGTAAGAAAAATGAAGCTCAGTAGACTCCGATGGACGGGTCACCTAGGTCGAATGAGCGAAGAGGAGCCTGCCCGGGAAGTCCTTTGTGACAGGATGTATGGAAGGCGGCAGCGCGGCAGACCTTGTCTGCGATGGAGGAATGGCGTATACCAGGACGCCCAGAGTCTGGGAGTGCCAAACTGGATGACATCGGCTCCAAATTAGGGACCGGTGGTGAGATTTGTTAAATAAGGCCAAGAAAGGATACCGGTTGTAGTGCCAATGATGATGATGATACATACATATATATATATATATATATATATATATATATATATATATATATATATATATATATATATATGTATATATATATATATATATATATATGTATATATATATATATATATATATATATATATATAATTTTAAATGTTAATTGGGAAAATTATGTACCCCGAGAAGAAAAACAAAACAAAAAGGCGTGTTGTACAATTTAAAGTGCTTGTGAGGAGCAAGTATGTTAATATAAAAAAATTAATGTAAATAGGGATTAGGATTTAATCTTAAGTAAAGTCTGTAATATTTCTTGTGTAATAAATGCGTTTTGTAAACTAAAAAATAAAACATATTTGAAAATACGAATATTATAATAGGAGGCCTGTATGATAACGCCAAAAGGCAAATTATACAATAGCCATGTAAAGTTTAGCTTAGATCGTCTGCCGGGGACCAGTAAGTTATAGTATATTATAATAATAAGTAATATAATATAAAAATAAATTCTTGGTCGTGAAATCATAAAATCACAAAGGGATGTTCAATTACATTACGAGGGTTGCCTCTTATGTTTCGGGATTTGGCAACCCTAGTGTTGCAATCCGGCAATTGACAGCTCTGTCGTAAAGTTGGACATTTTTGAGGTTATATGCACTCAGAACGTTTTGACATACGAGCGCTATTTGTATTGTTTACAGTAACTTAAAAGATTCATCTCGGCCCAAAAATGGAATTAAGTCATCAACATTTTCGTGCGATTATTTTTTAAAACTTTCGGCGTGGATTAACTCAGCAACAGTGCATGGATGAACTTAATTCAATTTTTGGCGATGAAGCTCCATCAAGAACCAGTGTTTATCGATGGTATGGTGGATTCAATCGTGGTCGTAGTTCACTCCAAGATGAATTTCGTGAAGGTCGTCCAAAATCAGTTGTTGTTCCGAAAACCATTGATGCTGTGCGCGAACTGATATTGGAAGATCGTCATGTGACCTATCGTGAGATTGAGACAACCTTAGTCGTTAGTGGGACCAGCATACATTCAATATTGCATAAACATTTGACTGTCAAAAAAATTTGTACGCGTTGGATCCCACACAATTTGTCAATCGCCCAAAAAAAGGCCCGTGTCAATTGGTCGAAAGAAACGCTCAAAAAATGCGGTCGCGGTGCTTCGAAACACGTCTATGACATTGTGACAGGTGATGAATCGTGGATTTACGCGTATGAGCCCGAAAGTAAACAGCAGTCGACTGCCTGGGTGTTTCAAGATGACCCAAATCCAACAAAAGTTGTTCGCGCACGAAGCACTTACAAGCAAATGGTCGCCTGTTTTTTCGGAAAAACTGGACATGTCGCAACCGTACCACTAGAACAACGCAGAACAGTCAATTCTGAGTGGTACACAACCATTTGTTTGCCAGTTGTCTTCCAAGAAATCAGGAAAACCAACCGCTGAAGACGGATCACTCTTCACCACGACAATGCGAGCTCTCACACATCGGCTGCGACAACTGCATTTTTGAGCACCCACAACATCGATTTGATGGGTCATCCGCCGTATAGTCCTGACTTGGCACCGAATGACTTCTTTTTATTCCCGTACGTAAAAACAAACTGAGAGGTCAACGTTTTTCGACACCTGAAAAAGCGGTTGTTGCATTCAGAATGCATGTGTTGGAGATACCTCAATCAGAGTGGCAAAAGTGCTTCGACAATTGGTTCAAACGCATGCAAAAGTGTATAGAACTTCATGGGGAATATTTTGAAAAACAATAAAGTGATTTTCGATGATCAGTATTTGTTTTTGTTCTCTAATCCCGAAATATAAAAGGCTACCCTCGTATATAAGTTCACGGCCGTCCTAGTGTAATTACATAAACCTACAGGGCATGTGATTGTAATAGTTCCACATCCCACGCTGGGATGCAGATTTTGTAAGAGGCCTCCAGTACAATCTTAATATGAAATCGACTTAACCCAGTACCTCATTTGGCTATTTTAAATTCTGTGCGAGTAAATACTTCAAGAAAACAAACCAACTACAATTGTTTTTCTTGAGGGCAATTTTAAAAGACGGCTCCTGAAAATATTATAAGAAATATACTTGAACAAATTCGTATTTGGCGATGTAGTCGAAATTATACAAATTATATAATTTTTTCACATGAAAATTAAAAAAGCAATTTAATCAATCAATAAAACATAAAGAACAAAACCAATTAATCGGGAACATAGACTACAACTTCCACTTGATGAATATTGATAAAGTATTTATTGGCGCAAATACCATAAAAAATAAGAATAAAAAAACCCAATTCAACAGTGTTTAGTCGATTACATAATTAGACAATTATTTAACACAATTGATGAGGCATAGAAGGAAAGCCTAAATTCAGTCCACAACCAATCATAGGATATCCACAAAATAAGTTACGACTTAAATAATGCGGGACTTGTGGGTAGCCGATCAAAAGTTTGCCATAATCTGGTGGAGCAGCAGTGGCGGCCTGGTTTGGTACAAAAAAGGGTGTATGCAAAATTGCTGTTTTTACTTCGTACATTTGACTAACTTGTGTCTCCAATATAGCGAATGGATTTGCTGGTCCCCCTATTACCTGGTCCGTTGCAGCGGATAATCGTACTCCAAATGCACCCACCTCTCGACGGTTCGGTACTAAGTGGGTTGTTGGTGCAACAACTCCTTTCGGCTGTGCTTTCTTGCATTCCACTTTCTTGTTTTTAATTATGTGAAAACGTATCTGACTCACACGATCGACAATGTCTTCGTTTTCGAATGTAACAAACCCAAAGCCCCGATGGCGTTTCGTCTGATGATCGATTAACGTGACTGCCTCTCTGACAATTCCAAATTGACTAAAATATGCCTTAAGTTCCTCAATAGAAGTTTCCTGTGACATGCCGCCAACGAAAATCTTTTTAGTTTTATTTACCTGACAGGGCTTCCTTTTTGGTGTTGCATATTTCGGCTCGATGCTTTTGCCATCCAGTGTATGAATTGGCACCTTTAATACTTTTTCGACACTTTTTGCATCTTGAAATGTAATGAAACCAAATCCGCGGCTTCTCTGAGTCACAGGATCTTTCATAATAAGCACATTTATAACGTTGCCGAACATGTTAAAGTATTCCTTAAACTTTTGTGCTGATGTTTTCAAGCTAAGTCCACCAACAAACAGTTTTCCAGATGCAAAATTTCTACCAGTAACATTTGGAATATATCTACACGATGAAGTCACTTTTTCTGTAGTGGTCATAATACCATTAATGGCGTTATGTTGTTGATATTGTTGGAACTGCATCTGCCCTGGTGGATGTTGAACTTGGACTTGTAGTTGAGAAAACAAGACACTACGATTTTGCTCCTGTAACTGACCGCCGCCAAAGATTTCCATTTCCGGAAAACTCATAACGTCAGGGCCATTATTAATAGCTGCAACTAAGGCGCTATGCAAATTCCTTGCTTGGTGGTCAATTGGTCTCATGTTATCAACGGGATCACTGTGGGAAAAAAACAATGATTCGTCTTTTAAATATTGCAACATATTGGTATCTCGTTTTTAAATATTTGTATTTTTAATTTCTTTTCCGACACCTGGGTTCCCCCTTTCGTTTATGTAAACTTTTACTGAGATTTATATTTTAATGATAAATTAACTAATTAGTAATGATATAACTAAAGAACGAATTCTAAGCACCGTTTTTATATATTGTTTCAAATAAATTTCACGTTTTATATAATTTTTATTAATATATTTTGAGCTCCCTCAATTATTTTTAAAAAATGACCTGGTTTTTATAAGTTTGTTTAAAAGTATATTTTAAGCTTCCTCTTCCTTTGGATTCAGATTGTATTGTAATTTTTTCAGGATTTCGTACTCTGACAAATTATTTTCGTTTCTATGTGAACTGGGTTTGTAAATTTTTGATTTCGAAACATTGTGAAGTGGCAAATCAAATCAATAATAACGTTTAACTTCGAGAGTCTTCCTTTTAATAGTGAAATCTAGTTTCCAAAGAGACTTACATTCGGAGTATCTTCGGTGGTTGTTATGATGAAGAGGCGGGACAATGGATTAAACTCCACAACCGAGAATTGGAAAAGCTATACACCAAAACTACAATAGTGAGAATAATCAGATCGCCAAGATTAAAATAGGTCGGGCATGTAGCGAGAATGGGCAACAACAGAACCGTACGTAGAAATCTTGACGGGAAGACCGCGACGTAGATGGGCAGATGAGGTAAGGCGCAACCTGAAGGAGATTTAAAATGACTGTTGTATGCATTTTAGTAAAATCATGTATTCTTTCTGGGAGTAAATTGACTTACACCACAATCACTAAATTTCGCTAACCACACATTTAATTTTACTTGAAATACAATGTTTTTTATTCTGATTTTGTTTATGAAGGACGAATAACAAAAACTAACTTAGCGATTATTGCGACCTTATCCTTAGACCTTTTTTGGTCATTTAGGCTCATTATGTGGCCAGTTACTGGAAATATTATTAATGCATAGGAGGTATATAAGAAAGTAACTGCATCATATCCTTATAATCTTTATATTATAGAAAACCCGAATGTAATTCCACGAAATTTTGAAAAACTTTTTCGACCGATTGGTGCTTTGCCAATAGTCTTATATTCTACGCTCTGTAATAATGTTTTATATAAAACATAAGTTTGGGGAAAGAGAAATCCATTTATACGAAGCTGAAAAGCAATGTACACATGTTTATGGGGTGCGAACACAGAGAAAATAGCAATATACGTATATTAAAGTACAATTCTTTAGCTTCAAGATCATATATTTATTTTTGGACATAGTCACCGCTGAGGCTATTACATGTGAAAAAGGGTTTTTTATTCCTACTACTATTAATATCACTATTTATTGCCCTACTGACTGTGAATACTAGTTTGGCCACTGTGTGCGTTGCTTCACCATGCTTTGACCACGATCATTTTTGTAGGGTACTGTCGTATGTGGATCATTTCTTATTCTCAACTCGGTTAGGAAATTAGCCCATTTCATTTCATTTGACCAAAATTTCCAGGCCTAACTGTACGAGGTGCATTTTTAACATCGCAAATACCAGCACAGAATCTATGAAACCAAAATGTCGGTTAATTCTCTACAATAGTGTTAGATCACAAATACCACTGAGAATTTTAATTGCCGGGCTCACACATTATGATTGTATTAAAAACCGTTTTTTGTTTTTTTGTTTTATATCCACATTTATTTAACAAATTAATTACATATTTTACTTAAGATTAAATGTTAACTTCTATTCTACAAATATCATTCCTACATTAACTGACTGGCTCTTCGCAAGTACTCTAAATTATACATTATTATTTTTCTTCTGCCTTTCGGCGTACAATAACTGTTTTTATAACATGTCACAATAATTGATGTTTTCGATTTAAAATGTATTCTATTTTTTTCTACATCATGTATTATATACACACATATATATATATATATATATATATATATATATATATATATTTATTTATTTATTTATTTATTTATTTATTAATTTTTTTTTTTTTTTTTTTTTTTTTTTTTTTTTTTTTTTTTTTGTTAATTATATATATAGGGGGTTGACAAGCAAAAAATAAAAAATGAAAAAATTAAACAAAACGGACAAACATACACAAGGAATACATATAAAAATAAAAATTTTAAAAATTAAAATTAAATTAAAAACGAAAATAAAATAAAAAAAAAATTATTGAGAATTGGGGATGCGCCTGAGAGGCATACTATGTTTGGGGACGTGTAATCCCTTCTTCATCACTGATCCACCACCAGTTGGGATGAGATCGATCTGTTATTGAATTATCTCTTTCACTGATCACCATACTAAAACGCAGGCGATCTGAAATATTAGAGCAATCGTTATTGTGGAGAATTCATTTATCCCTGGCACCACGGAAAGCGTGGTAAATAATAGGGACTCCACGTTTGTTTTGGATAAGTCCTTTTTTATATAAAAAGGGGAACGCTTCTGGGGGATGAACCCATTCTGAAGAGTACTCTCCATATACAAATCATTGTTATAGAATGCTCCCGAAATGAGATCGATTTCACTGCACATTGCCCGTGTTGTGTGACCACGAACAATCTTGATAATGCAGTTATCTATTCTGTTTAGTCCTGATTTGTCGTACAGGACTTTATTTGGATAGTATTTCTTATATTGCGACTCTGGGGTTCTATACATTCCGAGGCAGGAACGCAAACACTGCATCTCAAACACCCGAAACTTCTCCATGTAAAATGGGGATATGTTGTACCATACCGGGCAGCCATACACCAATATTGGTCGGATGAATGCCGAGTATGAAATTATTTTCACCTTGGGGTCCAGCAGACTACTACGGAAAAGTCTTCGTGTCATTGCATATGCGTTTTTAGCTGCTGTAAGGGCAGCTCCTATATGCTTATCAAAATAAATATATTGATCAAGCCAGATTCCAAGGTATCTGACTACAGTTTTTACTTGTAGAGAAAGATTATTACTTCCTGCAATAGAAAATGTTTTTTGGAAATGTATTTTTAATTTCCAGTCGTCGCAAAAACGTTTGATTTTGTTGGAATCATCTTGCAGAAGTCTGTTGATGACATCAATCTTTCTCCAGATCTATACACCACAATGTTGTCGGCATACGCAATTGCATGGTTGAGAGAACCTGTGGGGTTTCTCTATATCACATGCAGAACCAGCCCACAATCCTAACCTAAATTCGACCGCGAACAGCGCGTCAACCCAATCCCAATTCCTACTGTCGGCTATTTCACCTGCAATAGATAAATCCCTAAGAGAAGACTGGTCGGAAGTCATTGATCTACTCGGTTAATGCACAATTGCATTCAGTGTTTTCTTACCATACGCCAACACTATTGCATTACCTCATGAGATTTCCATCGGAAATTTCAAAGTCATTTTGGTTAGCAACAACCAAGACCAGACCAAGCGACGTGGTTACATAATCATGCATCGGCTGGGGAAATTCCAAATTCTTCGAATTTGGTTCACACGTTAATATTTCCCTAGCCGATTAAGCGTTACTTATAACTTCCCCCAGGTCATCCATTCGCTTGGGATCAACGATCTCTTTTTTCAGGCGAATAGCACCAGCCAAATTTTCCTCTTCTTCATAATTCTGTTTCAATACAGGCCAATACTCGCTGAGTACACCACAGCCGTGACACTGGGGCAGTAGGCCATGTTCAGAAACAGCAGTTGATACCAACACACACAATCAAAGCTACCTCGAGATCCCAGTACATCGTGTTTCTGTTCTCTCATTCTCCACGTTCGTCAATTACCAATTAACCGAAGTAACCACATTTCGACGAGCGTGACGCTGAGAGAGCAGAGGCGTGGTCTCTTTTGGTTGTCCTGTGTGTAAAATGAAATACATAATTTCACCCTTAATTCCACAGTCACATCTCAACCTCAATTGCGTTAGGTCACGCCGCTCGAGGCTAAATTCATTTGCCGCTTAAGGCAATCTTCATACCTCGCGAGACAGTCGTTTAAAGGAAATCCGAATAACAATTAAAACGTTATTTACGAATGGAGACGTACCGTGAAATCAACCGCGAGTTAACACTTAATAATCAAGAACTTCATAGTGCGCTATTTATATTCGTCGCTTTTCGAGCAACGAGAAAACTATCTCATTGGATATTGTGCAAAAATCAAGAACAAATAAAAACGAATTGAACACAGAAAACAATCAGGGCCTTTTTAATTGGATATTCTAGTGAACAATCTTCTGCGAATCATCGTTGGGAAAAAGTGAATACTTGCCGTACGTCGGCATTCGAACTTTTACCCCCACAAACCCACTAGATCACTAGTGTAAATGTTATGTGGGAGAATTCACTGCTCCCCCTTGTAGACCGTTTTTGATGTGGAAAGCCTTGTTAAAGATTATATCTCCACATTTCACTACAAATTGTTTACCCATTATCATATCGTAGATAATGTATAATAAATATTCGGGCATACCTAGATTTGATAACTTATATACCAGCCCTTCTAACCATACGGTGTCGAAAGCCTTTTCAAAGTCAACCAAACAGGTCCCTGTGCATTGTCTCATCGCCTTGTTCCACTGTATGTCGGAAACAAGTTTTGTCGCAGCATGAACTATATCATGTTGCGATCGAAAACCAAACTGGTTGTTCGGAATAATACCATCTTCCTCACACCAGTTAGTCAATGCTTTATTTATAATTTTCTCGAATACCTTGCTGATGTTCGGAAGAAAACTAATCGAGCGATTGCTTCTGTGTTTTCCCTTTTTAGGGATGGGATGGACTACTGCAGATTTCCACTGGGTTGTATAATATGCATTGGCGCAAGACTAATGACCTTGCCCAGAAAAAAACAAATCATTTTGGAAAATTTAACAAGCCTCAGGACTTGCTAAATAAGGCCAAGGCCGGTTCCCGGTTGCAGTGCCGATGATGATGATGATGATGGATAATATGCATTATTTAGAGCGTTATTGAACGAAATAGTGTAAATCTTAACTACTTGCAGAGGTAAATGCTTTGGAACAATGTTTGGAATACTATCTATTCCAGAAGATTTTTTGTTCGTAATGGATCTAGGAATGTCCATCAGTTAATCCTTGTGTACAAATATACTAGTATTTAGATTTCTAAGTGGGGAATCCGCTCTATTATTTTCACTAAAAAACGTGAAACTTTGACTTAAGAGACGCCAATTGTTAAGTTCATTGCGTAGCGAAATATGTTTTTGGAGAGCCCTATTTTCCAGGTCAAGGTTAGAATGAGCTGATTCGTTCAATCTACACACTGCTTCTAAACAAGCACCAATTGAGTTCGCCTTTTTGTGCGGATCCTCGACTATTATGAACTCTTCGTTAGAGTTGATGTGTTCCGGGCTAAGTCCTGCGTTCAGCAGAGTTTGACCATTCTCGGGAGTCCGCGGAACTCGCAGACATGGGGTGTCATTATAATTTTTCCTTCGAAAGAATTTATTTATTTGAGGGTTTGTTTTAACAGTTTTGCATGTCAACGCACCCAATTTGATGTGACCCTTTGTCTCCATGAAACTGATGCAGATAAGAGGTACTTTCTCCTTTTTTTAACTGCTGAGATGTTTCCTGCTGTTTTTTTTTTTTTTTTTATTAGACTTCTCTCGGGAGAGGCGAACCTATCGCATCGAGTGGGCGTCCCGAGATGCCATCAAATAACTGTTGCAGTTCTTTTTGAACAGTTGCAGGTTGTAACGCTCCGGGAACACTCGCGTGGGAAGGGAGCTCCACAGCTTCCCCGCTCTGTAACGGAACGAGTTCTGATACAGGGATGTTCGCGCTGTCGGGAGATGAACCACAAACGGATGCGATCCGTCGTTGATGGAGTTCCTGCTGTTGTTGTGGATGTGATTCCTGCTGTTGAGTTTCCTTATCTTGTCGTGTTTTCTTTGCCTTGCTGTTGTCTTTGTTCTTGCTGTTGTCGTTGTACCATTTTCGTTTTTCGCTCGTTCTGGCTTAGGTTGTTTTTTAGTTTAACAACTTCCTCCATTTGTTTATCCGGTTGTTGTTTTTTAAGACTAATCTCATAGATAAGCCTGTTGAGGTCCTCGATCTGATTGCTAGCGTCTGCATTTGTTTCGCTGACAGCTAGTTCTTGGTATTGGTTTCCAGCCCCTGAGTACTGGGCACCATGGACGTTGTCTTAGTCGTCGCTATTGACAATCAACGTGTCTATATCCTTATTTTCATTTTGAATTGTCTTTTAACCAACTTCCTTTCCTGTATGTCCGATTTGATCAAAACACTAAAAACATTGCATATGTCAAGTTGTTTGTTCGTTAGCTCACATATTTTACAGTTTCTAATTGACAACCAAATCGAACAATCAACACAACAGCAAGGGTATATTTTATATTCTTATTGTATACACAGCAACCATAAACACTCCCAATTAAAATTAGAACCATGTGTTCGTTTACCACGCATTGAATTAAATTCACTAAATTCCCAAAACGAATGAAGATCATGCAATACGCGACTTCGGACACTTTTGTGTCCAACATTTAACCGGATTCTAACTTCAATTCCCAGAAATTAATTCCATATGAAGCGCACGACAAATTTGATTGGCCCTCTTGGAGTTTTTATACTCTTAGTTTTTTTTTTTTTTTTTTTTTTTTTTTTTGACAAAAACAAAAACGGGTTTCGAATTAGTCTCTAGGTTGCCGTCCGACGTGGTGTAGACCGGCAACTCAAAGTATAAAATCTAATTAAAATTTGAAAAAAGAGTTTTAGATTAATCAACGAATTGGTCGCCCATAAAATATAAGTAATTTAAATTGTTCGTTATTATTAAATTCGTTATTCTTAATCGTTATCTTCATTATAGTTCTCAAGCATTTTCCTTTAATATTTACACTAAGCACAATAAACTCTTGAAATGTGTCCATAAATTCGAAATTTTACTAATCAGATCCTTTTCCCATTCAAACTCATTCGTGCATTGCCAACAAGAGGGAAACGTCTTTGCTCCTTCATACGGGGAATACATTGCACTTTCTATGAACCCCTTGAGCATCAGCGGGAATTGTTCGTACACCTGTGATAAAAATTTCACTTCTAGGTATACGTGGGTGCATTTACTCCTGGTGTCAGGTTCGTAAATGGAACGGCATCCATTTATTTGTTACGCGAGGGCAGAAATGTCTTCCTTCCACTTTCCTGTGTTCATGTGTCTTAGACTGTTTGTTGCTTGTTGTTGCTCAGTCTGTTGATACTACTTTTCTCGTGTGGCCACCAACGTTTCTCACCATTCTCAATCATCCTTTTAGCCGTAAGCTGAAAGCTGTCTCTGCTTGAGTTCTTTTCTATGTGCATTTTGATGGAACGCAATAAAACGTTCCTTAAGATGTGCACCCATCACAGAGTCCTCATCGTCAAGTGGAAAACCACCTGTCTGAGGACTGCACGGCATACGGTACACGAAAGATCTGAAATACTCAAGAGAACGACGAACCAACCACATAACATTTAAGCAAAGGATTTCAAAGGAGGAAATGACAACTGTGTGTCCTTTTTTCGTATTGTTTTGTTAAAATAAAAAAGACCAAAATAAAACAATATATCCTCTTGGTTGTGTGTGATAAGTCCTTTTGTCCTTTTGATTTCATTTCGTTTTCTGTCGTTTCCAGACTTCTTTTTCTTCTGTTTTACTCTTTGTTTCTCCATAAGTTCATCCTTTTCACAGTAAAGATTAAGATACCTTTTCATTCCATATCATGTGTAGTTTTCAAAAGGACAAATTTGCTCTATTGCAACTGTTGGGGTATTTGAGAAAGGAAAAGTCTTAAGACATCACAGCGCACTGATCTATGTTGCGTCTCTTTGAGCCAAATGAAAATGGAGAATCCTGCAAAACATACTGCAATTCTTTTTTGCAAGCAACAACGACGGACTTTCCAAAGTACTATCAATTTGGAAGGTTTTACTGAGGCTGATTTAGAGTACATTTTGATTTGGACAAATTGGTCGATAAATTGAATTATCATCACTCTGAGTGCTCCCTCCTTTTCTAGGTAAGAGGCGAAACGATAAGTTCATTGAAGTCTTCCGTTAACTGAATTTAATTCAAGAGCAACAGCTATTCCCGACAATTGTGGAACAATAGATTTGCCATTGAAATGTGAGGTGAATTAAAGTATAAGTTGAAAATGACGAATAATTGATTGGTATGAGGTGGTGAAGTGGTTTTGGACCAGGTAGTTTGAAATGATTTAGTATTTTAGAAGTTTTTTCTTCTGAGTTCTTGCAAAACTTCTAAAATTAAGTTTCCCAGGAAAACATGTGATGGAAGAACTTGTACTTGAGGCGTTACATACTTGGGTCGAATTAGCAGTAAAAAGCCAAATCAGAACAATGAGTAAATCTTGTATTTGGTCCCATTGAGCATTCATCGAACACATATAGAATTGTTGGGAAAGTAATGTTCCGTTAAAAAAAAAAAAATGACGACAGTTTTTAATTGCTTAATTCACTAGTGAATTTATAGTATAGAAAGCGCAAATAAACTAGGAAATACTTCAATATATTTTGAAAGATTGTTTTGATAAAGATGAACATACAACGGTTGAAAAATGTGAGTGGTGTTGATGGTCCTGATACTGTCACAGGCAGTTAGTGACAATAAGTCGACAACTTTCTCTCATAGGAAAGGTATAGAAACTCGATAAGTGGGTACCCCATCAACTGAATGAGTCGAAAAACGACGGCGGCTGGAAATTTGTACATCGCTTAGATTAATATTAAGTACCCTGTCATGAAAAATGGATTCTGTATGATAACCGTAAAAGACCCGGCCAGTGGTTGGATGCAGGTGAAAAACCAAAACACACCCCCAAGCCCGTTCTTCAAACAAAAAAAGTTATGGTGACAATTTGGTGGACATCAAAAGGACCAATCCACTTTTCATTTCTTCAACCAGGAGAAACGATAGACGCTATGAAATATTGTGAGGAAATGGACATATTCCATGCCAATTTGGTTAAAAAGCAACCTGCGTTGATCAATAGGCACGACCCGGTCGTTTTGTGGGGGGTTTCTCTATTCTACATGAGAAACAACCCACAATTCCAACGAACATTTCCTACCTAATTTCGACCGCCTTTCAGCGCGTCAAATCAACCCCATTCCCCCCTACTTACCTGTTCACCTGCAAAGCATGTTTCCACCAAGGACACATAGCTAAACTCATTGTACCACGCAGACAATGCATAAATGAGTTTAGCTTACCTTTTTTGCCATACGGCAACTCGTGTCCATGTAGATTAGCGACAACCAGATCCAGCCGGACAAAGTTGTCGTATCATTGCGAATCCGCTTGGGAAATTTATCAGCACATTCGATTGAATCACGTGATAATATTTCCCTAGCGTTACTTCGGTTTTTCTCCAGACACTTCATTCGCTGGGGATCAATGTTCTCTTTTTGCAGGTGAATATCATCAGCTCAATTCCCCTCTCTTTCTCAGTTCTGTCTTCGTATGGATCAATGTACACTGAACTCACCATACTACCGAATCAGGTCAACGGGTTCCGCTCAGAACTACATTGATTCATGCACATGCAACCAAATCCACCCCTAGGATAATCGTACATCGTGTTTCTGTTCTCTTATTGTCCCGCTCTCTTCGATCATCAGATTACCGATGTAACCTACCACACATCGAAGGACGTGGCAATGAGAGAGCAGAAGTATGTTATCTTTTGGTGGTATCCAATTTCTTCCCTCTTCAAAGCAGTCGATTAAGAAGATTCACAGGAGGAGGTCGTTACGCTAACCATCGCCGCGTGTGCATACTTATGCACACGCTCGTCCGCGAAGATTCCCTAATATAACTAAATGAACAGTCGGAAATCGGAGACCTTCTAACGAAACAGAAGAAGTGTAAAGTTATAGTGATTTAAATCGTACATATACCGCGATGAAAAATGGTGAATGTATACGGTGCTAGTGTAATTGCATTATTACTAACTGTTTTAATTAGTTGCAATTTTTGTGAAGCCCTGGAAATTAAACAAACGTATTTACATTTGAAAAACGCTGCTTTGGAGTCGTACTCCGAAGTATTACTGCGGGAAAGGCGGCAAACAAATTTAAAAACACAATACGAGAGTGTTCAACAAAATTCAACTGACCAGAATTCATCCATCCACAATATTACAAGTGTCGATGTCAAACAAGAACCACCAGGTGTCCATGAAGTGACACCATCAACTTTAGATGCATCCGTCGTTGTCCCAATGGTAGCATCTGAGAGACCACTTCTAGGAGTAAATGGAACAGGCCAGCGAAAAGATTATGGAGATAGATGTTCATATACCCCCACAGTGGTGAACCCGAAAAAACAGTCGCTAACCATCACCCAAACGGAGCACACGTCTCCTGAGTCGATATTCACCACCGAGAGCAAAAGGTCGCGTCGCGTCGAAGATCATGATAATTGATTATCAATTACAATAAATTTCCGCAAAAAAAAAACGTATTTTCAATCGGAGCGAATAAACACTGTAACGCGAATTTATAAAAGGATATTAAATAAAGAAAAAAATAAATGTGACATCTAACAAACAAATTCAGTTAAGCGTGTGTGATTATTTCAAATTGAAAGCAAATATATTGGGTTTTATATTTAAGAGTTAACCGCAGAACTACTTTCTAATTGTCGGGGGTGTACTGTGAATTCTGTGCCATACGTAGGCAGCATACATCAACCCCCACAGTTTTGCATGACAATGCTAGACCCAATACCTCACAAGTAATGGTGCAAAAACGATTGCAGTTGCGATTTGAAATTCTTCCGCATCCATCATACGGACTACCATCTTCTCCGCAATTTAGATTGATTTTGCCGGCAGAAGGTCTTGTACACCACATGGAGAACCAACCCTCACCTTAATCCAACTCCCCTTTCAAAACCTGCAATACACACCTTCGCAACCATGCAAAATTTGCAAGTGCATCCATACCGAACTTGCAAGAATCCATCTCCCAATCTGCAATGAAAGGCATTTCCCAAAACTTACAACAGAAACAATTCAATAGAAACCATTCTAAATCATCTCCCTCAATTACATCACCCCACATATAATTTTTCCCAAAACCCCTTCGGTCAATTCTTTACTCAAGTCATATTCTTTCCTTGCGACCAAGGAATCTTAATTTCCCTGGAAATCCATATGCTGTAATAAAACGCATATTAAAACCTACGACGGAATATTAATCATCACCACCAGCTATACCGAGCCGCATACATTTTTCCTAAAAACCACCTCGGTTAACTTCCTATTTAAATTATATCCCCGCTTGCAACCAAGCAATCCCAATTTCCTCCGAACACCATTTCGGTTCCTATTCTACCTAAAATTTGTAAAACCACTTCAATTCCCTACAATCAAACGGCATGCATTTTCCCCCAAAACTACTTCGGTTCATTTCCTCCTTAAACTATACTTCTCGCTTGCAACCAAGCGGCAGATAATTTTCCGCGAAACAACCATCGCAACGACCATCACCCGCATTCCGTTGTCTACCCAACAACTCATGCCCATATTCGGTCGCATTTCCAAACAAATTTCCTCGTATACATAGCGCCAGAGGAATTTGACTCAGCCGTACAGCAATGATTCTCCGAAACTAAATCCACTCTGCAAGCATAGCGACCCCTTTCAAAGTTCCTAGAAAATGGCAGTGAGTTGATTTAGCTATGACTCCACTGCCACGACGCGACGAACTTTTTCTCGCTAACCATCCGCCAAACGGCGCACAAGCAACATAATCGAGTCACAACCACGGTCGAGCGCACATCGCTCTCCAAGCCAACTCCAAGTCGAGATCCAACCACCGCCAGGGCCACCCCACCACCTGCAGGCATTTTGTTTAGTTTCAAATGTTTTCATTCGATCCACTCAGTCGGTGTTGACGTAGTGTATTTCGGGAGTACGTTGTCAGGACGTGACGTGCATGTTGGACACCTTATGTTTGGCAATTCTCGCGTATCAAGCAGCCTTTTGTAGTATAGTGCGGCGCAACTCGGGTCACTGTTAGGAGCATGCGGATTTACCCAACCACCAGATGCCGAAAGTCGTGAAGTGTCTCGAGACGTTATTTTCGAAGGTCCTCATTCGTCGTTAATTGAATTCAATTTGCAAGACTTCGCTTCGGGAATCAAACCAAAATTAACTGCTCTTGGAACCGTGGTTAAGTGAAATAAACTTAAATAAAAGGGGAAATTAATCAATAAACAGATATTTAAGGGAAAATCAAAAGAAATTCGTATACGATATGTTCTTAATAATAGGTATAGACAATCTTCATTCATTTGAAACATGACAATTTAAGTGAAGACAAAATAAAAGGAAAAACATTAACATTAAAACTAAACCAACGTGTTTTCTTTCGTGCCCGATTCCCTCTGGTGAACAGTTTTCTTTTGTTGTCGCGGTGAAACAATCGGAGTGTTCACGAGAAGTTGTGGGACGAGAGAGAACTCGCACCCATGCCGGTGCCACGACTCGTTCGCCACAGTCTTCCGGAACCGAGCAGAGGTCATAAAAGCCTTTAAAGATTTCATTGCCTCAAAAAGTCAACACTTCTACGAAAAAGGAATATTTGACCTTGTATCACATTGGCAGAATATCATAGATGACCACGGGTCCTATTTTGATTGAATAAAAATTTACGAAAAAATATATAGAATCGGACATTGCATGTGGTACAACCCAATGTAATGTAATGACAAATTCCGGGAGCTTGGTTGGGAAATTTAGATGAATTCGCCTTGTAGTCGGAACTCATAACCAAGCATATATCATCCTATATTATCACAAAAAAAAAAAACGTCTCCAATGATAAGAAATTCGAGCTAAAACCAAATAGTCAAGTTTCCACCCGTAAGGACGAAGGATTCTTGGAGAAGTTCTGTTAAAAATGGCAATAAGTTACAGAACAAAATGATGTCTATTTGACACCAAATTGAAAAATACAAACTAGGTAAAATAAAGCTGCGAAATAAACATATAATAATGGATTTGTTTTTCTCCAACTAAAATGTGATTGCTCGAAGAGAAAAATTAATTCAACTGTCAAGAACTGAATTAACCTATACAAATGCTATCCATAGACAACCTATCTATGTTGAAATTTGTCGGAATTCATCTTTGGCGACAGAGGTAGATCTGTGTTTTAGACGTATTAGATTCTGCTCGACTAGATAACGTCCATTAGTATATTTTATTGAGACAGGACTTCAATGAGTTGTGCATAGCTTGTCGAGTGATAATGGGGCTCAAAAGGGGTGGTTGAACATGTTGGAATGAGTAAGTGAAAATCAACGTCGTGCCATCAGAAAACGGATCTAATGGATTATGAGTATTGTACAAGAACATCATCATCGTCATCGGCACTACAACCGGGATCCGCTCTTGGCTTTATTTAGCTAATCTCTCCACCGGTCACGATATCGAGCCGATGCCATCCAGATTGACACTCCCAGGTTCTCGGCATTCTGGTCTACGCCATCCCTCCATCACAGGTAAGCATTGTCGCGCCGTCTCCCTCCATACAACCTGCTACAAAGGACTTTCCGAGCAGGCTCCTCTTCGCTCATTCGCGCTAGGTGTCCCGCCCACTGGAGTCTACCGATCTTGATTTTTCTTACAACATTAGGTTCAAGGTAGAACACGTACAACTCATGGTTGTAGTACTCACCGGAATCGTCCTCCTCCCCATACTGGGCCAACAGTTCTCCTTAAGACCTTCCTCTGGAAGAGTTCAGAGTGCCTTACATTGAGGACCCAGGTCTCGGATTCATACATGAGTACTGGTAAGATCATGGTCTTGTGCAGTAGTAGCTTGGATGTTCTGCATAACTTTCGAGATTTAAAGAGCATTGATAGACCATATTAGGCTTTGTTGGATTTGATCAGCCGTTCACGAATTTCTTCTTCCATAATGTTATCGGCTAATACTATTGACCCAGGGTAGTTAAAGGATTGCACTACTTCAAATTCGTGCTCCACTACCCTGATAGTTTGACCAACGTTAGGTCTTCTCTTCGCAGAAGTTTCCACCATGTATTTAGTTTTCCCCTCTTTAGTATCCAGTTTTTGTGCCGCCTGCTCGATCTGGATGAAGGAGTCCTGTACAGCCGAATCGGACCTACCGATGATGTCGATGTCATATGCGTAGGCAAGTATCTGGCAGGACTTGGTGACTATAGTCCCTCTGTTTGTAATTCCAGAGTCGCGAATTGCTTTTCCCAACGACTGGTTGAAGAGGAGGCAGGCCAGATCTTCCCGACCGACTATCGGGGTACATTAAAGATGTTTATTGGTTTGGACAGCAATCCCGCTATTTTTACTTGACTAGTTACGTTGGTCA
Source organism: Microdon myrmicae (assembly GCA_963931805.1). Classification (NCBI taxonomy): domain Eukaryota; kingdom Metazoa; phylum Arthropoda; class Insecta; order Diptera; family Syrphidae; genus Microdon; species Microdon myrmicae. Next base: position 123,549,472 of record OZ007499.1, read on the forward strand.
TGGTCAACTTGCAAAGTCGTATCAATTTGTTTGGAATGCCGAACTCTCTCACGGAATTATATAGTTCTGCCCTCGCCATGCTCTCGTCGGCGGCCTTAAAGTCTTTAAATAGATGATATAGTGGGATCATAAATTCCAGACATTTTTCAATCCCATGTCCAGGGGTGAAAACTTGATCAATCGCTGATTTTCCTGGGATGAAGCCACGCTGATATTGACCACTAATGACTTTAGCGTATGGGGCTACCCTATCTTGTAGGATAGAGGAGAGTATCTTCAAGGTACTCAGCAATGTTATTATGTATGGGGCAAACTATTCCACGTACCAATCTTCCGGCATCTCCTCTTGCTCCCATATGTGTACCTCGATCTCATGAATTGCCTCATGTAACGCTGTCCCTCCTTGTTTGACCAGGTCAACTGGTTTCCCATCAGCTCCTGGGGCTTTATATGATTTGAGCTGTCTCATGGCACTTAATATTTCCTCAATACTTGGTGGCGGTAGCAATTGGTCTTGATCTTGCATTGGTGGATCCCCCAATTCTTCTGTGAGCTGACCATTTACCAATTCATTGAGTGCACTTCCCATCGCTCCAGAGTGTCTTCAGGATCGGTGATTAGATAACCCTCTTTATCCCTGCAGTAAGTGCAGCGTGGTGTGTACCGCGTCATGGTGCGGATTATTTGGTAGAACTTCCGCGCCTGGTGCGGACCTCGATCTCTACTTTTCTCTATTTCACAGACAAGGATTTTTCGCAGGCACTTTTCTTTTGTCTGTGAAGCCTTTTTTCTCTCTCTTTGTATTTCCGTACACGCTGCATTGCCCGGTATGTATCATTCTTACGTTCAATCGCTAGTTGGCACTCATCATCAAACCAGTCGCTTCGATCTGTACGACTACTACGCCCGGCATTCTGGCCCAAGGACTTACTCTCCCTCCATGGAGCTCTTCGAAGGTGAGTCCCAACGCATGACCAAAGGTGTTGCTGGTGTTCTCATTGCGTAAGGCAGCCGTGTTAATTCGAACCTGACCCGCGGATGCAATACGTCTCAACGCAACGACCAAGTTCTTTGATGCTGCCAGTTCGATGACTCGTAGTCGATTGTCATTAGTGATCTCATGCAAACTATGGGAACCTGCGTAGTGCCTGAAAACCGGGTCCCGACCTATTTTTGCATTCAAATCACCAAGAACGATTTTCACATCGTATCTTGGGCAGACATTGAGGGCCCGTACGACGTTCTCGTAGTATTCTTCTTTTTCGTCGTCAGGGGACTCGTCTGTAGGTCCGTGAACGTTTACGTATGTTCTTAAACTTGTGTCGCACGCGAAGAGTGCAGATCCTTTCGTTTATTGCATTAAAGCCGATGATGGCAGGCTTCATGTTTTGGCTGACTAGAAAGTCTACCCCGAGCACATGGTGTTTTGCATGACAGCATGAATAAATGTCATACTCGTTTCTTTGAATAACACCACTTGTAATGCTGTTATGTCAGCCTTATATTCGGACAGGGCATCGGCTAGCTGCTGTGCAGTTCGTACTCTGTATAGTGAGCGGACGTTCCATGAGAAAATTCTCAAATCGTTTAGCCATTTTCGTTTCCGTGGTCGTCGTCGTGTATCCGGTCCATATTCGAGGCTTGTTAAATTTTCCTTAATAATTTGTTTTTCAGGGCAAGGTTATTAGCCTTGCGTCAACCTCAGGATGCTTTTAAGGTTTTTTTTTTACCACCAGGAGAAAATTTTTTTATAGATCCTATGTTTTTCGTTGTGGATTTGTTAAAACAAATTTAATTACTCGCGCACTGGCAATTAATCCAGTTGGTATGTGTTAATTGAATGTAATCTTTTAAACCCGATATCGATCAAACTCATATGCGTCGGTCGTCTTGGCGACAAAGCTATAATGAAATGTTTGGTTGTATATAGTTCAGAATTGTGTCCAATTGCAATTATCTAACAACGTGATCTCGTCGGCGGGTTGAGCAATTTTTGTCATTTGAATCTTAGAGCCCATAAAGTCTAGACTCCGCCTTCGCGACGGAGCAACGATAAAACAGAACGTACAAAATTATATTCGTATGGCAAATAAGTAGCTGTAATTAGCTACATTCATTAGTCCTTGCTGTCTTCTGCTTTGTTGTTGGCCCTTCGTTTAAAACGCTGCTCCTTTAGCTGAGCTGGGAGACCAAATAACTCTCGATGTGTACTTTCACAATGGCCTCTTCTACCTTAATCTATGAATCCTAAATTTTCGATGGTAATGTCCTATGGGTCCTTACGAACCATTGACATTGTGCAGAAGGTCATTTAGTCCTTATATTTATACGGCATTTGGGTATACGACCGCAGCCGACGTGTCATGTGGATAATTGCTGTGCTATGCTGCTTCACATACACCACCATCCTTTATCTTAAAAAAAAAGAAAACCAACCATACAGTAAAACAAAAAAAAGGAAACGCACACAACTTATCATTTGTGCTCTTGGTTGTTAACATAATTATGTCTGGGTTAGGTTGCGCATGAATTGAGGTTTTCAATTTTGTTTGGACAAGCTGCGTTGGCACTTGGGGGTGTCATTATCCTGGATGTGAGATTTGCTCTGGTCGTCGTCATTATTTTAATTTACTGCGTCATCAGGGTTTCATTAAAAATTGAATGAAACCCGTGAAAAACGAAATGAAATACACCGGCTCTTCCGGCCATTATCCTTCAAAACAACATTCCTGGAGTTATCACCTGAAATGCCATTTAACCCTCATAAACCGTACATAAATTAGATGTTAAAACGTAAATAATGAAATCAATTAGACGGAACTCACGCCTCCAGAGGGCTTGGGTGTGATAGCGAACATTCGGACGAGCGTTCAATAGGCGTAACAAATGAAGTCGACCCGTCGACCGGTGATATCAATCAGCGGGTTTTGTGGAAGTGTTTGCAATCCATTAAATCGCTAACCACTACTTCTACCGGGACGGTAGGACCACCGCATTCATATAAAAGCTTCAGTCATCCTCACTTCGGTCTGACGTGGAGGAGGACGATGTGGGTGTGCTTTATCCCTATCCTTTTCAAGTTGGAATTTTGATTTCATGGTTTTAACAAAAATTCCTCTCAAATTAGCACATTTTTCAATTTTGACGCATTTACTTACAAGTCCCTTTTCACGGTTATCTGGGTTCAAAACTTCGGCTTGGCAAGTTGGTAAAATTTTCAGGTAAGATTAACTACGGGCAACCATTAGGAGGTCTTCCATGACCAGCGTTATTATTGTGATAAATTTATTCCAATGCGAAAAACCTAAAAAATAAGTAAATGTGGTAAAGGAATATTCTCTTGCTAATGTTGTGCTGATTGCAAGGATAATGTCGGACCGGGTTGAAATATTTTCACCGTTAAATTTCGATCTTTTTTTTTGATTGTGACTACAGTTTGGGTAGCACAAAAAACAGTGATGAACATAATGACCGGACATTAGTAAAATCCCCTGAGGATAACCTTATAATTGAATTTATTTTTTCACACGGAAGTTTATGGGAGATAATTCCTGTTGTGGAAAGTTAAGTGGTGCAAACGTGGTTTTTCATTCATATTGTACTGGTTTTTTTTTTAATAACAATCTACGTGCGAATTTAGCGAACTAAAAATATTTCCATAAAAACGGTTTTATGAACTTCACTATTAAAATAAAACAACATGTCATCATCATCATCATCATCGGCACTACAACCGGGATCCGGTCTTGGCCTTATTTAGCAAGTCTCGCGGCTTGTTAAATGTTCCAAAATAATTTATTTTTACGGGCAAGATTATTAGCCTTGCGCCATAAAACAACATGTAGAAGATTTTAATTAAATCACTTAGGTGTTAAATTTTTTTTCTTCCAAGAATTCGTTATGTGTAATGTTTAAATATAGACCTGGCCACAATAAATAATAAAGCATTAATTCTGAATGGTGTTCAATTATGAAATGCTAATTAACTGAAACAACTGCACATCCAACCTGGATGAGGATTCATTTATCAGTCGTTACCAACACGTCAAAGAGATAAGACGTATACCTGACAACAGGAGAAAGCAAAAGAAAAGAAAACAAAAAAAAAAAAAAAAAAAATTCGTCGCGCGAGTGTAAGTGAAAAGTGTGGATTACACAGTGTGGCGGCCAGTGAGAGCGGTTGTTTAAAAAATAAAAAAAAGAATAAAAAAATAAAAAATCATGGGAACAAACAAAGTGCTAAAGAGCTCGTCGCCTTTCATGAAAAGGGGCCAGGCAGACCTGAAAGCGATGACACGGAGCCGACTCGAGCGACAGCTTTGTTTATAACAAAGCGGCACAAGCCAAATTCAGACGGCGAAAAAAAATACAAAAGGAAAGAAAAACGAATACACAGGCGCAGGCAACAAATTCAACGAATTGGTTGACCTTGACCCAAGTGAAATCGAATTACCTGCTGAGGAAGAAAACAAGAGCACAGGTACTGCAACAGATCCGGCGGAATTAGAAAAACTCCTTGCGGATATTGACACAAAAAAAAAAAAGGAATTCAATAAACAAAGAGAAGCAATCCTCAAATTAAAAGACCTGGTGCAGCAACAACAAAGCCAAGAAAATACAACAGCACAACGGAAAAATCAGAAACAACATCAGGAAGCAAACAAAAGGCAGCAAACAAAGGAGATGCAGAAGCAGCAAACAAACCAGCACATCGTAACCAACAAAAAGGAAAAGGCGCCGCCTATAATACTTACGTCCATGGAAACAAAGGACGTTATAAAATTAGGTGAGTTAACTTGCAAAAATTTCAAAACAAAAAAAGTTAATAATTCTAAAATAAAATTAATGTGCGATGATGTTGAAGGTTATCGCAAAGTAATGACTGCTTTGGGTAGGACAAAAAGCGAGTACTACACGTACACCCCGAAATCGGAGAAAATAATCCCCATGCTCCTAAAAGGCGTTGATTCATGTTTTTCCCCTGAGGAGGTATTAGAGGAATTAAAAAATGTCGAAACCGAAAATTTAAAATTTACAGGTGTCAAACCCTCCTCTACCGCCAACTCCAGAAAACGCAATCGCAAATTGCCTTTCTTTATTGTATCACTGAGTCCCAACAGTAAAGTTGATGCTCTCCGATACATCAAACACCTCAACCACCAAACAATAAGTTGGGAAAAAATTAGAAAAATCGATCGCGTATTGCAGTGTATGCGTTGTAAACGCTTCGGGCACGCGGCATCAAACTGCCACATGCAATTCAGGTGCGTAAAGTGCCTCTCCGACCACACCATTGGTGAATGCCCCTTGGGCAAGGAACAGCTTCCAGATAGGAAAACACTGTCCTGTGTCCTCTGTAAAAATACAGGTCACACTGCTAATTTTAGAGGATGTCCTAAATTTCAACAAATGAAATTAAAATTGGAATCCAAAAAGAAACAAGTTGAAGAAGAGAAAATGAAAACTCGTTCTTACAACAATTTCGTGGCTCCTTGTGTGTCATATGCACAAATGGCCGGTGGTCCTAAGCAGCCAGCATCCATGGAACATACACATAGTGATGGAAGGATGCCTGCGCCAGAGGCACACTCAGAAATAATAACAATGTTATTAACCATGCAACGACAATTTGCCGAATTTGAAAAAACACTGACTGAACAAAGAGCACGAATAGATACTCTCTATTCAACCCTGTTCTCAAATAACTCTCCACATGAAAATCTTCAACCCTCCGTCTGAACTTAACCTAAAAATTATAGCTGTGAATGTAAATTCACGAATCCACATCGAAATTTCGATCGATAATTTAGGCAATCTGCTCCAAGTCGAATGCCCAGATGTGCTCTTGGCTAGCGAAACAAAGCTAAACCAAATACACAAAATGGGCTACAAAAATTATAACATAATTAGACGAGATCGACCACACTCTACTCGAGGGGGTGGGGTCGCTATCTTAGTTAAGAAAGGTCTTCACCATAAGGTCGTTTACAGCACGGAAGTACACAAATTCCAGGTGCTAGAGACATGCATTATAGACATTCCGCTAAAAAGTCAAAGGCATTTATATATAGTCGCTGCTTACGCTCCTGAATCTGTTCAAGGTACTCAATTTATCAGTGAAATCGATACGCTTTTCCGAAGTCTCAAGTTAGATTTGGAAAACAATTACTTTTTAATGGCAGGTGATTTTAACGCCAACCACAGTGCCTGGGGCAATCTAACCTCGAACACCAGAGGCAATGCCTTGTTTGATTGGTGGCAAACAAATGCGATCGAGCATAAACTAGAATTGTACGCTACAAGTACACCGTCTTATCCAAGAGGTAACTCCTTCCTGGATTTACTTATGACAGATGATCGAATTCAGTTACCAGATACCGAGGTAACTACTCGAAATTGTCTTCGCACAATTGAGTACGATAGCGATCATTACGGACTTTGAGCCGTAATACACGTGCCAAACGAGTACCATCTACTTGAGCAGTACGACCAAGTACACTCTTTCGATTTCCGAAAAGCACATTGGTCGCGTTTCGATCGCATAGTAAAAAGAGAAATACGCAACATTGGCATAGACCCACCGACTAATAGAAACCTTCGTAATGATGAAATCGATCATTACCTCCTAACTATGAACGATATTGTTACTAACACAATGAATCGTTCCATCCCCAAAGTAGCTCATATGGATGGCTATACCCACCGATACAGAAATGCAACTATCGATGCTTTGTATAGGCAAAAGAGCACCCTGCTCTCAAAGCTGAAATTGTGCTATAGGCAGTTCAGTAACCCAAATAGCAATGAAATCAAAACAATCAAGTCCTTGATTAAAAATCTTCAAAAACTGCTCCGGGATAATTACCGAGCAGTAATAAATGAGGAGTGGAGCAACAGAATTCGAGCTGTCCAAGCAAACGGACCGAACATGTTTTCACAAATCAAGAAAATATGTCGAAGAAAAGATCACAATGACATTCCCTGTCTCCGAATTCCACGGATTCCCGAGAGTTGTCAGATAATGCTGAACGCAGGACTCACCTTAGAGCACATCAACTCCAGTGATGAAGTAATAGTAGTCGAAGATCCGCAAAAGAAAGCGAATTCAATTGGAGCCTGTTTCGAAGCAGTGTACAGAGTTAACGACTCAGTTCATGCTAACACTGAAATTGAAAGCAATGCCCGTCAAAGACATTGCTCGCTGCGCAATCAACTTCATAACTGGCGATCCGAAAACCATAGTTTCATCACATTCGGCGAAAATAATAGAGCGGATTCTCCCGTCAGAAATGAAAATTCAAATATGTTTGTGCGCAAGGATGAACTTAGAAACATACTTTACTCAATAAAAAATGATTTCTTATTTATCTTATCTGGAATAGATAGCATTCCAAATGTGGTTCTAAGGCATTTGCCTCGCGAAGCAGTAAACATATACACTACTTTGTTTAACAACGCTCTAAACAATGCACCCTATCCAACCCATTGGAAGACTGCAGTAGTCCACCCTATCCCCAAAAAGGGTAAGGAGAAGAGCAATCCAGCTAATCTGCGCTCGATCAGCCTGCTTCCCAACATCAGCAAGGTCTTCGAAAAAATTATAAACAAAGCACTGATAGGTTGGTGTGATGAAAACGATATCATCCCCAACAACCAGTTTGGCTTTCGAGCGCGACATGATACAGTTCATGCAGCGACGAAACTTGTTTCCTATATACAGTGGAACAAGGCAAAGCGACAATGTACAGGCGCCTGCTTGGTTGACTTTGAAAAGGCTTTCGACACCGTATGGTTAGAAGGACTTGTCTATAAGTTAACAAACCTGGGTATGCCGCAATATCTGCTATACATTATTTATGATATGATAATAGACAAACATTTAGTGGTGAAATGCGGGGACATACTCTCTAACAAGACCTTCCAAATTAAAAATGGCTTACAGCAGGGAGCTGTGAATTCTCCCATTCTATTCAATATTTACACTAGTGATCTAGTGAGTTCTCTCGAAAACGCCATTGCGTACGCCGATGACATAGTGGTGTACAGAACAGGAGGAAAAATAGACGACATCAATAGGCACCTTCAAGATGACTTCAACAAAATAAAACAATTTTGCGACGACTGGAAATTAAAAATTAATTTCCAGAAAACCGAGACTATTCTTTTCAGAACGCCCCTATCCAGGGCATCGAGGGATACAAAATACAACTGGAAACACTTCTCTATTGCAGGTAACAATGACCTTCCACTGCAAGTGAAAACTGTAGTTAGATACCTTGGTATCTGGCTAGACCAGTATTTATATTTTGACAAGCACGTAGCAACGTCCCTCTCCGCAGCTAAAAGCGCATATTCTATGACAAGAAGTCTATTCCGGAGTAGTCTTCTTGACCCCAGAGTCAAAACAATTTCGTACTCGGCATTCATCCGACCAGTTTTGATTTATGGCTGTCCAGTATGGTATAATATATCTCCACTTTATATGGAGAAGTTTCGTGTGTTCGAACGGCAGTGTTTGCGTTCCTGCCTCGGACTTTATAGAACACCAGAGTCGCAATACAAAAAATTCTATCCCAACAAAATCCTGTATAACAAATCAGGGTTAAATAGGATAGACAATTTCATAATTAAAATGATTCGTGGTCACACAGCAAGGGCAATGTGCAGTGACAATAATCTTATCGCGGGAGCATTCTATCCCAATGATATGTATCTGGAGAATACCCTCCAGAATGGGTTTATTCCCCCAGAAGCGTTCCCTTTCTTGGATCAAAAAGGCCTTATCAAGGACGTGCATGGAGTCCCGATTATTTACCTCGCTCTCCGTGGTGCCAGGGACAAACGAATTCTCCATGATAGTGATATCTCCAATGCCCCAGACCGCATGCGTTTTAGCACGGCGATCAGTGAAAGAGATAAATCAGCCAAAGATCGAACATCTCCCAAATGGTGGTGGCTTCTCAACGAGGAGAGGGCTTCACTTCCTCAGATATAGTATGCCTCTCAAGAGCAACGCTCTCCTTCCTCTTGTCCCCCATCCCCTTGTCGTCTATTTATTAAATTGTAATAATAATGTATACATATAGATGTAAACGAGGAGTCCCTCTAATATATGACTTATTTCATATATATATATAAATATATATATATATATAAGAAACAAAAAAAAAAAAAAAAAACGCCGAAAGGCATATATTATGTTGAAGTCCGGCGCCGTGCTTCCTCGGTTGAGGGAAGAGCGGGGACCTTTTATTATTCCTTTTCTTCTTTTTCTTATTTCAATTAAATTGATGTAAAACAAATCAAGTATTAATCTAATTCCGTTCTTCTTTTAGTTACTTATTTCTTGCTTTATTTCTTCTTCATATTTTCGGTCTTTATTTCTCAATTACTTTCTTTCTTCCTTCTTTTTTTAAATTCAAAATCAATCTATAATTTTTTTCGTTCAGAACTATTCGGAAATGAATTTTTTTTTCTATGACTTTTCACATTCATTTGGACGAAAATCCAAGTTGCTATGTTTTCAATAAATCAAAAGGTGCAGGTTATTAAGTGTGCTGTAACTGGTAATATTGTGAATGTTTATGAATGGTATGTATTAAGTGAGAATGTAATATATGTTAAGTGAAGTTTTTTTTTAGGATGTGTTAGGAGATTCAGTGTTAAATTTAATAAGGGTAGTATTCTGGAATACAACATCCCACCCTTCTTCGAGAAAGAAAATTATCCTTGAAGAGAATAATTTTCTAGTAACTATATATTAAATTAAGAAAGACTTGGATTTTCGTTCAATTACAGTACAATGGTTTTCAAAATTAATCTTTATCAAAGGTTACAATAATCAATAAGTTCTTAATACTAGAAAAATATTCTATTTACATTATATATTAACTAAATTTTTTCCAATACTCAAAAAGTTCTTAACACTAGAAAAATAGTCCAAAATAGTCTATTTACATTATATATTAACTAAATTTAAATATTTCTCCTTGGAACCTTTTCTTTTCTTATCTAAAAATCATTATTACTTATTATATTAAATATATAATATTAATATTATTGTTTCAAAATTCTCATTTCCGTATATATATTAATTCCAAAATTTCTAATATATATATTACCAATAAAATTTTCTTTCTTTCCTTTTCCGTTCGAATATATATTAATTCTAAAATTTCCAATATATATTACCTCTAAAATTTTCTTTCTTTCGTCCCCCTCATTAACTTTTTTTTTTTTTTTTTTTTTTTTCATTTCCGTCATTTCCTACAATTGTTAGATTATTTCATATATATTGAATAAAAAAACAAAGGCCATTTGTTATGCGTTTATCTTTTCCTTAAATTTATGGAAAAGTTTCCAAAACCTTTCTGGGCCTATTACTATGATTATTGTATAGAAATGCATAATACCAAAAATCTTCTTAAGAACTGATTTCAAATGTCCTAAATGATTGTGTAACTTTTTATTTTTTTGTATTTTGTGTTTGAATAAATGTTTATTGTTGAAAAAAAGAATTTGTAATGTACTTATATGGTTTTCCTTTTCCGTCCCTATTTTAGTTAAATTATTATTTTCATTATTTATTATTTCGTGTTTGAGTAAGTGTTTGTGTTTGTTTTCGTTGTTTAAAATATTTATTGTTTTCGGCTTAGTGTTGTCATTGTCCATAGCTTTAACTGCTGTCGGAACGTCTACCTTTTCAGTCTTACTCACTGCTGATGGATCGTTTAGTTTCTCAGTCTCATTTACTGATTCGAATAGTTCTTCAGACTTATTAGCTGTTAGAACATCTTGGTTCCCAGTCCTATTTGCTGTTTGAACTATTTCTTCAGTTATATCTGCTGTAGAAACATTTAATCCGTCAGTCTTTGCTGCTGAAAAGATTTGTTCATCAGTATTAGCTGCTGAACTGACTTGGGTTTCGACTTTTATTGCAACTATTGGGTCTTCAGTCTTTAACACTGCTGAATTTTCAGTCTTTGTTGCTGAAGTGCCGTGGTTGTCTATTGGGATAGCCGGAATATTAGGGGTTTCTGTTTGTATATTTTCTGCAGGCTCCGAATTTTCAGTCTTTAATACTGCTGAGTTTTCAGTCTTGGTTGCTGAAGTGTCTGCGTTGTCAATAGGGATATCTGAGATATTAGCGATTTCAGTCTTTAATACTGCTGAAAATTTCGGATTTTCAGTCTGTGTTGCTGAATTGTTTTCCAGAATGGGAGTATGAATCGGAGTCTTTATATTAGGGACAGGGTTATCTTCGTTTATATGGCTTGGTTTATAGGAGTATGTGGGCTCAGGGTAAATTTGGCTAGGAGCTTCATTAAAACGGTCGTTATCTATTTCCAAAGATCTAATGCTGTAAATAGAAAACTTTGGTCTGTCTTCCATCAATTTTGGTTGGCGTCAGGCCTCGTTTTCCGACTCTTGCACCCGAGAAAAGTGAACATTTTGCCGATCGTTTTGTCTATTGGTGGTCCTAGAATTTTCACCAAAACGATTTTCAGAGTTTGTAGGATTATGTCGGAATGGGTTACGCGTTGTTGTACCTTGTTGGTAATTTGTTGAAGCCGATCCATTCCTAGATATCTTGTATCTACACTCATTCTCTGTGTGATTATTCCGTCCACAGAAATTACATACAATGTTATATTCCCTTTTTATGGGTTGTCTATTCGGAAAAAAGTTGGATTGCATGTTCCGATAACATGTGTCCTGTGTATGCCCTGGCTTACCACAGGTTTGGCAGACTATACTATTGAATGTAGGTTTTTCATTGTATTGATATGACCTGGGAGAGTTGTCCATTCGAGCACCATGTGATACTACATGGGCAATCGACTGTTTTAAATTATTTCCCCCATGGACTTTAGCTAGTATCTTTAGCTGTTCGTTCATTAGTCCATCTTCAAATGTTTGTACGGCCAATTTTTTGTTTTCTTCCATTAAGAATTCCCTAACCACCGCGTCTGCTGTTATTTCACACGTGGCAGAGTTTAGAGTCCTTAGAGCATTCGCGACTCTATCGCCGTATTCCCGGACGGTTTCTCTGTAGCGTTGTTTCAGAGAAATCAACTCATTGTGTGCCGTCGACCGAGATTGCTCCTCTTTATATTCCGATTCGAGTTTATCTTTTAAATCCTCCCACTTAGCGATTTTGCTATACCTGATCAGATCGTAAGCATGACTCTCTAGTCTATTTTTGACTAGCTCTAAAAACGTCTCGTATATATCCGGGTCTGCCTTCTTTATGGATCTAAATAAAACGTCTCCCCCGGAAATAAATTTACCTAAGTCGCAGGGTTTCCCGTCAAAGGTAGGGACGATTCTGAAAACATCAGAAATTCCGACAGACAGAGCCATTTCAGGGGTTTTACTGAGTATCTGTTGATAGTGGAATTGTTCTTCCCCCTGCCTAGCCGCCTGTCTCGTGTAATATGGGCTCGTAATATTGAAAATTTGAATTAAAGTATGGCGAAAATTTGTTATCAATTCTTAAAAATATGGTTTATGAAAAAATGGCCTTTATGTTATTATTCAATATATATATATGGAAACGATATGGTTTGGACCCAAAACTGAAAAGAAAGAAAATTTTCGACGAGAAGGAAAAGAAACGGAAATGTCGTCGAAAAAAACTGAAAAGAGAATTTTCAAAATTTCTATCGAGAAAACACTTTTTTTTTTTTTTGAAAAGGAAAAAATTCCAAGTAAAATATTCCTACAAAAAAAAAAGGAAGAGAGAAAAAACAAAATATTGAAAAAAATTCTTACTACTCTAGATGTTGATAGAAGTCTTGTTGAATTTCTTATTGTTGTCCTTTTTTTTTCTTCTTTGTTGTGTCGTAGAGTTCCTCTTTGTGTTCCTTTCTTTTTAGATTTTTTTTTTTTCTTTGACGCCAGGCAGACTTCACGTCCTAAAGTTGATTGCTCATCCTGGTCTTTGCTGCTTTCCTTTTTTTTTCTTTTTATTTCGTTGTTTTATGTCGAGGTTTTTTTTTTTTTCTTCTTATTTTGGTTTGGTTATTTCTCCTGTTTTTTTTTTCTCTCTTTTCTTCTTGAAAAATTTTTTTTCTTCTTCTTATTTGGTTATTTCTCTTGTTTTTTTTTTCTTTGTTGTATGTCCGTTTTCACTGGCGAAGATTTATTAATATTTTCTATATCACTCCGACAAAACCGGTTGCAACGCACTGAATTAGTGATGACTAGATCCAATTTTCACTCCATATTAACTTTTTTCTGGTTTTATTTAAATTTGTATACATATGAAAGTTTTAATTAAAATGTTTAAAATTTAACTCTTTTCATTATTTTCATCTGGTTTCATTTTATTTTCACTTTTTTCCTTTGACGTTCACCTTTTTTTCATTTGTTATTGAAATCACACTCCGTCTCGATTCAATTTTTCTCTGTATCTTCTTCATACGTATTTTTCTTCTTCTCATTTTCTTCTTTTTATTTGGGATCCTTTGGTTGGATCATCCCACCGCTGCCACCAGTGTTGAAGTCCGGCGCCGTGCTTCCTCGGTTGAGGGAAGAGCGGGGACCTTTTATTATTCCTTTTCTTCTTTTTCTTATTTCAATTAAATTGATGTAAAACAAATCAAGTATTAATCTAATTCCGTTCTTCTTTTAGTTACTTATTTCTTGCTTTATTTCTTCTTCATATTTTCGGTCTTTATTTCTCAATTACTTTCTTTCTTCCTTCTTTTTTTAAATTCAAAATCAATCTATAATTTTTTTCGTTCAGAACTATTCGGAAATGAATTTTTTTTTCTATGACTTTTCACATTCATTTGGACGAAAATCCAAGTTGCTATGTTTTCAATAAATCAAAAGGTGCAGGTTATTAAGTGTGCTGTAACTGGTAATATTGTGAATGTTTATGAATGGTATGTATTAAGTGAGAATGTAATATATGTTAAGTGAAGTTTTTTTTTAGGATGTGTTAGGAGATTCAGTGTTAAATTTAATAAGGGTAGTATTCTGGAATACAACAATTAAAATCAAGTTGTAATGTGTAATTTAGAGAGCTCGCATAAAGCCAGTAAGTTAATTTAAGGACTGTGATTGTAGAAAAGGATTTAACATTTACCCCTAATATTATACATGTAAAATGAATTAGGAAAATAAGTGTGGTTTAAAAACTAAAAAAAAAAAAAAGGATTCACTTATATTTGTTACTAGTTGACCCGGCAAACTTCGTTTTGCCATTACATTATTTCTAGGGATTGTTTAGGTAGAAAAAAATGACTAACTTATTGAAAGTGTATGAGGATTCGGTATACTCGTATGAGTGGAAAAGGCATGGAGCACTGTCGATGATAACGGAATATAAAAAAAAACAAACCACTAAACATTTATTTTATAAATTTATTAAATGTATGTACATATCACTAATTATGACAATATTACTAAAAAACAATATCAGTCTCTTAATGCAACAGAGTGTACAATATTTTTTGTTTTCCCATCTTTAGCTAACACAAACAAACTGGATGGTTTGCCCACTCGAGAGCACGCCGCGTATAATTGTCCGTGTGAAAAACATGATGTGCTCAAATCTAAACCACAGACAGACATCGTTTGGCCTCGAGACTTATTGATAGTCATTGCAAATGCCAATCTAATTGGAAATTGAAGGCGTTTAAATTGAATTGGTACATCTGTGTATAATAGGGATTCGCGGTAGTAATATATTTTCACCTTGGAATTTGCCATTTAAAATGATGGCTTCAATAACATTTTTCATTAATTTTTTAATAACTAATCGCGTGCCGTTGCACAACTGTGGCGGGCTCAAATTACGAAGCAAAATAACCGGAGATCCAACCTTCAGTTGGCATGCCTGGTAAATCCAATGAGTTTAAAAACTCTGTTGGATAATTCACAGCTTCGGTGGTATCGCAAACTGTATCAATAGATTTGTATGACACCAAGTCTCCTGGTAATAGATCTTGTATCTTAAGATTCAATTCGTTGACGTCCACATTTTTTGCTGCTAAAATTGCTCTTTCTGCCAGCCACTCATGATTTGTGTATTGTCTGTGAACATCGCGAAATATTTGGACAATGAGAGCATCTTGCGAATCAATGATTGTGCAGAAATCGGTCGGTAATTTATGCATCCAATTTCATCTGTAGTAACTTTTCCATCGCCGATATCTAATAGTTGTTTTGAGAATGTTTCAACAGATGGATCTTGAAGCATTTGAACGCGCATATTTACTTTCAGTTGTACTTTTTCAACATTACGCCACAGTGGCGATGATTTTAAGCACGCGTTGATCTCATCAGCGTATGTTGAACATGGAATGACAGGAAGTGTTTGTCTGAAATCACCTGAAAGGAGTAACAAAGTTCCGCCAAATAGTTTGTCGTTATTTTTTATATCTTTCAATGTCCTGTTCAACGCCTCAAGCGAATGTTTGTGCGCCATAGTACATTCATCCCAGATGATAATTTTACACTGTTTCAGTACTGTGGCCATGGAAGATTGTTTTTTTATGTTGCACACTGCGTCTGGGTTATTTTAAATATTTAGTGGCAGCTTAAATACTGAATGAGCTGTTCTACCTCCATCCAATAAAGTTGCCGCAATGCCAGATGCCAGATGATGCAACAGCCAATGCGATGCCATTATTTGATCGTATTTCGGCGAGAATTAACGAAATAAGGAAAGTTTTGCCAGTTCCACCTGGTGCATCCAAGAAAAAGAAACCACCTTGTCCTGCCGCAACTGCGAGCATGATACGGTCGTAAATGGCTCTTTGTTCGTCATTCATTAGTGGGACATTGCGAGCAACAATCGCTGCCATTTCCGTAGTATTGTATTGTAGTTCACGATTCAATTCAGTGTTAATTAAATCAGATGCATTTTGTTGTGGGGAATGAATGCATACCGAAATGACTGAGAGGTAAGTTGGCAATAATAATGCAAAGATCCTCAATAGCAATCAATGCTTCATTGTACATAGTGTCGCTGAATGCTATCGTTAGATCATTGCATCGTGTACGATGTTGATGCAATATATCATCAGTCATTGAATCTCTGTGATTATCCCATAATGTCTCTGCTCTGGCCGGAAAACATGTAGACAACACTATAGCGAACAGTAGACGAATTTGTCTTGCTGTACAGTTCAATCCTGCTTCAGCAAGCATACATTCCCACTGGTTGTCATCTTCCAGTAAACCGAGTGCAAGGCATGCATCTTTATATGTTGGATACTGTTGCTCATTCACTTTACGTATATCTTGAAATGACAATGGGCCGGTGACATTAACCAACAACAGCCGGAGATAAAAGCACTCAGTCTGCCTTGGATTAACTGTAAATACTGGTCCCAAGGTGTTTGATTTGAATAAACCGGGACATGCATCAATTGGTGTGCCTTGCTTACGGGGCATCCATTTTTTTGTTGGTGCCCATGTGAAATAACGTGGTACTTCTGAATAGAGTAATGTTCGTGCAAAAGCACCAAAAGCATCCGCACGATTACACAATTCAAAAAATTCGGTGAGTGTAGTTTTTTGTGGATGTATCGCACGATCAATTGCTGTCTCGCTCGTGAAATATACGCGCTGGCCGTTTTCAAGATGGATGGCTAAATGAATGACGGCTGGATCTCGTTCATGAATTGGGAAACCGAAGATACGCCAAACAGCTTCATTGGAACTGACGTACCGGCCAATTTGGTAAAGCGTTATTTCATCGTTGCTATTCACCGGAGGAACATTCACATTGGTATTTTCAACGTGAAATACAGCCATATCACTGCCTTTATTTACATACTTGCAAATGTATTTGATGCTCTTCACTGAACTGCAGAACTCGACATTAATATGAGCATTGAATGTTTTGCTCAGCAAAGGCGAATATGGGTCCACCCAACGGTTATCAATGTCAATGTCTATGTTATTGATCTTTTTAACAAAAGATTGTCCTCCATTATCGGGATTTGTTCGACGATATATTGGATATCCATCAACATTTGTGATCCTATCGTCAGTGAATTTTTTTGGAAAACTTTTAGTACATTTCCCGTCTCCCATGCAAGGCGATGAACGGTTCATATTGCCACATGGGTCATGAATCATATTTGCAGTAACAATATCAAACAGCATTTTATCAGTAGACGGATCTGGAATTTCCGCAGAAATTATACTGTCGATTTCTTCAGGACGTATTTTATCGATTAACCGTACCAAAATGTGTGCATGAGGTAATCCGCGCTTTTGCCATTCAACGGAATACATCCAGCAACGTGTGGGACCAAATACATGTAACTTTGTAATGAAATCAATTAGAGACTTCAACTTTTGTCTGAAAACACGTGCTGTAATGCCATGATGGTGTATTGCGCTTTGGCCAGGCAATAGTAAGGATGTGATCTCCGGCCATTTTGGATTACATGTGAAGGTGATGACTAAACACGGCCGTCCATATTCTCGCACGTAAGTCAATGCGTCTTGTATATATTCTTCTATGACGTGGACTGCCTATGTACGATGATGGTAGAATGACAGAATTACCAATTTGGGCGGCATCGGCGTTGTTGACAATAGCGTCTCGCAGGTGAATGTACTCTTCCGCACGTAGCTTTTGTTGATTAAATGGCAAGTATCGTAGTCGTTCGCTCTCTATCTTCACATAGATGTCGACCATGAATTGTTGACAAAGCTCACGGCATCGTAGAATAACGTTGTCCTGATCACGTCTGCTCATCAACCGATACGCATAATAATCCTTCGAACTAACATTCTTGTTTGTTTCAGTTCCCGTTGCGGGATCTCGTTGTTTAATATTTACGCAATACCCGCCTTGGCCTTTCCAGAACATTAGCGGGTATTGGAGAGCGTCATATGAGCGGTGTGTATCAGCAATGAACTGTAGATTATTATTTCTTCTACGAATCACGATTTCCCGCGTAGCTGTACGATCGCCGACCATGATTCCAGCAACATCATCAAGAACAGGTGCATTACATCTACGAATGTGCTCTGCAGCAGGTGTTTTATCAGGATTGATTACAATAGCGTGATTCATCATCATCGGCACTACAACCGGGAACTTGGCCTTATTTAGTAAGTCCTGAGGCTTGTTAAATTTTCCATAATGATTTATTTTTTCTGGGCAAGGTCATTAGTCTTGCGCCAGAGGCTCCCCGACGGGGAATCGAACCCCGATCTCCCGGGTGACAGGCGGGTATACTAACCACTATACTATCGAGGAGCCACAACAGCGTGATTATCACTTTGTAATTTGTGCATGTGTGATTTGAATATCTTTAACAATTCATTGTGCTCATTCAATAGAGCATCCAGGTCGCCGATGATACGCCTGGCAAAAAGTGAATTAAGGTGATTATAGCCACAACGTGCATCCTCACCACTCACGAAGTAAATTTGTAAAAGTTTAGGGGATTCGTTTGGCATTGGTAGCAATGAACCCACTTTGTGATCACCTCCGGAATGAAATTTCACATTGACAATCGGAGAATCCGGGTTTTACGGAATTCAGTGACGATAATCTGTCAATTGACATTAATGCCAATGGTGGGGCCAATAGCCTTTTAATCACAAGGGAAGGAATCCAGAGTATCTTCGACTCATTAAGAAGCAAAAAGTCAGTGGGAATAGATGGAGTACCTAACATCGTACTCAAGAACCTGCCCCCAATGGCAATAGATATATACACGGTCCTGTTTAACAACGCGTTGAATAATGCATATTATCCCGCGCGTTGGAAAACGGCTATCATTCAGCCCATCGCAAAAAAGGGCAAAGACTGTACAAACCCAATGAACATGCGTTCGATAAGTTTACTCCCAAGCATTAGTAAAGTATTTGAAAAAATCATTAACAAAGCTCTGCTAAAATGGGTAGACAACAATAGCATTATTCCAAATAACCAGTTTGGCTTTAGGGCGGGTCATGAAACCACACATGCCGCAGCTAAACTGGTCTCCGACATACAATGGAATAAATGTAGGAACCAATGCACAGGTGCCTGTCTGATCGACTTGGAAAAAGACTTTGATACCGTCTGGATCGAACGGTTGTATTACAAACTGGTCAGACATGGCATACATAAGTCTTTACTATATGTACTTTACGATATGTCAAAGGACAGGAGGTTCGTGGTCAAAAGTGGTAATGTGACCTCTAATAAAACGTATAATATCAAGAATGGCTTGCAACAGGGTGCGGTACTCTCTCCGATTCTTTTTAACATTTACATTAGCGACTTATTAGATGCACTCCCGCAGGCTATTGCGTACGCAGACGATCTCATAATTTACAGAACAATTCCGAAAGTTGCGATCATAAATAGGTTAATACAGCGAGACTTCAACAAAGTGCAGCGCTATTGCGACAACTGGGAACTTAAGATCAACTTCCAGAAATGTGAAGCCATCCTATTTAGAACCTCATTATATAAAGCCACGAACGACACAAGGAAAAACTGGCGATAGTTAGTTATCGTGGGACCGCATGGAGATAAACTGGAAACCAAGAGTTTAGTTAAATACCTGGGCATCTGGCTAGACCAATATCTGTATTTCAACAGACATATAGAGGCTGCTTTGCTCAAAGCGAGGAAAACGTTTGCTATGACAAGGAGGCTATTTCACAGTAGCCAACTTGACAGCAGGGTAAAAGTCATATGCTACATGACGCTAATCAGGCGAATGCTCATATATGGCTGTCCAGTATGGTTTAACATAGGTCCAAATTTGATGGAAAAGATTCGGGTGTTCGAAAGGAAGTGTCTGAGAACCTGTCTCAGATTATATCGAACACCGGAATCGGAATACAAAAAGTACTACTCAAATGAGACTTTATATAATGAAGCCTGCATAAATAGGGTGGATACTTTTATGATTAAATTAATCAGAGGACATATTGCGAGAGCAATATGCTCGTCCAATGACCTAATTTTCGGGGCTTATTATCCAAATACCCTGTACTACGAGAACGTGCGTCGCAACGGTTTTGTTCCACCAGAGGCGTTCCTTGATTTGGACATGAAAGGGCTTATACAGGATAGATCCGGAATTCCGCTGATCTATCATGTAAGTAGATCATACGTAGACGGGCGATTGTGCTACGACCGGGAAGTAACGCGCACCGAAGAAGAGCTCCTGCGGTTCAGTAGGGCTATCTCCGATAGAGACCGGGACGATAGTATTAGACAGCGTCAACAGTTCTGGTGGTTGAATGGCATATAAACACCTGGATACCAAAGTCGGTATAGAATCACACTATCATCAGCTTACATAGACTTAGCTTTTCTAGGATTAGGGTAGTATAAGATATTTAAGTTAAGTTAAGCTAAGTGATTTTACATAAAATAAAAAACAAAAAAAAAAAAAAAAAAATATTGCTAAGTAAGTAAGTAAGTTAAATTTTAAGAAAAAAAAAACAAAAAAAATTGACAAAGTTTTTCAAATTTTTCTTTGTCTTTCAAATAATTATAAGCATTGCCACAAAGTTCTGTCGCCGAAAGGCAAATTATACAAATATTAAGTAATGTTTAGCTTAGAGCGTCTGCGAAGGAACAGTAAGTTATTATATAAGCTATTTAAGCTAGAATTTAAGCATTTTTTGTCTAGCCTTTAATTTAGAAACTAAGAATATAGAAAGAAAATAAAAAAATGTTTAAAAATGAATGACCCACTTTGTGATAAATTTGGCCTTTGATTTTGAATGTTGAATTGAATGTTGATTGCATTATTGTTAACTATTTCTGTTGCTCCGAACGATGTCATTTGGAAACATGAATTAAATGTTCGAATTGACTTTAGGAACAAATTAGAATCTGGATCAGTACCGATAAGTAAACCATTTAATGGTGCAGGTGGTGTCTCAATTGCTGGTAATTGCACCTTTCCTGACGAACAACACATCCCGGCTGGCTCGTTTTTAAACTTAAGAGCATGACAATGAGGACATTCCTTATCCATAGCCCCAATTACCACTTTCGAAAGAGCATAATATTCAATATCGGGCTCATACTCGAATGCTAGACGCAGGAATGAATTAGATGTAAATGATCGATGGACCTGTTGGCGTCGTTGATCATTTGCTCTGCGTCTGCTGATTGTAAAACGGCGCGCTTGTTTCTGTTCTAATCTTCTTTCTTCATTTCGTTCAGTTCGCGCATCTGCTGATTCATATCGACGCAATCGCGCCATGTTCACACGCACATTAGTATTATCTTGCTGGATTTGGTCTTGTGTTCTTTGGGCTCTAGCGGTTCGCCTGCGTGCAGCTCCACGTGTTTGACGGCCTAAAGAAGTTCCTCTGCGTCTAGCTGGCATTGTACAAATTAGTTTAACACAATAGTTGTTGTTGACGGGAGCTCGTGATATGTGTTAAGTATTTTTTAGGTTATACTAAAAGAATAAACGTGAGAACTACGCTCAGAAATAATAATTTCACTTACTTTTCAATAAGACAGGAAAAAATTCACTTGAAGATTACACTGAAATGGTAAAATTACATAATGTTATAATATCAGCTGGTGGGGATAACTAAGCAATTATCACTTACGCAGTTATCGACCGAGGTTGAAAATTAATAAATTATTAATATTTATTAAACAATTGCACTTATGAGCATAAAAAATAGATAAAAACCTTAAGACAGGAAAAAATTCACTTGAAGATTACACTGAAATGGTAAAATTACATAATGTTATAATATCACCTGGTGGGGATAACTAATCAATTATCACTTACACAGTTATCGACCGAGGTTAATACTCGAATGTTGCACACTGCGTCTGGGTTATTTTGAATACTTAGTGGCAGCTTAAATACTGAATGCGATGTTCTACTTCCATCCAATAACACCCCCACCCAAAACGGTTATAACAATAGCCTATGCACCAACACCCAGCCGACACACGCACCCCAAACTGTTATAATAATGACCCAAACACCAGCCCCCAAACTGTTATCACAATAGCCGGAACACCACCCAAAACTGTTATAATAATAGCCGATGCACTTACACAGTTATCGACCGAGGTTGAAAATTAATAAATTATTAATATTTATTAAACAATTGCACTTATGACCATAAAAAATAGATAAAAACCTATTCTCAAACCTACCGAATATATATACAAAACTTCATTAAAATCGGTTGAGCCTTTTGGAGGAGTTCGAGGACAAAAATTGTGACAAGAGAATTTTATATATATAGAGAAGATATAATCGAGTTGACTCTGTGGCTTTTTGCCAATTTTTGCCCATTTTTATAGTTATAAATATATTTGAATATGACGATAGCAGTTCTGCTATTATGAAGCATTTATATTTCATACCAGAAAATTATCATCGAACCATTTCAATACATGAACATTCTAGCCATTTGATCATATAATATTCCGCCATCGAGCGTAAAATGGAAAAATTGTCCATTTTCCGCATTTGATTCCTATATATCTGCTTCATATAAATTTATAAGCACAAATATACGATTTAGAAGTCCGTTTATCTACAAAGCAGATCATCGTACAAATACAATTTCAAATCAAATGTTCACCCTAACGATTTCAATTTGTTTTCCATACGCTTCAACAATTAGCTGGGTTAGGTGCTTTAATAATAATTCCCTTTATACTAAAACCAAACCGTGACAAAAAGGTATATGAACATGAAAGGATGCAAACACTGAAGGATACAAAAAAAAGAAAAAAAACGGAAGCATCCGCAATATCCGCTCTAAATCCACTACTTTCGGGTAAAACGCTCAGTTGAAATACACGATTCTAAACCTATTATAGTCTACAGTTTTTATCCTCAAATTCTCGTTCTGCTTTTATAAACCCATCACATGGATTCGGCCACTGTTTCTCTACTAGGATACAACCTTCCAATGCCTATTTGTATGTGTTCCACTCTCAAATCAGCCATCCATGTAACTATTGGGTTCGTGCCTATTTGGTATACAAATATCTTCGGTTCAGGATGTGAGCTTGTTGAAACGGAAAAATGGAAATTATATCCTGCCCACATACTCGTAGTTAACGTTTGTTATACACTTGTGTTTGATACGGTCGTATAAGTGCTGGACTCTATTTCGAGCGCTGAAAGGGTTGTGATAAAAATCTGCCCTGAAACATTAAAATCCACGAAATAGGGTTTATTTCGATGACAAAAAGTAAATAAAGGATAGAGACTAACACTGAGTGTGGGTTTTTGTTAACAAAAGAATAATAAAAAGAATCCCTCAATCCCATTAAGCGGATGTTTTATTTCGTTTATGTTTTTGTCTATTTCTTATTTTTATTTTATATTTAGTTTAATTTTTTTATTTGGTGCCGTTTCCATTTGAAGTTATTTTTATAGTCAAATGAAAGCACAATACAGTTTGAAATTCTTTTTTTTTTATCTGAAGCATATTTTTTTGATTTGATTAAATTTTCATTTATTTACAAAGGAGGTAGGTAGTCAGTTTTCATTATTGGACTACATGTTGAAAATACTTTAACAATAGTATTTCTTCCTGTACTAACTTTGCGAGACCGTTGCGAAAGTGATTCCTATTAAAACCCGATTTCGGATTACAATGTCTTACAAATACACTCCCAATCACTAGGATGAGGCCACAATCTTTGCAATTGATTTTCGCTCTTTACACCTGGTGGAAATTTTGTACGCGGAAACATATACTACCTGTGAATACGTACGTATTTTCCCAAAAGAGATTCATAAAATTAAAGGGATATTAAGAAACGACCGTTGGAATTTCCCAAGATAAAATAACAAACTACTTAAAAAGGGTATAAAAAAGTGCATCACTAGGATGAGGCGACATGCAAAATTTTAAAAAAGAAGGAAAAAATTAATGAAATGTTTACATTTTATGGTTTTAAAACATTTATTTATAACGTTTTTCTACATAAATAATGAGTATACCCGCCGTTTTTGGATATGACATATATTAGAGGGTTTGGAATAGAATCATAGAGTTTTTTTAAATAGTCTTTGGAAATTTAGTCCCAGGAATCACGAATAGCTTCGATTAATGTGTCCTTGTCTTCAAATTATCTGCCGCCTTCATAAACTTTACGAGATAACCATGACCAAGCGTTTGCGATTGTTCGGCAAATAGCGCGGCCATGGCAAAAGTTCCACGTCTTCTGATTGAATCGAACTTCTAACCACCTTGGAAGTGTGGATTGGGGCATTGTCTTGTTGGAAAATGTCTTTAATTTTTGTAAATGACCCTTCCAACAAACATTTGTAGTTGTTTCTGTTCATCGTTGTGGACAAAAACTCCAACTCGATTGTGCCATAGTAGGCAATAGCTCCCCACACCATGACACCTGATGTTCGGCTGTGATGTCTTGCCAAAATAAGCTCCTCCTTTCTCAGATCATGGAAATAAAAGTGTAAACCATCGGGATCGTCAAGGTTGAACTTTTCTTCATCCGAAAAGACAACGCGTTTCCATTCACTGGTCTAAGCGAGATGTTCTCTTGCAAAATTTATTGTTGTTGTTGTTGAATAACGCATTTATTGTACAATAATTTAACAAATGTTGACTTAGGACTAAAATGCTAAATCCTATTTTACAATATTTTCTTATTCTTAAAATAATTTACTGGCTCTACACGAGCATTCTAAATTACACAATACAATTTTGTGTAATGCCTTTCGGCGTACTATAATATTTTTATATTTTTATATTTTTATATATTTCTATTACCCGAATAGTTTAGAAGAAGAAGTTCTTTTTATTTATTTATTTATTTATTTTTATTTTTTTTTTATTTTTTATTTTTATTAATATAAGGTAAAAAAGTTTCCAAAAAAATTAATAACAAAAAAACAAAAAACGGTTAACATAAAGAAATTTTAAAACGAAAAGGAATCTAAATGAAAAATGGAAATGAAAAGGAAGAATAAATAAATATGAAGAGGGAAATGAGGAATGGGAAGTGAAGGCATAGCGTCTGAAGATCTTAATATATTTGGGGATATTAAATTCTTTCTTCATTGCCAATCCACCACCAGTTGGGATGGGATCGGTCATTTATAGATTTATCTCGATCGCCTCTTGCCATGCTAAGCGCAGGTGAACTGCAGCAGAAGAATGCGTTTGTCCCTGGCACCACGAAAATCGTGGTAAATAATAGGGACTTCGTGCTTGTTTTGGATAAGACCTTTTCTATCCAAGAGAGGGAACGCGATAAACCGATTTTGCAGTGTATTCCCCAGGTACATGTCATTGGGGCAGTATGCTCCCGAGATAAGATTATTTTCGCTGCACATTGCCCTTGCAGTGTGACCACGAATAATTTTGATAATGAAATTGTCTATCCTATTCAGGCCTGATTTGTCATACAGTGTCTTATTAGGATAGAATTTTCTGTATTGAGACTCTGGTGTTCTATGTAATCCGGGGCAGGAATGCAAGCAACCGAAACTTTTCCATGTAGGATGGGGAAACGTTAAACCATACCGGGCAACCATATACTAATATTGGACGAATAAATGCTAAGTACGAAATTATTTTAACTTTGTGATCTAGGAGACTATTTCGAAACAGACTTCTTGTCATTGCATATGCACTTTTACCTGCGGAGAGGGCAGCTGCTATGTGCTTATCAAAGCATAGGTATTGGTCCATCCAGATACCAAGGCACCTGACAACACTTTTCATTTGCAGCGGAAGATTATTGCTTCCTACAATGGAAACGTTTTTCCAATTATGCCTTGTATCTCTTGAAGCTGTAGAAATACGTGTTCTGAAAAGGATGGTTTCTGTTTTTTGGATGTTAAATTTCAATTTCCAATCGTCACAAAAGCGTTTGATTTTATTGAAGTCGTCTTGAAGAAGTCTGTTAATGCCATCGTTTTTTTTTTCTGATCTGTACACTACAATATCGTCGGCATATGCAATAGCATGATTAAGAGACCCAACTAGATCACTAGTATAAATATTGAAGAGAATGAGGGAATTCACGGCTCCCTGCTGTAACCCATTTTTAATATAGAAAGTTTTATTGGAGATTTTGTCCCCACATTTTACCACAAATTGTTTATCCATTATCATGTCGTAAATGATGTATAACAGATATTCAGGCAAACCTAGATTTGATTACTTATATACAAGTCCTTCTAACCATACGGTATCGAAGGCCTTTTCAAAGTCAACCAAACATACGGCTCTGCCTTGCTCCACTGTATATCGGAAACAAGTTTTGTAGCTGCATGAACTGTGTCGTGCCCCGTTCTAAAGCCAAACTGGTTGTTCGGAATGATGTCGTTTTCATCACACCAGTTTATCAATGCCCTATTTATGATTTTCTCGAATATTTTGCTAATGTTTGGAAGCAGACTAATCGAGCGAAGGTTAGCGGGATTGCTCCTGTCCTTGCCCTTTTTGGGGATGGGAAGGACTACTGCTATTTTCCAACGTCTTGGAAAGTATGCATTATTTAGAGCGTTATTGAACAAGGTAGTGTAAATTTTCACCGCTTCCGGAGGCAGATGTTTAAGAACTGTATTCGGAATACCATCTGTTCCAGAGGATTTCTTGTTTTTAATGGATCTAAGGATGTCCATGAGTTCATTCTTATTCACAAATATATTTGTGTGCAAATTTCTAAGCGGCGCATTCGCTCTATTGTTTTCACTGAAGACGGTGAAACTTTTTATTTCGGAATGCCAACTTTGCCGTTCATTGTGCAGCGAAATAGCTCTTGTTTTTGGATAGCTCTGTTTTCGATATCGAAGTTAGAATGAATGGATTCATTCACTTTGTGTACTGCCTCGAAACAGGCGCCAATGGAGTTCGCTTTCTCTTGCGGATCCCCGACTAGTATTAGTTCTTCGTTGGAGTTGATGTGTTCCGGGGTGAGTCCTGCGTTCAGCAATATTTGACAATTCTCGGGAGTCCTCGGGACTCGAAGGCAGGGAATGTCATTATGATATTTTCTTCTAAATACTTTATTTATTTGCGGAAACATATTCCCACCACTGGTTTTAATGGAGAGAATTTTGTGTTTCCATTCTTCATTAATTACTGATCTGTAGTTGTCACGGATCAGCTTATGAACGTTTTTAATCAATGACTTAATTGGCTATAAGGATCGCTGAACTGTCTGTAGAGCAGTTTGAGCTGGGAGAGCAGAGCGCCTTTTTGTCTATACAGGGCATCAATAGTTGAGTTTCTGTATCTATTAAAATTCTCCTCCATGTGCGCCGTTTTTGGAATGGAACGGTGCATTGTTTTGATGATAACGTTGTCCATCGTTGAGAGATAATGGTCTATTTCGTCATTTCGAAGGTTTCTATTAGTCGGAGGATCTACGCTATTGGAGCGTAGTTCTCTTTTTATTGTGCGATCAAAGCGCGTCCAATGTGCTTTTCGAAAAACGGATGAATGTATCTGGTCGTACTGCTGAAGTACTGCATGTTCGTTTGGGGCATGTAAAACGGCGCCGAGGCCGTAATGGTCACTAACATATCCGATTGGGCGAAGGCAATTTCGAGTATTTAGGTCCGTGCCTAATAATTGTAGTCCCTCGTCCATCATAAGTAAGTCCAGAAAGGAGTTTCCTCTTGGATAAGATGTTGTACTTGTAGCGTACAATTCTAGTTTATATTCTGTTGCAGTTCCTTCCTACCAGTTGAATAGTGCATTACCTCTTGTGTTCGGTGTGATAGCACCCCAAGCAGTGTGTTTGGAGTTGAAATCTCCCGCCAGAACAAAATAATTGTTTTCCGAGTCTAACTTGAGATTACGAAAAAGCGTATCCAGTTCGTTGATAAATTGCGAACACTGAGGAGCTTCAGGTGCATACACGGGTACAACTTCGACTTTTCAATATAATGCAAGCTTCCAGCAGCTAAAATTTGTGTACAGTTGTGCTGTAAACGACTTTGTGGTGAAGGCATTTCTTAATTAAGACAGCAACTCCACCTCCTTGTGTGGCGTGTGGACGATCTCGTCTAATGACTTTATAGTTTTTGTGCCCCAATTTGTGCCTCTGGTTTAGCTTGGTTTCGCTAGCTAGAAGCCCATCGGGGCATTCGGCTTCAAGCACGTTACCTAGGTTATCCCTCCTTTCCACGTGGATTAGTGAATTCACATTGACAACAAAAATGTTTAGTGTTAAATTAGTTGGATAGTTCATTGTGGTATGTTGGGTTGTCTGAGAACAAGGACGAATAAATAATATCTATTCGGGCCGCTTGTTCAGTCAGTTTTTTTTTCAAATCCAGCAATCTGTCCTTGTATGGCTAACAGGATTGCTCTTATATCTGAGTTTGCCTCTGGAGCGGGCGCCTAACACCCACTTATTCCCGCAGATTTCCCCTCTCTGCATGTAAAGAAGAAAAATCGTCAAGTAGCTAATTTGCATAATCTACTTTATGCAAATTCTACTTGGCAAAAAAAGTAATAAAAAACGGCGTTGGCGCCGAATAAAAACTAAACGTCAACGGCGAAAATAAAGATTAATTGATTCGAAGTAAAACTACGAACGAAAATCGTGCAAACCAATCGTAATTACTGGACCGAGCTCAATGTCGCAGAACCAACAGAGGTCACCCGTGAATACCTCAGACAAAGGGCAAGAACAACCGTCTACTTCGAAACAAGCAACAGCATCGAATCGCAGAGTGTACAGCATTCGATGTTGTTGTGAGTTTTGTGGCCGAACGGGTCACACGCGGGACGAGTGTCATTGCAAGGCAATGCGGGTAAAATCCCAAAAGCCAACAGATGCACCCAAAGTTGTTAAGCCTGTACTCCGCAACCACACCCCACCGACCTGTACGGTCAATACGGAATGGCAGACAGTCCAAACAAGAAAAAATTCGAAGGACAATAAGCAGCCACGCGACAAAGGCGGTGAACAGACACGAGCCAAGAGCAGTAATAGTTCGAGCAGGACTGAACATTCGGAGGCTCGAAAACTGAAACAACTCCAGCGACCCGAGTCGAACAGTAGCCCGTCGAACTCAACTGCTGCGGACGCGTCAAAAACTCTAAAGCAGAAAAGGAGAAAGTCCCAAAACTCCCAGAGGCCGGGTCGGAATCCCCCAACCCGACCTAACTAAAGCCGCCAATTAATGAAACCAGTGAAAAAGTGTTTTCCAACGCTCGCTATACCGTTACGAAAGCTTTTATATTTATCCTAATTAACTTGACAATTGTCAAATAGATGGAATGCAGTGAATGTATCAATATCCAAAAAGGACTGACCTTCGTTTCCTTCATACTATAACATGGTATAAAATTTAATTCTTTTGACGAGAGTCGTGTTCTTTCATCAACTCTACTTCTTGAAAATTCCTGAAACATTTGGTCGAAAATTATAAGAACACAAACAAACCCCGACCTTGGATAAAGCTAGGTAAAAAGTTGGCATGGTTTTGCTTTCGTTTGATGACGTTAAACCTGCATCTTACGAAATTGATATTCCTCAGTATTGTGTGCTGTTTCCCATTCTGTTTTTAATTTTAATTAATGTCTTTTTGTCCTTTACCAAAACCTTATTCATTGCAACCAATCTTCGAACAATGTACAAATACCCTCAAAGCACACATGATTTTATTCATTTTTCGGTATTTTAAGTTACTACTACCCGAAACAAATCCGTGTACACCATTTAATAACACAAAACATAAATCTTAATACGTTTCATAAATATGATAAAGATAAAGACAAAACCTTACCTTGTTGGTTTTTTTTTACGCCCGTTGGAGATTCTAATCCATCAACTTTCATTTAAATTCAAAGTAACCCAGAAGTATAATTTAAACTAAATACCCCCCAGTGACAACAGTCAACTGTGTTTGTTTTACTCCTGCTCCGGGCTCCATACAATTATCCATCCACCACATCTCCGATTAAATGATAAATTGCCTCTCTTCCGTATATCTGTATCCGTGGCGACATATTGTGACGGCGTAGTATTTCGGGAATTTAAAAAATGCGATAGAAATATCTGTGTACACATCCATGAAAGGTGATACTTGGAAATGAATGTGATACGTTACGTTACGAGACCACTTACAACTCAATGAGTTTGTTCGGTATCTGATGTTTTCTTCAATTGTGGAGATTGATTCGTGATTGGTTTGTTCAAAACAAGTTCTCCACCCAGTGTTCCCTATATCACACGTTCTGGTTTAGATGAATAAGGGAAAGTAATTCAATCGTATCGGTAATAAGAATTCGTAAGGATATCAAGTAAAATATGTGTGAAATGATGTGCTCTACAAGCTAACTTAAAGGGCGCTGTAGTATACTAAGCTAGAAGGCAATATTAAAGCGGAGAAGTGCTATTTTCTCGTTTTAAATTCATGATAGTATGTCATTTCAAAATACACATAACCTCCTATAAGTCTTGTCCTTTATTAGAGTAAGGGGCTGGCCCCTTTTTTGAACTTAGACATTTCCCACCCGTTTCCTTGCTTTTATTATTTGATCTTTTTTCTTCTTTCGCAAATTTGTTGAGTCCCACAAACAACAACATGATTCACTGATTTCTTATCATTAGTGAGTTTACGTTCTTTTTATGGTTGGCCCGAGAGATTCACAGATGTCACAGTACTGTGCCTACGTAATAAAATAAAGATTTGCAACTTCTATCACCACCTTGAATCAATCCATCTCTGGAGGAGGTGCTTGATGTAATGTTCGTTATGTAAAACATGTACCCGAAGTTTCCACAGCGGGGAACTACTATAATGACAACATTCGCTCAACCGTGTGGATCCCAGCTTGAATCTGTTGCGATATACTTAGTATTGGTCTGTTCCGCTTCCACCATTGCAACGTTTGTGGCTTGCGGCGAAAGTTCTCAGCTTTTGTAAAATCCCAAGCATCCATGTACAATCCAGGTGATAGCTGAGATTGATATTTCAGATTTCAATCTGCGCGCTTATAATATAACGAATTGAACTGAACTCACTACAAAAAAAAAAAAAAGGCAGGGAATGATGGGAAGCCCAACTTGTGCAGGTCAAGGGCAGGTATACCCTTCATCATGTCTCTGGCTTCTGACTGTCTTACGACCAACGGAATCACCCACATTCGTCAAAGTGTTTGGCTCTGTGTCGCGATATCCGAAAAGAACAGTTTCAAAAGGGTAACTTCATGCGATTTCTAACTACATAGATAGAGGGACGGTGGGAATGAAATAGTACAAGGACAGTCGGCCATGGGTGCGGTGGTAAACCCAGATTACGCGTTTGGGGTCTGATAATCTGCGCATTGGTCAGTGTTTTTATGCTGTCTTATATAGACCGTGTGTGCGTTGTGTGGCAACAGTAGGTTCTATGGGGTGGGTCCAGGTATCCTTTGGACAAAGAGGAATATTATTGGGAAAGTTGCTTTCTTCAGTTTTATATTGAAGAAGGTATTATGGCGGTCGAGCTCGAAGAGATCGAAGGGGAGTAAAGTCAAGTATGCAAGACTACCATACAGGTAGGTTCCCGCTGTTCTGAATGCTATCAAGGTATATGTATGCTAACTGAAACAAGTAGTCGTCAAAAAGTGTAATCGGGGTGTGGCATCCTAACAGATACCCACACAACCAACAATAAAGACCAAGAATGTCAAAGGAAAAATCAAACAATAAAAGCAGCAAGAGCCGTATACTATATAAATCCCATATCAGTTGAGTGTACTTGAGCAAAACAATCGAACTCGTACACACGGCAGTGGTCTGATAGTGCCGGTTCCAATCTTCACTATGATCGAAAAACGCTATAGAAGCAGCTGCATAGAGTTGAGAAGCTCATATGTCACTAGTTTAGGTGTGAAGTTTTGTGACATTCGCCATTTGTTTAGAAGCTACAGTCGTTTGAGTGACGCTACTTTCGCCTTCGTAAAAGAAGAAAATTAAAAAAAAAAACAGGAATTTCGCATCTTGATCAAACATTGTTTTTTTATGGGAAAAACGTCTGAACAATCATTGCAATGGTTGCACAAATGTTATCCCACATCTGCTCCATCAAAAATAACAGTTTGTTGTTGGTTTAGTGAATTGAAAATGGCTCGTACAACCACCGAAGACGCCCTGTCGTCCTGGAAGGCCAAAAGAGGCTACGAATGCGGAAATCGTAAAGGAAGTGCATCGTCTCGAGTGATCATAAAGTGAAGTTGCCCATGTTTGCCGAGACCATAGGCATCTGAAAAGAACGGGCGGGATACATTTTTTGGAGATGGAAAAGCTAACGACGCGGTAGGTGCCGCGTGTGGTGATCATCGATCAAAGCAGCAGCATGTTGATTATTCAACAGCTGGATGGGCGTTGTAGTGCCATATTCGAGCGGGCTTTTTTGACATTTTGTGATGATGGATGAAACTTGGCTCCATTACCTGGCTTTTAAGCTTACCCAAAGATGCTCCCGTAATTGCAACCCAACTCCCATTGTTTTTCGACAACGCAATTTCCTTTTCCAATGCCATTTAATGCATACAACGCATTATCTAAAATTCCTAAAAAGAATTCTTAATGTGCATATGCATCATAAAGCCCAAACCATTCGGCACCCTTTGCCATCATTAAAATGCTATGTCGGACAGCTTGTTTTTACAGCTGCAACAAACCGACCAGTGAGACGTTTGTTCAACTGACAAACAATTGCCGCATTTCCGGCGTTTCCTAAATACAAACAATCACCAATTTCGTGCTTTGCCACAAACGATTTACCCTGTACATACAAATGCAGGGGAGGGATTCGTTTCTTCCACCGACCCAAGATATGGTACACAATTTTTTTAGTATAAAGTACCCCAATCCATTAGCACCTTTTTCTAATGGCTATGCGGCGCAAGGGCATCACTCATCCAAGACTTTTATTATCCCCTTGTCCCATTTTTCCTTTTAGCACCATTTCCTCGATGCATCGCCGTCTATTCATTTAGCCGCAATGCGCATCACAAACAATGATCTCCATGATCCCTTTGCCCTTACCGTCATTCTGCTTCGTTCTCATGGCCTCGGTGCATGAGCAAACCAAGATCTATATGATCACACGCGCACACCACTGTGTGCCAAAGATCGCCTTCCATTGGTCACTGGTCAAAGGAAATTTCATTTCCTTTTCATCACACCACCAAACTCACCCCAAACCAGGGTTGAATCATTGAGTCTTATTTCATCTACCGACCGAGCCGGTCGATTTTTCTCCCGCTCCCCGTAGCCCCGCGGAGACGCGAACGCGTATCGAGTCGTATTATTCAATTAAAAGTATTTTTTTTCTGTCCCCAGTATAATGCCATACAAGTAAAGTACATTATCTTACTTTTTTTTTGGTTCATCCGTTTCATCGTCAGTGTAATCAGAATCTGTTTTCTGTAATCTGATTAAATGTAGTAAGATTTGTTGTGAATAAAAAGAACCTTTAATAATAAACAAAAAGTGCCTTTAAATTAATTACTTCTTGTGGACGGTATGTTGCGAAGTTTTCTTTCGGTGCTCGGCGGAACTTTCTTTTACTGACTATGGGAGTGAAAGAGAACCGGGTGCAGTACGCCTGCACACTTTACTTCCACCCCACAGGTCCAATAGTCAGTCTGCAGAGTGGCTGGTATGCCACGAAAGCCGATCAATGCGGCCAAAAGACCATCGCTCGGATGGGAAGGTTATGGCCTCCGTTTTGTAGGACCCACCTGGCGTAAGCTAAGTAGATTAGATTCAGAAGGGACGAACATTGACAGGAGACTATTATGGAGCGTTATTTGGCAAACTGAACCACGAAATAAAGGAAAAATGGTTCCATAGGGTGAAGAAAGAAGTTCTGTGCCATCACGGTAACGCCAAGACACAAACGTCCTCGAAAGCGATGGCCAAATGGGAGCAATTACGATTTAATTGGTTGCTCACCCACCATATTTTCAAGACTTGGTCCCATTACTATTTGTTATGCTATTATTTGTTCCCAAAACTTAAGTGGTTGCTCCAGGGAAAGTGATTCATATCGAATGAGGAATTCGTCGCCGAAACCGAGACGTATTTCGAAGGCTTGGACGTATCGTCCTACAGAAAGGGTATCGAAATCTGTGTTGAGGAATACATATAAATTTGCCCAAAAGTGACTGTTTTCATTAAAAATCGCGGGACTTCCTAACATATGTGGTAATTGATGCATCTTCTGAGAAGTTTCCTTTCAAAAATTCGAAGTCTTTCCATTTGGACCCAAGATATACAAGACCACAAGAAAAGTGTACCATATTTCAGATCGGATTAGTTGTTTATAGTAGAGACGTTTAACTTTGATGTCAACCTTGTTATTCCACTTCAAAACGTCGTTCAGAAGTTTAGATCGGCCGAAGGCCCTTTGAAGGATTAGCGTCGTCACATGTTTGATGAAATTCATGTCTGGGGTATAATTAATCCCATTCCCCCTGTCCTGTGATCTAACCGTAGTACCTATTTGTATTCGAATGTTTTGTGAATATCGAGAAGTAGGTAGTAAGTGTTTACTACTTATAATTAATGTGACTGCTCTAATTGAGTCGATCAACAATAGACAAACAATAGCAAGCTTCCAGGTATAGGAAAAGCGCCCCATTAAATAGGATAGAAAACCTTGTAAAGAAGGCTAAGGGCCTTCGCAGCGAATAGTAAGACATATTGTCGATACCAGGAAACTTCTTAGGGTTTCCAGATTTAACTGCGTCTGTGACGACACAGTCAGCATTATCACGAGAATTATGTCGAGGAAGTGGACAGTGTTATTTTGGTTGAAGGCAACAATTGGCCTATCGAAGTTCTCTAATTTTTTGTGAACCTCTAAACTAATAATTATATTAGTATTCGGGTTGCCATCCTCAAGAGTGAGTCAGTGGTTCTTTTTTTAGAGATCTCTACGGTGATGTTTCCTCCATTGGTCCCGTTATTGTCAGCAATGTCGGTGTAATTGATTGGGCCAGTGTTACGAGCAGTGCCACATATGGTTTTAAGGATTTATAAACGTTCTGGTCCAATTCAATACCCTTCAGTTTGTTTTAGAGGTGTTAGGTGCCCCATTTTTGGATTCTCTGTTTTATCAGTGTTCTAATATTGTGGATGATGAATCGTAATATCTGTTTGTGGGGTAGCAGTTGGTGTGCCGGCGTACGGCACGGGTTCACTTCCGTCCCCATCAAACGCTTTCACTACATGCACCACGGAGAAGAAGGTATCGGCAGTTGAATAAAGGATGGAGCGGACATTGAACCACGGAAATAAAATGCACAGAAAGTTAATTAGTGTACAAGATTTTTATTGTCGACGGCTTTAAGTTGATTACATATTGTGTTTGATTACATTTTGGGTCCTTGCTGGTTTAACACTTTGTTCTTATTGTTCATGAATTGTATTGGAAAATGACTCGACACACTTTGTTCTAATTGTTCATGAATTGTATTGGAAAATTAACTGACACACTTTGTTCTTTTGTTCATGAATTGTATTGGAAAATTGTTCGACACACTCTCGGACACTCTCGACTCCGTAGCGAAACGCACTCAGGGGAGTGCACATTCTCGTGTGCACTCTGTAGTGGCAATAAGATGTTGCACGTGCGATGGTTGGAAAACGACTCAGCGAGGAAAGAACTCCGATCTGTATTCAATCCTCAGTTAAGGGCGAGGTTCGGAGGAGAAAGAGAACATTTTTTCTTTAGGGTGTGGCCACAAAGGAAATGCAATCTCTCCTTACTGGGTGTGCCCAATGGACGGTGATCTCTTTATGCAGTGGTGTGTATGTGTGATCGTACACATCACCGTGTTTATCGATGCATTTCAGCAAAGGATAAACGAAACCTACAATGAGGGAAAAAAACAAAGGGAGAAGCTATAGCGTTTGGAATGATAGTGAAGAACGTGTGATTCGAACTGACGCTATGACAGTTAGAATCACGAAAAATTGAATCAAAGCGTAACACATCAGGCTACTGGCCGTGTTTACAATTCGATTTTTAAACTCAACTATATTCCACTGATGTGAATTGTTATGTTATCGCTTTGGTATACGGCTCTGATGTATTTTCTTACTCAATTTTCGTTAAGTGTTCTTCACTATTTGCTTGTGTATTGTGTGTGTATCTGTTAGAGACGCTACAAAGCGACCTAAGGCATCGGTCTGTAATTAGGGTCACATAAATAAATAAGCTGCAACTCATTAGATGTGAAATGCATTTGGGATACTTCAAACAATTGGGATTGTTTATCGTATCGCCAGAATGCTTGCGTAAGGACAGAATTCTTTTGTTTGCGCATGATGCGTGCTGAAGAATTTGGTTTTAGCGGCTATTGCGCTAATTGTCTGTAGCTGCGCCAATAAGCTGCATGGAGTAGCTTGTCGTTGGACAAAAGAGTCGCAAGCCAATGTGTATGTAGGGAAATTGTTTTACACATGGCGAGGCTGGGAATAGCCGACGCTAGGATAAGATTCCCCGATTATGTGGTTACTTGGTACGGTAACCGAATTATTTTCTTTCGGGGCATAATGTTTGACCTTTAAGCAATCCTTCTAGGAAAATGCATAAGAATTATGGATGCTGGTGAATTTCTTTAGGAAAATTTTATTGCTGCGTTGATGCATGGAAAATGCCCTTGTGGGAGAAATTCTTTTTACAGAGGCTTTAAGGTTATGCATTAGATAACCTTAATGCCTGTAGCTTTGTAGGTGCTAATCCCATTGCATTAGCGAAGGGCAATGGGGTTATGGGATCTTCCGTGGTGGAAGGTTTTAGGTAATTTGCGAAGGTGTGTAGTGGCGTTTATGGGAAACGCCATAGATTCCCCTTGTATAAATCGGTGTCGACATCTCATTGTGCAGAACTTTCTACGCTCTTGGATAAGATGAAGAGTGAAGTGGTCATGGGTAATGTGATGATTTTTCTCCAGTCTACACTTAGGAACGTTAGTGTTCGAAGTTCCAACCAAAATCTTGCGAAGTCGAGTTGCAGTAGTATTTATCTCAACCGCCGTTAGGTTTCTGTCAGTAGAAAAATGAACTGACCTCCCTATATATACCATGCCCTCCTTTTATAACTCGCTAGCGCCATTTTCTTTTTTTTCCATTTTACGTATATTTTCTTCTTTTTCATTCTAGCTTATTTTTATTATATCCTAACTTACTGATGTCCTGTAGACACTTTAAGGTACACTTGGGCTGAGTATTGTCATGTATTGGTGCCTACGGCTTTATTTCTTTTATACTCATTGAAAACTTCATTAATAACTTACCACAACAACAAATATGTAGAATAAAAAAGCTTTTTTTTGCTGGAGCCATCATCGTGCTGCTACATACATTTCCTACAATTGATCCGCTCTGGCTTGGGGCAGTTTAAAAGAATTTTTCGCATTGGGTCGGCATTGTGGAGCTCTCCAGAGAACTGATGGGCTCTCACTGGTGGCATTTCCTCGGAAATTGGCATGCTATAGATTGCAATATCTTCTCAGAATTGAATGATGCATCACCCGCAGCTTGTGAAAATTTATTTAAATATTGGGTTGGGTACAACAACTACCTCTTCTGGACAAATCTCAATGAAGGGACACTGTTGGTGAACGGGTCTTGCCTTAACGATCACTTCTTAAAACAGACAAATGCTTGAAACAAAAAAACCGCGCCACATAAATGGGGTTTCTTAAAAGATTCAGGGAATGCTTAACTCCACTTAGCCTGACCATAAGTGGCAGTCGAATATTCGTCTGAATATAGCGCTCAATCCCACTTCTGGTAAGGCGCTGATAAAAGAGTACTGTGCAAGCTGAATAGAATGGAAAATTCACCAATGAAACTCATTGAGGACCCAGACTAAAGTTTTTATTTACTACTGTGTATCTTTCCTTCTATATATATTATCATAGTTGTTGTCCAACAAGACTTCGTGAATGCAGTCCTCATTGTCCAAATACTCCCTATGGGCCTCTTTTATCAAGAATTGTGTACCGTATTAACAATTAACTTGAAACATACAAAAAATCACAAATGATTGTTCTCTAGCCGAGTAGCACAAGTATGGAATGTGTCGGCGGATTTATGTGTTTCCTTGTCATTTTGATATGCAGACACAAAATCCGACTATCTTTACTTCGTTTTCTTGCCCTCTATTTTTTCTTCCGATCCACTGTGGTTCGACATCCAAAAGGACCCCAAAATCCCATTCCTGCGCCCAGTATATGTAAAAAAGAGGATTTATCCCACCAAAGAATAACTGAAAATGCTTTTCTACCATTTGCTATAAAGCTGTTCCCCATTGGCTTGTCTAAACATAAAAAAGAGTTTTCCTAGTTCTATTCCTCTGATTTTCCATGGAGGGTTTACACCTTAGTTACATTTATTACACTTCTGGAATTGTATTTTGTACTTTAACCAATCAAACCTTTTAACACCCTGACAAAGGTTTTTCACGAAATATTTGAACAATAAAATAAAGTCAGAACTTTTTTACAGTAAATAATTTATTCTTCTTTTTTCATCCATTTCAGGATCGGCTACTCGACCTATGGCCACATCATCAGCCACGGGTCCGCTACCACGTTTCATATCTCGAGGACATACCTATCGAGCAGTTGTCGGTGACACGTTAGTCCTTCCATGTCAAGTCGAAAACATAGGTAAGCCTCCACAATAATTCTAGGTCAATCAGTTTGAAATATGACATTTAACTTCGTCTGCAGTATCGGAAAAATTGGGATCGGTTGGGGCGTACAAGTGGAGCAATAAGGGTTTGATAGAATACCGGAGCAAATTGAGTCTAACGATATCTTATTTGGGTGACCCTTATCACTCGTTGTCTTGTATATGAATATGAATTTGTGTTTCATATGTGAACTACCTAGAGAAATCCCTTTCATAATACTGAAGGAACTTATTTTTTAATCAAAAATTCTTCGGAATCACATTCCCAGAAGTGTTGCTTTGGTTATTACTTCGAACAAATTCCGCACAGGGGGCTAAACTCTCTCGAGATTGAAGCCGATGTAAAGAAAGTTTTGATATTCAATAAGGTTGGTATCCGTTACGTTCAACGGAAGGAACTTCTTCGGGGCATTTTTTAATCAATCGATAGAAAATTTCAGGAGCATGTGTAGAAGAAAAACTTTATTTGATAAGGGAAACTAAAGGATATGTGGGATATATGACTTTGAACTTTAAAGGTTATATTTTGTAAGCACAATCTTTCCACAGGAACTCTTCTTCAAAGTCTGATA
This sequence comes from Microdon myrmicae, assembly GCA_963931805.1. Taxonomy (NCBI): domain Eukaryota; kingdom Metazoa; phylum Arthropoda; class Insecta; order Diptera; family Syrphidae; genus Microdon; species Microdon myrmicae. The sequence continues at coordinate 123,588,670 of OZ007499.1, forward strand.
ACGTGAAAGGGAATAAAAGAAAATTTGTAGTAAGATAGATAGGACACAAAAAATGGTCTTAAATAGGACGGAAAATATGTTTTATCTTCATAGATTAGAAGTCATCATTAGTTAGAGAGGTTTTTAATGTAAATAATTTATTATTTGTATTGTGTTTATTCTTTAATGTTCCCCCTTTTCATTATAATACGGAAGCAACAAGAGTCACTGTTATAAATTTGAACTTTTACATTTTGACTACTTAATGTGTATAAAGGTTTGACACAACTTCGACTCCTTTGTGTTACGATTTCAACACTTACAGTTTCCCAATTACGCATAATCCATTTTAATGATCCAATTTAAACTATTATAATTTCTGGATTACGAACAATTAATTTTAATGATGAATACGATGACGATTCAGTTTCTCAGCACGATCTCGTACAGTAAAACAATGGTGTGTCGTTCACATCACGTCTAAGATTCCAGATGATGTAAAATCACAGACCATACAAATAGATGGTAATTATTTTTATAGGTGAAAAAAATAAAAGAAGATGAACGGATAGGGTAACGAATTTGTAGGTATTAAAGAAATGACTGTGTGCTTCCTTGCACTGATTCCACTCCTTCCACCCATATCACTTCCCGCAGGATTTACCCCCGTTCTCGGTAGGCAGGCACGACGTGGTAAGGAACACTCGCTATGCGGGGAAACCACAAAAAGTTCCAAAAAGGTGATGTTTCGCACTAACGAAATATTGTTTATTAAATACGTTTCAAATAAAAGGTGATATTCAGCACGAATGAAATATGTTTTATTAAATACAGTAATTGAAATAAAAGTGATATTTCGCACAAATGAATTTTGTTTATGTATACACTGTTTTACAAACGAGATGATATGTCGTCGAATGAAATATGTTTATTAAATACAGTAATTGAAATAAAAGTGATATTTCGCGCAAATGAAATATGTTCATATATAAAATACTGATAACTTCAAAATCACGTCAGGCTTTAGTCACGCGACCGCACTATCTCACTATCAGAATTCAACTAACTCCAGCCGCTAGCTGTGCACTTCTCTCTTAAGGGTTGATTCGTGCACACCAACACATCACAGGCCCTCTCTCCGCAGGCAGTTCACGCGGAGATCATTTCTTTCTCTAAAATCTCTCACACAGCCAAGGATGTGATCACACCGTTGCCTTGGCCTATGTAAGTCATCAAAGAGTCCGGAATCCCTGCTGGTCGCCACACCGTACCCTTGCCTGTGTGTACTTTATTCATTATTACACAGGGGTAGGCGCTATGTGTGTGGTTCAATCATTGCTACTTATTCATATCAGAGGTCGCCCGTATGGTTCATACGTGCGACTTGATGTGTTTTTACACCGGCATGCGTTATATCTCTCGCTTTGTGTTATTTGGGAGATGTGTCCTTTTGAGGGCACGTGTTGTAGCTCTCGTGTTCGCGCGCCTGCTTGGTAATTCTTGGAATTTCGCAGGCTTGTGCAACCGAGTGATATGTTCGTTGGCGATTCTGCTGTGTCAGATCGCTGCTTGTTGTTTTTACTCGATCGATGTGCAGGCGTCCCGCGCTTGCTTATGGTATGGGGTTTCATAAGTTTGCTACTATGTTGCTGCTTGACATTGGTGTCATGCTTTTCGATATTTTAAGTATGTCGCCTTCATGTTATGTGTTTGGTGAGTTTATCACCTAACATAGATTTGCAATTACTTGCAAGGGGCTGTACTAGGCGACCGTTAAAATGTTTTGTCATACCTACATGTTATGCGGCTCTTCTTTTGTTATGTTAGGTGTACGCCGTCTTTTGGTAAATTCCTATTTTTCAGGTGACGTAGTTCTGAGGTGTAGGATCATTCGGTGGGGTTCGGAGCGAACGCCACAAATTATCAATAGAGGCTGTGGGACGAAACCTGAAAAATTATTCAGGGAGAAACAGGTTGATGGTTATACATTATCCGCGTTGAGAATACTATTAAGTCCTCTTTGTTATTTCTTCTCAACTCTGAAATAAGGCAAGCGGGGAATCGAATAGTGTTACACATCAGCGAGGCTTATGGCATTTTACCGCAGATTTAAAAAATGTATTCGAACTTATATCGGGTTTTCCAATAGGGACTTGACAACTTTTTATTTAAATAAAACGCTAACCATTTGAGGTATTTCAAAAACTTTATTATCGGCTTGAAGTACAATCAAAACATGTATGAACTCAACTTCGTTCATATCGCCACCGCGGGCACGTTTGCAGCGGTCGATTCGTTGGACCCAATTTTCGATGACTCTGCCACACATTTCGGCCGCAACGGCCGCTATTTCGCGTTCAATGTTGGCTCTGAGCTCTTCCAACGTCTTCGGCTTGTTGGCATAGACCAATGACGTAACCCCAAAGAAAATCGTCTAGAGGGGTTAAATCGAACAAACGAGGCGGCCAACCGACTGGCCCATTTCTTGAGATAACACACTCATCAAACTTACTCTTCAATAAATCGATTGTATCCTGTGCTGTGTGGCTTGTGGCACTGTGGCGGTCCCGCCAAACCCCACGGTTCGCCTTCTTGATAAAACCTCACATTGGCGACCCCGGCGGTTTTTTTTTTTTATGGTTTTAAAAAAGTGAACACGCCACCTTTGACACCACCAAACAATATACCATCATGCCTAATGCGCGGTGTACCAAAGCAACCATTCCGTAAGTGTGTACCTGCTCCAGAACCCGTCACCAAGAAAGTCCTTATTACGGATCCTATCCAAATGCCGGAAATATATTCATCGACACCCGGTGGAACCCTGTACTCGACAACTCCAGGAGGCACAAAACTCATCTATGAAAGTGGTTTTATGAAAAATCTCCGAAACTCACCGATGAGTCAGATCTTACCCGTTGAACCACGCGCACGTATCGGATACGTTGCATGTCGGAGTTCCCTTCAGTTTGAAGAGTCAGATTTCATGCCCTGTCGGGATTACACACGCGTTGAGAGTCGAGTTCGTTCCCCAAACTGTGTGTACTAGTACAGTGAATCCGTAAAAGGCGCGACATAATTTAACGTTTATTTAAAGTATCGGTAGTAAGAAATATCGTGTCTGTAAGTGTCCCCGTGTGTAAAAGTAGTGAAGACTCCTGTGTGAAATTTTATCAGTTAACCAATTTAAACCTGGGAACAATATTCTATTGAATTCCGCATTCAACTAAGATATAGTGAACCAAATTAAGCGCTGTGTATCTATGTTAATGAACATAATAAAGGATTTCCGAAGTTTATGTGTTTGGTTTCTGTGTCAACTCGTATTTTGAAACAACGGAGTTTTGTGAACAATTGTCTACGTAAAAGAACGGTGGGTTATCAAGTGAAACAGCGCCGTACGCGGGCGTAGCCTACTTAAAACCCCACCATCCTGTTGAAACCACATGTTGGGGTTTATTATATTATATCTTCCAATTCGGGCCAAAAATAATCGCTAATCATGGCGCGATAACGATGGCCATTCACAGTAAACGTGACGATCGTTATCGTCGATAAAAAAAAGGCCCAAGGAGGCTGCCGGCATGCAAACCGCACCAAACAGTTATTTTTTGTGGATGAAGTGCTGATTCATGAAGCACATGTGGATTTTCACGCGATCAGTAACGCATATTTTGCTTATTGACGAACCCATTTAACCAAAAATGAGCTTCGTCACCGAAGATGATTTTGAGATGAAATTCATCATCTTGACCCCAATCGGAGAACGTACGTCGCTTCAAATGGTCCATCGGCTTCAATTCTTGAGTCAGCTTGATCTTGGATGGGTGTAAACCAAGATCCTTACGCAAAATTGGGCGATGCCCAATTCTTGAGAACGCCGTGGAATTGACTGATTTGGATCGTTTGCTACGGAGGCCTGAACGGCAGCGATATTTTCGACACTTCGACCAACCCGTTGTCTCACTGGCACGGCAACATCACACAACGAATATGTAGATTGAAATTTTTGCAATAAGCTTGTTATTGCCGAAATTTGGAGTTAACGCTCTTAAAGTTGCGGTCACCGACTCCAAATTTCGGTAGCAAATTTTTATATTTTGCAGACGTTGTTCGTTCGTGTACTTAACCAAGATGAAAACGTTGAGTTTACTGAATAAATTTACAGTGACAGTTTGATGATTAGTGAGAGGGTGCGTTCACAAATTTAGTTCAAAGTTGTCAAGTCCATATTGGAAAAGGCTATACTTTGATAAGGCTGCACGTAAAGCATTGACAACCGAACCACGGTCCTGTCTGCATGAGGTTCTTTAAACTCGCTTCTCAAGCCGTGTTAATTGCTGTTTGTACGACACTGATGGATTTTTCGATTTGGCTGTGTGCTGTGTTCTTCACTACGCAGCGCTACTCCCTCCGTAGTAATTATATAAAGATCACGTTGTCGTTAAAGATGGAGCAGGCAAGATAAACAGGGTGATGTCTAGTGGAGCACACAGAGAGAATCCAGTGGATAGAGTGAAGAAGTGACTGCTTATTATGGAAGAGTATTATACTGTGTACCCAGATTACATCGTGGTCATCAATCACCGCATTTCGGGAAAGAATAAAGAAGTAATTCGAACCCACGCTATTAGAAGGTTAGAACCAAAGCATCGATACATCCGGCCGCGGTCGCATATGCGCGAGGATTTTCAACCCGCTACTTGAGCTGTTTTTTTTTGTTTGTTTTATATCCAAATTTATTTAACAAATTAATTACATATTTTTCTTAAGACTAAATGTTAATTTATATTTTACAAATATCACTCTTACATTAACTTACTGGCTCTTCGCAAGCACTCTTAATTATACATTATTATTTTTCTTATGCCTTTCGGCGTACAATAACTGTTTTTATAACATGTCACAATAATTGATATATTTTCTTTTTTAAATGTATTCTATTTTTTTTTTCTACACCATGTACTAATTTTTTTTTTTTTTTTTAATTACATATATAGGGAGTTGACACGCAAAAAATAAAAAATAAAATAATGAAACAAAACGGACAAACATAAACAAGGAATACAAATAAAAATAAAAAAATAAAAAATTAAAATCAAATTAAAAACGAAAATAAAAAAAAAAAAAATAATAATCGGGAATTGGGGATAGGGGGAAGGAAAGCGGTGCGCCTAAGAGGCATACTATGTTTGCGTCTTAAGTTGTGTGAGTGTGGACGTGGTAATTGCTCTGATACACGGCACTGATTTTTTATATGATTTATTATTCGCTATTCGTATAAGTTTGTTGGAATAGCCACACGTTTTTAGTGACTGGTAACAATGTTCTAGCAGTACGTTGGAATAGAGGTGGTATGAGGCCGTCTGATCCCTGCAACAGCAAAGACACACTAGGAGTTGTTGAAAACATTCATTTGTAAACATTTTTTTATTTTCTTTCTAAATTCTAGCTTAAATATCTTATATAATAACTTACTGGTCCTTCGCAGACGCTCTAAGCTAAACATTACTTAATATTTGTATAATTTGCCTTTCGGCGACAGAACTTTGTGGCAATACTTATAATTATTTGAAAGACAAAGAAAAATTTGAAAAACTTTGTCAATTTTTTTTTTTCTTAAAATTTAACTTACCTAACTTACTTATTATTTTTTTTTTTTGTTTTTTTTTTTTTTATTTTATGTAAAATCACTTAGCTTAACTTAACTTAAATCTTACACTACCCTAATTCTAGAAAAGGAGTTGTTGAAAATGATCGTATTGAATGACAGTCCCCGATTAATGCTAATCGAAAATCAAAGCCTGCCAGCCAAATCAAACAGAAACTTTGTAATGCTTTTAGCCAACACAGTTCGTATTGGTATATATACCTCCGGCCAATCAGATTAATGAGTCAGCTTCGTGTACTTCCTCGTGGATTGTTTTCCATCCAATTTCGTGAATTTTATAAGTTTCTAAATAAACAAAACATCGTAATTCAATCAAAAGCACGACGAGAATCATACTTACATTGAATTCATCAATGAAATCTATCATTTTGATTGAGAATTATAAAAGAAACGTAAAGTTTAAATTCAATAGACATGTGGTGACCAAAATCAAAACAAATAATAAGCGTGGGAATTTAACTCTTGAAACTAAGTTAATTAAAAACACAGCTCATAAAATAAAATAAAAATAAAAGTGCATAATTAATCAGTTCAGTGAAGTGCGAAAAACAAAATAATAATTAACTATAATAAATAAAATATATCACCTCGGTCGCAAACGTGAAAAACAATAATAACAAATTATATTCATCATCATCGGCACCATAACCGGGATCCGGTCTTGGCCTTATTTATCAAGTCTCGAGGCTTGTTACATTTTCCATAAAATGTCATTTTTACGGGCAAGGCTATTAGCCTTGCGGCATGAATTATAGCAATTGATATTAAAAATAACAATTAGCGCGGGTAAAAGGTAACTGGCTCTTACAACCAAACAGCCTACAATACTGGTAGCCACAAATAATCCGACACAACATCAGAAGCAGGCTTATTCACAATCTTGCTCAATTTTTAAAGACAGGTGACACAGCTGCAAACTCAAATAAACGACATCTACTCGCACTTGCCCAGTCTACAAAAAAAAGTAAATATAAAACCTCTAACTAAAACATCAATCAAAGCTCTTGACGTGAATGTAAATTCACTAAAAAGAACTGAGAGAAGAGCCACTCTTTTTAACCAGTTGCAAGATAAAAACCGTGATACACTTCTGATGGGGGAAACAAAGTTAAACCAGAGGCACAAGATAGAGCACAAAAACTATGATATTATACGAAAAGATCGACCTAACTCTTCACAAGGCGGAGGTGTTGCAATCTTTATTAGAAAAGGAATCAAACATAAAGTGATATATAATGGAGAAGTGCGCAGGTACCGGGTGCTGGAAGCCTGCCTTCGACCAAGGAAGGGATTTGTATGGGATTGCGGTCTATGCACTTGAGGAGCACCAACACAAAATCTTTATACCAGAGCTCGAGACTCTCTTTCGATGCTTACAATTGCACCTGGGAAAAAAATATTTTATCCTAGGTGGAGATATGAATTCCAAACATAAAGGTTGGGGAAATTATATATTTAGTACCAGAGAAAATCAGCTGGCTAGTTGGTTCGCTCTGTATCATGTAGAATATAAAACTGACCATCTCACAACGGAATACCCGTCGTTCCCTATGTTGTGTTTAGTAGGGGTTAGTTTCAGGACGCGAGTCTCCTGATCCTTAAAAGGACAAGGCGATCTCTTAAAACAGACCGCTCCTGAAATCTTGTCCTACAAGGGGTCGTTAACCGTGCTTCCTCTGATCCAGAGGGAAGAGTAACGTCCTTTTGGTTTGGCCTCAGTCTTCGCAAGTCCGCTGGTTTCCGTGGTGGCCAGGTGATACTCCAGATCTTCAGAAGTATTCTCTTTGAGGGTGTACCTATGCTTTACTCACCAGTAAAATGAAGAAGAAGGCTCGTTTTTCCTTTTAGTATTTTATTTATTTTTAATTTGAACTTCGCCCTTCTCCAGGATATTTTCCTTCAGGGACAACGGACGATAATTAACTGCGGCCCGGAGATCACGAAACCATTCCTTTATAAAGGAAAAGGAATCGAAAATTGTATCTCAAAGATACACATTTTCGTGCAACAATCTCGATCTTTTGGATATTTCGAGCGAGATGTTGTGTTTACACAAGATAAGAAATCAATTTCTTGAATTCTTACGAAACCATTACGCAGATGTGTGAATGTATCTGCTTTTGAGTTTTTGTTTGTTTAACTCAATGGAATTTTTAGGATAGAGATAACAATCTCTGAATTCTGGATTTGGGTGATGCTGTGGAGCAAATATAGAACAATAAACGAATATTGGATTCGTTTATTGTGAATTTTAATTTTAATTTTGATTCTGGATTTAATTATGCCGTGGGGGCAAATGTTATGCGATAAACGAATGTTTGATTCGTTTATTGCGAATTTTGGATAATGTTTGGGTTTTTTTCAGGTTTTGATAGGATTTTGGATTAGGAATGGGAGAAAAAGATGGTAGGGCTTTTTGGAGCACTACACCTAGAGGTAGTTCGTACTTAGATGTCTTGGCGATTGACTCACGACTGAAACTACTTAACACCAATAGACGAAAAAGAAACTGTTTGCGGACAATTGAATACGACAGTGACCACTGTCCCGGCCGTAATAAATCTTCCGAACGAATTTTGCAGATCTGGAGGAATTTGTGATCCCACAACCCTACAACTATGGGGCAATGCGATGGCCACGATCCGCCAGATCATTAACAAGAGACCTTCGTTCGAATGACATTAACCTGACAACAAACAGAAACCTGACAAACGATGAAACCTACAGATACATTCAACAAATAGACGAAACGATAAAACGAACAATGGATAAAACTATTCCCAAAACAACAGTTACAGATCACATAAATATGTATGGAAACGAAACACCTGAAATCCCAATTAAAAGACCTCCAACAGTTACTGAAAGGGAATCCCGGTTTTACCGAATCAAGTGACGATAATTTGTGAAATGACATTAATGCCAATGTTGGGGCTAATAGGCTTTTATTAACGACGGAAGAAATCCAGGGTATGTTCAACCCATTGAGAAACAAAACGTTAGTGGGAATAGATGGGGTACCTAACATCGTACTCAATAAGTTCACCCCAATGGCAATAGACATATACACGGTCCTGTTGAACAACGCGTTGAATAATGCTTACTTTTCCGCTCGTTGGAAAACGGCATTTATACAGTCTATCCCCAAAAAAAACTGTGGTTCCCTGGGCGCAAGGCGCTCGGACATTATATTCGTGACAACGTATCCTAAATATGTAACATTGAATATACAAGTTATTAAATCAAAATTAAAGTGTTTTTATTCCTTAAATGATAATTACATATATAAGTAATATTTTTTTTTATTTCTTAATATTTTACATTTTGTGTTATATTTTTATAATTATGTTCAATATTTTATTTTATGTTGCATTATTTCTTTCGATTGCTTTTACTCTGCTGACGATAGGACGATGATACGAGAAGTAGGATATCAATGGTAACATCTCAACTGTAACGTGTCTTGAGAAGCTTAGGTCGAGGGTTGTTCCTCCCAATGTTGTAGGCTTGTTGACATTCGACGGGCATTCGAGATTGAACGTACTCTTCATGAAGTTAATAAATGCGCTATCAGTTCTGACATTTATATTGAAGTCGCCACAAAGAAGAATTGGTATGTCTGCATCAACTTCATAGATCGTCGGTACACTCTGATTGTGTACATATGGGAGTAATGCTTGGTGCAACAACAAACCACTGTTCGGGATAGTTGATCCAAGATGAGTGTACACTGCCCCGAGTAATACTTTGTACATCCTATCGACAGTGAAGCATGAAATTTCTGCCAAGCACACATCACCCGTGTTTTTAATATTACGAACTGAATCGGACAATTCAACTCGAAGAATTTCCTTTGCCATGGACGGCGATGATAATCTTCTATAAATCGCTACTCCACCAGCTGCGTTTGTTTCAGAATCCGAACGATAGTTCTGCTTCGTAACGCACTCATAATCATTGATTCGCGTTGTCTCTGTGTATTTTTTGTCTTTGCACTTTCAACCTGTACAGCTGTTCTCGACAGTGCAAGGCGCTGTCTGTATTCCCATTGTCTCTCTGCATTTGACTTAGTAGCAATTAATGTTGGCGGCTCAGTAATTGGTATTTCGTCCATTGATACGTTATATTCTTGCTTCTTCGACAGTTCACAATACTCTGAAAAATTAGTGAATCGTGGTCCGACTCGAAGAGGTCGATTATTTTTCTTTTATTCGTTTTGCTATTCATTTTTACGGTTTATTTATATTGTTATTTTATCTCCTCCCTATTTCCCTCTCTCTCGCTAGTCGCGCTCTCGCTCACTGCGGCTCGTGCGTTATCGGTTACTCTCGCTCAGGCGTAGCGAGACTCGACCGTAACGCTACAAACTTTTTTCCAAATGCCTCCCAAGGTATACCGATTTATAAGACGTTGTCACGGCAAAAGGCAAAGACTAAACAAAGCTAATGAACATGCGTTCGATAAGTTTACCCCAAGCCTCAGTAAAGTATTTGAAAAGACCATTAACAAAGCTCTGCTAAAATGGGTAGATGACAAAAACATTATTCCGATACCATTTCTATGCGGATTCGAACGGGTATGGTATAAACATACAATCTTCTGATCATATAGGGCTAAACAAACGTTCGTTACATTTCTGTGGCAGATATCCATCCTCATACTTGGGAAGGACTGCGATATGTCTTAAGTATGGCTCTTCGAACTTACTGAAAAACAAATAGGTGAAGGATCACAAATATCACTTTATGAGTCGCTGAAAGAAACTTCTGTTGTGTCCGCTTTCAATAAATACTTGAGCTCACGGTTACTATGCCTGAACTATGCTAACGTCACTGATAGCGGCGCTGAGTTAAAACGAGTCCATTCGAGAATGCATCAATTTTTAAGCTCCACGCCGCTGCAACGTACTCTATATTAATGCAGATGCAGTCGAGGTATCATACTTGGCGAGAGGAAGCGTATCTCGAGTTATTTCTGTAGACTAATGACTTTGAGGTGATATGTTGTGCCTTTATCATGCATCGGGAGATTATACGAAGTAACTGCCACACCCTTGTACCGTATTACTGCCGTGTGGCGCTTTGTTTCGCAAATTCCGCTCTCATAAAACTCACCACTGCGACTGAATTTCCAACGATAGGTCCAGCTGTCGGTATACACCTTGTATACTCTCAACATTTCAACATTTATGCAGGGAGCAAAACAAATGTTCTAGGACACCATATAAAGGGTGGTTGAATTTTAAGGGCCGATGTTCATTTTGAATAAAACACAAATTATTTAGGAAATCATTGTCATTTATTTTTATTATGATAATATTGGTATGGTTCAATTATGTGTGGAACAAAATATTGGCCAAATGGCCGCCGCAACCTCGGCGGCACGCCTCCATCCGATGGTCCAAATTTTCGATGACGCTGAGGTATAATTGAGGTTCTATGCCGTTAATGTGCCGAATTATCTCATCCTTTAGCTCTTGAATTGATGCTGACTTATCGATGTACACCTTTTCTTTCAAATAACTCCAAAGAAAGAAGTCCAACGGTGTCAAATCACATGATCTTGGCGGCCAATTGACATCGCCACCACGTGAGATAACACGGCCATTGAATTTGTCGCACAAAAGAGCCATTGTTTCGTTAGCTGTGTGGCAAGTGGCACCGTCCTGCTGAAACCACATATCGTCCGCATCCATATCTTCCAATTCGGGCCATAAAAAGTTCGTATTATCTCACGATAGCGAACACCACTCACAGTAACTGCCTGACCGGCCTCATTTTGGAAAAAATAGGGCCCGATGATGCCGCCAGCCCATAAACCGCACCAAACAGTCACTCTTTGTGGGTGCATTGGTTTTTCGACAATCACTCTTCGAATATCATTTGCCCAAATGCGGCAATTATGCTTATTGACGAATCCACTGAGGTGAAAATGTGCCTCATCACTGAAGATGATTTTCTTCGAAAATTGATCATCCGCTGTTGGCATTTTCATAATAAGCCTGAATAACTATAACGCGTTGCTCGATTGCTCCATGGTTCAAATTAAGTTAGTCTGAAATTGAGAAATGTCAAATCAAATGCAGAAAAAACTTGACGTTTAGGTGTGGTTCACATTCAACATCGGCCCTTAAAATTTAGCCACCCATTACATATATGTATATGAGAAATGCTTCACATCACTTCCCAATCAAAACAGATGTTTTTTTTTTTGTTGTTGTCAAGTTTCACAGTTTTCCACATTAGCCGGAAGAACACCAAACTTCTCACAATCTTCTATCCAATTGATTGTGATTTTGGAATTAAAAATGCAATAAATTCAACACATTTTTAATAAACGTTTTTTTTTTTTATTTCAACATGGGATGTAAAGGAAATGTTAACACACTTGTGGTACCAAAGGACATAGTAAGGGTATAAAAAAAGTGAAGCGAAAGTGGTAATGGGAAGTCGGAAAAATAAGAAAAATAAGTCAGTGCTATAATATTCGTTGAGTATTTATCAATTTGTTGTCTATGGAGTTTTATAAAATACATCTCGTATTCGTACACCATGAAATCCCCCTGAAAACTAACTCAACAATATCAAGCAAAGTCGAGAATAGAAATTTCATTTATAAATTTCCGTTATGCCATACGACAGGGCGGCCTGGAAAATCTACGAGGGTTGAATAAAAAGTACTTATGTTTTGAACTGAAGACGAAACTCACGTTTCAAGTCGATACGTTTTCTCCAAAAATTCTTCCACTTCGTTAACCACTCTATGGTATAAAGTTAATTTGTAAAACTTGTGGGTAAAGGTTTAGTAGGTGCAAAGTATGACACGGGTTCACTTAACCTTCCACTGTATTCTCCCGAAACTCGTTCACAAGTGTCCAATATAAACGCTGGAATTGTTGGTTATGTGGTTAATCGTTCTTTATTGTTTATTGTTTTCACTTAAGGCGCAACACGTTGCTAATTGTTTGTTACAAATTACAAGAATTTTTTTGATAACTTGACAGGATCCACAGCTTTACAAATTATTAATCTTTTAAATTTCAAATTGTTGTACCACACGTTGCTGAATAATTGTTTGTTACAAATTACAAGAACACTTTTGATAACATGACAGGATCCACACCTTTACAAATTATTAATCTTTTAAAATATCAAATCGTTGCACAACGAGAAGAAAACAAACACAAAGAGTCGCACAAAGATATACCAGACACCGCCTTAACACCAATTTTACGAGAACAGGTAACAAACGAGATTTTCTCCAGACACGGTTATTTCAATACCAACATAGACTCACGACTCTGACGAAGCAATCCTTGGGCACATGTGTGCGGTTGTGTGGTAAAAATCGGACTCCCCGGTGCAATCCACGTTCGTCAGATTCAACGCTGGTGGATTACATCGGTGTGGGAGGAGCGAGTAGGCTCAACTTGGCGACGGCCAATGGGTGATCGCAAAAGGACCGAATGGAAGGGTTTCCGTATGACTGTACGGTCAAGTATGATGCCCCTTTCGTTCGAAGCATCGACCACGAACGATACCACACATGAATCAACAAAGGGACTGCAGGCATTACTAAGATGAGCGATAGCGAAGATCGCCGATGTGAGAAATAGGTTTCTGTGTCTTAAATAAACAGAAACACCATTTCGAGGGCCATAAATCCTTGATGACCTGCGCCTGAGAACAAAATAGGTTTTTGCTGTAAGATACACAAAAACGCTATTTCAAGGGTCACGATGATATGCACATCATGTTTACTCAGGCGTTCACGATAATGCCGTTGTAGGCTATACATTCTGGTGACGAAAGGTCAGCCGAAAATTTGGGTCTGGTTTACTTGGCGATGCGGGTACATGAGTATAATGGCGAGGAATTAGCCGTGCAGATGTGCAAGCGTACGTCTCGCCCAGGGTGGCCATGGACCAGCGGTTGGTTGGTTGGTAGGATAAACACGGCGATGCTACTGTGTGTTTGTTTGTTTAACAGGCCGAAGCATCGTTAGGCATGATCTAGGGTATGATTGTCTAATGGCAATCATATTAGCGCCCAAATCCCATGATCGGTAGATAACCGATAAAGAAAATTGGTCGCAAGTGTTGCGAACCTCGGGATTGGGGCAATAAATGGATGTACCGTAGCAAAACCCATCGCCTACAGCTGTGTCAGCAATTACGCTGGCCAGCGAGTATTTATCAAGCCGAGCCGATGGAGATATGGTATGGTTCATATAAGAATTCAATGTGATGCATGCCTTGATGAGGTTTAACTTTCAAGTGAAAGTTATTTGAAAGAAAGCTTACACTGCTCGAATGCAGGTAAGTATAGTGGTTTATGGACTGAAGAAAAAGTAGGTTGTTTAAAAAAAAAGGATGGTTCTTTAGGAAGGCTTTAAAGACCGCCACAAACTCTTCAAAATACGCTCCGGCCTCGTCTGTGAACTCCTCGTCTAAACTGAATTTTTTCGTTGCAGCTATATTTTCAAGTTGGGGACCAAAAAAAGTCGCATGAAGCCGGGTACAGTGAGCACAGTGGATGCAGTAGCAGCTCGTGCAATTTCGTCATTGACAGTCGTATCCACTTGTTTGTGACCATTAGAATTCTTCGAGCTAACCCATTTCCACGTTTAATTTACTATGCAAAATATTAATCGTCGTTCCTATTTCGGGTATCTCTAGTTCATCGTTCAGCGAGAATTATTAAGTGCGTCGCTGCTGTTTTACGATAGTAGTGCAGAACGTGATTCTAACCAACTATTATTATGATACTAGAAAAGAGTAGAACCACAACATCGACGCACTGAAGTATGGCCCCGTGTATGCGAGGATATCCCGACTTGCTACATAAGCTGTGATTTCTACTTTAAAATATATTTTATATCTTCTACCTGCCAGTGAAAACAAAATGAATTCAATATCTGCATTGTCTTCTTTAACTGAGTTTTTAAATCAGCAAGTTCTCGGGTCCCGCCTTGTACCTTGTTGGAATCAAAGGGGCTAACAAGGCAGAGAATAGTACCTTAAACTATTAATGTTGCACTGGTTGGTGAGAAACTCTCTCGTGGTTAAAATGACTCTGCGTAAAAGCGCGCTTTCTCAAGGAATATTTAACATCGAAAACTTGATTTCAGTTGACACACGTTGTTGACAATGGACGATCACATGTATTATGAAATATTGAATCGAGACATTAAACTGCGTATTCGGATTTCCCAAAAATCCATCGACAGTAATGAGTTATGAATTATTATCGAAACGCAAAGTTTCGATTTAGTATTTAGTCCAAAACAGCTGACCTTTTGATAAATACCAAATTAGTGGAGTTCCGAAGTTGTAAATACCAAACCAAATTTTTTCGTCTTCATTGCCAGATTTTACTATTATTAAAAAAAGGAAATAATGGAAAATCCAAAGTATCCGACTTCATGTGTATAGAGAAAACCCAATACACAAAAAACAAAACGTCCAAAGAAGGTATTTTATGACACTTGTGTGGATAACATCGGTTCGTCACGATACAAATACCAGTTAATGAAAGAGGGTGCAATTGTTTGGCAGTTATATTTCTGCTTTACAACTTGTGTCGTTCAGCTTTTATTGAATTCTCTTCTCGTGTGAGCAGTCGTATTTTGAAAAGAACAACAATATGTCATTTAGTTCCGACTTGTGTAAAAATTGGGGAGAATACAATTTTGATTAAGCATTATAATTAAGCTGCGAATTGTTGGTCTGTTTTTATTGTTTATACAACCTTCAAACAGGGTAAGTCCACCCATTGTCGTGTTTTCGGTTTTCGGTGAATTCTCTTTGTTTCATACGGATACCAGTCGCTTCCAAAACGCTTTGTAACGAGTTAATTTCGTTTTTTATGAACAAACCATTTATCAATGCGAATAAGCCCATAAATCGACCGAACCGAACAATCGTACATTCCGAGGGGTGGTTTACATTATTCAATGTTGGCGGTTTCCGGTTAATTGTACCTTCCCTACATTTTTCATTATTGTAATTTTCTGTGGAATATTGGAAACCGTTTGTTTCAGTTTTGTCTTTCATAAAACTTAACTGATTCATTTGAATAACAACAAAGTAGGTCACCTATCGTAGATGCTAGTCAAATGTTAATTAGGTCAGTTAAAGTCAATTGAATTCCACACCAACGTTTCGGATCTTTGTGTTTTCAGTTTATATTACTTATATCGGTGTAACATATAAATACAAAGCCACAGATTAGATTTGAATTAATTACAAGTGCACCAAAAGGGTGCTCAATATAAAAACGGCAATACATTAATGGGGATGCATTAGTTACAAAAAAAAAAAAAAAAAATAGATTTTTATTGGGAGGAAAAAGTAGTACGATAGCAATATTGGATAAAATCATTATGCATAGATAAAAGCGTTAAGTAAAAAGGTCTGCATGGTCAAATATTGAAAACGCTGAAGTTGTATGACATCTGATACAAATGTGTATACGAGCGCTGCCTCTTATGTTTCGGGATTTGGCAACCCTAGTGTTGCAATCCGGCAATTGACAGCTCTGTCGTAAAATTGGACATTTTTCAGGTTATACGCACTCAGAACGTTTTGACATACGAGCGCTATTTGTGTTGTTTACAGTAACTTAAAAGATTCATCTCGGCCCAAAAATGGAATTAAATCGTCAACATTTTCGTGCGATTATTTTTTACAACTTTCGGCGTGGATTAACTCAGCAACAGTGCATGGATGAACTGAATTCAATTTTTGGCGATGAAGCTCCATCAAGGACCAGTGTTTATCGATGGTATGGTGAATTCCATTGTGGTCGTAGTTCACTCCAAGATGAATTTCGTGAAGGTCGTCCAAAATCAGTTGTTGTTCCGAAAACCATTGATGCTGTGCGCGAACTGATATTGGAAGATCGTCATGTGACCTATCGTGAGATTGAGACAACCTTAGGCGTTAGTCGGACCAGCATACATTCAATATTGCATAAACATTTGACTGTCAAAAAAGTTTGTTCGCGTTGGATCCCACACAATTTGTCAATCGCCCAAAAAAAGGCTCGTGTCAATTGGTCGAAAGAAATGCTCAAAAAATACGGTCGCGGTGCTTCAAAACACGTCTATGACATCGTGACAGGTGATGAATCGTGGATTTACGCGTATGAGCCCGAAAGTAAACAGCAGTCGACTGTCTGGGTGTTTCAAGATGAGCCAAATCCAACAAAAGTTGTTCGCGCACGAAGCACTTCCAAGCAAATGGTCGCCTGTTTTTTTCGGAAAAACTGGACATGTCGCAACCGTGCGACTAGAACAACGCAGAACAGTCAATTCTGAGTGGTACACAACCATTTGTTTGCTAGTTGTCTTCCAAGAAATCAGGAAAACCAACCGCCGAAGACGGATCACTCTTCACCACGACGATGCGAGCTCTCACACATCGGCTGCGACAACTGCATTTTTGAGCACCCACAACATCGATTTGATGGGTCATCCGCCGTATAGTCCTGACTTGGCAGCGAATGACTTCTTTTTATTCCCGTACGTAAAAAACAAACTGAGAGGTCAACGTTTTTCGACACCTGAAGAAGCGGTTGCTGCATTCAGAATGCATGTGTTGGAGATACCTCAATCGGAGTGGCAAAAGTGTTTCGACAATTAGTTCAAACGCATGCAAAAGTGTATAGATCTTCATGGGGAATATTTTGAAAAACAATAAAGTGATTTTCGATGATCAATATTTGTTTTTGTTCTCTAATCCCAAAATATAAAAGCCAACCTTCGTATAAAAAAAATGAGACCAATTAAAACAATTTTTTTTTTATTCTCTGTTTATTATTCCAAATCTAATTCGGCGCTTTAAGAGTAGTCCCCCTCAGATACTATGGCAACTCTAACAGATACACACAATTCACAAGCAAAAATAGTGAAGAACACGAACACAAAAAATCGAATAAGAAAAATACATCAGAACCGTATACCAAGCGATAAATAATAAAAATAATTCACATCAGTGGAACATAGTCGAGTTTGGAAATGAAATTCTAAACACGGTCAGAAGCCTGATGTGTAACGCTTAGGTAAACATTTTTCCGTGATTCGAGCTGTCATAGCGTCAGTTCGAATCACACGATCTTCTTCACTATTATTTCAAACGCTATAATACAATACACTTATGTTGAGGTTTTTTTAATGTCTACAGCTAGCAAATTAACATATGTATGTGGGGATCGAATTTCTGATTTTCGAGTGTTTGATGTCCATACATGATGTTTTGATTAAGTTATCAAAAATCAAAATTTTTGAAAATGTTATTATTGCCATCATCATCAATAATTACTTCTTCTTCAGTTTATGGGTCCGCTGAGAGCGACCCGTGCCTTTTAACTTGATTCGTAACAATTTCCGGTCTTTCGAGGTGGATGCTTGGTAACAAGGGGGATACGCCAGCATGCCTCACTGGAAGAGCACCGACTCCTCATCGTGAGATAAATCCCACCGTACCAGCCGCCTTTATAAAAGGAAAAGTGTTGAGAGAGAGCACATTGTTGCTATGCAATCCATCAACTCCACCAGAAGAGAATCTCCCCAATATACCACACCACTACGTAAACAGCTTGATCAAGAAAAAAAAAGCCGAGGCCAAGGACGAGGACGAAGTAATGGTTGCCCAATACGAGTTGAAAATCCTCGCGGCAAGGGCCAGAGTAGCACGTGAAGAACTCAAATTGCTGGTAGTGAGTTCGGAAAGAGAAACGACGGTCGATAATTTGAAGCCCACGAGACGAGTGTTGCAGAAGTTTGCATTTGCAACCAAAAGGGCTCTGACCCTGCAAGACGCGAGCGCAGGATCAGAGCCTTTTTGGTAATAGGAAGTGCTGTTAAAGAAGGGATCAAACGAAAGGACGACTTGTTCCAGAAAGAGCTGAATCGATAGTAATCCGGTTGAAGATGATAACAGCAAGAAAGAAGAGCAACATGTTGTTGAAGATCTAGCATATGAGGACGAAACTGTAGCCGAGCGACTATTGAACAATGAAAGGTCACCAGTTGTTGCAGAAAACATGTCTTCCAAAGACAAGGAAATGGTCACAGAAAAGTGCATATCATAAGAGAACAAACAAACTGAGCCACAAATGGAGCCAGAATCGAAAAGGATTGAAGAAGAGATACCTATTGTCGCTGATGTCGAAACAGATAAGTTGAACGGGAATGTCGAGGTTAACGAGGCTAAATGAGAAAAAGAGGAATCGCATTTATGTGCATTAACGGAAGACAACTAGAAAGGACGTCTTTAACGAAATCGACGTATATATTGAGGCCTTCAGCATATCTGATGACAAAGATGCGAAATGTACAGAAAAGGTCGGTGGTGCAACTTCTAATAAAGATATCGATGAGAACATAAAATCCGTTACCGAAGATGATGAGTCCGGATATCCACTGACTTCTGAATATAAAGACATCGACGTGTATATTGAACCCATCAGCAACTCTGGTGACAATGATGCGCAACGCAGAGAAACGGGCCATAATATGACATCCAGTGAAGTCGTATCAGAAGTGAAACCCAACAAGCTCATGAAATCCGTTACTGAAGAAGATGAACTAGATTTGTTTTCTGCTTCTAATGAAGGAAGAAAATCCGATGAGCCCGAGGGTGAGAAAGACCTCGAGAAGATAGACCAAACCTCAAAGTGTAAGAACAAATAAATGGAACAATATAGTAACTGGATTAACGGTCGCCAGAGAAAGGGTTATAACTCCCAAACAAAGATGGCAAAGAACGTGAAATAAAGGTGTGGCGTTTCTAACAGATACACACAAAATACACAAGCAAATAGTAAAGAACACCGAACGAAAATTGAATAAGAAAATGCATCAGAGCCCATAGTAAACAGAACTTCACGACACAATCACGACTTCTGCATAGAGCACCGGCACACTCGCTTGCTCCGACGTTCTCTCGTTCGCTCGTTCCTCGCCCTGTCGTTCGCACACGAAGCTGGTGCTAACAAAGTTACTGAGGAGGGAGTAGTGTGGCGTGTCTAACAGATACACACACAATACACAAGCAAATAGTGAAGAAGACCGAACGAAAATCGAATAAGAAAATGCATCAGAGCCGCATACCAAACATTTGAAGGTATTGAGAGTCGATGTCGGAGTCGGCGGTTGAGGAACCATTATCCAAAAAGAACCACAGGTAACCTGAAAAGTGTATTTAACTTCCCGTTTCGCAGGGTGTGAATAACCGGCCGCTAACTGTGGGTGTGGATACCGTATCTGGTGGATACCGTATCTGATAAACACCGTTGTCTTTGTCTGACACCGGGAAGACGAAAAAAAAGAAGGAGGACACCGCAACGGCAAAAAGCTAAGAGGACAACAACGATTCTATGGTTGCAACACCATTGTAACAATTGGTGCAGTCCTTTCTACATTTACTGGTGCCTTTTAAAAAACATATATCAGCACCTGCCACGGTACGAGTCGACAATATAACCAGCTGCGCAGCCTAAGTGTGTTCAGCGGACAAAGTTGTACAATCTCTTGCTACCACCCCCAATTTATATAACTCTTGGTTATACACCGAATAACATATAACACCCTCCCAGTCACTACCATATTACACTGCAGATACTACAACAAAAAATATACGTACCACTTTTGTGATAGCACACTAAATATGAAACATTATACATTCCAACAACATAAGATCCGTAACACTTTACTCAACTACAGCACATACATATAAATACAAATACAGGAGTCTACCGAGCTTGATTTTTCTTACAACATTAGCTTCAAGGTAGATCGCGTACAACTCATGGTTGTAGCGTCTCCGGAATCGTTCTTCCGCACACATGGGGCCACAAACAATTCTCGTTAAGACCCTCCTCTCGAATGCGGCTAAGAGTTCAGAGTGCTTTTTATCTCGGCCTCGGATCCATACACGAGTACTGGTAAGACCATGGTCTTATACAGTAGTAGCTTCGATCTTCTGGATAAATTTCGTGATTTAAAGAGCCTTGATAGACCATGGTAGGCTTTGTTGGATTTGATCAGCCGTTCACGTATTTTTTCTTCCATATTGTTATCGGCTGATACTATTGACCCAAGGTAGTTAAAGGATTGCACTACTTCAAATTCGTGCTACACTACCCTGATAGTTTGACCAACGTTAGGTCTTCTCTTCTATTTATATATATATATACTCCGTATACCACTCACATAAAACCAATAATGGAAGATATCGGCAAATTAATAAGGTCCTCGGGGCATCAAAGGTGGCGATTTTAACTGCTGATATCCCCACTGGAACAACTCCTCTCTTTGCCCAAATGACACTAAGTTGTAGCAATGGTACACCGAAAATTCTCATGACCTCAATTTCGAAATAGTCGCACCCACGGTTGGTACCCGAGATAACTTAATCCTGTATATCTTTTTTGTGTCCAAAAACCGACTTCCCCAAATCACTACTCCTCAAATGTCGGTAGGTGTATCTGACAACAACGCTATAACCACGTTAAACCGTGGATGTCGAGCATCCCGGGCTCATATCAAATACATACCCGATTATGGACGCACAAATTGGGAAAACTTCAATATTACATTGAACGAAATCTCCACGAATTCTCTCTCCCCACTGACAGGAACCTAACAATGGTAACGCTGCATCTCGACTTCACGAGATTCTAGTTGAAACTTCGGAGACTCATGTCCCGAAATACAAACTTAAAAATACATATCAAATTCACCATTACGACTTCACTCTTCGTCTCATCCGGGAGCGTAAAAAGCTCTGCAGAATGAGATATCGTCACCACTTTACCCAAAGGGAATCATTATTGCGATCCATCATTCACAATATTGGTACACTAATAAAACAGAGAATTCAAAACAGTCGTATCCGACAATTGGAAGTCATACTGAAGGGTATTCAGATGGACCAGAATGTCAAAAAGATATGTGGCACTTCTCGTATCACTGGCTCAATCATGCACAACGGTGTTGTTGTCAATAATGACGCCGATAAGCAAACATCATCAGAGAGATCATTGAAAATAATCACTGGCTCACTCTCGAGGTTTACAATAAACTAGATAACTTTAAGGAGCCAATAGTTCTCTTCAACTCAGCTAAGAGTGCATACTTCGACGACACATGTGATAATGATCACGGTTCGTCACACCAAATACCATACAGAACCTAGTTTAATATCGAAACCCTAAGAAGTCGCCCGGTATCAACAACATGTCGTAACACTCGTTGCGAAGGGTTTCTGCCTTTTTCTTTGTAAAGTTCTCCATTCTGTTCAACCATGCCAACAATATGGGATACTTTCCTCAAGCTTGGAAGTATGCTATTGCTTGTCCAATAGCCAAAGACAGCAAACCAACAAACCACCCGTCAAGCATCCGCCCCATTTAGTTCCTCACTTGCATCAGCAAAACATATGAAAAGTTCATATACGAGAAACTAAATAACTTTATCAGTGCCAGGAACCTAATACCTAATATCCAATTTGGATTTAGAAGAGCGCACAGCACCACCATGGCTCTCAACATATTTCAAAACCACGTCTGTGTGCACCTCTTTAATAAGGAACCCACCATTGCGGTGAGCCTGGACATTGAAAAAACTTGTGACACGACTTGGATCAAATGTCTCGTTTCTAAATTATTGAATACTGCCCTCAGTACAACGATGTGTAGTATCATCTATCAGTTCGTTCTAAACAGAATCTTCCCAGTTCAAGTGTATGGAAAGCTTTCCCAAACGTTCAACGCCGCTACAGGCGTACCTCAGATATTCCTCGCCCTGTGGACGGGACAGTAAACCAGACTGTAATTCTGAGTAGTAAACCCTCCCAACCCACTCTCGATATTCACAGAATATTCGAATACATATTCGTACTATAGCGTTTTTGCGACGATAGTGAAGAACGTGTGATTTGAACTGACGCTATGACAGTTAGAATTACTAAAAATTGAAGGAATGCTCACCACGTCAGGCCTCTGCCGCGTGTACGAATTCGATTTCTAAATTCAAGTACACTCAGCTGATGTGGAATTGTTATGTTATCGCTATGGTATACGGCTCTGATGTTTTGCTTATTCGAATTTTCTTTCGGTGTTCTTCACTACTTGCTTGCGTATTGTGTGTGTGTCTGTTAGAAACGCCACAGTACTACGATTAGACCACAGGGCGGGATGAAATATCTTGGGGTCATCTAAAATGAATTTCATCAAGCATATGACCCGCATTCTTTAAATGGGCCTCGGTCGGTCTAAGTAACTGCACAACATCTTGAAGTGGAGTAACAAATTTGACACCAAAGTTGAGCTTTTCTGCTATAAGCAGCTAATCCGATCTGCAATATCGTACAGCTTTTCCATATGTTCCTGTATGGCCCAAATGGAAAGACTTCGAGCTTTAGAAGGGAAACTCCTTAGAAGATAGACCAACCACTCTAGAAGGCCTGACGGTCGCCATCACCTAAACTCTCACCTATAAGAAAGTGCCTCCATTATCCCTATCGACGAGTACTTGCTACAATTAGCATACAAGTACGCTGAAAGCTTCCATAACAGCGAGAGCCTACTTGTACGGGAGTCTTGCGTTCTTGGCCCTTCTCTCTTTTCATCTCCGCGGATCAGATCAACACTATTTTGTCTTCAGCACAAAACTGAAGAAAGCACCCTTCCCAACAACATTCCACTCTATCAGGTGTACAACTTTGCTTCCGCCGTTTTTTTCCGAAATTCGAGGCTTTATTGTAAAAAACTAGTTATACATTTATGATTCAAAGTATTGTCCATCGTTGGCCACTACTTTCTCCCCTTTTTCGGGCAGCATACGAATCAATTTCTTCATATTAAAGCAGAAAATTAAAACCTCCCGCAAATGACGAGATTTTGGCTCGTAAGCTGACATGTTTAATCGATGATAACTTTCTGACGCAGACACAAATCGACTAATATTTCGATGGCGTTATGTTTACAAATACCTAAGCTTATTGTATGACATCTATGATCTATTTATTTCAACTACCACTTACCGCTACAGCCATCTATTGCAAAACGGCGGAAAGTTGTACACCTAATATAACAGACAATACCTAACCCACCCAAATGGTCTACTTCTAACACACCACTCACACACACGTACGCACAGTACAAGACGGCCCAAACATACACACACACACCGACCAAAGGGCAGATTATCAGACGCAAAAGACGTGATCTGCGTTTAGTACCGCACTCAAGGCCCACCGGTCTTGTACGATTTCTTTCCCACCATCCCTCCATCCAAGTAGTTAGAGAACAATTGAACTAACCGTGTCCAGATATCTTGAGACCGAGCCCAACGTCCTTGCGAATGTGGGTGATTCTGGTTATCGCAAGGTCCTTGCCTGGTTATCGCAAGGTCCTTGTCCTTGTCTCCCTAAAGTCGGCCTCTTGCCACCCCATTTTTTTTTTTCGACCCTAGTAGAGTTTGATGCCACAGCAGCATTTTAGCATGTGACACAATTCTGGTAAGGCTATATGTTTTCGATTCGCTAGCATCTAATTCAGTCCAAAAAGAGAGTTGGTTAATTTTGCACTGGTTATCATTCACCTAAACGAAATATTATTGTATTTTCAAAAAGAAAATATGCAGTTATGCCTCTGGCCAAAAATGTGCACTTTTATAGATGCATTGACATTGTTTAGCAAGTCCTAAGGCTTGTTAAATTTTCCATAATGATTTATTTTTTCTGGGCAAGGTCATTAGTCTTGCGCCAGAGGCTCCCCGACGGGGAATCGGACCCCGGTCTCCCGGGTGACAGGCGGGTATACTAACCACTATACTATCGAGGAGCCCCGGTTGTAGTGCCGATGATGATGATGATAGATGCATTGGCTTTTCGACGATCGTCCTGCATTTTCATCGGTCTACATCTGACAATTTTGTTTATTGACAGAGACACTGAGATGGAAATGCACTTCATCACTAAGAATGTTATTTTGTGAAAAATTCTCATTAAATTGTTGTTGGTTGGATATCCAATAAGCGTAAATACGGCGGACACTAGGCTTCAGTGCTAATTGAGCGTTATAAGCGTGTAAAGACAAACCCTCTTTCAAAATTCGATCTAAACTGATCGTGTAGAGGTTCACTTCCCGAACACGTTGACGAATCGAGGTGTTTAGTCTATGGGCCATATTCGTGCAAACCTCAGTAATATTTCTGGCTGAACAAGGTGCACGAAAACGAACCCATGTTTTCATCTGTTACTGACCTAGTTTCTCTGAATTTAGCAATCATTTTTTGTGATTGCAATCTCAGTTGGTCGATTACATTGATCAAAAAATCGGAAAGTGTGCGAAATGTATTTTGATTTAAACCACAAATTTCGTGATAAGCCTCAATAACTTTAATACATTCTCAAAATGTTATTATTTTCATAGTTGAAATTGCCTAAGAATAAAAAATGGCTATCAAAAATTCGTTGACGCTTAAGCCCCATTTATTTTAGCCTTTTTTCTTGTAATTTCAACACCGTTTACATGCCATCAAAACCCGAAAGTTAAAAAAAAATGCTGGTATCATCCTTTTTAATATCGTAGCTAATATAACTCGGTAGGATTTCGGCTGTAAAAATAAAACACCGTCGTAACTGTTGTATCGTTTTTCAACCCACCGCAGACATTTAAATGCACAGCCAAAGTTATTGCATTTGAATGTCTTTTTCATACACTGGACTTAAATTTATATGATATTAGAACGTGTAAACAATTAAACGATATGGCAGAAATCCATAACAATTTTTCCAGACCGCCCATGATTTTGTGTACACTTTTTAATGTAACTGGAAGAGAAACCATAATCACCATGCGTTTGAGTTAATGAGAAAGCACATAAAAATTCCTCCTAAAACTCAGAACAAAACGTGTATGAGGACTGGGTCACCATCATGCCATGGTGCTCCTCTCATTTTCTGTTCCTCCTTCCAATGATCATCCTTCCATGTAACATTGTGAAGGTATGCATCTACATTCATGACAAATGTATTTGTCGTTACTACCACCGCTTCAAGCCAATTGTCCTCAGATAGCGCGACGCCCGCCATAAATTTGTTATTATCTGAACAATGCAACTCGTTATAAGGTTTATTGCAGACTGTTCTTTTTTTAATTCATATATGTGGTAATTGGGTCAAAAGCCTTGACATAATAAAAAAGGGAGAGCAGAAGGAATAAAAAAAAATTTAAAAAAGAGAAAAAAATATGAAACTCGGAAACTGTTCATTTTCCTGCTTTGCTTCAAAAATCATTTACATTTCACAAGGATATGAAAACATTAATGAATATAGGACACAGAAACAACACAGCCAGCGGACGGAAACCCAGAACAGCGGCATTAAAAAAATCAAACGACAATGCCAAGTGAAACTAAAACTTTTACGTTTCTTTCACTTTTTAATTGCGATCCGGATGTGGGCCATGCCACCCATCATCACTCAGTTTGCCTAGTAAGGAGAAGAAGTAAAAACGAAATACCAAAGAAAAAAATTAGAAGAAGAAAAAACGAACACGTAACGAACAAATATAATGAATAGCGAGCCGCAGTAGGCGGTTCCAGCTTAAGTCCCTCTTTTTTAGATTAACAATAAACAAAAAAACCCTCCAGTTTTCTAAAACTAAACCGCTATTGTGGTTAAAGTTTGAGATATTCCAACATTTAGTCGACCTGCTTCAAAACCTCTTCATTCCTCATCCATGAGAACGCATGAACGACTTTTAGATTTAGGATGAGGATGTGAATGGGTCTTCAAGTTTTTGCCCGCATACGCCTTCAGAAAAATTTTTCGAGGATCCAATTTTTAGAATCAAGCATCGTAAAAGGGGTCGTCGATGTGGACAAACGAATCAATTAATTTATGAACTTTCCATCAAAATAGCTCACGCTGAAATGTATTTGAACTGACCCTATCGTTGTGTATTCTCTTACAGGGATGTGGCAGTGGGTATGGTGGTGGCATTTAATTGTTTTTGATTTAGATGTTTTTGGTTTTTGATTATTTTCATTTATTTTTTATTTATATAATGTTGGGATCTTGAAAAAGCTCTCGATGATTTAAATAAGTTCTCGCGTTTCCAACAGTTACTGTTTGCCGCCAGATGCTAGCTGACTTTACACACGCATTAAAAGTTGATCACACAGTTTTGAAACGTTTAAAAATATTATGAACCGATCAAAACTATAGCACAGTGGGGGCCATACGAGTTGAAGACAGGAGAACTGCGAAATCCTAATGTATTTTAAGTTATTCATCTTTTATTTATTTAACATTAAAGAAAATACTATTAAACATAGTTTTATATTGCTGCGATAATCTGTAATTGTTTACATAAGTAATTTGAATTGATACATAAAAACGCGATAATATCGACTACAAATGTAAAAGTAAACTGAAGGGCATTCCTTGATGTATTCCATTTTAATAAAAAAAACTCTCGGGGAAAGGTTCGAACCTTTTTTTTTAAATAGGAGAGTTTACTGTAACTCTTTGCAGTGTCGAGAATAATAACAAGTTAAACAACGAAAGCCTATGTAAAATGAAAAGATTATTTTTATAGAATTTTTTTTGTAGCTGGACATCTTTATAGGACAACACACTAGTTCGTATTTATGTTTGCCAAGCGAATGCAATGTTTACTTGCATCCGGATGAGACGTGAAACTTTCACGAATGATGAATAACGATGTTCACTCACCCAGTGGGATACATTCCGAACCGAATTCTTAATTAAACCCATTCAAAGAAATCGAATATGCCTAGAATTTAATCAACTTTCAAATCTTGCAGAATGTTTTTTAACCTTAGTACATGGTCACATACTGCGTCTTTCATTTTCGTGATTACATTTATAGCGACCGTAATGGTGTGTCCTAGTCGCCCAGCCACTCTAAAATATCGAATTGAATCCAAAATGGGTCCCGTTTTCTTTTAACCAGTCAGTTCTTCTATTAGAGAAGAGTACATCTGTGAATCAGATGGCAGCAGGAGTACTACCCTGTATGGTGTGGTATTTCTTCTACGATTTCTT
Organism: Microdon myrmicae; assembly: GCA_963931805.1. NCBI lineage: Eukaryota > Metazoa > Arthropoda > Insecta > Diptera > Syrphidae > Microdon > Microdon myrmicae. The sequence continues at coordinate 123,616,404 of OZ007499.1, forward strand.
TTTTTTTTTAATTTTTTTTTTTGGTTTTCTTTTTGCGATTTTTACTCAAAAGGATTTGGTCACGTAGTTTGAGCACTTGCTGCTGTTAGGTCCTTGTCAGAGAAAGCTAATATCACTGCTAGGGAAAAATTAACCTTCGCCTTTAGGAAAGTTTCTCGTGAATAGTTTACTATTCTGCTACCATAAGGACATAGTATGGAAAGCTGGAAACTATCGAGTGGCTATGTTTCCTATCCATAGAATGATGTATGCCGTGCATAAGGATAGTATGTCGCTCTTGTTTGCGCGAGTAGCAAACTAGAACAGGATGCCGAGTTTGGCTGTGCCGATGTATGTAGATACGTAAATAGAGGATGAAGTTTTCATGAAGTTTTGAGATTGTATAGAGTGCTCGTCTACATGACTTGAACTCAAATCCAAATTGATCCCAAGAACTGTTCTAACAAAGTTATACAAATCAATTAGAAGGATGTATGTCTCTTATTTAGAATGGAGGTGGTTGACATTTGATAGTTTAATCTGGAGCCTTATGATTAATTTGTAGACTATCAATTGCGGTTTAAATATAAATAATGATCGTATCCGCTTCAAAAGGAATTCAGTACTTTGGAGATGGTCATACGTGGCACATATAACGATATGGTTAGATATCAGACAACAAATTTACTTCCATTTCGGAAAGAATTTACTCTTAATTCGGACGTGTTTGCTAAACTTAAATATACATACTATTTATTTCTATTAGATGTTGGCCATATGCAGCAGAGATTGATTGAAGAACGTTTTGACCCTATGTATTATATATATATATATATATATATATATATATATATATATATATATATATATATATATATATATATATATATATATATAATTAGGGGGCTTCGCCCCCTGCTCGCTAAGCTCGTCAACCCCCGTATCAGTTTTAATGTAATTATCAACAATTTTAAATTAATTTTCAATTCAAATGTAACGATCAATGTTTTAATTAATTTTTTAATTTTAATGTAACGGGTCCAAAAAAAAAAAAAAAAATCGGCTCTTGAAGCCAACTTTGTTTAATTTTTTTTTTATTATAGGCACTCACGACAGTGACTCCTCGTACACTATATTCTTTATTTCTTTAGTTTCTAATTTACACTCGATCTTAATACCATTTTGACTTGTACATCGGGACAAAGCGACATATAACTGGCCGTGTGTGAAAAGCGTATCTTTCGTTTTAAAGAATAAACCGACGAGCTCAAAACTTTGAACCTGTGATTAGTTGATTAGTACGGGAAATTGTGTGCATTTGAGTACGAACGGCATATCACGATCGCCACGCGTGTCCAGTGTTATTCGTGGCACATGAATTATTATTGTTACGGACCAACCCCCCCCCCCCCCCCCTCCACCCACCCTAACAACCATTAATCCCCTTTCGCAAAATTCCCCTCTCTACCTGTAAAAGGAAAATAAATCATCATCATCATCATCGGCACTACAACCGGCAACCTGTTGCAAGTGGCTTGTTAAATTTTCCATAATGATTTGTTTTTTTCGAGCAAGGTCGTTAGTCTTGCACCAGCCAGACAAATTCTACTTGCTAGAAAAATAATAATAAAACGACGTTGGCGCCGGATAAAAAAAAACAAAAAAATCTGACACACGAAAAACTTTTTTATATAATGGAGATAATTTTTTTTTTTTTGATTACCGATATGGCAATGATCACAATTTTAAAGTAGGCCAAATCATATATATGTTGTGTTTTTTACTTTTTTTTCATTTATTTATTTATTGATTTATTTTGTCTATTAATATTTGATGTATTTATTGTTATTTATTTTTTACTAATGCACACGGATAAAACTTTTTTTTTTTAATATTATAAAACATATAAGTCAATGTTTAATTATAGAAGAGGAATAATACTTTCGGATCCACTTGATCAATATTTATGGTATTAACTGTCCAACAGACACAGTCGTAACTCTTAGCCTTTTCTTATTTATTTGCGTGTTAGTATTTCCTTTTGTGAAATTCAGTCGCATAAAACAGAATTTTAGATATACGAGTATCCATAGAAGCAGAAGAAAAAACGTGCAATTAGGAAAGAAAATGCCGATACACATTGGTCTGGAATGCCCAAAGATTGTAACCGCAAAGGACCACGTGACCAGACAGCACATCCACGTTCAATTCGACTGAGGATCGGAACTTGAATTGATGTTAAGTACGAGCCAGCGGGAACTCTTTGAATGACGAATTGAACTTTTGGGGAGCAGGAACGCAACTACGAAGTTCGCTTGCTCACTTTTTGCAGAATTACGAGGCATGTTCAACAAACGCAGACACTACTGCCGTTGTATGTAAATGAGTCCATGACATTCAACTGAAACAGGAGAAAATTCGTTGTAAACATACCTAGCTTGTCGACGATAGTCCGAACAGTCTCACGCGAATTGTCCAAAAAGAACACATGTGAAACGTTTAAAAGTTAGTAATGCTTGCATTACGCGAGCAATGGTATGCGAAAAAATATTGGGTTTTTCGTGTGTTAACATTTACGTATGAAGTGTTGCGTAAACCATTCAATAATGTTACGATTGTCTCGTATATCTCAGGAAACCCGCTGCACTTCTGGTTTCACTTCATCTTTTTTTTTTAAATACGCTTGAACAAATTAAATTCGCTGATATTATCAAATGTCAGTCTGTATTACGAAGGGAAGCAAAGGAAGCGGATTAGGAAATGTGTGAAAAAGTTTCTATGTACTCTTTCCGTCTGAATTATGACTATTCCCTTTGAATAGACTGTATATGTTATGTACGATGGAAAGGTTTTGTGAAGGAAAATTAAAATGTGGTATGAGAAATAGAGAATGAAAATGAGCTATTGAAGTGTGGGGAAATGTTGTTTTTGGGGATGAAATGTGTATAATTAGGGGATTAATGAAGCGAATTTGCGTAATTATTTAATCATAAAGTGGGTGGTAAATACCAGTGTTAATTATGTAACAAGTACTGTAATTTCCGTATTCTTGAATGAACGACCGATACATTCATCAAGGTCGAACCAGCCTAGATGTGGCCAGATCGACCCTCTAAATATGGATCTGGATATGGTCCTACAGTTGGAGAAGGCCAATCTCGTCAGTTGCAATGCAGCGAAAATGCAATGTTTAACATCCACAAGGGAAAATACATGGACGGTTTCATAGCTGATGATGAATGGCCAGGCCTTTGAATCTAAGGAAAATATGAATTTGCATGCTCTATGTATACTACCTTGAACACGTGTTGAACATCGTCAGGTCCGTCCCTAGAAAATGTAGTTATTTTTTTAGAGCGAAACAATATTTTACTCCGATGCAACTTCCTTTCCTGTATAAATTTTAAATTAGAGACGGGCTGCTCCCATGTTTAGAGGTTTGCTTCTAAACATGCTGTCGGCATACTTGACAGCATAAAGAGACAAGCAACCCGCCTGATCGAAAACGCAGCACTTAGAACGGGACTGCGGGAGTTATTCCGGAGCGTTAAATTTTGCGACTGTTTACGAGGAACTCCAAAAGTTATTTAATGGCATCCGAGGGTGCTGATTCAGTGCTATAGATTCGGCTCTTTTGAGGCAAGTGTAGAAAAATATTTTTTTCATGACAAAACTTTAGACGAGTTTTCAAGTCGCAAAACGATCGAAACTTAATCGTCAATGAAGATGGTCATTTTTGAAAAGTATCTAAAACTCGAATTTGGTATTTATTAAGAGTCCTCTTATTATTAGTGGAATATTTTCAATGAGTATAGGTGAGCAAAAGGCAGGTGTAGAGGATGTTTTGTCGCATCTAATGTGATCGCCTAACACTCGATAAAGATTTTACTTGATGCCATAGATATAGCAAATAAGTTTTATCAATTCGGCGTATTAAGGGGGTATTCTGGTGTAGAGGGCCAAATTTGAATGCTTTTTAGAATTGTGTTAAAAAAAAAAACCAAAAATATTTTTATTATCGGATTTCTGACCAATATTTATTTATAACATAACAAAATAAAAAAAAAAAGTTTAAACAAAAACGTCCAAAAATTCCAAAATTCCAGGGTGGCAAACTGTGGGGTTGAAACAAAAGCGTGCGTTTGTTTGTTGTAAAAAAAAAAAAAAGTATACATATAGATGTAAACGAGGAGTCCCTCTAATGTATGACCTATTTCATATATGTATATATATATATATATACATATATATATATATATATATATATATATATATATATATATATATATATATATATATATATAGAACCAAAAAAAAAGATGTACGCCGAAAGGCATATATAAAAATCAAGTTGTAATGTGTAATTTAGAGAGCTTATAGCGTTAAGCAAGGATAGTGAAGAAGTTGAATTGAACACACGATGAAACGGTTGAAAAGCGAAGCAGTGAAGCATCAGACTACTGACCGTGTTTAGAATTTGATTTCCAACTCGAGTATATTCCAATGGTGTGAATTTTTTTTTTATTTATCGCTTGGTATACGGTTCTGATGTATTTTTCTTATTCGATTTTTTTCGTTCGGTGTTCTTCACTATTTTTGCTTGCTTGTGAATTGTGTGTATCTGTTAGAATCGCTACACACTCCCGCCGCAGTAACTTCGTTCCGATCAGATTCGTATGCGGACGACGGACGAACGAGAGAGAAACGAGAAAACGTCGGAGGCTGGGCTCTATGCGGAAGTCGTGACCGTGTGTGAAGTTCTGCTTTACTATGGGAAGTGTATGCTGTGTGTACAAGATCACGTCGTAGTCACCAATTATGTGTTTGAAATAATAGTGCAGATGATCGTGTGATTCGAACTGACGCTATGACAGCTCGAATCACGAAACAATTTTTACCTAAGCGTTACACACCAGGCTACTGACCGTGTTTAGAATTTGATTTCCAACGCGAGTATATTCCACTGGTGTGAATTATTTTTTTTATTTGTCGCTTGGTATACGGTTCTGATGTATTTTTCTTATTCGATTTTTTTCGTTCGGTGTTCTTCACTATTTTTGCTTGCTTGTGAATTGTGTGTATCTGTTAGAATCGCTACAAGCTCGCATAGGGTCAGTAAGTTAATTTAAGGACTGTGATTGTAGAAAAGGGTTTAACATTAACCCCTAATATTATACATGTAAAAAGAATTAGGAAAATAAATGTGGTTTAAAACTAAAACTAAAACGAAAGCGTGCGTCCTGATTGACATGATTTTAATTTTTCAAATTATCTGGAAAAAAAAATCAAAATTGGATTCTTAATCAGTGAATCAGTGTTGTAATCCTCGAAGAAAAAAAAAAAGGAACTTTTTGAATGAATTTTCTCATTATTTTCTTCCGATTATCAATTTTTTGATCAAGAAGATGTGTACCGAATTTCAAGCCAATCGGTTCATTAGAACTTGAGATATCTTATCAATAGACTTGAAAAAATTGGTTTCGAGAATAACGCGTTTAAAAATGTCAGGGTAGTAGCTTCAAGTGACATAATATTGCGTTGTACTTACACGTTGTTAGTCGACAATTCCTGGCTCATACAACGGGCCTTCTTCTTTTTCAAAAAAACAAATTCTCCAAACTTCTCTTTGATAGTCGTCCTGTTCTAGCTTCCTTCGAAGCAGCAGATGCTCGTCCTTCAGAGCGATCAATTCGATTTTCATTTCTTTTAAAAGCAAACACCCATAATATCCATTATTTTCAAAATAGGCAAAAAGCCTTCATTAAAAATACACATGGATATATAATTAGCAATTTCGGTGGTTCGTGTTCCTGCATGGATATGCTTTGGTGCGAAAGTCCAGACTAATGAGTTAAATGATTCATTATTATTTTACGTTTCTGAACCCAAACATCAATTCAATAAACTGTCTTTCGATAAATCATCGTAAATTGGCTTTATCACTTCTAAGACTCGATCATTTAGAGGAGGATTTTCGTGGACAAACTCATCTAATGTACCCTCAGCCTTTGCTTTTTGCCATTTGCACCAGTTTTATGGACTAGGTGGGCAATACATGTGTTGAGGATTTTGATCACTTGAGCTTTTATGATGATAAGTTGCCCATATTTCGTTTTTCATTTTTTCAATTGATGGATGCCGTCGAATAGCCAAACCGTAGTATGAAGTTAGATCATTGATAACTTTATCGGTTAGTGTACCATCACCTCTGCCACCAGGACCTTTATTGTCTTTTTTTGCTTTACTTAATCTTGAGCCCATACGTTTCTGCACGTGTCCTACACACTCTTTTTTTCCACTACAGGATCATCATCATAAGGATTAATATCAATAATACCTTTCAATGTCTTTGAGGCACCATCTCCTATATATTTGACATATTCGACTCCTTGTTTCTCTACCGAACGCTCAAATATTACAATTACCGTATCAACTTCCATTTTCCCCGCACGCACATGATGATTTATGGTGCAAAAATCCTTGTGCTCTGCATACCACTATTCGTAGCCCTCAATGTCTGATTGTTTTGTGTTTTTCCATACGTTTCAAGCTTAGCAGAAACTCGATTTCACTACTGTATCGATAACTTTTTAGCCGTATTTACCGATAAGCGGAGTAACTCCAAAAAGTGAGGTGAATCCCTGTTTTTCCAAGTAATCTCCAGAAACTGTGAAATGTATTGGATTAGCTTCAGGATCAGAGGCTAATATTAGTTCTTTCTCTTCTTCAACAGCTTTTGAAATGATTCGATTATAAACAGCTGATGCGGCAAAATATACATTTTCAGGGCTACTGTAATATGTACTAATTGACACACCTTGACAAATATCCATTATGCTACAGAATATATTGATGCTTTCTCTTCCGACTCCCAAAAGTCTGATTGCTGTTACGATTCATCGATTTATTTTAAATGATTTATTGATGAATGGAGATGTTGGAATGTGTTTTATATCATTGGAATGCAATTTTAAATCCTAATCCACGAGGAGCAGTTCGAAAAAATTTAATTTCTTGCTTACATGTAGCACATAACACTAATGAAGTGAGTGTTGTAAACACAGAAAAAGAAAATTCTAAAATACAGTAGCCGTAATTATTTCTTACAATAACCTCTTCATCTCCCGATTTTTTTTAATTTGGTTGCTGATGCACTAGTAAAATTAGTATCTTCTTCCACAGTATGCTGATTACCTTTAAATTTTCGTTTTTGTTTTGTCTATCTGGCCACACACTACTTCTTGCTTTATTTTTGCTATCCATTTTAACTGCATAGAGAGAACTTCGTTGCTTGAAGATTCAAACTAAACTGATCTCAACTGAACACTAAACATGAAAAGCATATCACAGAATACCGTTATAATTCATTTCAAAGTCATTTTTCCGAGACAACGGATTTGTATGGAGGGACCTCGAGGTAGTTGGGGAGTATGTACCGTCTATTTTTCGATTCGTTCCGACAAGACCGGTCTAGTTGCCGCGTCACTAAAGCAGCTGTAACTTCGCCAATTATTGGAATTTTAAAATTTCCTTTGGACAGCATATTGTTAAAAGTATACACTATAAGAATATATAAAAATATTAAATTCCCTACCAGAATACCCCATTAATTCCACACCTTAGACTTCGTATAATATATTTTGTTCGAATTTTAATACTCTTTCGTTAATTATTTAAGAAGAAGTAATAATTGAAACACCAAGAGCAAATAAGCCGAATCTCATTGGATGCTAATTGGGTTTGTGTTTGCTTGTACTGCTGCTGATGAGAAGCAGATTCCGAAATATGAAAGGAAAAAGGAAAGTTTGGGTCTTTGTCTGAGATGTGCATTGCTGCTAAATAAATAGTCGGCACACAAACACATGCTATCGGTTAAATACACCTGTGGATATGCCTTTGTTAATTTGGGATTTGAGATTACTTTGCACTCAAACAAACAACAACAAAGTGCAATCCTATTTATTTCGCTTGATATACTGGACTCCGACTCATTAGCAGAATACGCAGATGATTTGAAGGTTCCTCGACCGTATCATATTGTAGCGAGCTTAGGGTTCGCTGGATTAATTATTTAAAATAAATAAGAATCGTTAAATCGATTTTGAATTAATATAACACTTTATTAGTCCGTTAATAACAACCGTTACTTTTACCGTACACATAACGTTTTCTTGACTTATCGCTTCCGTACTTTTCGCGTCTTTTACTGTTTACTTCTTACTTCTTACTTTTTACTTATCGCTTGCTTCACTTTCTACTTCTTACTCATCATCATGATCTGTGTGCGACGTATTTATACCGTTTCCTCATTCTCATTCAGCGTTTCGTTTCCGCCCGTTCCATAGCCTTGAATGTTTTATTGCTCATAGTCTCCAGTTTTCCAGTACTTTCTAGAATATTCTAGTACTTTGTTTCAGACTTTCGCGAATATTCTAGTACTGATTGTCATATGCGTCACAATATGTTTTGATATGATTACTATTTAAGAGACCTATTTAGCAGAAACGATTTATAGAAAGCAAAAATACGCATATTTTGAAAACAATTCTTTGAGTAAGATCCATTTTCTAAAATAAATATCACCTATTAAGATTGGGTTAATGTTTATAATCAATTGTTCTTGGCTCATCTTGACATACATTTCGCCAATGAGTTCTCACTTATCTCTTTGCCACCTTAAAAGATATTGGATATTGATATTGGTTCCGGCTGATCTCCAAACAATCGCTTCAAATCAACAACCGTCCTCTTGCCTCTTTTCGATGACATTTACGAAGGTATATCGTACAACTGATGCCACTTATAAAAACAAGTCCCTTATGGTTGTATAATAAGCACTTAAGCTGTCGCCACATCCTTGTAGGTGAATATTACATGACATCCCGATTCAATAACACCCAAGGATCAAAGATACTCCTCTTATTGTACATTATACCAATCGCTGAATTCCGAATAAACATCTGGTATCTCACCGATGTCAAATTTTCGGCAAGACACAGGCAGTCTATGCTGAGTAAACGGGAATTGAAATGCTAATCTAATAAATAATCCTTACACTCCAGCAGTCATTCATATTTGCAATTTAAACGCATCCTGTCACCGGAAACATTCTACCAATTGATTTCATGCATCTATCACTCTGGTTGTCATCATTGCCGTCAACGTACCAGCATTGCCACTTGAATCTATTATATGAACATAGCTATCTGTCATCCCACAAGGCCAAGCCAAGGAATTAATATCGTAGAGCACGTTCCAACCGAGTCACATGTATGTCCTACCCTGGACACATGATACGAGATTAATATTTGCGTCGTCGGCCAATCGAAAATCATCCGCAATACACTGCCAGTCGCACATTCACATAGGCTCGCTCTACCTAGGCCACTGGCGCTCATGTCGAATTGATTCCACTTTAGGAAATGCGTCGCACTTAATTAAAAGTCATCGTCCAGAGGGTGATATGCCTCATTTGGAATCACTGTTTACGAATAAACAAGTGTTTTAGGCTCTGTGAGGCGCCTGACTTTATTTGCGATTCAACTTGCGTGTTTGAATTCAGAAACAACTCGTGCCATGGTCTGGGATCCATCAAAAATCCTTAAAGCCTGTACTCATCAAATGCGTTAAACTTCACAAGTCTTTGAGATGTCCGTTGTTGTAACGTAATCACTGTTTTGATCCGCCTCATTCATGCAAATCAGGAAGACAAGAGGAATTTTTGAAGCTGCTTTGTAAGAAGCAAAACGTACCATACAAAAATTCTCGTGACGGACAGAGGAAGGTTCTGAACGTATTATATAAATTCCTTGAAGCACTTACACATAAGGATATTTTTATTTTCCAGATGGATCAAAGACAATCTCCGAGTTGTGTTGTAGTATTGTCTTGCATTTCGCTAGATTCTATTTCTTTTTTTTTCCAATGTTATATTTTTTTTTTCATCATTTATACCATCAGAAATCTACTTATCGTTCCACCTTTACAAGTCTATGAAATGTCGCGTTGGCTGTAAAGAGAGAACTGTTGGCGTCGTGCTTCCGTGTCCACCATGTTGCGATATAATGTACCACGATGGTCTTCTAAAAAGCAAACAAAAGAGATGAAATCAAAAAATAACATGAAACACAAAAATGTAGACATTGACGGCTAAAAGGATAACACAGGACACGAGGGTGCTTTACTGCAACACGATACACGTATACTTGTCCTTATAGCCGCAGGCATCTCACATTTTTTCCTGATCGTATATGCACACGGTACACTAGCAGGACGATGCACGAATGAAGTTTCTGCATGCTTGTTTGATACGGTTCTCCAAACTTAGGCACTAATGCACTCGTTGAGAATATGTTAGCAAGTGGCTCAGGTGGATAGTCCACCTGAAACGTACGAGACATGTACATGTATGCGAAGTGCTATCGGAGTGTGTCAAGATGCATTTCACAGGAAACTACCGCTTCAAATGTGTTGCAGTTGTTGAGATGAATTTTGAATTTCCTCCGAAAAGGGCGACTGCAATATCTGAAGCAGTACACCGGAATGGCTGCATGGGTACTTATTTTAATATTCATTCCGATGGACACCTTTTAGCTGCTAATTACTATCCCAAGTGCAAATCCACCCAACGGGCTTTTAAAACAAGAGCAATTGAAGTTTCGTTGGGGGGCTGATATAACAGGACATACAGGTTTGAATGGGGTGTGATATGTGCGGTTGCAAGGGCGTTCGCCACTTTTACGTTGCCAACCTTCACTTTCAAAGGAGTTGAACGAAAGTGTTGAATTGCTGAGAGGAATCTTTGTTATCTCAACCAATGTTCTAGGTCAATGTTTTCGCTTTTCGATTTCTTTTAAATAGAATACAATTCTACTATGCATATTTTACCGATCGAATATACGGTCTCAAACATTACGACTGGAATGAGACCGTGGCGCAAAAGCAATTTTTTTTTAAATATATGTTTCATAACAGAATGTTTCGAATAAAGTGCTTAAGGACCAATGTGTATTTAGTTGGTTTGTAGATGACTTCTACTTCAAGCACCTTTATAGGGAGAAATCGAGAGGCCAAAGCAGGATATCGTAAAAGCCAATCCATGTCAGTACGTTTGAAATCATTCAGTGGGGAAATTATTCTCGCAAAATTTGCTGTGTTATCTAGCACTGTCTTGCTGTACTCGTAGCATTGCCTCCAACATCGTCATATAAATATGGCTCAATGACAACTTTGATGTATCAATTGAGGGCTTTTGATACCCGAACACTAGCTACCCGCCTTATTAACAAAGCCAGTTGAATCGACACGATCTTTGTCATTCAAAGTGATTTTTTTCGCCAAAAATAGTGGTCGTCTGTTTTGAGCACCACAATCTTGCCTCCGTTGGTCGTCATTTTCATGCAACCGTTGACCCAATTGTATTTTATACAAGCGACAATTTTCTTTCAACAAAAATATTGGAGACATTGGCAATTCTTGCGCACAGTGTCGATGAAAGGTCCTCGGACATTAAGTAATACCTACCGCATTCCATCAATCTTCCCTGGCGTACGAGCCAGAGTCATCAAAAATGTTTTAAATTTCATTTGAGGTAAAAAAAACAACTTACGTTCGCGTCGTCAGAGAAAAGACAACGATGCGAACGGAAGCAAAGAGTAGCTTGATGACTGTGCTGGATTTTGTACAATAATTCTAAGTTAAAGCATCTGAAATTGTATTAGCGCTGGGCAGTCTACAAATGGTGGTTGAAGTAATAAAAAGTCATTTTTGAACATGTGTTTCGTTTTTTGATGTGTTTAACTAAATGCTGTATGCTGTATCAAAAATTTATAAGTTATGTATCTGTCATTGCGGCTTAGTCGTTAATTCATTTTCTTGTGTTTGTAGATTTGAAAAGTTGATTTGCTCTAAATACAACACTCGGGGCATTCTCTAATGCATCTGCCTACAAATATCCACCAATAAACTATCCACTAAAAGAAACTCTGGTAAGCGATTATACCTACATTTCGGAGTTTAACGTGTATAATAACAAGTAAGTGTTACTCCCGCATCCAGACTTAGCCACATCCGTAGGACATAACTGCTTAGTTTTAGCACAGCAACTGTTTAAGATGGTAACACATCAATAAGGAAGTACAATAAGATGTGTTATTCTTAGGACATATGTTATGTGAGATGTTTACACAATGCAATTTGTGTAGTTCAAGTTTTTCGGCAAAGTAAGCTCTGTGGTCCTAGAATTGTAAAAATTTTTTTTTGTTGGAAACTACTTCTGAAAAAAAAAATGATTTCTACAATTTTTCTATTTACTAGTTGAAAAAGGGAGTGTTCTTTATTGTATGGTTATATTTTCTAATTGCGGGTTATAGGCTTACCTGGGTGGAGTGTATTCGGATATTCTGTGAATATCGAGAAGTAGGTTGGGAGTGTTTACAGTCAGAATTATAGCTACTGCTTTAGATGGGTTACGTCGAATTTTCCATCGACTGTAATACTGATACAGCTCGTCCAGATGACGGTTGAGTCGGTTTGTTGCGAGTTTTGGGCTTTTAGATGACGTGTACACTAGGACGTCATCCGCATAGCAAATCTGGTTTACTCTACCATCCACAGGGCGAGGAATATCTGAGGTGTAGATATTAAATAAGATGAGACCTAGAACGGAGCCCTGTGGTACGCCTGCAACGGCGTTGAAATTTCGGGAAAGCTTTCCATTCACTTGAACTTGGAAGGCTCTGTTAAAAATGAACTGGTAGATGATACTACACAGCGTTTTACTGAGGCCAGTATTCAGTAATTTAAAAACGAGACCTTGGATCAGGTTGTGTCAAAAGCCTTTTCAATGTCCAAGCTCACCACAATGGTGGGTTCCTTATTATAGAGACGCACGCAAACGTGGTTTTGAAATATGTTGAGAGCCATGGTGGTGCTGTGCGCTTTTCTAAATCCAAATTGGAAGTCAGGTATTAGGTTCCTGACACTGAGAAATTTATTTAGCTTCTCGTATATGAACTGTTCATATATTTTGCTGATGCAGGTGAGGAGCGAAATAGGACGAACGCTTGAGGGATGATAATTTGGTTTCCCAGCTTTTGCTATTGGGCAGACAACAGCATGCTTCCAAGCTTGGGGAAAGTACCCCATGTTGTAGGCATGGTTGAGCAGAATGGAGAGCTTTATAAAGAATAAAGCAGAAAGCCTTCGCAACGAGTGGTAGGACATGTTGTCGATACCGGGTGACTTCGTGGGGTTTCGAGATTTAACTAGGTTCTGTAGGGTATTTGGTGTGACGAAGCCGTGTGATGGTTTTCGCCACAGAAAATTTTATACAAGTGTATTTAAAATACGTGGCTGCGCCACTTGTGATATATATATAAAGTTGTGACGTGAATCAGTTGTAATATGATGTGTAATATAAAATTACTTAATACTGTCTTGGAATTAATCGGTTGCGTATTGGAATGTAAATTGTTGGAAAATTGAACAATAAATTGTTCGAAGATCGTACACGTTGCTGCTACAACTGCTGTGGTCTCTCGGACAGATCCTGTCCGCAGCGCCAGTTGTGGTGTATATAGCCACAGAAAATTGGATATTTAAATACAAAATTGGTTACCTGTGGTTAGTCAGTTAGTCCAGGGTGGGGTGTCTATCATCTCGACTCCAGTTAGGACTCCTCCTCAGATTCTTCCTCTTTTCGCGACCAGGGTGGCCACCGTCGAATGGTGATTTTAGAGAGAAGTCGATGTGCTTCTGTGGTTCCAATCGCACCACAAGCGATGGGATGTTCACCTCCTGCTTCCGAACTCAATTGTGTCTTTGACGGATCAACACGCGAACATGATGGATAGAGTTGGCCAGTCCAAGTTTAAACACTTGCGCTTTAATCGGCGCTCCAAGAAATCAAAAAGCCTTTATTCTTTTCTCTCCACGTTTAATTTCAAAAACTTTGCTTTACAAAAATGTTTTAGTATTTTACTTTTTCCTTCAGTTTTTCCTTTTTTCTTTTTCTTTTTACTTTTCACCCAAAAAAGGGAACGGGCTTTTTCTTTTTTTTCCTCCTTTTTCCGCTGCTTACCAACTGTTCTGTCAAAAAACTGTTCAAAAAACTATCCACAAACGGAATCATAACAAACTTGCTGTTCCTTTCTCTCCCTCTCCATCAGCATCCACTCCGAAAACAGATATCTAACTTTCACACGATCCACACCCAACAGGAGTATGTTCGCACATTCAATATGTGCATCGTGTGTTTTTCTCACCACCTTACCATCTACTATTAATTGATATTAAAAGCAATTAAATGACGGGGGTGGCGGAAGCCGCACGTAACAGCCGTGGCCATTATCACGTGTGTCGTCGAAGTATGCACTGTTAGCTGAGTTAAAAACAACTGTTGGGTCGTTAAAGTTATCTAATTTATTGTGAACCTCTGAACTAATTATTGCATTCGTTTCCGGGTCGACATCCTCGAGTGTGAGCTTGTAATTATTTTCAAAGGTCTCTGCAATGATGTTTGCTTTATTGGCATCATTATTGACAACAAGACCGTTGTGCATGATTGGTCCAGTGATACGAGAGGTGCCACATATCTTTTTAACATTTTTAAAAATGTTCTGGTCCATCTGAATACCCTTCAGTTTGTCTTCCAATTGTCGGGTGCTATTGTTTTAGATTCTTTGTCTTATCAGTGTGCCAATATTGTGAACAATGGCTCCCTTTGTGTAAAGCAGTGACGATATCTCATTCTGCAGAGCTTTTTACGCTCCCGGATGAGACGAAGAGTGAGGTCGTCAAGGGGAATCTGATAAGTCTGTGGGGGTACAGAAGTATTGTGCCTAAACACGGGCACTTGGTTCACTTCCTTCCCACTTGTAGTTCCGCTGAAATCCAAGTCGCTAGTTAAATTGTCCATAAAAATATATCCCAGTGTCACTGGAGGAGGAAATGAAACGCTGGAGCAGAGGAATGTTGTTTTGATATTAATCCGTTTTTTTTTTAATTGTTCTGTCTTTCTTTTAATTCACTTAACTTAGAACTTATGATTAATGTATTTAAATTGAATTTTATAAATTTTATGCTAGTGGTGAAACTTTTCTTTCCCGACAGTGTGGCCGCAGTAATTAATTATTTGATTCGAATGGATGTGAGCACTATTGAGTTGAGAAGTGACGCGCGAAACGTGTGTGGCCACGACCGTAGTTGGATATCGACTGACTCAATTAGGGATGATGATGGGATTTTTCTTTTGCACAACGATCAGCCAATGGTAATCGCACTCTCCCGCGTTGGCTTCAATTCTCGACGCTCATCGAGGTGGATAAGCACTTGCGTATACATTCGACGTCGATGGGAGTAGAAAGCATGAAGAAATCAAACCCCAAGGTTGATCTGGCTTAGTGTGCATGTAATAATGCAGTCTCCGAGGTGTTCCACTAACTCGGTGCGATGTCTGTGGTGATCTCGGGGTGCATTGAATTGTAGGGAGACAGAATTATGGAGGAGAGGAAAAATGTAGCTGGTACTATTCACCTGCGAGAAGAGATCGTTGATCCCAAGCGAATAGATGACCTGGGGGAAGTCACAAGTGACGCTTAATCGGCTAGGGAAATATTAACGTGTGAACCAAATTCGAAGAATTTGGAATTTCCCCAGCCGTTGCATGATTATGTAACCGCATTGTTTGGTCTGGTCTTGGTGGTTGCTAACCAAAATGACTTTGAAATTTCCGGTGGAAATCTCACGGGTTAATGACTTCCGACCGATCTTCTTTTAGCGATTTATCTATTGCAGGTGAAATAGCCGACGGTAGGAATTGGGATTGGGGTGACGCGCTGTTAGCGGTCGAATTCAGGTTAGGATTGTGGGTTGGTTCTCCATGTAATATAGAGAACCCCCACAAGTCTTTTCAAGTTTGTACTTCGGGACACGAGTCTCAGAAGTTTCAACTAGAATCTCGTAAAGTCGAGTTACAGCGTTATTTATATCAACCGCCGTTAGGTTCCTGTCAGTGGCGAGAGAGAGTTGGTGGAGTTTTTCGTTCAATGTAATATTGAAGTTGTCCCAATTTGTGCGCCCATAATCGGGTATGTATCTGACATGAGCCCGGGATGCTCGATAGCCGCGGATGAACATGGTCACAGCGTTGTGGTCAGATACACCCGCCGATACTTGGGGAGGAGTGATCTGGGGACAGATCACGAATCCAAAATGTGCCGACCTTTTGCACTCTGTGGCGACAGAGATTTGTTAAAAATATTACTTAAAAATCGCAAGAAACACAAACAAGGTTTTGTGTGTGCTTTAATTGGAATGGGATTCTTGGATGGGAATATGGTTAAACAAATTCCCGAAAAAAAATAAATGCATTTAGAATTAGACATTTAATAATGTTAGGGTTATTGGAAATTGAATCAATGTACGACAGATGGACTTTCGGTTAAATTTGTCGTGCATATGATTGGGGAACATGGTTGGGATTATAGATAAATGGTAGGGTAATTGGGAATTGAATCAATGTGCGACAAATTAACTTCTTTAATTTGGTTAATTTGTTGCTCGTATAATTCACTATGGGCACAAGATAGGGATTATGGGTAATAATGGGGATTGGATGGGAGTAGTGATTTAGTATCACTATATATTCAATTTTTTTTTGCACTAGTTTTTTAAGTTTATTTAATTACTTAACAAAATGAACCGTGGCTGGAAAGTGCGTACCAATAAATAGAGAAGAATTGCAACAATTTTAAAATGTAATAGTTTTGAATTTTACTAATAAAGTAAAATGTCAAATTTTCATTTTTAACTCTTTTAATCGTTTTTTAATTTAACGGTAAGAACTTCCGTTGTTATTAACAGGACATAAATTTGGGTAGACTCTTAAGGGCGTATTTAACGTGAAAGACCCCATATCACGCCGGCCAAGTTTTTTAATACTTTTTCTCTCTCCCTTTCTCTCTCTCTCGCTCTCTCTCTCACTCTCTTTTTTTATTGTTTTTTTTTATACAGTTATTGAATACTGTTACACTCTAACTATATTATCAACACTTTTCAATAGAGTCTCTGAATGTGCGAACTTCTCTATTTCTAATTTTCCTTGCATCCACTTTCCCCCACTCTTCGAGCAGATACATTCCCTTTTCGTATGCATTTCACTAAATATTTAAAAAGTGCCAACGTCACGCTAGTTTGTCGGGAAATAGCGACTGATCCGCATGTTTCTCGGCCCCCCTAGAAGATGTCGAAAAAAGGTGATCAATGAGTATTCCACACAATGAGTATTCAGCAACAAAGCATTTCACTGCCGAAGGCTGTTTCCTCCAATCATCTATTGTAGATTCTGCTCCATACTGGTGTTCTTTTCCTTCTTTTTTTTTCGGTTTATGTAGGAAGGGGGAAATCTTCAAAAGAGATCTCTGGACCGATCCAGAGGCATGCCGGATTTTTACCGACTAAAACTATCTCCCGCCAGGTACATATTCCCGTTGATCCGCGCGGCATCGGGCGGAGTTTACCTATTACTCCGCTCGTCGCGTCACAACTGCTGCATCATGTCACATACAATATTTACTATGTACCATGCCTGTTTGGAACTTGTATTCTATTACCCCTGACGGAGTAACCGTCCCTCTCATATTCCTCTCCAAATTCTTCGTGCGGTCTCGAATCCACTCTGTGGGTACGTGTACGGATTTTCTATTTTCCCTTCGTAATACAAGCGGTATGGGTGATTGACATGCTTATACTTGTGCAAGTATTGCCGAAAGCATCCATGTCCTGATATTAGCTGAATCAAGTGGAAATTCCGCTTGCCATGTTTTCTTTCTTTTCACCTAGGTTTCTACATGAGGTATCATGGTGCGGTTCCTTCTTTCTTTAGTGAAAGAATCCCATCTTCCTTGCCATTCCCTTAGGCTTGAGAGCTCTAATTGTGACCAGATTCTCCGGCGATTCTCTGGTAAGACGTTATGCAATGTCGCGTTTTCTTTAGCTGTAATGGCAAGTGGTGTCCTCCGGACAAAACATTTATGGGATCTTGGGATATCGTTCGGAATGCGCAGCATACTCTTAATGTAAGTAGGGCATTAGAATATACTAGGCCGGCTTGCCGTAAGACGCGACTAGAGGTCGACTGGTAGATGCGTCCCAACGCCCTGTCGCCGGTGAAATACCACTCCATCAAGCTATAGGCTCCGTGAAATGGTCGGGAGAAATCCCTGGCCATCTTTTGGAGCTTGGCTGATGGACCGGTTCGAGAAAAGGTTGGATAAGGTGGTAGTCAATCCCAAGGTGAGATACCGGCCGGTCACGGTCTACATTCCGGGATCTCGTCGAGAGAAATCTTCGACGGTCTTTCGGATGTGTGGCTGGTGGCCCGGACTGACACGGAGATAAGTCCTTATGGTAGCTTCTGATATAAAGAATTCCGGAGGTAAAGTAGTTTCCGATACGGGTCTCATTCTCGCATAATCGGGCTCGCTCTCGAGGCTTTGCCCACGCTCGACTGGTAACTGAATTTTGTATCACCAGCGGAATCGGTTTCACCAATACGAATGTAATCGCCGTCCACCAATATTTGCAAACGGCGAAACCTTATAGATTTGCCCTAACTGAGACCCAGGTCGATTCGTCAACTTATTCGACATATATTCGTTGCTCAGGATACGACTTAAATTCGTGATCCCGTTTTAAGGGTCCAGTCTACGTTTGCGCGGGGTCGGATATAGCTTGCTAGAAGATGGAGGCATTGGAAGCCAATAACATGAAGTTGTGCTGATGAATTCTGTTAAATATCTTTGTTGTCTTTGCCGCTCCCCGAATGACGATCGACCGGCGACATTTTTCGAACATATTTCACATTAGCTTCTGAAATTGTTGTCCTGGGCGATTTTAATGTACACAATTCCGACTGGTTGGTACATTCTAACAGAACCGACGAAGCTGAGAGGCTGGCGGACATGTTTAGCTGTTAGCCACAACTTGTCTCAACTCTTGGAGGAACCTACGCGAGGGCCGGATGCCCGAGTCGATTATGCGAACACCATGGATCTGTTGTTGATGATGATTCTGTTGTTGATGATGATGAAAAACCCCCATAACTACTACCCAACTCCCTTAAGTTTACTAATGCAACGGTATTAGTACCTGTAAATGCTTCACGCATTATATAGATCACCATCTGTAATCATAAAATCCCTATAAAGAAAAATATGTTATAAATCCTTTGATTACCGAGCACCGGACGTTAAGAGATTCACGTATATTCACATTATCCCGCGGACTTTACTGGACCTTTACAACTGCACGCAGCGGTGGCTAAGATCTGACTCCCAGAAACCATCCATATCTGCCAGATTCACGGTGTGGATTACATTGGTGTGGGAGGATTCTATATGTATCCGTATGGGACATGTACGTTGTCCTTCAGCCTGTATATCGACAACGACGAAAATGCACCTAAATAAACATGGGCTGGTGCAATGAATTGGTATTATAGAGATATGCGATGGCGATGTGATGCATGCCTTAAGATTTAACTTTCAGGTGAAAGAGAATGAAGGGTAGCTTACGCTGCCCCAAAATTGCAGATAGGTATGGTGGGTTTGGAAGGTGGTTCATTTAAGAGGATGGACGGTTCTTTGGGAATGTATTAAAGAACCGCTACATCACTCCCCCCCTCCGATCTATTAATAACTAAATTGAATAAACAGTGCTCCTTTACATGAAAAATAACAAACCAGTGTGTCGGTGTTTTATTTCTCTCGACCGGCATCTGTGTGCTTGCTGATTTTCTTGGATGTCCATGATGAACTTCCAGTGAGGATGGGGACAGAAGTGAATCCGGTGCAGTACGCCTGCACACCATACTTCCTCCCCACAGTTTCTTCATCACTGGGAAGTTCAGATCATTGGTTGGTATCTGTCGCGCAAGCACTTGCATTTTAAGTGAATAACCGGCCTTAGCAGCTTCGCCATGTATGGAAGAAAGAGGCTGCTAACTGGAACAATTTGCGAGATTTCTTCGCATCATTTCCGTGGTCGGAGGCGTGCTTCGGAGACTCTGATGTTAACGCTTGTGTAGAGTCATTCACAGAGATTATTCTTCTCGGGATGGAGATGTACATCCCACATTCCATCAAACAAAGTTCATCTTATAAACTGTGGTTTGACAAAAAATGTGGGCAGATTACAGCGGCAAAAAATAAAGCTTTTAAGCAATGTCGCTCTAATCCCACCGAGGTTAACAGAACAAATTTTGTTAGAATCAAAACGTGCAACTAGGCGATTGATACCGCGAAGAAAGCTCACTTCGATAGGGTGACCAATAGACTTCTTCAGTGCCCGACTGGTTTGCGCTCCTTCTGGTCAATGGCAAAAGCTGTCAGCCGTAATTTCGCTTCCTTCTCTTTCCGCCGTTGGTGACAGACAGCTGGACGTTGGTCACAAATTCAAAAGCAAGCGTTAATGTGTTATTTATTTTCAGCGATTTCAAACCTCGACCCTGGTCTTTTGGAGACCCCTGTGATCGCGCCGGTATGGTCTGCGATGCGGGATGTCAGATTTCGCCTCGAAGAAATACCAGCAATAGTCCTTAAGAACTGTGCTCCAGAACAATCGCCGGTTCCTGTCAGACTCTTCCGCTTATCTTATGCACGGAGGACCATTCCTGCCTGCTGGAAAATCGCTCGAGTGCAGCCAATCGCAAAGACGGGAAAAAAGTGTCTCCCACAAAATTACCGACCGATAGCATTAGTGCCTATGCTATCTAAGGTGATGGAAAAGGTCCTCAATACTGAGTTAATTAAGTATTTGACGTGCAACGGCTTCTAAATGATCGTCAATATGGATTCCGTGGCAGGCGGTCCACAGGAGACCTTTTGACACTTATAACCGATATAACAGGTCAATTGAAAAGTCCCCGGCCTTCCATAGTAAAACACATTTTTTTGCCAAAATTCGTTTTTTTTTTTTCAACATACTTCCCTTCGAGGGCGATACACTGATTAAAGTGACCCTCAAACTTTTCGATAACTTTTTTGTAGTACGATTTGTCCTTTGCTTCAAAATAGGCCTCAGTTTCGGCGATCACCTCTTCATTCGACGAAAATTTCCTTCCAGCGAGCATTCTTTTGAGATCTGGGAACAGCAAATAGTCGCTGGGGGCCAGATCTGGAGAATACGGTGGATGCGGAAGCGATTCGAAGCCCAATTCATGGATTTTTGCCATCGTTTTCGCTGACTTGTGACACGGTGCATTGTGTTGGTGAAGCAGCACTTTCTTTTTCTTCAAATGCGGTCGTTTTTCGGCGATTTCGTCCTTCAAACGGTCCAATAACGCTGTGCAATAGTCGGTGTTGATTGTCCTTCCTTTTTCAAGATAGTCAATGAAAATTATTCCGCGCGCATCCCAAAATACAGACGCCATAACCTTGCCAGCCGACTGTTGCGTTTTTCCACGCTTTGGGGCGGGTTCATCGTGTGCAGTCCACTCGGATGACTGTCGATTGGACTTCGGAGTGAAATGATGGAGCCATGTTTCATCCATTGTCACATATCTACGCAAAAACTCGGGGTTATTACGCTTGATCATCTCCAAACACTGCTCCGAATCATCAACTCGTCGTTGTTTTTGGTCAAAAGTGAGCTCGCGCGGCACCCACTTTGCACAGAGTTTTCTCATACCGAAATATTCGTGAATGATATGATGCACACATTCAGTTGATATCTTTAGAGTGCCTGCTATTTCATTCAATTTCAATTTACGGTAATTCAAAATCATTTTGTGGATTTTTCTAATGTTTTCGTCGGGAACAACCTCTTTTGGGCGTCCACTGCGTTCACCGTCTTCGGTGCTCATTTCACCAAGTCTAAACTTAGCATACCAATCCTTGATGGTTGATTTTCCTGGGGCGTGTCTGGAAACTCGTCATCAAGCCAAGTTTTTGCTTCAACTGTATTTTTTCCCTTCAAAAAGCAATATTTTATCAACACGCGAAATTTCTTTTTATCCATTTTTTTCACAATAACAGAAGTTGCTTCACTCAACATACTATAATTCACAAACTAATGATCCGACATCTGTTAAATTTATACTCGCGTCTTTTGAAGGTTAGGGCTAACTAAAAATCATATGGATTTAATTCTAGTGCCGCCATCTATGTGTCAGACCGGGGATTTTTCAATTGACCTGCTATATATATACATTGGATATCTCCAAGGCTTTTTACCGCGACTGGTACGGGGCATTGCTAACCAAAATTCGTTCATATTGGACGAAGAGCTTCCTCGAAAATTGAGCGACCCGGGTTGTTGTGGACGGCGAGTGTTCGGATCTGTATCCTGTTAATTCGGGGGTGCCGCAAGATTGTATTTTGGGGCCAACATGGTTTTTGCTTCACATAAACGATTTGTTGGAGTCGATGGATAACAAAGTGTTCAGTTTGCGGATGATAGTACGCTTGTTTCCTCCTTTTCGAGTGTTCGGCCGATTGCTACATCTACGTCGCACTAGCTGATATGTAGCCAGACTGACTCTCTGAATCGGGATCTAGATAAGGTCCTGCAGTGGGGAACGGCCAATCTCGTTGACTTCAATGCAGCGAATATACCATATATAACATTCACAAAGAAAAGTGGATCATAGGTTTGTGGGGTGCGGAAGTATTGTGCCAGACATGGGCACTCGGTCCACCTCCTTCCCTCAGCATCTCTAAAAGCTCGAGTTGAAGAGAACACCGACATAAGAACGAAACGCCGCCACGTTTGTTCGCAACCAGGAGTAACGGGTGAGAGATAAACACCCAGGACACTGAGATACAGCAAGGAAATAAAACCGTTGAAATAGAACACCAAGCCTTCACTGCACACTAACTGAAACGCGTTAGATCGTTTATTAATTAAATGTTTTCTTTATTGTTACGTTTTAGTCTCAACATAAAAATCACTTTGTTCTCCGCCATTATTAAATATAATAGTGTTTTTACACTTTACTTAAACTACGTTTCCACGAGCACTTGATTTTGTTTTGATTTCCAAAGCGAAATTTCGCAAATCGATTTCAATTAACACGAATGAGGACTTTTGAAAAAAACGTCTCAAGACATTTTGCGACTCGACTGTGTATATCTACGCTTCTGCGCCGCGCGGCGGAGGGCGGGAGCTCACGTGACCAGCGTGGTCTGTGGATGGTAAAAGACTCAACGATATTCATTCATTGTCAAAGGAAATTCGGCCAGTGAAACTGGCTCTCTTAATTAAGGGGCGCATTTTCTATTCCAAGAGAGACGTAAAGACTCTCATTGGAGTAACCAGACGGATCTCATAGAGGAGACCGTACCCGATACACATGTATGTGTGTACATTGGTTCTTTCATGGATCAAAGCCATGAGAACAAATCAATAACAAAGAAAGGGCATAAGTGCATTCATGGGATGCGAGTTCGGCAAAGCAAACAAAACCGAAACTCGTCGGATGCTAATTGGATCTTTGTTTGAGATGTGCGTCGCGGCTAAATAAATAGACGCGACGCACCGAAGAAATGGTGTTATTGGGTTGGCGGTCGCACGAATCCCTTGTTTGTATTTGTATATGCAGGTTAAGTCGTTGCGACAGAGAAAGGAATTGGAGACTGTTTGTTAGTGGAAAAAAAAATCATTGGCCCGATATTATGCATGTTTACATGCTTAGGAATTCGGTTTTATGGCACTAGACGGTAGATGCGCGTATTTGCTTTTGTCAAACGGTCTGCAAGATACGAGCATGTGGGAAGATAAGGGTGCCATGAGGAACAAAATTGCTTGGCAAACAATGGTGGCGGATGGTTTGTATTTATAGTGCATATGCAGATTAAGGAAGTATTTTAAGAATTTTAGATAATGCGTTGTTTGCATTAAATGCCCTTGAAAAAGAAAAATGTCTTCAGGTGCCAATGCAAATGCATTGGCGGGAAACAATGGGAGTTGGGTTCTAATAATGGAGGTTCCGCCTGATAAGTTAAAAAAGAAATCTTACGGAGAATTGTATGCGAAGCGATGCATGAAAGGTAAGTTTTCTTTTCCAGATGCTTTTTAGATTACAGATTTGATCTCTTTAATGCGTGAAGCATTTAAGATGCTAATGCGATTGCATTAGTGAAATTAGGAGATTGGGTGAAAGTTATGGGAGTTTTTTAGAAAAGCGAACCGTGGGGTTTGGCGGAACTACCACAGGTTCCACAGCTGATAATGAATGGCCAGGCCCTCGAATCTGGGGAAAGCTTGAAATTGTTCGGCGTCACGGTCTGTGGAAATGTATAGTGACATAAACACGTGTTGAGCATCGCCAGGCCAGCCCCAGGAAAACTGAGATGCCTTTTTAGAGCCAAGAAATATTTTACTCCGGCTCAACTTCTTCTCGTGTGTAAATTCCAAATTAGGCCCGCGCTCGAATATTTCTCTCGGCTCCTAAACATACCCTCGACCTACTTGAGAGCATACAGAGACGAGCGATACGCCTGATCGGGGATTCGGCGCTGACGTCGGGACTACAGCCGCTATCACATCGAAGACGCGTAGCTGACCTCTGTCTGTTTTACAGATATTATCACGGGTACTGTTCTTCGGAGATGTCGGCCATGTCCCTCTGTGGGAGAAGTGTAACAATAAAAAAAAATGAATAAAATAAAAATAAAAAAAATTAAATTATATATGCCAGCCTATGTTTTGAGTTCACTCCCCTCATGTACAACTTATACTGTGCGGCTCCTGCCCATATATGACCTGCATACATTAAAATGGAGGTGTTGATACTGGCTCCTGGCGCAAGACTAATGACCTTGCCCAGACAAAATAAATCATTATGGAAAATTTAACAAGCCTCAGGACTTGCTAAATAAGGCCAAGACCGGTTCCCGGTTGTAGTGCCGATGATGATGATGTTGATACTGGCTATTAGTTTCCCTATGTGGGGCGGGTTCTCCAACATTGGGTAGCAGTCTCGTCAAAAGTTTGCATACTCTTGCCGTTTTTTCACTCGTTTTCCTCAGGTGTTACTTGAAGGTCAACCTGTTGTAGAGTATAACACCAAGATATTAAATATAGGGACTGGACTGGGGTCTAGTTTTTACACTGGGTTGATAGTCCCTGCTTGTGGTCTTCGTCGTGGCATAGAAGCATCACATACGGTAGTTAGCCACTTCATGAGTTTTCCAGCCTGCCTGTTCGCATCAGCCTCTGCGTCAAACTGTTCGATTTCGTCGTCCAGTATATAATCGAGCAGTTCCGCATCGAGGTCCTTCTCTTTCCACCCATTTTCCGATACTGGTGCTTAACGCCAAATATTTGTATGCATTGCCAGACAACCCAAACGTCAGGGCCCGACGAACTCGATATAATCGCAATAGAGTTTTTATGATATGCGCATGTTAAAACGCAAACTGATTGCGCTCTTATTGTATAAAAAATCGAATTTTCAATAGCGATAAATAAATCTTTATTTTCCCTCATTCAAAAATGTATAGCAAATATTTGGCGCCTTTACAAAATTCCGCGGGAATAGCATAAGTGTACAAATTATACACGGAATAACAAGCCAACGAAAAATGAAAAAAGGAACACTTCTAGTGAAATTAGTTATAGCACTAATGTACGTTAGTATACAACTATACACAAAATATGTCGCTTGATTACAGCTAGCATATCGACATTATCACAGACCGCATCCCAAACAGGACATTGTCAGATTTCTAGTAATAATACCTACTACATACATACTTTGAGGCGGTTGCCTGAGGATTGTAACATCATTCAAATTAGTGCTATAAAAATCCTATTTGATCTGGGAGGAGAAATAAATACACTCCCCATAAAAGCAACAAAAAAAAACTTTTCGGAATGCTCAACAAACTTGCCACAGAAAGTCATTAAGAGGTTTGTTGGCTCCACAGTGAAGAGATGGTATTTAATTTCGTCGCCTCTAAAGGCCAAAGTAGGTAACGCTGTGCGCGTATGTGGCTGTTGGTTTTTCGTCCTTCGAACTAAACTTTGTAGGAATTGAGCTATTTACGGATTGATGACAAACATGATGATGATTATGGCCGCCACATGATGGTTATAGATTCTGGCTTTGGGAATAATGTGCTGCTGACTGCCATGTCGTTCTTTGAAAATACAGATTAGTGCTCATATTTCGACTGACAATGACTTGTACAACTCTCAAAACAGAATGTCGCTAGCAAACTTGGATTACATTAGGGAGCATCATTCAACATGTACATACAATTCTGCTCAGCATGGGCGCTGGTTGCAAAGTGAGGTGAATAGGCATACAATCAATGATGAGTTTATGTGGAAGAACACTATATAAATTTGTATAAATCTAGCACCGCAAGGGTAAATTACGAAATCATTCTAATTGAGCGGCTAGAAGGATAAAATACAATCGGTAAAGCTTAATTTACACAAAAGGTAAACATAGGCTGTAAAAAAGTTGCACATAAACTCCGGTCGTTCAATAAATGTTTAGAAATTTCAAGAGTAGGCGATCGGAGTATCAGAAATAGTTTATTTCTAGGTAAGCATCATTACTCACTGGATAGCTGCATGAAAAAATGTGTATGAACAAAATCTCAGCAAGATTGGTGTCGCATTTACTCCCAATAAAAATTCGATCATGTGGTGGAATCTGTGGCGGTTTTTTGGCTTTTCTATGGAAATATTGACGAGTTTCTGCGTCAATACAGAACTATAAATGAAATATGGATGCAGTACTATACTCCAAAATAAAAGCAAAACACATAGGCACAATCAAAATAGTGAGTTTTTGAAAGGTCTTTCGAAGAAGGAAAAGTCGGTGCAATGAAAGGTGACTTGGGATACGCGCGGAATCGTCACCATCGAATACTTGAGAAAAGAAAAAAAGGAATATCTGTAATGTATTATGCGTCATTATTGGGCGAAGAGATAAAGAAAAAATGCCTTCATCTGAAAATATAGTCAAAATCTATAAGGTCGAAGTTACGTTAAAGTTAAATGAAATGTTAGCCCCTATATTCCACAACCACAACAACCTATCGTAATTTATTTAATGTGTTGTTCTTTCCATTGTTCAATGAGAAACCTACATCACACAGGGCGCTAGCAAGACGAGGTGATTTCTTAGGGCATATAAAGCTGTTGCTCTTCAACCAGGATTACGCGGCTCTAGATTCCCGTATTTCTGGTGTGGGGAACGAAGTCGTGGCACCGGCATGGGTGCGAGTTCTACTTCGTCCCACTAACTATCCGCGTTTGAACAAGGTTCCGCCAAACCGAACTGTCACTAAATGTTCCAAAAACTGTTCCGTCAAACACTGAAAGGAAACTCTTCATCAAACGCGGAAGGATAACGACAACATCCCGCAAACTGCAGCACAGGAGAGTAAAACACAAGAGAAACTCCACAATCCAACACCAAGAAGAGGAAAATAAAACATTTGTTTTGATTACTGTTTTTTTATTTCACGTTTGCGCGATTTGTACTTCCTCTTAATAATTAGAGAGGTCCTTGGGGGAAAATTCCCAGCGAGGGAGGGAAAGAACAATTACATTACAATACGTCAAAGTTACTTGGTATGAACTGAGCCACGATGGGAATATCAGCTTCGGTGGCTGTGACACTTTTTGGCCAAAGTGCTCAACACTACGACAACGACTCCGGAGGTATATTTTCGCTTCTCGGCGCGCGAAGAGGAGTGGGAGCGGCA
This sequence comes from Microdon myrmicae, assembly GCA_963931805.1. Lineage (NCBI taxonomy): Eukaryota > Metazoa > Arthropoda > Insecta > Diptera > Syrphidae > Microdon > Microdon myrmicae. The sequence goes on from OZ007499.1 coordinate 123,644,108, forward strand.
ACGACCATGGTGGCCGGCGAATGGAAATGGACTCAGGGTTGCTCTGCTCGATCCAGAGCCACTTCACAACCGGGGGTGAGTTTTCTCGAGAGAGAAAGTGTTTCTCTCGTGCTGAAAACAAGGAAGAAAGACTTGGCAATGTATGTGTATGTGTGAGTGAAGATCACATTCGTTTTTTCATACACAAGGCCATGGGAACGAATCTGAGACAAAGAAAGGTAAAGTGTGCATTCATTAGATGCGAGTTCGGTAAAGCAAACAAACCGAATCTCATTGGATGCTAATTGGGTTTGTGTTTGCTTATACTGCTGCTGATAAGAAGCAGATCCCGAAATATGAAAACACAAAGGGAACGTTTGGGTCTTTGTCTGAGATGTACATTGCTGCTAAATAAATAGGCGGCAATGCAATGTGGAAATGTGCTAATGGGTTTTAGCTAGATTACCATGAATTTGTGTTTATTGCATCGCTGCCAAGGGTAAGTATACCATACCTATTTGGATTTGCTTATGCCGTAGGATTTAATTGGTGCCAAGAGACGCGATATGCGTATATTTGGTTTGGTTTCTTGGGTGTAGGTCACCAGCCAATGTGTATGTATGGTGATTTATGATACACATGGTGAGGACGGGAAATAGACGACGCAATGTGTATGGTCCCTGTTATGATGGTTACATTATATGTAAACCAAATCCTCTTGTTTTCAGGAATTCGTCTAGGGGGAAATGCTCTTGGTGAGATTGGGATTCCTGATAAGGTAGGAAAGGATTCTTACGGGAATTGTATGCGAAGAAATGCATGAAAGGTAAGAATTCTTTTACAGGTACTTTTAGATTATATAAATTGGATCTATTTGATGCGTGAAGCATTTAAGGTGCTAACGCGATTGCATTAGCGAAATTATGAGATTGGGTGGAAGTTATGGGGGCTTTTTTAGGAAAGCGAACCGTGGGGTTTGGCGGTACCGCCACAGAGGTATCCTGCTCTAATCATAGTTTGTATCCTTTCATTTGCCTTCAACCTATTTAACATATTTAACATATTGTATTAATACATATTTTGTTATGCCGGTGTGAACTGAATTTTGTTCGTATCAAGTTTTTTTTTTTCTTAATGCACAAGATAATTTAGTCTTTGGTCACCCCGCCCTAAAATTAATATTCTTACTACCTAACCCAATGTGAAGAGGCATATAATTGCGTTATTTTTGTTTAACTGTATAAAACACTGAATGTCTTCTATTTTTTTTTTATGTATTAGTTAATGCCGATAGTATCTGTCGGTTTTGTGCAAACTTCAATTTATGTGAGCATATAAAAAATAAAAAAAAAACCATTAACTATAACAATCTATGACACCACGCTCTTCAATATTGTTCCAAGAAAGATGCCATCAACCAAATAAACGATGCCACCCAAGAATAAACAAACTTGTGGCCAGAAGATTATAGAAAATATCTTAATATTTTTCAATAAATAGAAAGAAGGCAGATAATTAAAATATTTCTTCGGTCAGATACCCTGACCCTTTATTGCAAATCTTAAGACTAATACTTTGCATCGGATCTGCTTATATGAGTATTGATGATGCCAATAAACAAAAATCTGTTTATTATCACTCCAAATGTCAATAAGGTTTTTTAAGAACTTTTGTTATAACAAGATATGCGATACATCTAGCCTGAGATCGAAAAAAAATTCTGAATTTATACTTTTTCACTGGGGAAATTTGTTTTTTTTTCAGAAAATTAATTACCATTCCTGGTAAAAAAAGGGGAGGTATCTAAAGATAGTGCCGTGGGAGCAAGCGCGATATCGTCCCATGTGCTAGGTCCGCATATTAGGATGATATAGGTCACCACGCTGGTGTGCTGAGGATGTAGGAGCGAGTGCAGCATTGCCTCAGATGCTAGATCGGCGAATTAAGATGATATATGGTACCTACAGGGGTGCTGATCATGACTTGTGTGTTCGGGGCAATGGAGATATGCACGAGTGCGTGTGCGGATCGGATGACGATGTCCGATGGGGTAATGACTATTGATATGAGAGTGGCATGAATTGTTTATTCAAATCATACTCGGTAATATACGTTTGGCGGATGTTTTTGTCCTTCAGGTCGACGGTTGTTGGCTGCGGCGTTCCGCCGAACAACGTCCGCAATAAAAGGCATCAAACCAACCGGAACACGGAGACGATCACACAAATGAAACACTGCGAGCTGTTTTGTTTTAATTTTTGTTTTATTTTTGAATTACTTGTTGTAAAGGTTAAGGATTTATATATTACAATTTGTAATGTTTTGTTCACACAACGATTCTCTTAAACGACACGATTATATTTCCGTTCTATTGCAACTCACGACTCACCTAACTAACATCTCGTCTCTGGACGGATGCTCTAAGTAAACTAACTAATCAAATTCTAATCCCCCATCCGAAAAGGGAAATTTCCCAATCTATTTCCGCACAGTATTTGTTAAGCAGAATTTCCCTTAGTATCTGTTAAAGGAAAATTTTTCATTATCATAAAAATCATCATCATCACCATTGTGGTGGTGATCGAAATCCTGTCCTCCTTTGTCCGTTGATCGGATGCCGCCGCTTATTATCCGGTCACACGCTGGTTTGTTTACCCAACACATCTGGCATGAGGAACGAGGGTTCTCATGCTATTCAAATGGATACAAAGGGCTGTGGGATCGGTTATGCTTTGTTTGCGTTTTCCATAGTAAACATCTATCAGGGATAGTGTTTAGAGTTTATGGCTCTATGGCTGCTAATCAGCAGCGCAACGATAAGTTTTATTTGGACAAGTGTTCCTTAGGTGGGTTGGTGTTGATTTTCAATAGCCACGAGAATAGGCATCCGTTGTTCGGTTTAATTACCGGCAACGTAATTCCTTGGAAACATCGTGCAGATGTTCGGAATTGAAGATTTGTTTCTTCAATTGTTATTTTGAATATGATGGAAGTAACGTTGAACTGGATATTGGAAGCTTTTGGAACGTTAAATTCCTTGTTTTTTTTTTCTGATATCGGGTTCAACGTTGGCCAAATGTTTCAAGGCCTTAGCGGACTTAGTGGCACGCGTGTGTGGGCTCGTGTAACGTCTTCAGGGTAGGTATGTTCCTAGAAGGGTAGGAACCCTACCTGGGTGGAATTGTGCGTGCCTAGAACGCTACAGACGCATATTTAAATTTACAACGAAATACTCACCATCTCCATCAACTACACCGAGCCGCATACATTTCCCCTAAACTACTTCGGTTAATTCCCTATCTAAATCATATCCCTTGCTTGCAACCAAGCTATTCTAATTTCCCCAGAAAACCATTTCGGTTCCCATTCCACCTAAAGCATGTAGAACTACACCAATTTCCTCTTACTGGCGAGCCAACAGCACGATGCTTCGCCATTCCACGAAACGACCATCACAACTATCAAGACCCTTGATCATACTTGGCTATGCCGCCGAAACTAATTTCCCGGTATACAGAACCAACGAATCCACCTCAGCTTATACGGCGATGATTCCTCGGAACTAAATCCCCTATACAGGTATAGCAACCCTTTTCGAAGTTCCTAGTAAATGGCAGCGAGTCGGTTTTAGCTATGACTCCACTGCCACGACGTGACGAACTTTTACTCGTCAGTAATTAGTCAGCCGAGATCCGATGGATAAAAACCGTTGTGACAAAAGAACAAAAGTGGAACGATTGCCTTTCCTTCCTGGGTCGGTCGCACGCAGCGCACTTGGTTTGGTTGTTCAACGTAAAACGATCTGTCCTCGCAAACATAACCTAATCAGCGGAGCGGAATCGGAGACAGCGTCTCATCGTCTTGACATTCTTCTGACCCCCCCTTGTGTGTCCGGTGATTTGCCTTTCCTTCTGTGGGAGGGTCAATGAATCCTACGCCCTTGACGCCCCCCAATGGAACCTACCCCCACGACACTGATTGTTCTTCAGTCGATTGACCCATGTAGGTCACATCACAACTAAATAGTTCCCGCACCAATATATGTCATTACCATTTGAACATAGTTGTCGCTTATGATGCTTAATAAGCGACCATATTTGCCACGCGCCAAATTTTCGTGTCCCGTGCCATTTCTCTGGACTATCCACGCCTTTTTTCTTAAATGTCAATAAGTATATTTACGTCTGTCAATTTCAATATGTTTTTGATAAGATACGATTAGACGTTTATTGATGTTGGAAAATTCATAATCTCTTGATAGGAAGTTCCTTATTGTTATTCTAATCAAATCACGTCAACATACGCTGCTTGGTTCTCTAAAGTACATTCGTAGCGTCTTTTAGAACGAACATTTGCCGTGACATTTTCCTCAGATTCATCTTTGTATCTCGATGATGCATCACAAACTTTTAGTGTGACTCGTATTGAATTTTTATGAGCCATCGAGAAAATAATGTAATGTGTCGTTTGGGTTACCTTATCTTATGGAAAACCTTAGCAGTTTTAGATACGCGAGGACTTGCGATCGTCTTCCTTCGTGTATGATATGTGGATAGTGAGAAGTTTAAGGTGGTTCGACAGGTGTGGTTTCAAGACAAGGGAGGATAACTGAAATGACAAATAAACCAGACAAGACAGGGCGTTCTAAAATCGGATGCATTGTTCAGTGCCATTCAGTGGAATTGTTCTGTCCACTGCATTTTAAAGAGCTTGCCCTCGTGTTTGTTCGGTTATTGGATTAATGTCTTAGTGGGATTTGCTTTAGCTCCACAAATCTTATAATCAGAATTAAATGACTTTTATAGGTACATAAAATTGACAGTGGAAAGAAGGCCACTACCACCTCCCAATCCAGCTTTCGCCGGCAGAACAGCCGGACGTTAATGGATATCAAACTTCGAATGAAGCCCCACAATATGTGCAACTTTCAAAACGATGTGAGTAAATGTAGACACGGAGCCACGCAGAGAGACATCAATTGACTTGTGGCATTATTTGTTCCTACTTATTAGACATTAACTGTGTCTGTTGTTTTGCTTTTATTTTTCCACATTACACCGGATCCAATATCCGGTCATACCGTAAAAGAACATTGTTACATATAAATGGGAATGTGTTCCAGCCCCAGCCTGGATAAGTAATCTAAGCGAACGCAGTTGCATTCCTATCAGCCCCAAGAGCTTCACAGAGCAAGCAGTTAAAGGGGTAGCAGGTTATCGCATTGTGGTTTACTGCGACAGCTGTGAGATTTTTAATATAAATTTTCTGGTCGTTTAGCCTGTCCTTGTTTTCCTACTCTTTTAAGTTCGCTTCCTTTTTTTAGCACAGGTAATCTAGAGAAAAAAGAACAGGATAATCGCAAGGGACCAACTGTAAGTGTACACACTCGTATGTCGCTGACTCTTCTCGAATTAAGTTTGTCGTTTACCTTTGTTGGCGCATTCGTGACAGTTGTTCCTTTTTTCGAATTCATTTCTTCTGCCGGAAGAAGTGGAAGTAATTTGAGGTTGTTGCGCGCTTAACAAATGATTGTGTAGTAAATTGTCCTTTCTGTGGGGTGGCAACATGCACACGGAAGGAAAGTTGTAATGCATTAATCGGTAATGGAGAATAGCAAATCGAGATCACGAGTAATTGTAGTGATTCGCTTTGTACATTATGGATAGAGTTACCTTGATTTAGTTTGTGTCATTGAAAGTTTTCATTTGCCATTAATCATGGATTTTATTCCTAGAAAGAGGAGTGAGCGGTCGTATTATGGAATTGATTAGCATGTTGGATCCTTATGAAACTTTCTGCGTTTGGATCGGAAGTCACTTTCATTCTGGTTGTATATAAACCAAGGCGATGTAGAGTTTTCTGAGAGTCGAATTATTGTTGTAATGATTGCTGGCATATTAATTTTAGGATAGTAAACCACATTATTACGATGTACGTCACCAAAATAATAAGACTGTCTTCTTTGACAGTTTTCTCTTTTATTCATTCGTTTTGTACATCAAGATTGTCCCTTTTTTAACGCATTTATTTGCAAGAAAAGAAGTACATATCAAGCTTTTTTTACAATATTAGACTTAATGCTAAGCATATTTTAACGTATTACATCTTGATGTAATTTACTGGCTCTGTATGAGCACTCCAACTTATTCTACGTACATTTATTTTGTTTTCTTTTGTTACCTTTCAGTGTACAGTATTTTTAATTTTTATTTTTGATTGTTTTTACCTTAAACCAGATTTACAAATTATATCAGCATAAAAAGGAAAAACTTGAATCTGGTTACATTATTATGATTTCTTTTTTATATAGCGTATCACGTAAAGTGCATTTCAAGTTCAATTATGTCATCACAAAAATCACGATCATGGATCCCCGTATGTGAAAACCATAGGACACGCCTTCGACCAACCAACTGCCATCGACATAATACCTGCAATGGCGACCAAAGCACCGGCCGAAGGAATGTGTGAAGTAAATAGAGAAAATGATGATCCAAACTTAGCTTCCACAAGCAACAGCCAATACAAAGCGCGGCTTGAATTTAGGTCAACGAGAGAGATATGGGATGGAGAGTTATTGTAAAGGGATTGCAGGTCAGTGGCTGAAATCAAGGCCAATCCGAAACTGTTTGGTACGAGACAAAGAGTTACAGTAAAAATTCGCCGTCGTGAGTTCACCAGTGTTTTTCCAAAGTCTGTCCCGAGAGGTGCTTCAAACTTGTTGGTTTTTAATTGTACGATGAATCTGTGCAGCAATTCGTCTCAAATAGTGAATAAAATTAATCCGAAGCTAATTCCGAGTTTCTTTTCTTTGTTTTTGGGTTGAACACGAATAGGATTCCAGTTGCGCCGTTTATTAGTTTTTTTGCTTTACCTTGTCAAGGTGTTGTATCTAAGCATACATATATAAATATATTTTAATTACGTATACATTTTTTTTAATGTTTGTTTTACCATATATATATATATATATATATATATATATATATATATATATATATATATATATATATATATATATATATATATATATATATATATATAATTTATCAAATTTAAATTAAAAGAATTAACTTAAGTAAACGCAGTAAAAATGAAGTCATTGGATGGGATCTCATCATTCGATGTTAAAATCCTTCTCGGAGACCTCAATGCGAAAATTGGAAAGGAAGATATCTTCCAAGCAACTATAGGTACAGAATGTCTACACGACGTTTCAAATGATAATGGAATTCGAATTATCACGTTCGCAGTATCAAAAGATCTGTTAGTGAAAAGCACGATGTTTAAGCACAAGCAAATTCATAAAGCCACATGGATATGACCCGACAGCGTAACGCGTAACGAAATAGACCACTTCCTCATAGACAAAAGACACCACTCGAATATCCTTGACATATGATCAAATAGAGGAGCAGATTGCGACTCCGATCACCTTCTAGTGATGAGCAAAAGCAGGAGTCCCCTCGCAGCAATGCCACATGGGCAGTCACGGGAGACGAGCAAAAACTGCGATATCGGTAAACTAAAAGACCTGCGCAAAGGGGCTGAATATCAAGATGAACTAATGAATAGATTTAGCACTCTAGAGAATGGGAGCAGTGAGGAAGATGAAGCTAATAGTATGGACACTAAGTGGACATCAATCAGAGACACAATCAAACAAACAGCCCAAAAAGGTCTTAGGATTTAAGAAAACAATTAAGTCCAAACCTTGGTTTGGCGATGAGTGCAGGGCGGGCGTCGAAGAACTTAAACGACTCAGAATAATCCACTTAGAGAGATATGATGAAGTCAACGCAAAAAGATACGCGTCGATTCGGTGAGAGACAACGAGACTCTCCAAACGCAAAAAACGCGAATGGGAGAAGACTCGGATCAAAAAAATCCTAGCAAATTCTAGGGCGAAGAACATCAGAGGTATGTATGCCGGCACAAATTCAATTAGAAATGGCTACCGAGGGAGAGTCAAAATAATTCGAGACGCAAACGGCTGTCTGGTCACAGAAACAAACAATGTCGTGACAAGATGGAAGCAGTACTTTGAAAACCTGCTCAATGTACGCACCCATCAAACACAAATAAACGCACCAAGCGTACATACAGCCGAGCCTCAGATCCCAGAGCCCTCTCTCAATGAAGTTGTAGACGCAATAAATCGATTGAAAAACAACAAAGCTCCCGGAGTCGACTGCATACCGACAGAGCTTATGAAGCATGGAGGATAGGCAACCGCTCGAAAGATCCACCAGATCATCCAAACAATATGGGATAAGGAAATCACTCCGGAAGAATGGAAAAATTTCAATAGTCGTCCCCATGTTAAAAAAAAAGGCGACAGATCTGACTGCGAAAACTATAAAGAAATATCATTGCTCCCAACCACATACAAAATACTAACAAATGTCATACTGCCGAGAATCTCACCCTACGCAGAAGAAATACTGGGAGACTACCAATGCGGATTCCGTAGGAACCAGTCAACAAGCCACAAAATGTTCACAATAAGGCAACTGCTGGAAAAGAAGTGGGAATACGGAGAGACGGTTCACCAACTGCTCGTTGATTTCAAAAAAGCCGACGACTCAGTCGCAAGGCAAAGTCTTTACCATATTGTAGTTGGGCTGGGAGTCCCAAAAAATATACCGCCCTCATTCAAATTTGCATGAACGAAAACAAAGGGTGAATTAGAATAGACTATTGCTTGCAATTCGGCGTCTTCAAACTTTTTTGGTGGTCTTCCACGTTCTTCATTTCGCACATCAAAATCGTGATCTCTGAACCGCTTATACCATCTTTTGCATGTTGCTTCCGATAGAGCATGATCACCATAAGCCTCGACAAGCATTCGATCCGGGTCTGCAGCACTTTTCTTCAAATGAAAACAAAAAATTAGCGTTTTCCGCAAATCATCATTTTCTGGTACAAAATTCGACATTTTTAACAGGATTAAAAAAATGATGTTGTTTATACAATGACTTGATGCATTCTAAATATGTTTGACAGATGTCATAGCAATCAAATAAAAAAAAAAGGGCTCGTTCACAACAAACGTTACCTATCGATACATTTGTATCTTGACGCTCACTTCACACCTTTTTCTTTTCGATTCGGTAGGAAGGAATCTTCAAAGATACCTCTTGACCGATCCAGAGGCATGCCGAGTTTTTACCGACTAAAACCACCTCCTACCAGGCTCACTTCACACCAGTACACCTAGTAAAAAGATACTTGACGAAAACGCTGTAGGGGAACGTAACCTCGTAGAGAGCTCAGCCCTGTATTACATATATATTTATAAGCATATACAAATAAAAACGGTGGAATACACAAAAGTATTGACATCCAATAAACGGTGACCTTGTTGAAAGGCATGTTATGAAAGCACAAATAAACTCTGATCATGTCTTCAATTTACGTTGACACCGTTCCACAACAGCGTCGTTATTTATTCCCTTTTCTTGCTTGAGGTCGCATTTCAAAGACGATTTATCAATATCCAACTTTTCAAATAGCTGCCAGCTTGGTTCCGGTAGACGCAATAAAAAGTATAAGAAGCAATTATTCAATCGCTGCCGGCATCTGGTTCAATCGTTTCATCGCACCCTTCTCTCTAATCAATTGTAATTTGTACTTCGGGTAAATGTTGAATGTTGGTGAAGAGAGATCGAGTCGATAGAGTTCGAAGGTCCTTTTAATAAATTTGAAATTAAGAAAATTATTCTCCTACGCGCAAACATGATTTATCAAATACGTTAGAACGTTTGTGAAGTCTCACCAGCCGTGCTACCAGATCTTGATAAGTCTCCCGCGATTCATTTTCACTTGCTGTTACTTTTAACGTAATTCACTTTTTTATCTTTATCGTTTTGCAGGAAATTTCGTACTGCTCTGGCGGCGTGGCATTAATGTGCTTACGGCCTCGAATATAATGGTGACAAGAGATGAAAGGATAAGACTGATAGATGGATACAATTTAGAAATATCTGATTTAGAGCCACAGGATGCAGGAGATTATGTATGTCAAATCAGTGACAAAGTGAACAGGGATCAAGTGCACACAGTCGAAATTCTGGGTAAGTGAAACTTGGATCACAGTAGCATCTCCGTATGTCCTTTTTGTAGGCATTTCCTTAAAAACAATGAAAAAAAAATCGCCTTTTATTTGTTTGTTGAAGACTTCTAGGTGTTATCCTTGGCTTAGTTTTGATATTTTAAACATACAGATCCTCTTGTTCTTATTATTTTTATTCTCTATTTATAAGATAAATCCTTGAGACTTATGTGTTGATCCCTTTGAGTAATTATCAAGGATTATACTTTAAATTTGTCATTTATTTTAGGGAGTTCTTATTGTCTCACTGTATCCTTTTTCTCTTTTTTGCTTGATAGTTCCGCCAAGTGTACGAGCCATCCCGACATCAGGACAATTGCAAGCCCGGAAGGGTGGACCGATTACGTTGGAATGCAAGGGTTCTGGCAATCCAGTCCCATCGATATACTGGACTAAGAAGGTTTGTATTTTATGCTCTTTCTGTTCGGAATTCTGTTCTGTCTCTTCTTTACATTATTTTCGTTTTGTTGATTTCATTTGAGTGTCTTAATTGGGATTAAAGGATCAGGGCGGTTTTATCTAGAAATAACACAAACCGACTGTTTGTTTCCAATTGAATTAGAGTGCCATGGGTTAAGGGATTCAAATGAAATGAATAGTTAAGTAGGACAGATATGTACAAATGATTGTTATGACACTGCGTTTGGCCAGAGAAAATCAACTGTATTCATGATATCAAGCTGGTTTTCGTTTTCATATAGTGAATATTGAAAACGTATGTATTTGACAATTAGGCAGTCGATTGTTTATTCAAAAAAGTCACAGAACATGTTTGTTTCGAAATCATAAAACACACATGGGAATATTGAATAACAGTGTGTGTCGGGCTCTATGGCTTGCCTCTTATGTATCGAAGCACTTTATTTTAAAAATTTCACAATGAGTGTATTTTCTGTTAGTACGAACGGTGTCAACTACATTGGGATTCGTATGGGACCATTAGAGTCAGAACTAGTATTTAAACGGATTGAAAACCACTCGGTTAGATAATTCCCGCTCATTGATAATGATATTATTTGATGTTGGTCAAACAGTTCTTATGTATATGAGAAACTCCAGGCGATACTGTGGCGTAAGTTTAGTCGCGGAACCGTCAAGGGCGCAGAATTCACTAAACTTCCGTGGCTCTATGCAGAAAACTGTTCATCTAAGTCCACAAATAAACGAAAGAAAATGAAGAACGCTCTGTTGTCTAGCGATACACTCTTTATTTTTAATTTCCTAATCTATATTTTTTCTTAGAAATGTTGTCTGGATCCACAAAGTTCCCGTGCACTTAATCTAGTTTTATCTCACTGCAGTATAACTTTTATCTAATACTTGGTCACAAACGAAAGCTGGAGATTTCCCATTTGACGGTTCAGATACTTTCCAAAGATCTCCGGGGTTTCAGAAACACACTAAAACTGTCTCTGGTCAACTCACTAAACATATTTTTACTTCACGACTTCGACAAGAAAGATACTCCGTGGTGAAATTGACCCGGAGGTAGAATTTATATTTTAAACGAGTGCACACTCTTCGAAAACTCCAATCTGACTAATTTCGACTTAGTAAAATTGGCCCAGCCTCCGGTGATTGCGATGGGTATCAACGCGCGCCATCGCAGAAGAAACAATACTTCCTTCGCCACCCATGACCAATGAAAACCGATTTTCATTCCACTGGAAGGTTCGCTTGAATATCATCCGTAACAATCGGATGTCTTTGGCGAAGGAAAGGAAAAAAGAAAGGGAAAAAGCACACATATGTCACAGGTCAAACATGCCGATCGATGCATGGACCGGGCATATCGCCGCCGTCCGATAAGGATACAATCTATGATTGACGCTAAGTCAATAGAGCCTTTGCCCACGCTGGCTAGGCACAGGGTAAATGGGCTAATGAGACTGGCGGGGCATACCGTCATAAATTATAGGAATCGGTTTCCTATTTCGTTGGTCTTATATCAACAAACCTCGAGGAGACGATCGAGGTTACAATGCATGAGTGCATATTATCTTAGGATATGTTTCGATAGCCAGCGTGAGAATCGTGGCTACTCGTTGTTTAGGTAACATATCCTGTCATCACCGATGCTGGTGATCGTTCCCAGATGCGGCAACGGATCATATAATTGGTTATACTGGTATGCGAACAAATATGCATACTTGAAGGCCATTGGTTAATTTGATTTTTTTTTCTTCGACAATTAGATCGCAGGCATGCCGTTGGAAATCTGGCTTGCAGATGTGCAAGCCAGCAAGTAGCCCGAAATGTCTTCTTGGACAATGGATGGATGAAAAGATAACGCACGGAAAGGTTGGCGTGTGTTGATGGATATGTGCCGTCCATTGTTCGGTCGATACATGCCAGATGCACCGAGATAGCTCGGTTGAAGTTGGTTTGATGTCATGGCCAGATAATGATAATCTTGTCGTGAATTTATGTTTCAAGGAATGACCGCTCGAAGGAGGGCTTGGAACAGCCCGTAAAAAGGTTAGCTGCGTAGAACAAGTACTGTAAGCTGTCTATAGGGTATTTGCAGGTTATATGGGGTTGGGGCGATGCGTGACTCTTGAAGAAACCCACAATACCACCAGCAAAGAAATGAATCAGGTTTTACGTAATAGACAAGTCATTGTTGTGTTTCTTGTAGGGGTTTTTATTTCCAGGAAGCGTGTCTCCTGGTCCTTGAAAGGACAAGGCGATATCTTAAAATTTGACCACTCCTGAAAATTTGTCCTACAAAAGGGGTCGTTGCCGTGCTTCCTCTGAGTTCAAAGGGAAGAGCAACGTCCTTTCATTCGGCCTTCGCCCTGATGTCTTCACTTGGTCTTCCGTGGGGGCCAGGTGATACTTAGATATCCGTAAAAATGAAAACTCGTCTTGTTTCCTTTTTGAATTGGTTATATTTATTTATCTCAACGATTAACCTGGGGTACTTCCTTCAGGGACAAAAGACGAATTTAGACTGCGGCCCGGAGATCACTTGACTATTCCTTTATAAAGGAAAAGGAATCGAAAATTGTATCCCAAAGATACACATTTTCGTGCAACAATCTCGATAAGATAAGAAATCAATTTCTTGAATTCTTACGAAACTATCGCGCAGATATGTGAATGTATCTGCTTTTGAGTTTTTTGTTTGTTTAACTCAATGGAATTTTTGGGATAGAGATAACAATCTCTGAATTTTGAGTATTAGATTCGTTTATTGTAACTTTTAATTTTTATTTGGATTTTGGGGTTAATAATGCCGTGGGGGCAAATGTTAGGCAATAACGAATTTTTGATTCGTTTATTGCGAATTTTGGTTCATGTTTGGGTTTTTGTGGGTTTTGATAGGATTTTACGTTTTTGCGTATTATTGCTGGGATTTGGATGTAGGAATGGGGGAAAAAGGTAGTAGGGCTTTTTGGAGCACTACATCATCATTACCTAGAAATAGATTGGATGACCGTAAGGAACCCTCCGGGACACCAAAATTAATTTAATGGGATGCAGGCATGACACCATCTACAACCAATGCATACGTAATCAAAGACATGGTTCGTTATCCATTGAATCATTATATATACAAACAACTTAGTAGGAAATCAGATACAGCCAGATTCTATCGAATGGTTTTAAGGTGTTCATTGCAACATACCTTCGTTTATCGAAGAAATAGAGAGAATAACTTTTTATCTTTTACATCATCATCATCATCATCATCGGCACTACAACCGGGAACCGGTCGTGGCCTTATTTAGCAAGTCTTGTTAAATTTTCCATGATAATTTGTTTTTCCGGGCAAGGTCATTAGTCTTGCGCCAGAAGCCCCCCGACGGGGAATCGAACCCCAGTCTCCCTCGTGACAGGCGGCGATACTAACCTTTGGCGGAAGTTAGTCTATCTGGATCGTAAGTGTTCCGCCGAACACTGCTGCTACAAGGACTTACACGAAGCGGAAAACTGCACACACGCAAAACACTGTGAAAATAGTCACGAATGAAACTCAAAAATATTAACTTTCCTTTATTCGCACAAGTTTTTGTAAGTTCATGAGTATACAATTCCCGGTGTTGTAACTACAAGCTATCGAAAGTAACAATATCACATTTATTAGTTAGTTGCTCGTGGCAAGACAAAATACTATCTACATATTTTTCCTGGTCGCGACCGTTCGTTTGCACACTGACGTTACTTTCCGGTTGTCTGGTTAATACGCGGATCAACTCCCTCGTTTGGTTCTCGTTGTTCGGCTCGTCGCGATGACTATCACTATCTGACTGTCTGTCTGCCCACACAGATATCCAGATTCCAAACTGGTATCTGTATCTACACGGAAAAATTTCCCTAATTGCTCTGCTAACAGAACTTTCGAATTTCTGTTAGCAGCATGTTATCACGTCCCAGGGGTGATTTTTCATTCCTGAAAGAAGAAACTCGCTCATCATCGAACATCATTATCACCATCCGTGGTGGTGGTCGAAATTCAGTTCGACGGTTGTCGATTGTATGCCGCCTTATTTACATAACACATCTGGCGCGAAGGCCGAAAGATATCCTGCAATTTGCATGGATGCATGGTTCATGGGTTTTGTTTGACTTTTGTCAATACACCCGAAATCCATTAGATCTTTCTAATGGGTGTGAAATACAAACAGACACCGTGGGATCGGAGTAGTTTCCTTGTAGGTTTTCAACCACATACAATTTGAATTATCTCGTTGAGATAATTACGGTTGCCGTTTCTTTATGTTTGCCGATAGACTTGGTGGTCTTTATGGCAGCTACCCGCACGTGCATCGTTGGTCGGCTACTTTGCATTGCATAGACGTTTGAAATTGCCGATTCAATGGAATGTTCCTCGGCGCAGGCAGATTGAATGTTTCTTTTTTGTTTCAGGTATGATGACTTACGAATGTTGAGCTTGGCATTAAAAGCTTTGGGGACGTTCAGTTCCTTGCTTTTTGGTGTCGGTCTCAACGTTGGCTGCGAGTTGCATGGTGGGACTTTGGGGCACGCGTCTGTGGGCGCGTGCAACGCTCTCAGGTAAGTAAGTTCTTTGAAGGTAGGAACCTTACCTGCGCGGAATTGTGCGTTCGTAGAACGCTACAAACCACTATACTGTCGAGGAGCTTTTACATAACACGCGCAAAAAAGGGAATTTTGAAGTACCCTTAAATACCGGCACAGTACGACCGCTGGCGAGGGGGGGGGGGGGGGCTAGATAAGGAAGGCAGGTATCTGTTGCACGCAAAATCTACCAGCCCTTAATACTTACCGCTTTGGAGACATCTTTTACTGTTATTCGCGGTACACACAGAACCACCCACTTAAAGGATGAAGCACTCTGCATGCCCCAGCATTGCTCCATGCATAACAAATCGCCAAATCAATATTGAATTCATTGTCAAAGAAATTGAACTAAACGTTTAATTGTCGTACATTGAATCCAATTTATAAAATCCAATACAGAATAAACAAACCAAATGTTCAATTGGTTCGCCTACACGCAAAATTCCCTGGATCCAAATGTGTGAATGTAGGGTTATATTTGTATAGATTTGTTTTGCTTACCTCGGTGGCTTAGCTTCCGGGTCTTTTGGCTCGTCCCACGATGAAAAGAGGAGATTTAATTCCCTCTCCCCTCGACTCCTCACTCCTCCAACAGGACCTCGACAGCTTCTCAACCTGGTGCCGTAATAACTGCCTTGATCTCAATGTTGCCAAATGTCACTCCATTACCTTCTCCCACAAATGTCCACCCCCACCTCCTCGCCCTTACTTCCTGCTTAACCAGCAGATCTCATACGTATCCTCAATACGTGACCTCGGAATCTTATTTGACAGGGAGCTCAGCTTCATCCCACATATCGACGATATCATTCTTAAGGCCAACTCCGCCCTAGGGTTTGTGAAACGCTGGTCTAAGGAATTCTCTAATCCTTACGTTTCCCGTTCCCTCTACATTGCCTTCGTCCGCCCCCTTCTTGAATACGCCAGTCAGGTCTGGTCTCCACATTGCTCGTCCCATATCCGCAGAATCGAGAGCGTGCAACGTCGGTTTCTGCGCTTTGCCCTCCGTGGGCTGAACTGGGAGAATCCTCGGATTCTTCCCCCATACACAAGCCGGCTCCGTTTGATCAACCTCAGTACACTTGAGGAACGCAGAACTCTTGCCGATATCCTCTTTATCCACCGTCTCCTCGCCGGCACAATCAACTGCCCTAGCTTGCTTTCCGCCATCGCACTCAACACCAACCCCCGCAACCTACGAAACCCTCGTCTCTTCTATCTGCCCTCCCACCACACTTCCTACGGTTGTAATGAACCAATTTCACGTATGCTTAAGCAGGCAAACTCTTACCCCACCTCCTTCGATTTCTACCTCACTTCTATTGCTCTCAAACGTCGTCTTCTGTCTTTCCCCTCGTGACCTTCCCCCACCCACTATCTACACTTTTACTACCCGTATACATTCCTATCACCCCGCCCCTTTATCCTACTACCCGGTCTTCGCCAACCCATCACGTGCACAGCCACCTTCCCACCTTTTTATCTTCTTACTTATTCGAATGTAATTTTTTTTTGTAATCCTATTTATTAAGTTAGTTCGTAAGTTTTTTTTTTTTTCTTTACTTTTAATTTCTTTTTCTTTTTTTTTTTTTTCTCAAACGCTTGTATTAAGTGTAATAAACGAGGGTTCTGCTCTCACTAAACTTGAAAAACTTAATTCCTTAATTATTTTATTTAATATTTGATTTCTTAATTTTACTTTTGGCCGTTGCCGCGGCCTTTGGATTCCGACTGATCGCGAATCCAAGATATGCCGCCCTTTTATACTCTGTGGCAACGGAGATTTGTTAAAAATTTTATTTAAAAATTCCAAGAAGCACAAGCAAGATTTTGTCTGCTTCAATTGGAATAGGATGCTGGGAATTGTATAGGAATTTACTTGAATAAATTTAGAATTAGGCATTTCATAATTTCAATGATTATAAGGAATTGAATCAATGCACGACAAATGGACTTTCGTTTAAATTTATCGTGCATATGATTCAATTGGATTGGGATGTAAGGTTCTTGGAAATTGAATCAATGTGCGACAAATTAACTTTTGGTTTAACTAGTCGCTCATATGATTCACTATCGAAATTGGATTGGGATTATAGGTAATTGGGTGAGAGTAGTGATATAGGATCACTACAGGGACCAGATGACCCACTTTCAAACAAATATTGTTGAGAATCATGAAATGCGCGTCTGCAATTTTATGGTTCTCTAAAAATGTGTTTGCCCACATCTATTCCCACAATAAACATAATTTTCCCTTCTCAATAAATTGTGTTCAATAAACAACTTGCGCTATAAAACGAACCACATGTTCGTTTTATTACCCACCAACGTCGAGGATCATAAATGCTCATCAGCATCCTTTGTTTATTATTCTTTTTGGTTTTTCCTCTTTTGATTCCAATCAGGGAAAGATGAAGTAATTGAATGGCGGCGGCAAAAGAGCCGTGCAAACAAAAGTATGTATCCTTAGATCGTGCAGATCGAAGGAGAACGTTTTCGTTGGGGCAGACGAAGAGAAAAATAGTGTTGTTGGTTCTGGACATTTGACTGAGACGGTGATCGGTCGGTTGAGGGTGTGACGTCTAAAAATAATTAAATAAACCTCCCTGAGAAAAGTGTAATTTGTTCAGATAATTCAGAAGAGGTTTTACCGAAGAAGGCCAAGTGTTAATCTTAAATAAGATTTCATTTTGGCAAATAACTATCTAGACCAAGGAATATATATGACTGAAACTATTAACTAGTTAAAATGAGTGATACATGATCATCTGTGTGTGTTGTTTATTAATAAAGACCAAGTTTAATAAAAATAAAACAAAGTGTTTATTTTAAATGATGGTTCAGTGTGGAGGAGTTGGCAGGGTTCCCTACATCTCGCCTCCTCAATCTACCATTACAGTCCTTAATAATAAAGCGAATGTGTAATATATCGATGTACATTAGTCTTAAATGCCTGGATATTATAATACAAACAACGAAAAAACACACGATAAGGTAGAGTATTCCATATTCGTGAGGTGCCACCAAAGAATGACTCTCTATGTTTTCTTGTGCGCCTTAAGTAAATTTTCGATGTGAATTGAAGAGCATTTTCATATTGACAGGTATCGCGGGAATATGTTTGAACAGGAGGATTACGTTCAGCAAATTCATGTGAGCAACGACCGTGATAATATCTAGAGAAAAGAGATAGGCATGATGCACCTATGTTCTAACGAGGGAATTGAACGTCTTACGGCTGGTACGCAATGAGTTCACAATTTGTTCTTGAATTCTGTCGACAACGTGTAGCGCAGTTTTGGATGCACCTAACCAAACATGGAAGTTGGGCTCCAATCGGGACAACTCCGAGATATTCCGATACATCGCACCATTTTGCGGTTTATCTCCCGACTGCGGGAACATCTCTGCATCAGAACTCGTTCCGTTATAGAGCGGAAAAGCTGTGGAATTCCCTACCCACGCGAGTATTTCCGGAGCGTCACAACATGCAACTGTTAAAAAAAAAACGGCAATACTTATTTGGTGGCATCTCGGAGCGCCGATTGGGCATAGGTTCGCCACTCCCGAGCGAAGTTTAATAAGAAAAAACTAGGACGATCGTACGACTTGCAAATAGTGGCCCTATTGGGTGGAATGAAGTATTGTTTGCATCTCTTAAGAAATCCAATACATTTGGCCGCACTTTTCGCAGCTTCGAATATGTGGCCGTTCCAATTAACAAGTCAATTGAAAAGTCCCCGGCCTTCCATAGTAAAACAAATTTTTTTGGCAAAATTCGTTTTTTTTTTATTCAACATAATTCCCTTCGAGGGTGATACACTGATTATAGCGACCCTCTAACTTTTCCATACCTTTTTTGTAGTACGATTTGTCCTTTGCTTCAAAATAGGCCTCAGTTTCGGCGATCACATCTTCATTCGACGAAAATTTCCTCCCAGCGAGCATTCTTTTGAGATCTGAGAACAGGAAATAGTCGCTGGGGGCCAGATCTGGAGAATACGATGGGTGCGGAAGCAATTCGAAGCCCAATTCATGGATGTTTGCCATCGTTTTCACTGACTTGTGACACGGTGCATTGTCTTGGTGAAGCAGCACTTTCTTTTTCTTCAAATGCGGTCGTTTTTCGGTGATTTCGTCCTTCAAACGGTCCAATAACGCTGTGTAATGGTCGCTGTTGATGGTCTTTCCTTTTTCAAGATAGTCAATGAAAATTATTCCGCGCGCATCCCAAAATACAGACGCCATAACCTTGCCAGCCGACTGTTGCGTTTTTCCACGCTTTGGGGCGGGTTCATCGTGTGCAGTCCACTCGGACGACTGTCGATTGGACTTCGGAGTGAAATGATGGAGCCATGTTTCATCCATTGTCACATATCTACGCAAAAACTCGGGGTTATTGCGCTTGATCATCTCCAAACACTGCTCCGAATCATCAACTCGTCGTTGTTTTTGGTCAAAAGTGAGCTCGCGCGGCACCCACTTTGCACAGAGCTTTCTGATACCCAAATATTCGTGAATGATATGATGTCCACGTTCAGTTGATATCTTTAGAGTGCCTGCTATTTCATTCAATTTCAATTTACGGTCATTCAAAATCATTTTGTGGATTTTTCTAATGTTTTCGTCGGTAACAACCTCTTTTGGGCGTCCACTGCGTTCACCGTCTTCGGTGCTCATTTCACCACGTCTAAACTTAGCATACCAATCCTTGATGGTTGATTTTCCTGGGGCGGTGTCTGGAAACTCGTCATCAAGCAAAGTTTTTGCTTCAACTGTATTTTTTCCCTTCAAAAAGCAATATTTTATCAACACCCGAAATTCCTTTTTATCCATTTTTTTCACAATAACAGAAGTTGCTTCACTCAACATACTATAATTCACAAACTAATGATCCGACACTGTCAAATTTATACACGCGTCTTTTGAAGGTTAGGCCTAACTAAAAATCATATGGATTTAATTCTAGTGCCGCCATCTATGTGTCAGGACTTTTCAATTGACCTGTTAGGAGTAGAATTAATTCGAATACCGAAGTATGAAAGTTCCTTGCTTCGTCGACGTAGTGCCGTCCATCGATAGTATAATAAGTGTGCAAATAGAAACTCGGTTTTTTTGTCAAATTCAACTTCATTCGAGAAGATACTTACACAAAGAGTAGTAATCGAAATATTCGCCATTGCTATCTGAAGTCTTTTGCCATTTTTCGGGTAAATGATGAATACATTCGCGATAGAAACTTGGTGGTTTCGAAGCAAAACAGTCATCAAGCCATTTCCACACATCTCCAACTTTCGTAAACCGCTGGTCTTTCAAATAAGAAGATAGCGATATGAATAATTAGTAATCAGAAGGAGCCAAGTCTCGAATACGCGGAATGCTGGACAACTTCCCAGTTTAAGGAGAAGATTAGTTCCTGGGTTAGTTTTGCTGTGTATGACCGAGCATTGTCGTGCAGCAACATCACTTTGCCCCCTCCTTCGTTCGTAAATGGTCTTTTTTATTCTATAGCAGCACTTAATTCGGTTAATTTAGCCTGATAACGCTCAACTGTAACAGTGACCGAGTTCCAGAAGCTCATAGTAAATGAATCCTTTCCAATCCCACCAGACACAGAGTAAGACTTTCTTGGGATGAATACTCGCTTTTGTAACTGATATTGGTGGCTGGCCTGGATCACCCCATGCTGTTCTGAGTTTATAATTGTCGTACAAAATCCACTTTTCATCACCCGTAACGATTTTGTGGAAAACATTTTTTCCTTTGTTTCAAGGAATCAAATTCATGCAGATTTCAATTTTTCGCGTTTTGTTTCCTTCCGTTAGTTCATGAGGAACCCATTTTCCTTCTTTCTGTGTCTTTCCCGTTGCATGAGTTAATGCAACGTTCCGTGAAGTGGAACTAAAAAAGAAATGTTTGGTTGTTACGGCCGACTCGCCTCCACAACTCACTTTATGCCTTTTAAACTTACACTAGACATTAACACTAACTATAAAGAGAAGGTCACGTGCATATGTGCTCTTAGATTAACAAGGACATTGTAGACCAGGGATCTGTGTAGCAGAGTCCTTATATATCCTAGCTTCTTTACAGGAGGGAAAATAACTTTTTGTTTATTTTTGCGTTCGTTCTTTTTAGTTTGTCTTCTCCTTTGTATGGATGTTTTTACATGATAAGAGTGCACGGGAATTGTAGATTCGTGATAATTCTCTGTATCAGGACGATGAGTCTTATTCTTTATGATTAGAGTCATGAGATGTGATAATTATTTGTATCAGAAGGATGAGTCATGTTCTTTATGATTATGGTTATGATGTTGTTAACTTCCCCTTAGTTGAAATGAATCGTCCCGAATTCTTGAAGTTCTAACAATTTTTTCTTCATATAACTTTCT
Source organism: Microdon myrmicae (assembly GCA_963931805.1). NCBI lineage: Eukaryota > Metazoa > Arthropoda > Insecta > Diptera > Syrphidae > Microdon > Microdon myrmicae. The sequence goes on from OZ007499.1 coordinate 123,665,641, forward strand.
TAATGTTTGACTATCTTTGTTTTGCTTGAATTCATTATATCGTTTACATAGTTTATTTATAATTACATTCATTAATATAAAAGTCGTAATAATAGCAAAGATAAAAGGAACTTGATAAAATTGAATATTTTTCAATGGGTATGAAATATCTTCTTTTTTTTTGTTGTAGAGTACAAAATTTCATCTTTTTGTATTTCTATAGCATTCTCATGCATTGCGAATTGTTGAATTGCTTCTTTCATGTTAAAGTACTTTTCATTATCAATTGCTACATCATTTGCAAATTTGATCAAATATATTCCCGCATAGGTTTCATTTTACACAACACGTTTTCCGATTGATTCGTCAGTAATTTGTTGCTTTTCATATTTTACATCACATCTAGCTTTATTATTTGTTAAAACATTTAAAGTATCTATTTGAACTTCTTTGCAATTTGAACGTCTATTGCAAACAATTATTTGCTTGATAATCTTTATCAAACCATGCAACGTTTTATTAATGAAGGATATTTATATTTTAACAATATTACATCATTTGTTTTGTAATCAAATCCCTATGCATAGGTAACTATGTTTATTAATTAAATTTGGATTTTTTCTTGTGACATAATCTGCGTGAGTTCATCTAGATCTAAAGAATTGCTGCCGTTATTGTGTCTAGGGCAATTTCTAGTAGGCGTCTAGTTTCGGATAAAATGAAATCACTATACGTATTCCTACTTGACATTGGGTTCTAAGGTTTCCATTAGCTTTTTATTCGAAATTGCTTGCTTGTTATTGGTTTCTATCAAATCGTATAAAGTTGTTTGTATTTTTATTAAGTCGTCGTGGTCTGAAGTATCATACATCCACTTTAAAATTGTTCCAAAAAAATGTAATGCTCTTCTTTCCCTATGGAATACAAATAATACTGAGGAAAACCGGAAAATATTTAAGAGAGCTGGAAGTGACTGCAATGCATATATTCAACGCGCCAAATTCTTGCACGACCAGAGAGTGAGACAAAAAATACTACACTCTCCCACAGGTATTAGAAACTTCTGGGCATTCGTGAAAAACATTGAAAACTCAGTCTCTTCATCCATTCTAATGCTTATAGTCGATGACAAACCAGTCACCACTGCAATAGAGAAAGCGAATCTACTTGCACATTTTGCAGCCAACTCAACGCTGTCAGATACTACATCAGTTCCACCTCAACTTGAGCATAAGAAGCACACCATGAGGCAGATTCGCTTCCGAACGCGTAGTGTTGCCCGCACACTCAAAGAGCTAAACGCACACAAATCCGTTGGTCCGGATGGTATTCCCCCAATCCTCTTGAAGCAATGTTCTTCATCTCTCGCTAAACCACTGCGGAAACTCTTCCATTTGTCTTATTCTACTGGCCGTTTCCCAAATAGATGAAAGTCAGCGAACATTCAGTCAATTCCCAAAAAGGGAGACAAATCATCCCTTTCTTCTTATCGACCCATAGCACAAACCTTTATTCTCTCCAAGGTAATGGAATCACTTATCAACCGTCAACTTTCAAAATATCTGGAATCAAATGACCTCTTCAATGACCGCCAATATGGCTTTCGTAGCAACAGGTCCACAGGAGATCTGATGGCATACCTTACCGAAAAATTGAGCCATTCCATCCACTACCGCGGTGAAAGCAAGGTAGTCGTATTCGATATTTCAAAAGCCTTCGACAGAGTTTGGCATCCACCCATATTGTCAAAATTGCATTCATATGGAGTGGACAATTCCCTAATTCAGTGGATAAAAGACTATATTTCTGGCCGTTCAATTCAAGTGGTTTTTGATGTCAAATCTGTCTCGAATCAAATGAATGCAGGTGTTCCCCTGGGTTCGGTACTCTCACACACTCTCTTCCCACTCTCTGAAATGATCTCCTGTCAATTACTCACAACCCAATTCACTCGTTTGCTGATGATAGCAGGTTGAGATTCTCATACTCATGCGAACACTCCCGTCCAAACTCTTCGAACGTCACTACCAACCAGCAACTTATGCTTGATAGATTGAATTCAGACCTCAACAAGATATTTCGGTGGGGATTAGTTAACCGAGTAGAATTTGATGATCAAAAAACTCAGTGATGTCTCTTGTTGTCAAGGGCGAGCCCTAAGTAAATATACTGTCTATGAACGGCACTTGTATCAACGAAGCCAAGGAACTATCAATCCTCGGCACTCGAATTAATTCGACTCTTAACTGGAATGACCACATATATGAAGCTGCGAAAAGTGCAGCTAAATCTATGGGGTTCCTTAGGAGATGCAAAAAATACTTCACTCCATCCAACCTGGCCACTATTTACAAGGCGGTTTATTCGTCCAAAAATGGAGTTCAACTCCCATATTTGGTCAGGCGCATCCAAAACTGGACTGCACGTGCTCGACAGGATGCAAAAACGAGCAGTGAAACTTATTGGGGACTCATCCGTAAGTCGATCAACTCGGTCGTTAGAACACAGTCGTAGCGTATCATGCCTATCTCTTTTCTATAGTTATTACTGTGGGGAGTTTAAGTATGGGTGCACCGACGTACGGCACGGATTCACTTAACACCCACTGATATGTTCTTCTATCGGCGTGTCCAAAGTAAAACTCCACTGCCTGTCACTGAAACTGTTCTTCAACGGAAAGGAAAAATAAAACACTATTATTTTCTTTTCATTCACTTATATATTTATTTATCGATTAATTTCCCTTTTTGGTAACTCCTCTTCCTCGTTTTATGCTTGGTTAGTTCTGTCAGCAAAGCGAGATTCGTTTTTCTGCTAGATATTTTGTTACAATTTTTCATTATTGTCACAGCCGATCTGCATTTTAATCACGTTAAAGCAACTGGAAATTTCAGCGCAAAATGGCGCGGCGAACAATAACAAACGGAAAACACCACAAGGACTTCTCACAAGAGATGTAATGACACGCGAATTGGACACATAGCTCATCAAATGCTCGCGACCCCGACAACGCAACGACCTCGATCAGTCTGCTCGGCTGGTAGAATTTGACATCTGACTCCTTGGGCGAATAAAGTCTGACTCCGGTGGTGCTGGGCGACATTGACCCAGCTCCGGGGATTGCGATGAGTTTCCACGCACATCATCGCAGGGGAAACAGTCTTTCCTTCGTCCCAATGACCAATGAAAAACGATTTGCATGTAATTGGAAGGTTCTCATGAACAATGTCCAGAACAATTGGATGTCTTTACCTTGGAAGGCAAGATAATGACATGCCTTGGGCGAAGGGAAGGAAAAAAAAGGTAAAAGGAAAAACAGATATGCCGCAGGTCAAACATGTTGATCGATGTATGGACCGGCCATATTTCCGCCGTCCGATGGCGATAGGTTTCATGATTGACGTTAAGTCTATAGAGCCTTTGCCGACGATGGCTAGGCACAGGGTAGATGGGATAGTGTTTACTTAAAAACTAAGGAGGAACAAGGTTATGACGGCAATGTTTTGTTTATCCTATTGCCGACGCGTATAGCGTCATTTGATAGTTCCTTGCACGGAGCATATCTTCGGTCGCTGGGTCGGGTGCATGTTTACTCAAAACAACACTCGATCGATAGTAGGTAGGTAGCTATGGCTACTCTGGGATTTGTCTATCTAAAGATCCACCGGTGACAAGGGTGAACATGCCATGCAGCATGTGAGGAAATGCTCCTCGTCTCTGCATATTGACATGTTCCATGTTTGTGCCGGTTATCTGAAAGGACAACCAAATTAAATTTCAGGTCATATACGCATCAATTATAATATAGGCAGATTGCCGACTTCCCATCGGCCGATTTGTCGGATGTGTTGTTTGTGTTAAAACAACACTAGAAATTCCTATAGGCGGCCAGCAATGGTTGCGCTGTAGGTTGTTGATTATACAATCGACCGATGGTTCAGCGGTGTTGGGAATAAACATGTCATGCACATGTCAGAGGAAATGCTTCTTCGTATCGAGCATTGGCCTGTGCATGAATCGATGCTGGTTACCTGATGAGGTATCCGAATTAGCTTTCAGGGTTTATGATGCGTTGGATGCTGGTGCAAGCCTGATGTCATGGCAAGATGGTAATCTTGTCATGAACCTACATTTCAGTAATGCTTAAATAGGTGCAGGAACTTGCAATTGGTTGAGTAAAGGGATGAATGGTTCTTCGGGCGCTATGAAGAACCCCACTTTACCACGGTCGTTGCTCAACTGAACTTCCTGAATGTGTTCCGCTCCTTCAGACATTTTGCCGCGATACCCGTCAATCTGTGAATGCGTATCAGTTCACGTTGAAGGTAGACCTCAGGCGCACAAATAAACATAGAGAATCATTCTTTATCCGAACCACACGAATGCGGATTGTTTTGTCTGATCATGTGTTTCCTGGCCGTTGTGATGTCCAGACATTCAAGACCAATATTTATCGACACCTCCTTTCCTTATCCACTTCCAGTCCATCCGCTCGCACCGTGCTCTGACATTTAAGGATACTTCAAAATCCGCTTTTGTGCGCGTGTTAGTGTAAAAACTGTATATATATATATATATATATATATATATATATATATATATATATATATATATATATATATATATATAACAGAGCACATAGAAACTTTAGAAATAATATTTTATAAATCGCTGAAAAATAGTGGGTTCTACCACATGAAATGTCCGATAAGAAGTTCTCGTGTCAATATTTATGCCAGAACGTTAAATTTTCTTTTTTTATAAAGTAAAGTGGTACGTGTGTTTGACGTGTGAGAATTTTAGAATTGGTTACAAGTGCAGGTAGTTTTTTGTCTAGAAATTGTTTACCGTGCTGTCGGCAGTTCAAATTGTAACCCTCATGCGTCATTGGCAATAAAAAACATGAATGACACATTTTAGGATATAGCGGTAAACAATTGCACTGTATGAGGTTGGTTTGGAGAGTTCCATTCGGGAGATTTTAGCCTGGAAAATGAACCACGGAAGCCGGAAACGTTACTTGACGACGATGTTTTCAGCGCAACGGTGGATACGGAAACAACGAAATCGGTGCGAGAGATTGTACAAAACATGGGAGTATCCCCCAATGATAATAAGTCGACACCTTTATCTCAAAGGAAAGGTAAAGAAACTCGATAAGTGGGTACCCCGTGAACTGAACGACTCCCAAAAATTACGGCGCCTGGAAATCTGCGTATCGCTTAGATTAAGAAACCACACTGAACCGTTTTTGCACCGGATAGCCACCTGTGATGAAAAGTGGATTCTGTATGATAGCCGTGAAAGGCCTGGGCAGTGGCTGGATGCAAATGGAAAACCAAAACACACCCCCAACCCCAATCTACACCTAAAAACAAAGGTTACGGTGACAATTTGTTGGACGTCGAAAGGGCCAATCGACTTTTCATTTCTTCAACAAGGAGAAACGATAAGCGCTATCAAATATTGAGAGGAAATCGACATATTGCATGCCAAATTTGCTGAAAAGCAACCTGCGTTGGTTTATAGGCACGGCCCGATCCTTTTGCATGACAATGCTAGGCCCCATGCCTCACAAGTAACCGTGCAAAAACTATTGCAGTTGGAATTTGAAATTCTTCCGCGTCCACCGTACTTTTCCCTTTTCCTTTTCCCCAATCTGGATTCATTTTGCCGGCAAAAGGTCAGCCACAGAAATAACGCCATCGAAATAGCCGACAAATACTTTTGGTCTAACTTTATACAAATGTGTAAAAAAGAAGAAAAGACTGCGAAATATGCCACACATGCAAATACGACAAACATCTATTACGGCCACAACCACCCATCCCATAATATTTACCCCTTCGGAGCCAATCTCCACCACGAATTGCGATACACGACAATAACAGTCACTTAAAGGATGAGACACTCCCCAAGCTTTTCCGCATGCATCAAACGGTCCCAGATTAATGCAATACCAAACAAATTGGACTAAACGTTCAATTTGATCTAATCAAATCAATTTCAAACAAATTTAACTTAACGTTCAATTTGCTCACGTTCAAAACATAGGTAGGATGATCGAACCAGAGGTTCGCCATGAAAATCCCCTAGGATCCAAATGTGCGGACCAGATGTCTTTCTCGAAACAAAATCATTGAGAATCATAAAATGCGCGCCAGCAATTTTATGATCATCTAGCAATGTTGTTACCCAAAACCATTAACACAATCAGCGTCGTTTTCCGTTTTAACCAAACCAAGTTAAAACAAACAACTCGCACCATAAAATGAACTAGATGTATGTTTATCGCCGACCGACACAAAGGATCGTAAATGCTCTTCGGCAAGATCCTTTGTTGATTGTTCTTTTGTGTTTCCTCTTTCGATCCCAAATTTGGGAAAGACAAAGAAAGGAAAATCCTTTATCCGCAGGGTAAGAAAAGTTTTCGTCTCATGAAAAAACGAAAATTGATGGAGTGGGTTAAAAATCTTAAAGTGAGTTGGTTGGGAACTAGTGACCAAGACGGTCAAAAAATTACTGAATAAAATAGTACAGGGCACAGTTCGTGTTTGCTTCCATTAATGATAATTATTACTAAATGTTTATATAAAATAGTATAGTGTACGAGTACTAATATTGGACGAATAAATGCTGAGTACGAAATTATTTTAACTTTGTGATCTAGGAGACTATTTCGAAACAGACTTCTTGTCATTGCATATGCACTTTTACCTGCGGAGAGGGCAGCTGCTATGTGCTTATCAAAGCATAGGTATTGGTCCATCCAGATACCAAGGTACTTGACAACAGTTTTCATTTGCAGCGGAAGATTATTGCTTCCTACAATGGAAAAGTTTTTCCAATTATGCCTTGTATCTCTTGAAGTGTGTAAAAAGGGGTTTTCTGAAAAAGATGGTTTCTGTTTTTTGGATGTTAATTTTCAATTTCCAATCGTCACAAAAGCGTTTGATTTTATTGAAGTCGTCTTGAAGAAGTCTGTTAATGGCATAGATTTTTTTTTTCTGATCGGTACATTACAATATCGTCGGCATATGCAATAGCATGATTAAGGGACCCAACTAGATCACTGAAGAGAATAAATATTGAAGAGAATGGGAGAATTCACGGCTCCCTGCTGTAAGTCATTTTTAATATGGAAAGTTTTAATGGAGATTTTGTCCCCACATTTTACCACAAATTGTTTATCCATTATCATGTCGTAAATGATGTATAACAGATATTCAGGCAAACCTAGATTTGATAACTTATATACAAGTCCTTCTAACCATACGGTATCGAAGGCCTTTTCAAAGTCAACCAAACATACGTCTCTGCCTTGCTCCACTGTATATCGGAAACAAGTTTTGTAGCTGCATGAACTGTGTCGTGCCCCGCTCTAAAGCCAAACTGGTTGTTCGGAATGATGTCGTTTTCATCACACCAGTTTATCAATGCCTTGCTTATGATTTTCTCGAATATTTTGCTAATGTTTGGAAGCTGACTAATCGAGGGAAGGTTAGCGGGATTGCTCCTGTCCTTGCCCTTTTTGGGGATGGGATGGACTACTGCTATTTCCCAACGTCTTGGAAAGTATGCATTATTTAAAGCGTTATTGAACAAGGTAGTGTAAATTTTCACCGCTTCCGGAGGCAGATGTTTAAGAACTGTATTCGGAATACCATCTGTTCCAGAGGATTTCTTGTTTTTAATGGATCTAAGGATGTCCATGAGTTCATTCTTATTCACAAATATATTTGTGTGCAAATTTCTAAGCGGCGCATCCGCTCTATTGTTTTCACTGAAGATGGTGAAACTTTTTTTTTCGGAATGCCAACTTTGCCGTTCATTGTGCAGCGAAATAGCTCTTGTTTTTGGATAGCTCTGTTTTCGATATCGAAGTTAGAATGAATGGATTCATTCACTTTGTGTACTGCCTCGAAACAGGCGCCAATGGAGTTCGCTTTCTCTTGCGGATCCTCGACTAGTATTAGTTCTTCGTTGGAGTTGATGTGTTCCGGGGTGGGTCCTGCTGTTACACGCAACGCCTACCCTCCCCTAATACTCACCCTTTTTGGGGGCCACCCCCCACCATTAACAGGATTCACCTTCATGTGAAGCCCCATATGTTGATTAATCCAAATCAACATATCCAACCCAATGAGTACCTGTAAAAGTGCATTAGCTACAAAATGCACATTCGGGCAAATCATGGAATCCAGATACCACATCTGGGAAAAATTCATGACGGCACAAAGAAAATAATGTGCTGCTCAAAACAGAGAATAATTCTATGGTAACGAAGCAATAAAGTATACAAAATATCTTTGCCATCGTTGACCATAAATGAACACTTGTGTAAATACAAGATTCTAAATTGTATACACGCATCCACACAATCAGATCTCGCAGATCATAAACATTTTCAATGTTTATTATTTTCAAGAAATTTACTGCAAAGCATACCTCATGGGTATCAAAAAGGATCTATTGTGAGTAAACAATGGATGGATGTATATTTCGGTCTACACGACCGAAAGAGAGATAAGGGTGTCGATGTATGAACGTCGTCCGGTTTGGACATTCATAAATTAAAAAAGTCTGAAAGCAACCATCGTCCACATCGGACATAAAAATATAAAGAGTCTAATACCCATCATTGTCCTGGACGGACGTAAATATAAAGCCGATCGCGTTTCAAAAGTCGCGGCGAGTAACTCTTTGCGCTTACCGTACGACTTCCTCGAGTGCCTTTCGCGGAAAATATTCTATGTAAAAACATCGTGCTCAAAAAAGTGAACAATAATTCGAATCTTTTGGATACGCTTGCTAAATCCAATTCAGTGTCAGTGTTGTGTTCTCGCAAATTCCAAACATAAAAAGGATTGTGTTACAAAACTGAATTTTGTGAATGTGTTTAAAAGTAATTAATAAATTAAAACAAAAACAAAGTGCGTTTGATTGCTCTGTGTGTGTTATTGTTGGCATTCTCTCAGCGCGAGTGTGAGTTTTCGTTCTCTGTGTGTGCAGTGCAGATATAAATATACAAACTTCTTTAACAAGTGGCGCAGCCGAAGAGTTTAAGGAAGCCAGAGTTTAAGAACTCATAAGAGCGTGAAAACCCTTAACTCTAAAAGAGCTTACAGAGCTCCCAAACAAAAACAAAACGTGTTTCAAAAAAAAAAAAAAAACAAAATAAACAATAGTGAAGTGAAAAAAAAACATTAATTAACCACACAAATGCACTAAATAAAAAGACACAAATAAAACACACAAACAAACACACACCACAAACACCAAATAATAAGAACAAAATGTGCTGAATGAAATCATGAAAAAAAAATCAAAAGAGTTTGTTTAATTAAAAAAAAAAAAAAAAAAAAAAAAACACACGTAAAGCAGCCTAGATAAAACAGTTCGAATATAGTTCAACAGATAAAGTACAAAAGAAAAAAAAAACAAAGTATTTAATAAATTAAATAAAAAATTTTAAAGGTGGAAACATAAAAACATTCCACAAACAAAACAAACTTATAAAGACACTAAACTAAATCTACAAAAAAGTGACTAAAGCACAGATAAAATAATACAATTTAGCAACAACTGACAGTGAAAAAACAACAGACACTAAATAAAAACGGACAGGAAAGTAATAAAACCACATCAGGCATAACAACGAGGGAACAAAATCGCAACCAGCATTACAGCACCCCAGCACACCAAGGACACCAAGGAAGAAGAAGCCAAGCAAGTCTTGAATGCCTGGAGGCCAACGCGAAATCGTGCCCCTTCGCCGTTCCCGACGAGTAAAGAAAACTGCAGCGGCAGGAACTGCAGCATCGGTGGTGAGTAATTCAAAAGTATTATTAAAAAAAATTAATGGTAGAGAGATTAAAACAATTATTAACAAAAATAATAAAATGGACATACCAAACAAATTAAACATAACAAAAATAGATGTTCTGCCTGGGACAAGTCTTACCCAAACCCTGACCCAACAACCTAATTTTGAAATCCCACTTACCGCGTCCACTCCCGTTCCCCCCTCGTTTCCTGGTAGTTCGGTGAATCTGGGAGGTATTTTGGATTTGCTGGCAAGGGCGGTGCCAATTTTTTCAGGTGTTAAGGCTCCAAATGCAGCAAGCGAACTTAAGGCGTTCGTAAGTAGCTGCAGGAGGGCAATAAGTTGTTTGGCAGCTGAGGAACAACGGGTGTTTCTCCAACTACTACCCACGCGACTGGTTGGCGATGCCTATGAGTCAGTAGAGTCTATTGAAGAATTGGAGACACTCTTCCAGAGCTCACAACAGCCACAAGAGTCGTTCGAGGACTTGCTGAACCAGCTACGAGCAACACGACAGGCTCCTGGAGAAGATATGAATGGTTTCGTCTCAAGATTGGTGAAAACCATGGCGCAGTGCCAAAATGCAGCAAACAAAACGTACGGCCTGGTGAACGGCGCTGCGTTCAAGCTGCAGGTAGACTTAGCAGCGAAATCCGCTCTGAAAGGTGGTACTGCAGATCCTTTTCTGAGGCAATTCATGGTGTTGGTCGGTGATGACACATTTGAAGGTTTGGCCCAGAAATTAATCCAGATGGAGAAGTCACAACAGGAAATGATACGGTTGTATAACTCCACCCAAAGTAGACCCCCAGTCCTCAGCCAATCTGAAAATATGACCCAATTAAACTACCCACGACTCGATCACTATCCTCATGTACATTATAGCGCATATCCTCAGGAGACAAATAATATTCATTATTTAAGTTCTCCCCACGCCCCTTTGCAATTTGCTCCACAGCCACAGGCAAATTACATAGGATCTTACGATCTGCCTGCGCCTGTGCGACAAGCTACATATCCACAGGCGGTGTCAAACAGTGTACCAATCAACGCTCCTTCTACCCTTGTTCCATATCCACAGGCTGTATCAAACAGTGTACCGGTCAACGCTCCTTCTGCCTCTGTTTCATACCCACAGGTGGCAGTAAATCGAACACCAGTCGATTCTCCACTTGCCACTGGATGGAATTCGATAAACCCACAGGCAGTTACACAAAACTTATCGGCTCCAGCTGCATACCCTGGGGAAAGTCAGGCAATACCAGCTCAGTTCAGCGGCACCCGCTCTCCCTTTCCACAGGATGCACGCATAACTTGCAGTTTCTGCAAGAAAAAGGGACACGTTTATGAGGAGTGTCTAAAACGCAGAAATACGCCTTTCTGCATGGGTTGTCGGCAATATGGACATGATATTAGGGAATGTCGTGTACCCGCAACCCAACCAACATATAGGAACTATGGGCCCCCAAAAAGCGGTCGCCCACAATCAAATCTAAGAGGACCCCAGGTACAATCACCACAGGTCCCTCAACCATCAACTTCCGCTCAGGCGCGCCCCACGCAAAACTACAAAGTTTACAGCGTAGGACACAGCTGTGAATTCTGTGGCAGACGAGGCCATAAGTGGACAGAATGCCGCCACAAATTAAATTGGGAACAGGCAGGTCATTCGACTTCCGCCTCCAACAATATTCGGGAATCAAATCCGAAAAATAATCAACGTCGGTCAAATCCACAAAAGCGCACAGTCACATTGACTGTCAACGTGGATCCGGACTTGGTGTCGGAGGAAGAAGAACAGGTAAGGCATCAGAATTCTAACCGAGACACTCCAAGAAATCGGTCTCAACGACGACGCCGTCGAACAAGGGCAACGCAAAACTCCCACCCACCCGAGCCCAGCAATACGCGCTCAAATACCAACCCGCCCTCCCAAAGCTGGAGAAAGCCCTGTGAATTTTGCAATAGGCGAAATCACACGGTGGCAGAATGCCGACAAAAACAAAGATGGGAGAATAGTTCGGGAAACTCAGTACGGTCGGGTTCAAATACCCCAACCCGACCGAATTAAAATCACATAACACTAACTGTTCTCAGGCGCCACTAACCCGTGTCCCCATAGTCCAACTTCCTTTGGATATAGGGCGACGCAAAGAAATAAAACTAGTAGTAGATACTGGCGCCGAGATCAGTATAATCAAACAAAACGCGCTTCACTCAAATTGCCAAATAGATAGCCAAGACTCATGTACCCTGCAGACGCCCTTTGGTTCAGGGAAAACTAGAGGCAGCTGTTTGGGGCACTTCGAGTTGGCACAGAACGTGCCATGCTCATTCCAAGTGGTACACTCTCTGCCTGGGCTCAAAGAAGATGGTTTCTTGGTCAACGATTTTTTGTCCAGGAATTGCAAAGTGGATGGACCGGGACAGTGTTTAGATTTCCCTCGCATGGGTACCAACTCCGAACGCTTTACCATCCCCTTCGCAAGGAATCGAGGAAAAACACGACGAACACGGGCAGCCGATGAGAAAAGGACTATTGACGAAATGGGACCCAAAAAGGTACAACCCATAGTTGGTAGCTCTTCCAAAGCCTTTTCTAAGAAAAGTGCTGGGACTGCATCGCTCCCAATATCCCCGATCCCACAAGCAGAGCCTCACACTTCTATAGAAATAATCAGAGAAAATAGGACTACAGATCCAGCAGCTCCAAACTCTGAAATAGTGGAAGTTATTCTGAGTGAACCGGTTGAAATACCAGGACGTTCACAAAAGGTAATTGTGTTACCAATAGAAATCCGAGAGGAAGTGATCTGTTTGCCCAAAGAAATGCAATCAGGAATATACCTATCGAATTGCATATTAAACAATGCTTCGAGGCCAAAGATTGCAGCACTCAATATAACAGACACTGCCAAATTAATTCACCGGATAAAAGTAGAGTTACTGCCCACCAGGGAATACTCATTATTTCCCCTGGATATCCGAGATAACGAAAGCCTCCGGATGCGAGTATGTACGTCAGCAGATAAAACCGAGTTAACCACTTCGGAGGTGGCAACCCTCCAACACATAAAATACTTGTACTCGGAAAATGAATCGTCAGGTGAAACCACAATTGATACACGGTTGGAGAAACTATATGAGGAACTTAATTTAGGGAAAAATCTAAGTTCTGAGGAGCACCAATCCATTGTGAGTTTATGCCAGGAATATCACGACATATTTCATCTGAAAGGCGATTACCTGACGTACACCAATGCAATAATGCATGAAATCCCTTTGGTGCAGGACCAAGCACCAATAAACCAAAGGATGTACAGACTACCCGAAAATAAAAAACAGATAATAAACGAGCAAGTGCGGGAAATGCTAGAGAATAATATTATTCAACCTAGCAAAAGTCCATGGAACTCACCACTTCTGGTAGTTCCAAAGAAAGCGGGCCCCGACGGAGAAACTCGATGGAGAGTCGTAGTTGATTTCAGGAAGCTAAATGAAAAAACCATCGGAGACGCATACCCGTTGCCTCGAATAGAGGATATACTTGACCAGCTCGGTCATTCGCGTTATTTCTCTACGCTCGATCTGGCTAGCGGCTACCATCAAGTATTGGTAGACCCCAAAGACCAACAAAAAACAGCTTTCAGCACCAATTATGGACACTATGAGTTTACACGTATGCCGTTCGGATTAAAAGGAGCACCGGCTACGTTCCAAAGACTCATGAACCATGTCCTAACCGGACTGCAAGGTCTCGAATGTTTTGTATACCTAGAACATATTGTCATATATGGCAAAAATTTGGCAAACCATAATGGCAAACTTCAAAAAGTCTTCGACAAACTAAGAGAACATAATCTAAAACTGCAACCGGAGAAATGTAGGTTTCTACAAAAAGAAGTGGTTTACCTTGGACATGTCTGTTCGGAAAAAGGAGCGCTGCCAAATCCCGCTACAACTGCCAGCGTAAAGACTTTTCCAACTCCAAGAACAGTTAAAAACGTTCAATCCTTTTTAGGCCTTGCCAACTACTATCGAAAATTCATTCCGGATTTTTCCAAGATAGTACGTCCCATAACTAACCTTTTAAGAAAAGAGGTAAAATTCACGTGGTCAGATAAATGCCAGCAAGCATTTGAAAAAATAAAAGAGCTGTTAACTTCACCACCTCTTCTTATCTACCCTGATTTTACACGGCCTTTTAACCTGACCACGGACGCTAGCAATGAAGCACTAGGAGCAGTGCTTTCACAAGGCGAAGTGGGCAAGGATCAACCTATTGCCTACGCTAGTCGGACCTTAAACAAGGCCGAAAGAAATTACTCCACAATCGAAAAAGAGTTGTTAGCGATCGTTTGGGCTACCAAAAACTTTCGTTGTTACTTGCGAGGACGAAAATTTACGGTCTACACAGACCACAGACCTCTTAGAGGAATGTTGAAATTAAAGGATCCCTCATCCCGTCTAACAAAATTTCAACAAAAATTAGCAGAGTTTGACTACCAGATTGAGTACAAGCCCGGAAAGTACAACACAAATGCGGACGCCCTTAGCCGCATCCCCCAAAATGCCCTTGATCAACCTATATCAACGGAACAACCTTCAGGCATACACCCAAAGAAAATGCCTATTAGAAAACAACGCCCTCAGCAATGTAATGCTGTAACTCGTGCTCAAACCAAAAAACAGGCAGCGAATACAAATGACAAACTTACCCAAGGACTTCCAGAGGACACTGATCCTCCTGAGAATGCAACGGTGAGTCGCACATATGAGATAGGGGTGATGGAGATTACAAACCCCGAAGAAATCCGAATAATACTCAAAGACTACCATGACCTTCCCATGGGTGGACACCAGGGAGTGGCTAAAACATAAAAAAAAATTCGTAGGAACTACTGGTGGAGGAACATGTTGCGTGGCATTAAGCACTACATAAAAGTATGCAAAACATGTCAAACCATGAAATCCTCACCAGCCCTGCGTATGCCAATGGTAGTGACTGACATTGCTGAGAGGCCCTTTGATAAAGTCTACTTAGACATCGTGGGTCCTATCGAACAAACTCCTACTGGCAACCAATACATTTTAACTTTTCAGGACAATTTGTCCAGGTATATGGATTGCTATGCTCTACCAAATGTAGAGGCAGAATCGGTGGCGCAAGTCTTTTTCGATCAAATCATTGCTCGGTATGGTGTTCCGAAGTGTCTAGTCACCGATCAGGAATCCAACTTTCTCAGCGGCTTATTTAAAAGCGTGTGTAAGCTGCTCCATATTAAAAAACTACAAACCTCAGCATACCATCCACAATCGAATGGAGCTCTCAAAAGAGCCCATCGACCAATCGTAGAATACCTACGCAGCATTGTGGATGAAAACCCTCAATCCTGGGATCAGTACCTGAGGACGGCGACATTCGTGTACAACAGCAGTGTACACGAAGGTACAAAACTCACGCCTATGGATTGTCTCTATGGTTTCACTCCGGAAGTACCCTCAAACTTAAAACGACCACCGGAACCAGTGTATAACCACGAGAGTTATCACAAGCTATTAAAATACAAATTACAGAAAATGTATGAAATAGCTAGGCGAAACTTATTGGCTAGCAAACAGCGGTCAAAACAGTACCACGACCGTGTAACACGCCCTTTCACGTTTCACGTGGGCGATAAAGTTTTGGTACGAAACGAAAACAGGAAAGGGAAATTAACACCCATATGGAAAGGCCCTTATGTGGTAACATCAATTACAGGAGCCGTTAATACCACTATCAAGGTAGGCAACAGAAATGTTGTAATACACAACAATCGTCTGAAGCCATTTTATGAATAAACCAAACTACACCTGATGAACGAACTACCAATATTCCCATTCCCTTTCCTTATCCACATACATTATCTATTTGCTTCCCAGGATAAAAACCTTTCTCAGAAATCATAGATGACTCCCTGGCAGAACACAAATGAATTGTATGTGTCGTAAATATTGTAGATAAAATAAGATCTGTAAAGTAAACAAATATGAACAAAATTGAAAGGAGTAAAAAGTTGAAAATTGTAAAAAAAAGAACTTGTAATACAAATGCTTATAATAGAATTATATATTTTACCTCATAAAATTAAGCAATAATTATTATCAATAAATTAAAAACAAACCCCCGCTTGGTAGAAACCTTGACGTGGTGCGGGGGCTTAAACTACGATGAATCGCTCAGGCTATGCTGACGGAAGCATACGCTTCCAGTAGGGCCACCCATGTCAGACAGGCTAGCGAGGAGTAACACGCAAAGATCTACCGCCCCTAATCCAGGGTGTTACGCGTCACCGTGCCCATTGGATGGTTTGCAGCCAGGGGTATACCGGCTGTATTATAACGGCGCCTCTCTGACACCGGGTCGAATCAGTGCAGTAAGCAGACCTTACCATATCAAAGAGGGGCTCTGATATGGCGGACCATTTGAAACCCCAGAGTGATCCAATGAAATGAATGATCAATACACAAAAAACAATCTCACAAAAAACCCGGTAGGCGTAGGTGTGATGAGCCAACACTACCATAAGGGAACAAATCATCAGGAAAACACCGACTCGGCAAAAAGAAGACGTAGGGAAAAACGGAAAAAGCGGGATATACGCGTCGGGACGTGGAATGTTCGAACGTTATATAAACGAGGCGCGATACAGACGGTCGTAGAAAACGCGAAACAATATAAAATGGACATCGTCGCGCTCCAGGAAGTTCGACTCCCACATCAAGTAATCGAAACCAACGGGTTTACACTGGTGTGTGGAGGTACCGATACACATAACCTCGGAACTGGCTTCATCATAAGCAAGAAGATTACGCCCCATGTAAAAGATGTGCAATTCATTAATGACCGAATGCCTGTGCTAAAAATACAGGGCCGATGGTACAATTATGTATTTATAAACGTACACGCCCCAACAGAATCTGCGGACGAAGAAACGAAGGACACGTTCTACGAGACCCTAGAAGATGTATTTTATGGGATCTCATCATTCGATGTTAAAATCCTCCTCGGGGACCTCAATGCGAAAATTGGAAAGGAAGATATCTTCCAACCAACTATAGGTAAAGAAAGCCTACACGACGTGTCAAATGATAATGGAATTCGAATTATCACGTTCGCAGCGTCAAAAGATCTGTTAGTAAAAAGCACGATGTTCAAGCACAAGGAAATTCATAAAGCCACATGGATATCACCCGACGGCGTAACGCGTAACCAAATAGACCACTTCCTCATAGACAAAAGACACCACTCGAATATCCTTGACGTAAGAGCATATAGAGGAGCAGATTGCGACTCCGATCATCTTCTAGTGATTGGCAAAATCAGGAGTCGCCTCGCAGCAATCCCACATGGGCAGTCACGGGAGACAAGCAAAAAGTTCGACACTGATAAACTGAAAGACCTACGCAAAAGGGCTGAATATCAAGACGAGCTAACGAATAGATTTAGCATTCTAGAGAATGTGAGCAGTGAGGAAGAGGAAGCTAATAGTGTGAACACTAAATGGACATCGATCAGAGACACAATCAAACTAACAGCCCAAAAGGTATTAGGATTTAAGAAAACAATTAAGTCCAAACCTTGGTTTGACGATGAGTGCAGGGCGAAGATCGAAGAACGTAAACGCCTCAGAGTGATCCACTTAGAAAGATATGATGAAGTCAACGCAGAAAGATACGCGACAATTCGGAGAGAGACAATGAGGCTCTTCAAACGCAAAAAACGCGAATGGGAGAAGACTAGGATCGAAAAAATCCTAGAAAATTCTAGGGCAAAGAACATCAGGGGTATGTATGTCGGCATAAATTCAATTAGAAATGGCTACCGAGGAAGAGCCAAAATAATTCGAGACGCAAACGGCGGTCTGGTCACAGAAACAAACAATGTCGTGACAAGATGGAAGCAGTACTTTGAAAACCTGCTCAATGTACGCACCCATCAACCACAGATAAATGTACCAAGCGTACATACAGCTGAGCCTCAGATCCCAGAGCCGTCTCTCAACGAAGTTGTAGACGCAATAAATCGATTGAAAATCAACAAGGCTCCCGGAGTCGACTGCATACCGGCAGAGCTTGGGAAGCATGGAGGAGAGGCAACCGCTCGAAAGATCCACCAGCTCATCCAAACAATATGGGATAAGGAAGTCACTCCGGAAGAATGGAAAACCTCAATAGTCATCCCCATTTTCAAAAAAGGCGACAGATCTGACTGTGAAAACTACAGAGGAATATCATTGCTCCCAACCGCATACAAAATATTAACAAATGTCATTCTGGCGAGAATCACACCTTACGCAGAAGAGATACTGGGAGACTACCAATGTGGATTCCGTAGGAACCGGTCAACAAGCGACCAAATGTTCACAATAAGACAACTGCTGGAAAAGAAGTGGGAATACGGAGAGACGGTTCACCAACTGTTCGTTGACTTCAAAAAAGCCTACGACTCAGTCGCAAGGCAGAGACTCTACCATATTCTAGTTGAGCTGGGAGTCCCAAAAAAATATGCCGCGCTCATTCAAATTTGCATGAACGAAAACAAAGGGCGAGTTAGAATAGAAAACCACCTCTCAGAACCATTTGAAATCCGGGACGGACTAAAGCAGGGAGATGGTCTATCACCGTGTCTCTTTAACCTTGTGCTCGAGTATGTCATCAGAAAGGTACAAGACGACAACATGGCCGGATCATCCCTGAACGGGGTCACACAAGTGCTCGCATATGCGGATGACATCGCCGTTCTGGGCGATAATCTAGAGACTGTTAGTAAAAACTGTGAAATCATCATGCAAGCGGCAGAAGAGGTGGGCCTAGAAATAAATGAAGACAAAACAAAATACATGATTACGGCGAGAGCAGGTGGGTCTCAGAGAACACATATAAACGTCAGAGGTAAGATCTTTGAAAAAGTTAAAGAATTTAAATATCTGGGAACGATACTGACGGCCAGTAACGAAATGTCGAAGGAAATTAACAAGAGACTGCATTCCGGCAACGCGAGTTGGCACGCAGTCAGTAAACTGCTGAAATCCAGACTGCTATCACATAACATAAAGCTCCGTGTCTATAGAACCATAATCATGCCAATTGTTCTATATGGATGCGAAACATGGGCTCTCACAAAACGGGAAGAAAACAAATTCCGTCTATTCGAGAATAAAGTTTTGAGAGGCATCTTTGGAGGTAAATATGACGAGGAGGCAGGACAATGGAGGAGACTCCATAACCACGAATTGGAAGAACTATATCGCAAACCTACAATAGTGAGAGTAATCAAGTCGCGAAGATTAAGATGGGCCGGACACGTGGCGCGAATGGGGAACGATAGGACCGTGCATAGAATTCTTGACGGTAGACCAACGGGAAAGAGACCGGTAGGACGGCCGCGACGGAGATGGGAGGACAATGTTAGGTTTGACCTTGAGGAGATCGGATCGAATGGTGAAGCGTGGAAGGAGAGTGCCCAGGACAGGGAAGGATGGCGAAGCCGAGTCGGTGAGGTCATGAACTTCCGGGTTCCTACAGGCCAATAAATAATAATAATAATAAATTAAAAACAAAAAAAAAACTCAAACCAAAGTTTTAAACAGGTAAACAATAATATAATCTTTTCTACAAGTACATGTAAATTGAAAAAAAAAAAATCTGTATATATAATTAAATGAAACTTAATCCTACCAACATTTTATACAAAATAACTTTATGTGTTTACCTCCAATCTGTTTATTTCATAATTGCAATGGAATATTCTGTTTAAATTTATAAGAAAAATAAAAGAATCATTGCAAGTTTTATTATAATCACTAATACTCCTGTATTATTCTTAGAATTATAAGTACTATTATTGTAAATATGTGTTCTCCTTTTGGTTAGTAGTCACAAAAAAAAAAATTAAGTCAAAATTATATATAGACAGATTTTATACAAAAAGTTATACTTAACATATAATTAATGGTCCTCCTAACAAGGAAAAATACAAAAAAAAACCGAAATTATGAAGTTTCCAAGAATATACTTCACATTACCCATACATTACTATTGTAAGATTTCTCTTTTAAAATAAATAAATATAGATATACCTTTACTTCAATTAAGTTTAAAAAAAAAGAATATATATATATATATATGTATATATATATATTAGTGCCTTAAATACATATTAGAAAAATAACTCTTTATTACGAACTAAATTAAGAACATTTATTTGATCCTTTGCATACTACTTTGAAATGTATTTACTTTAAACTTTACTTTTATAATACATGTATCTATTTTTATTATTTTTTTGTCACTTAATACACTTTAACAATAATCGTACAACCCAGCTACAATAAAACAAACCAGATTAATGTAAACTAACGTCCAAAAATAAATGGAAAAAAATATACTTTTATGTAAACTAGCGAACAAAGTTAGCATTACATGCTCAAAAAGTATATATATAAATAAAAACAAAAACATAAATCTTGTAAACAAAATACAATGATCCCAACAATTGTAATGACAGAATATGGGACACAAAAAAAAATTTTTTATTTTTCTTTAAACAATTTTTGTAAACGCGCACGCTGACACTGACATTTATTCACGCAAGGGTTCACGCCCCGGTACCCACTTTAAAAACCGTTCGAGAGTATTATTCCTCTTCTAAGAATAATACTCATTTTCTAAAGGGGGGAGGATTGTTACACGCAACGCCTACCCTCCCCTAATACTCACCCTTTTTGGGGGCCACCCCCCACCATTAACAGGATTCACCTTCATGTGAAGCCCCATATGTTGATTAATCCAAATCAACATATCCAACCCAATGAGTACCTGTAACAGTGCATTAGCTACAAAATGCATATACGGGCAAATCATGGAATCCAGATACCACATCTGGGAAAAATTCATGACGGCACAAAGAAAATAATGTGCTGCTCAAAACAGAGAATAATTCTATGGTAACGAAGCAATAAAGTATACAAAATATCTTTGCCATCGTTGACCATAAATGAACACTTGTGTAAATACAAGATTCTAAATTGTATACACGCATCCACACAATCAGATCTCGCAGATCATAAACATTTTCAATGTTTATTATTTTCAAGAAATTTACTGCAAAGCATACCTCATGGGTGTCAAAAAGGATCTATTGTGAGTAAACAATGGATGGATGTATATTTCGGTCTACACGACCGAAAGAGAGATAAGGGTGTCGATGTATGAACGTCGTCCGGTTTGGACATTCATAAATTAAAAAAGTCTGAAAGCAACCATCGTCCACATCGGACATAAAAATATAAAGAGTCTAATACCCATCATTGTCCTGGACGGACGTAAATATAAAGCCGATCGCGTTTCAAAAGTCGCGGCGAGTAACTCTTTGCGCTTACCGTACGACTTCCTCGAGTGCCTTTCGCGGAAAATATTCTATGTAAAAACATCGTGCTCAAAAAAGTGAACAATAATTCGAATCTTTTGGATATGCTTGCTAAATCCAATTCAGTGTCAGTGTTGTGTTCTCGCAAATTCCAAACATAAAAAGGATTGTGTTACAAAACTGAATTTTGTGAATGTGTTTAAAAGTAATTAATAAATTAAAACAAAAACAAAGTGCGTTTGATTGCTCTGTGTGTGTTATTGTTGGCATTCTCTCAGCGCGAGTGTGAGTTTTCGTTCTCTGTGTGTGCAGTGCAGATATAAATATACAAACTTCTTTAACACTGCGTTCAGCAATATTTGACAATTCTCGGGAGTCCTCGGGACTCGAAGGCAGGGAATGTCATTATGATATTTTCTTCTAAATACTTTATTTATTTGCGGAAACATATTCCCACCACTGGCTTTAATGGAGAGAATTTTCTGTTTCCATTCTTCATTAATTACTGATCTGTAGTTGTCACGGATCAGCTTATGAACGTTTTTAATCAATGACTTAATTGGCTATAGGATCGCTGAACTGTCTGTAGAGCAGTTTGAGCTGGGAGAGCAGAGCGCATTTTTGTCTATACAGGGCATCAATAGTTGAGTTTCTGTATCCATTAAAATTCTCCTCTAAGTGCGCCGCTTTTGAAATGGAACGGTGCATTGTTTTGATGACAATGTTGTCCATCGTTGAGAAATAATGGTCTATTTCCTCATTTCGAAGGTTTCTATTAGTCGGAGGATCTACGCCATTGGAGGGTAATTCTCTTTTTATTATGCGATCAAAGCGCGTCCAATGTGCTTTTCGGAAAACGGATGAATGTATCTGGTTGTACTGCTGAAGTACTGCATGTTCGTTTGGAACATGTAAAACGGCGCCGAGGCCGTAATGGTCACTATCATATCCGATTGTGAGAAGGCAATTTCGAGTATTTAGGTCCGTGCCTAATAATTGTAGTCTGTCGTCCATCATAAGTAAGTCCAGAAAGGAGTTTCCTCTTGGGTAAGATGTACTTGTAGCGTACAATTCTAGTTTATATTCTGTTGCATTTGTTTGCCACCAGTTGAATAGTGCATTACCTCTTGTGTTCGGTGTGATAGCACCCCAAGCACTGTGTTTGGAGTTGAAATCTCCCGGCAGAACAAAATAATTGTTTTCCGAGTCTAACTTGAGATTACGAAAAAGGGTATCCAGTTCGTTGATAAATTGAGAACACTGAGGGGCTTCAGGTGCATACACGGGTACAGCGTATAGATGCCTTTGACTTTTCAATATAATGCAAGCTTCCTGCAGCTGAAATTTGTGTACAGTTGTGCTGTAAACGACCTTGTGGTGAAGGCATTTCTGAATTAAGACAGCAACTCCACCTCCTTGTGTGGCGTGTGGATGATCTCGTATAATGACTTTATAGTTTTTGTAGACCAATTTGTGCCTCTGGTTTAGCTTGGTTTCGCTAGCTAGAAGCCCATCGGGGCATTCGGCTTCAAGCACGTTACCTAGGTTATCCCTCCTTTCCACGTGGATTAGTGAATTCACATTGACAACAAAAATGTGTAGTGTTAAATTAGTTGGATAGTTCATTGTGGTATGTTGGGTTGTCTGAGAACAAGGACGAATAAATAATATCTATTCGGGCCGCTTGTTCAGTCAGTTTTTTTTCAAATCCAGCAATCTGTCCTTGTATGGCTAACAGGATTGCTCTTATATCTGAATTTGCCTCTGAAGCGGGCGCTTTTATGACGTTGCGTGAAAGTTCCGCCGCCGTTGTTTTAATTGCATTACTAGCCATTTGAGAAAATGATATGCTAGGTGCGGAAGATTTTGTGACATTAAGTTTGAGTTTAATGGACTACCGGCAATTTGAGCGAATGATACACTAGGTGCAACGAAGTTATAATAAGAACGAACCTTCATTCGTTTCTCTTCTTCAAGTTGTTCTTTCTTTTAATTTCAACTTGGCTTTTAGTTGTTGGAATTTCGGACACTCCCTAAAGTTGGCCGGGTAACCTGTATTTTTACACAGGACGCAAGATAGTTTGCTCCTATCCTGAACCTGTTCTTTACCTAAGGGGCATTCTCCTACGGTATGATTGTTTTGGCACTTTAGACACCTAAATTCCATACAGCAGTTAGATACAACGTGGCCGAATCGTTGGCACCGCATGCACTGCAACACAGGGTCAACTTTCCTTATTTTTTCCCAAATTATTGTTTGGTGGAAAATAACTTTAATATTCCTAAGTGCATCGACTTTGCTGTTGGGACTTAGGGAGACAATGAAGAACGGCAACTTGCGGTCGTGACTTCGGGAGAGAGAAGTGGAGAATGGCTTCACCTCAGTAAATTTTAAACTGTCATTTTCGACAGTTTGTAGTTCCGAGAGCAGTTCTTCGGAGGAAAAAGAAGGATCGACTCCTTTAAGTAACATGGAGATACTTTTCTCCGATTTAGGTGTGTACGTGAAGTACTCACTACTTGCACTAGAGCAGATTTAATTTTATGATAGTCATCTAAAGTATCACATAAAAAACTTATTTTATTGTTACTTAAATTTTTCGTTTTGAAATTTCTACATGTTAACTTACCCAATTTAATGAGGTCCTTAGCATCCATAAAGCTAACTATGATGGGAGGCACTTTCTCCTTCTTATTGGCTGCTGCTTGTTGTTTTCCCAGCAGTTGTTGCTGCTGCTGTTGCCGTTGCTTCTGCTGCTATTGTTATTTCTGCTCTTGCTGTTGAGTGTTGGTTTCCGATAAGGCTTCTTTAATTTGTTGGTCCAAATCGTTCTTCTTTGTGGAGAGCTCCTCTTTCTGTTTATATAATTCCGCAATAAATTGAGCACGTTCGGCATCTATGGCACTCATTTCCCTATGCGGGTTTGGTGGTCTTATGTTACCAGTTCTTTGAATTTATTCCCTTCTCCGGAATAATGTGGCTTATCAGGAGTGGTCATTCCTTCTATGAAAGTTCTTACCCTAGAGTTGGCTTTATGCCGTTTGGCAAGGAGATTTGGCTGTGCTTTGGACCTCCTTTTTGAAATCACTTTTAGCACAGCTTTTCTTTTTTCCGTTATTATTAGTTGCCACCGTTAGATCTAATGTTTTATTTGCGAAGCAACATGCAGGGACGTCTGCTTTCACACGCATACACACTAAAACACACACACCGTTTTTTTTTTTTTTTGTTGATCGTTCGGTGTGTACACGGCAGCACACACTTTTGTTTCCTCTTTGAGGGAGACACACACGCGCACACGTGTAGGGGATGAGTATAAATGAACTGAAGTAAGTATGACACTGAAGATCAGTTTTGGATTTAGATTTCACTTCACTGGACTGTTGTCACATTTATTTTGTTTTGTTTGTTTGATTTTCAGTTTCTTGGTTTTGACTGTCTTGTCTTTTTATTTTTATTTTTTATTTTGGTCGACTAAATCGAATAATACATCTTCATTTTGCTTTGACTGTTTTATCGATGGGATTTATTTATAAATAGTTTTTGTGTTTTAAACGCTCCCGGACTCACAAAAACAACCTTTTAATTTCACTCAAAAGCGAATTGCAAACACGTCCGAACTCGGTCACTGTCACTCGTTATGACTTGGTCGATGTCCATTTGCTCCGGTGTCCAGCTGTGTTCGTCGATTTCCAGTGTCTCTAGGTTTCTGTCTCACTGAGCTTTCCACTTTCATGTGTTGCTGTTGTGGGTGAAAAATAACTTGTGCGTTTAGTTTCCGTCCCCATGACAGCTTGTAACTTTCTAAAACTTGGTCATAAAATAGCGATGACTTGATATGTCTAAATTGACAAGTGAAATGGATGCGTTCAAGTATGTTTTTAATGCAATCATCTTCAAACCGGAGTGTCTAATTGCACATCTGTTATTTACTTTGGGTTTCGCCTTTGAGGTACTGAGTTTTCAAGGCATGGAATTCTCCACTTGATATATCTTGTTAAGGTCGGAATCGAATTTACTAAGCATACCCTGCTGACTTGCAATGAGTTTCGAAGAGTTTGCTGGGGAATGTTCGTATGAGTATAAACTGGATTACAACTGAACTGGTTACTGTATCGCTGCAAGAAACGAAGACCATGCGAAGCGAATATTACACCACTCTGACTCTGATTGATTGGGACATCCGCGAAGAATGAGCGAAACCGGCCACAATAAGCACATCTATGGATTTATTTCCTGGTTATGAATTTTCAGATGTTTGCCCTTGAATACTTTATTCTGTTGTTTTCCCTCGAATACTTTATGTACTCCATGTGTTTATAGATTTACAATATAGCAATACAATGGGTTAGGACACGATGGGGATTAGTCGTCATGGGTGATACTTTAATCACATAGCAGATATCTCAAATGCCTTTATATCAAAATTTTATTTAAAAAGCCTTAAATTTCAAGAGGTTGTAATCTTTCGTGCCTATCATCAGTTTTTAACTTTACATTAAATTGTTTGAAGTTGTATACCAAGACCGCACTGTTTAATCTATGCAATTCAGCTTAGTCTCCGTGTATTGTGGTACAACATCGATTAGCATTTGCTTTCCTTTAGGATATCGCGGATGGTTCAAAGTTCTCTGTGCCCTTGGTAATTATCGTCATGAGATTTTGAAGGCAATGTGATACGTTGGCTAAAGTTTCTCGCTCAATGTGCAAATTTCATACTGATTTCAACGGTTCAGTATATTTTCCAAACATGCCTGATGCTCGCAATATTACATGGACTTACGAGTTTCTGTGTGAGCTCCTGACTGCATAGCTTTCATGGTTACTTCACGATGAACTTCTGTTGCGTCCACTATTTGCATGGAAACCATCAATAACACGCTCCAGATTTGTAGTAACCTCGAACAAAACGAAAATTTCAATCCATCAAATCTGAAAGAAGTGCACCAACTAACCAGCATGCATCATGAACTCCACCAGGATCCTTTTAATTTGTGGCATGCTATGTGCATATTCCCCAACTGAATTCGTGAATCCAATGGAAAACTTCTACCTCCCTACCCAGTACGGCCATCACCCTGGTCATTTTGCGCATCGTACATATCCTTGTGTTCAATCTGTCATAGAACGTGAAATCCATTAAATCATCCGCCGCATATACCCATATGTCCACATCATCCCTAAAATGGCCATAAATCAAAATTCAAAGTTGTCGGCGTAAGATGAACGACAAAAAAGCAGATAAATAAAAAACAACGACGTAGAAGAGCCTGAAAGCAACAAATGAAAGAGACAGAAGAAAAAATAAATTGCTTCCTTTGCAGCATTGTCTCATTCAGCTAAATCCAACTAGCCTGCAGATCCTTTGAGGATTCGAATAGTCGTTTCAATGCATTAGAACATCCATTCAGGGAGTTATGGTTCTGCTTGCAGCAAACAGTTTCACGCGGGTGGACAAATTGCCATTCCATTATGCATCGTAATTAATTCTTCTACAGCACATATCTTTTGTTCAAGTTCTGCTGAGTTCCGGGGTAAACTTAAGGCTGTTAGCGTACTCGTTGTGCCGAAGTCACATCTCAGAAATTTGATTGCCATACATCTAAACGAGCCCCGGTGTAGCAGGCGGCCGAGGAGCATGCTGCCAACAAATGAATCAATTTCAAATGGCTGCCAAAGGTCCTGCACAAGATGAAAGGAGCAAACTTTTGCCAGGCGCTTTCGAGAACGTCCCAGCGCCTAGCATGAATGTTTAAGTTTAAGATTTATGCTGACGCTCAGCTCCGCTCGCTAGCTGCCTAAATTGTGCATAAATATTATAGTTAGGGCCCCAGTGATGTTCCGTTTTCCACGACTTCAATATATATAAGCCGCCCGGAGGGGTGGACACGCCATGAACAGGCACCTTTCGGTGTTATATAATAGACCTAACACCAGCAGTACAACTTAAAGAGGACTAAAAAGATGGGTCATAGCGAAAAGGCGCGCGAGTAGCAATTGCAAGGAACCACAAAACGTGTCTGTAATGCGCCCTGAAGACGTGTTTAACATAAATTATAGTTAAGACTGTAGCGAGCGTGTGCAACCATGCAGCCAGTCGTCCTTTTGCAGATTTCTTTGTAAAGGTGAACAACATATCATGCATATCGCATACTGTCGGCCATCAGAAGCTTCTGCGTCCCATTTGCCGATGAAAATGACTCCTCCAACGAACGAGTTCTTTTCTTACTCAACAAAATGCGATTTGGGGCCCTGAAAGTTGTGTGCACATCACATCAGAGTCGTCCTTGCATAATGCAGTTAGTAGTTGTGGCTGTCTCTGCTATTATGTATGCATGTTGATCAGAGGAATAGGAGTTGGAGTAAACTTAAAATTATTACCGACCCCTCTGCTTTTTGTCTGCAGTCGCTGAAAGTGGAGCTGGATGTTGTCCATAGAAGGAAAAACAATTTTTCTCTTTTACGTTGTTATCGTCCTTATTCGTTGCTTTCTTACATATAAAACAAACCAAGAAGAAAATAAAGTCCTTTATTTTTCATAAACAATTTCTCCTCTTCCGTTTGTCGTTTCTTTTAGAGCGGAGCCGGGAAATCATCAGCTCGTATTGGCGACGGCCCAATACTGACTCTGGAAAAGTTGGAGCGTCAACAGGCTGGAGTGTATCAATGTACAGCAGACAATGGAGTCGGTGATCCGGTTACAGTCGATATGAGGCTCGATGTCCTATGTAAGTAGATGTTTGTCGGGATGGAAACTTTATACTTTATGCTTTAGATGTTTTGCTTTCTTAAGTGTCTTCCTCTGAATAGTGTCTCTGGGCGGTTTTTGATTAAATTTTATATAAGATTCAAATTGAATTGTTATTCAATTGAAATTCATAAAAGGCCATAACGAACAAGTCCTCGTTATATTTCTGTCTGTTCTTCTTACTGCTATTCCCCATGGGATTTGTTTGTTGCTATTACATCAGGCAAGTGAAAGTTCGCTAAACAAATTGTAAGAAAATAACGTTCAATTGGTTGGAATTTTTGTGGGCGTTTGTAAAACGATGTTATAGTAATATTTAAAACGCACGGTTTCTGGTCACCAAATAAACGTCAAAATATTATTTTGTTGTAATAATATATCTATATATCTATATATACATGTCCCAGTCCTCAAACAAAACCCAACCCAGGATACACAAAATAAACTAGCGATATTTATTTTAAATAAGTTTTAATTTATTAATTTTATCGCTGTACAATTTTTATTGCATTTCTTTGTAATTACACTTTTTGGATTAAACCATTTTTTTTTTTTTTGTTATACTTCTCTCAGGAGGGGTGAACCTATAGTGGCGCTCCGAGATGGCACTAAATATTTGCTGCAGTTTTTTTTGAACAGTTTCAGGTTGTAGTGCTGCGGAAACACTCGTTTAATGAGGAAATTCCGTAATTTCCCCACTCTGTAACAGAACGAGTTCTGATGCAGAGGTGTTCGCGCCGTCGGTAGATGAACCGAAAGTTGGTATTCTCTTGTGGAGCGCTCATGAACCAAATTGCGCGGAATACCATGAATCTCCGAAGAACAGTACCCGTGGTAATATCTGTAAAGCAGACAGAGGTTAGCTACGAACCTTCAATGTGATAGCGATTATACTCCCGACCCCAGCGCCATGTCCCCGATCAGGCGGATTGCTCGTTATGGTCTCAAGTAGATAGAGGGTATGTTTAGGAGCAGAGATCCAAACATGAAAGCAATACTCGAGTGCGGGTCTAATTTAGGATTTACTATATACAATAGAAAAAGTTGGACCGGAGTAAAATATTTTTTTGGCTCTAAAAATAAAACTGACCTGGCGATGTTCGACACGTGTTTATGCCACGATGCATTCCCACAGACCACGACGCCAAGCAATTTCAAGCTTTCCCCAGATTCGAGGGCCTGGCCATTCATCATCACCTGTGGAACCGATGGTCCACTTTTCTCTTAGAGTGTTGTATATTGTGTCTCTGTTGCATTGAAATTGAAGAGATTGGCCTTTTCCCACTGCAGGATCATGACCAGATCCCGATTCAGAGAGTCGATCTGGCTACATCTCAGCTGGTGCGACGGTGATGTACTTACCGGCCGATCAACCGAAAAACAGGAAGGAAGCGTACTATTGTGGGTTTTCTTGTGTGTCGTTTTCCTGGTTATGTGCCTCAGGGGCACTGGTTCACAATTACCCAACTGGTCCTGATTAAAAATGCTGTGACGGTGCTGGGAGGGGGGCTGAACGCTTGGAAAACAAGGTGGCTCTGCGTACTTCGGGAGGCGCTGTGATTAAATCGGGGGAACTGTCGTGATGACTAGTTCCTGGTTATGGTATGGGCCTTTGTCGATAATTGTGGTGGACGCGGATGTTACCGCGTTGACGCCGTCAGGGGCAAGGGGTATGCGGCGTGGTCCATTGTGGTGTGTGGGTTTTTATGGGCCGACGAATGGTATTTTGCAATTAGTCGGGATCCATGAGACTCGCTGACAGTGGTTCTCCAAGGTGTCAGGAGGTGGGGGTAACGGTCCGCTGCCATTGGTACTCCAATGTGCCAGGCGGAAAAAGGAGGGCTCGCTGGCGTTGGTTTCCAAAGTGCCAGGAGATTGTGTGGAGGTCTCGCTGGCATTGGTGCTCCAAGGTGCCAGGAGGTGGAGTGCAAGAGATCGCTGGCATTAGTTCACCAATGTGCCAGGATGTGAGATGAGGCCGGCGTCTTACTGCTTGCTTGCTACGTGCAGTAGCTGGTGGTTAGTAATGAACCGTCCTGAAGAGCGGTGAAAACGCATGGAGTCCAGTGTCGGTGAACGGAGGTGAGAAAGGAGTCGAAGGTAGTCGAGTGGTGTGGAAGGGCTCGCTGGCATCGGTACTCCGAAGTGCCAGGATACGGGATGTAAGAGATCGCTGGTATTGGTACTCCATGGCGCCAGAATGCGGGGTGGGGCCGGCCGTCCCCGTGTTTGTTTGTTACGTGTAATAGCTGGTGATTAGTGAGGGGCCGGCCTATAGAACTGTGGGGGCGTGCGGGGAAAGGATATTTTAAATGGGTTAGTGCGGGGCGAGCAGAAGGAATCGTCGCCGCTAGAGACGTCAAGTGTTAAGTGTAGTACAAAATAATTCAAGTAATTTAATTTAAACAATTGATCAACGATGAGTTGTAGTACACAATAATTCAGTTAATTTAGTTTAAACACAGTCCTTCAGTTAATTTAATTTAAACAATTGATCAACGATTAGTTGTATAACATAATAATTCAGTTAATTTAAGTCCAAACAATCGATCAACGATGAATTGTAGTACACAATAATTCAGTTAATTTAATTTAAATAATTGATCAACGATGAGTTGTATTACACAATAATTTAGTTAATTTAATTTAAACACAGTAGTTCAGTTAATTTAATTTAAACAATCGATCAACGATGAGTTGTATTACACAATAATTCAGTTAATTTAATTTAATCACCTTAGAAGTAAAGGCAAGCAAACGATAAACATTGAATAAGCGCAGCACTGTTTCCGTTCGAGCACAACGACGGTTAACAGTAGACTCTTTAAGCGTTGTTTAATGTGGAGGTCTGATTTACCTCCACGGAATCTGATGGTCGACTGAAGATTCCCTCCGAAACGACAGAATACCAAATTTCATCCATCGCTTCGGTTACCAATAAGGGATGATCTTTCATGGTTGGTGATGTGCACGCATACAGATATGATTGCCTCGCACGCTCATGCTGTATGTCCATGAGCATGCGAACCATGGATATTCGAATTCCATAAAAGGAAATGTTTGCATCTGGGCAAGTATCATGAAGACCATTTCCGGGGTCTTTACCCGATCAGTAACTGCGTACATCATTTACACTGATCGTGCACATATCCCTGGCGTCTGCTGATATGAATTGCCTTGCACGTGTGTGGGGAAAATACTTTCTTCTTGTATGCATGGACAAGTTCGAGGATTTATGTCGGTTACGTAATGTCGTAACCGAATTGAATTTTAGGAACATACTGCGTTGTACGCAGGCATGCCCCTGGGGCAAATGCTTATAGGATGCCAATGCCTGTCGGTCGGTTTACCGACCGATGTGCTTGTAGGAAAAAGGAAAAGAAGAAATATCTCTTGCATGTGTGTGTTGGAATTCGTTCGGAGATATGTGTAATGAAATGGTTCGGGTCATGTTGGTTGCTTGGTGGTGCAACCAAATTGCTTATAAGGAACATGTCTGTTTGGTGCTGATGGATTTTGCATCAGCGAATATTATGGATTTACGGCATTTCAGGTATTTGTAGTACAAAATATGGAAGGGTAAGTACATGCTTTCCAGGTTTTTGGTACTCTAGGGAGCAGCTACTTGGATGGTTAAAGGGAAGGTAAGCAGTGGCGTTCAAAGGAACCGCCACCCTATCATCCTCAAAACTGACTACCTTGTTGTTCCTTGACTTCAACAAATCATTCATGTAAAGTAAAAGCAAGGGTGGAGCAAAAATAAAACCTTAAGACACCCCGGAATTAACAGGATACAGGTACGAATACTCGCTGTCCACAATAACCCGGATCAATCGATTTTCGAGGAAGCTCTTCGTCCAGTCGCAACGTTGCTGTGAGAGTCCATAAGAACGAAGTTTGCCAACTAATGCACCGTGCCAGACGGGGTGTAAAGCCATGGAGATATCCAAGGTGACTGCCCTTGATTCGCCATGCCGCTTAGTCGCAAATGTCCATATTATCGATTATAAGGGTCAAAAGGCTCCCGTGGATCGCCTTCCACGGAATCCATGTTGGCGATCATTCAGAAGCCTGTTGCACTCGACATACTTAATTAACTCACTATTGATGACTTTTTCCATCACCTGATAACATAGATAGTAATGCTATCCGCCGGCAATTTTGTGGGAGACATTTTTTCTCCTCCTTGAGACTGGCTGAACTTGACCTAAGATAAGCGCAAGAGTCTGCCAAAAACCGACTATAGTTCTGGAGCGCAGTTTGTTAAAATACCACGCACGGTTTGCCTCAACAACACGATCGTCCACCCCAGGGCCGAAAAAACGATGCTTGTCACGTACTTACCGCAGGATAGTCATAGGAACAAACGTACAACCGTTGTACAATCAACAAACATCAACAAATAGACTCGAATATTCCCATCCTTTGCGGTTGTTCGTCGTCATCCTGGTTCTCATCGGCCCGTTCCAGTACCACGAACCTCACACAGCAAGACTATATGGTAAACGCAAACTTAAAAGTATATGGTCCGATTATTAATAGAGACAACCCAATATGATCCTCGTCAATCGGTCGCACTGTATAGTCAATTCGAACGAACTGCAGATGCTATGATCACCTTTAATATAAACATTCCGGATCATAGCACAGTGGATCCCCGGTCATGTTTCCAGGATTCAGAGTTGCCTTGTTGCTCTTCTCGTGCACACGTAGTTCCCTTACAGCCGTTGGACCAGCAGATTCTGAATCCATCTCGCTTCGTCTTAATTGGTCGTTGATAGAATACAGTTCAATCCCCGCCTGAGGACCTGTATTTCGGTTGTGAGTCGTGTGAAGTTGGTATGGAGATCTTGTTGACATCATCGTGAAGCACCACAAATGGGACATTCGGATTCAGTCACCCGTTTGAAACACCGTGGGAATGAAATGACTGACGCGCGTAGAATGTCTGTGAATGATTTCGCCAAGTTCGCTAGACTAAGTGTATCCAACAAGCGTTGGATACACCCGGTCAGGAGCATGATGGTGTCTCCTGGCCAAAGAGATTTGTGTGTCAGACAAGCGCTGAACACACGGGGTTTGAACACGGTGGGGTCTTCTGGTGGGTTGAGTTGAGAATAAACTGGATTGTGTCTCCTTGATTGATGAGTGCTGTAAACTAATTGGGATGTTAATGGGCAAATAACAACGAATACTTCTACAGTTGTAAACAATCCACAATCTAGCGAGACTTCTCTAAAGTTGTAAGATCCACAATCTAGCAGGGCTTCTTAAATAAATGAAAGGCAAGTTCTTTAACGTTTAAATACTCAACTCTGAGTCACAATCTTTATTTCAATTAATAAGATGGCTTTGATTTGATAGGATCAACTATTGGTCAAGCGCCAATCACAAGGAGAAAGAATAGAAGAAAAAAAAAATGGTTGTCATGTGACAACCAACAAAAAACTCACAAATGTCAAACAAACATTGTTTAAGGTGATGCCACATATCTTATTCAGGTGGTGCCACAGGTATTTAATTGCGAATTCGCCGGTTGTTTCAAGGCCGAATCCGCAACACTAAGCCCAATTAATAATGAAACGCTTATAACTACTTCGGTCATCGTCGTCGTTGATGTTGTCTCTTGTTAAGCCATACAATGGAAATAAAGTGAAAATGCAGCCGATTTCTAGCCATACCAGTAGGTACACACATCCATGCATGTGTACGATGAATTTTATCTGTTGCCTATCTAACATGTGGAACTGTGTAATTGTTTCTAAATACTAAGTCGGTGTTTTTAAGGTGATATAGACCACCAGTGTGTGTGCTGCAAACATGTATACCAATTCGAATATACCACATCACTGTTGTAATGCATTCATTACCAATTAACTGAAAATATTCCACTCCATACATGGAACACAAGTTGTGGAGCAAGTAAAAGCACGTGTTATAGATAGACAATTCGTTTCGGTTTTGCTACGCTGTCGTATGTATGTGTGCTTTATCTGTGCATCTGTAGCGGTTCCCTTGAACGCCACCTACCATCTTCCCATTACCCCATTTAAAACTCCCACCTAGGGCATATAGAAACCTGAAAAGCATGACTTACCTGCGCATAACGACCAACCACCGCTGAAATGCTTAACCGCGCTGAGGTAAAACACCATCAGCAACACAAGCGTTTCTATAGGAGGGGCAAATTGGTCGTTCATCTAGAAACCAACATTACATTAGTTCCTACCAACGAAATGTCTCCTAAAGAAGTCGGCTACAATGCCACAGGAGATATTTCTTACTTTTGGTTCTTTTATGCATGTCCAATCGGTTGGACACACGAACGACAAATACATCGTGGCATACGGCGGTCAACCCATCGTTCGGGTTCTTTAAATGGAAACTCGCACCTGGCCGCAAAAAGGGATCGAGAACTCGTCAGTGTAAATACACACGTGACGGTTCGACTTCTGTTGACGCCAACAACAACATGCACACGATCAGCAATCATGCTACTCGTAGTCACTGATCGTGTAAGCACATTTAACCCTTTTCAGGATGACTTGCCCCAGCTGCGAATGTGTTTATTTTTATTTGATTCGCAGTCTATGGTTCGCATGCTGGGCGACACACGCGATGGGCAGCAAAAAGGATCATCGTGTGTGTGTTTCAACCCTTCTTTGGTAGGACAAATTCGAAAGGGAAAATGACCAAATATGGCCATCGAAGCGATGATTGAGTACGTGGTATTCTATCGCTTCGATGAACTTAGTCAATCGTATTTCAGATTCCGTGAGGGCAAGTAGTTCCTTTACGTAAATCCAGCTGTTCTCGGATACATCTCTCGGGGGAGTCGAGTCTGGGTCTTTGTGGAGTGCACACGAGTTTAGTCAATGTGGACCAGTTTTAAAAGTCCTTTTTTGTTAACGCGGGTAAATTAATACCTGTGAAATAGGGCGAACCTAAATTGAAATACTAATTTACAATCACTTGAAGAAACCCTTTTCTGTTAACGTTTGTAAATTAATTCCTGCGAAACAGTGTGAACCTGAATCAGCATACTAATTTACAATCACTTGAAGAAACCTTTTTTGTTAACGTTTGTAAATTAATACCTGTGAAGTGTCATCATTGTAAAGTTATACCTATAAAAGAATCCAGGATTAAGTGCACGCATATTTGTAAATATTATCTAATAGATCTAGGTAATAGAAGAAAAAAAGCAAAAGGCAATCTCACAGTGACTTTTATTGGACTTGTTTTCGCTTAGTGTCGTTTTCAGCTAGTGCTCGGCGGAACACATCACCACCTCCAGACACAAAACCGCCAAACGTCTATAGTCCAATTATCAGGGTAACCGTTCTATTAGTCGTGCCCATCGAATTCAAGAAGGCCTGGTGCTGCCGATAAGGAGCCGTGATTAGTTAATTTAGTTCGTATGATCGCGGCAAATAGACTTCAGACAGAGAATAGTGTGCGTCAGTTACGATTATAATTGAGTTACGAATTGACAAGGGTGCCACTTTAGTGTGAAGTGTTGATAGTGAACTAACTTACCATGAAATACAAGTGTTCGTGTTATTGTTTGGTGAAACTATGACCATTGACCATAGCGATGGCGACATTACATCATCTGGTATTAAATCTTCTTCGATACCCGATCAGTCCGTGTGGAAGTCACACGATTCCACTGGAAACAATCCAACTCCTCCACCGCATTACCTTTCTCTACATCTTCATATAAAAAAAAAACGGATTCCATCATGAGCAACAACGAACAAGACATCAGTGTTACAGATGGTGGCGATGACACACACAAGTATCACTGGCGAGTGGCCCCACCAGCCCCGGCAATCAGTTTTTCTATAACCAAATAGATTCGGACACCCGCAGAAGTAGTCGTCAACACAAACACCACTGCCGAATAAGCAACTTTCAACAATGTCAAACAACACCATGGCGAACAACATAATTATACCGTTCGAAGGTAGTGAAGTCCCCACTGTCAAGGCAGACCCTAGTCCGTCACACCTGGACACATTTCCTGCACAGACGTCATCTTCTGAGTTATCAGAAATATCTGGGGATACAATTACTATCGGATCACACATTCACGTTAGCATGGACCTGTGGGCGGCGAAGTGGTGGCGCCGGCATGGGCGCAGGGTTCTACTCCGTCCCCACAAACTATTCACTTTCCACTCACAGTTTGTTACACCGAATATCGCCGCAAAACATCGGGCGTCCAGGGTAGCAAGAAAATAAAACACACTGATTGTCGTTCATGATATAACACACTGGTGTGATTGATTATTTTGCAAGTGGTGTCTATTGTTTTATTTTAGGTAACACTAATTATAATTATAGGTATCGTATAGATCATTGTTTAAGATGTGCGTTCCAGCTATATAAATAGACCGAAATGCATCGGGGAATTGGTGCTAATGCATTTGGGATACTTCAAACAATTTGGATTGTTTATCGTATCGCTAGGATGCCTGAAGAAGAACCGAATTCTTTTGTGTGTGCACGTGATGCATGTTGAAGAATTTGGTTTATGTGACTATTGCGCTGATTGTTTGCAGCTGCGTCAACAAGCTGCGTGGAGTTGCTTTATGTCGTTAGACAAATAAGCCACCAAGCAATGTGCATGAAAACACAATTTTTGTGGCACATGCGAGGCTGGGAATAGCCGACGGGAAGATAACATTCGCTGATCTATGGTATGTATGTACAAGAATTCTTTCAGGAATTTTGGATGTGCATTGAATGTACGAAAGGTAAGAATTCTTTTACAGGTACATGGCACAAAACCTTAATGAAGGAAATGTGAAGGGGATTTTGCAGGTAACTGCGCATTTGTCAAAGGAGTTTGGGGTTGAAATTGTGGGTGACTCTAGCGTAAAGTTAAAGAACCCCCACAGACCCTCCGCAGCAACCTTCCGAATCACACTTCACCGAACTGACTTCTACACAAGTGATAAGGAGAAGCAGCAACCACAGCGTCATAATGACAAAGCAGACAAGAGGAGGCCCGCCTGCGACTGGATAAAAGACCAACGTGCTTTTTTCCTTATGCTATGCCACCGTAATTGTACAGATGGTGACCCAGTCGGGATGCGAACAGACTTGACATGTAGGTAACTTCGACTATACTTATGTCTAGCACGAATACATATAAACCAAACCCGTTTGCTTACATGTCTATCTAACACAGTTCCTATGGACAATTGCTGTTATTCCACCCGGGGCGGTTACTTTCTTACAGCCCGGTCCACGTCAAATCAGTTTAATAGTACGCGGGTGGAACCTCAAATTCCACATCAAAGACCGTACCTTCGCGATCACAGGTGGTTCCAAAATTCCGGCATCAAGGTTTGAACGGGTGGAAAATAGATTCGCTTACATATTGGCTTTATTCTCTGAACCTGTCACTAGTGACCCCTTGTCTGTCACTAACAGAGGAAAAGAGAAGGATGCGAAGATATTGCCGCCACCTCTTGCCGTTGGCCAAAAGGGGAGCGAACCAGTTGGACACCCAAGGAGTTTTCTGGTCACTCTGTCGTTGTAAGCCTTCCTCACGGTATCAATCGCCTCGTTGCACGCGTTTCTGATTCTAACAAAATTCGTTCTGTTAACATCGGTGGGATTGGAGCGCCATTGTCTAAAAGCTTCACTTTTGCCGCTGTAAGCCACGCATTTTTTATCAAACCGAGGCTTATCAGGTGAGTTTTTTTATGGAATGCGGAATGGAGATATCCATTCCGAAAAGAGTAATCTCTATGACCGGTTCCGCCTATGCGTTAAGATCAGAGTCTCCAAAGCACACCTCCGACCATAGAAAGAATGCGACGACATCTCGCCAATCGTCTCGGTTAGCAGCCCCATACCTCCACACTTCACGAAGGCACCTAGGCCGGTTATTCGCTTGAAATTCAAGTGGGGAGACAGATACCAATCAATGGTCTGATTTTCCCAGTGGCGTAGCAACCTCCACGGTGCAAATGTTCGCCTCGGATGTCAAAAACAGACCCAGAGTGTTCGCATAATCTCCTCGGGTATTCGACACTCGCGTATATTTCTCCACGAGTTGATTCAAATTGCGACTAACAGCGAATATCTCCACCAGCTTCCCACCCACGTCGGTTCTTTTAGAATGCACCAACCAACCGCAATTGTGTACATCAAAATAGCCAAGGACAACAACTTCAGAAGCTGGGTGGTTGTTCTATGGCATGTCGAGGGTACGTGAGAGATGTTCAAATTATTCATCATTATTCGGGCCCCCGCTTGGTAGAAACCTTGACGTTGTGCGGGGGCTTAAACTACGATGTCTCACTCAGGATATGCTGACGGAAGCATACGCTTCCAGTAGGCCCACCCATCTCAGACTGGCTAGCGAGGAGTAACACACAAATGTCTACCACCCCTAATCCAGGGTGTTACGCGTCACCGTGCCCATTGGATGGTTTGCAGCCATGGGTATACCGGCTGTATTATAACGGCGCCTCTCTGACACTGGGTCGAATCCGAGCAGTAAGCAGACCTTACCATAGCACTAAGGGGCTCTGATGTGGCAGACTATTTGAAACCCCAGAGTGTTCCCAAGAAATGAATGATCAATATACAAAAAACAATCTCAGGAAAAACGCGGTAGGCGTAGGTCTGATGAGCCGACACTACCATAAGGAAACAAATCATCAAGAAAACACCGTCTCGGCAAAAAGAAGACGTCGGGAAAAACGGAAAAAGCGGGTTATACGCGTCGGGACGTGGAATGTTCGAACGTTATATAAACCAGGCGCGATACAGGCGGTTTTAGAAAACGCGAAACAATATAAAATGGGCATCGTCGCGGTTCATTCCCACATCAAGTGATCGAAACCAACGGATTTACACTGGTGTGTGGAGGTACCGCTACACATAACCTCGGAACCAGCTTCATCATAAGCAATAAGATTACGCCCCATGTAAAAGATGTGCAATTTATTAATGGCCGATTGTCGGTTCTAAAAATACAGGGCCCATGGTACAATTATGTATATATAAACGTACACGCCCCAAC
This sequence comes from Microdon myrmicae, assembly GCA_963931805.1. NCBI lineage: Eukaryota > Metazoa > Arthropoda > Insecta > Diptera > Syrphidae > Microdon > Microdon myrmicae. The sequence continues at coordinate 123,704,652 of OZ007499.1, forward strand.
AGAATCTACGGACGAAGAAACGAAGGACACGTTCTACGAGACCCCAGAGGAAGTATGTTATTTGATAGGATCCCATCATTCGATGTTAAAATTTGGAAAGGAAGATATCTTCGAACCGACTACAGGTAAAGAAAGTCTATACGAATATCAATATCACTAAAACGAATACGGCATAACTTCAATTAAAAAAATGTAATTTACTCAGAATATATGTCCCACTAGGAATTTCAAAAATGTAAACTTACCCTTGTACACTGATGTTGCACTGGCATTTGTAAACGCGCTAACCAGATTGTTTTACAAGAATTTATATCCATAATTGCAATGTACATACCAGGAACTTGTTTTTGAATTTCCTTCACTTTCTGAATAATACTATCGATGAGTCGCATCGTTTGGCTTATTTACTTCAATCGGATGACAAGTCCAGGCAATGCAAAGAATTCTTGTTCTCAAGGAATATCAATTTCTAACGAACATATCCGTTTCCAGAGATGGAATCCATTTTCCTCTCAATTTCCTGAAGCATTTCAATTGAGTAATATCTCTAACGTCCATCACGTTCGTCCTTTGCAGGACATATTTCAAATTGACTCCAGGTTTACTTGACTCTGAAGAGAATCAAATAAAATATAAAAGTGTTTTCAGTAAATCCGTATATGACGAGTTGTAGCATTTTCCTCCGATATCTCGATTGTGTTTGAAGTATTAATGCAATGTAATCAAAAGAACTTGGTTCCAACGATGGGCTCCAGGAAACATCTGCTTAGATCCCTTAAGGGTAGTCTTTTCTAATTCTATCTACTGACACTAATATGATATTTACAACCATTGCAAAATGTCTCTAAAACATAACCTGTTACTGAGGTGTTAGATAGTCCGAGTCTTACATCTCGAGAACTTTATGTATTAATATCCATACAAAATGGGCGAACGTAGAATGTACAAGTTGGTTTGAGTTGGAGATAGTGACGACAAAAATATCTATACGGCTATATGTTATCAAAGGACGGAATTATGCCATTTGTGGTGCTTTACTACTCTTAGGACTAGGACTGTAAAAATAAAACCAATGAGTCACATAAAACACAAACTTGTCGGCAATGAGGTATGTTACATAGTTCAAACCAATTTCGAAAATTCGAGCAATTTCGCAATTGTTAACAAGCTAATTGGTCCACCATTTAACCAATTATCCAGGACAAATAATAATAAGTTGTTAATGGTCTATTTGCCGAACCATTGACATCCAGTGGCCAAATGAAATATAGAACAATTTGATGAAAAAACTGTGAAGAGCAACTACTAACTCCGGTTTCAATGCTTTGGTAACGCTTTCTATTAAGTCACAAGATCGTACACTTTAATAGATGCTATATAAAAAATTGCTTGCTCATATTATTTGGTTAACAAATCAGTGGTTTGGTATACAGTTTGATCCAAATAGAGTTGTCGAGGGTCCTTTTTTTACAAAAATTACCAAATACATCTTGTTAAACAAATTATTCGTTCAGGCTATTAATTGATTCATGACAATTAAGTTTTGAAGATAAATTTATACTGCGGAGAATACTAGCTGCTAACTCATGACAAATGTCAGTTTAGTTCCTGAGGATTCAGTTGAACTTGGAACATTGCAGAAATCGAGGTTTACATATATTTACAAACACTAACCGCGACGCCTTTTTTTAATTTGCAGTCTGGATGTAGTGCTTTGTAAAGCCCTACCATTTCCCTCCCCCAAATATATTGACATCTTTAATTAAACCAATTACATGTTCCTTTACCACGCATACACACAATTACTAGCAATTCCCAAATTAACAAAATGCCTGATAAATTGAACGGGATGATCATATATCACAGATTCCCCAAAATCCCAACATCATAATGAATATCTTCAAATGCATTTCACGATCACAACTTCCGGGAATTTGCTTACCCCAATCGAAGTGGATGGCAAATCTTGTCTGCTCTTCCAACTATTTTAATATACTTTTCTCATACAAATCTCGATGAGATTTAATATAAAAGAGCAATGGTTTTCTGTTTTCGATGTACTGACCGCGCCTTCTTCCATCACACCATCCCTACATCCAAGTAGTTAGAGACATTTGAACTAACCCTGTAGACACTATCGTTAGATACCGGCTTTTTATTTTTCCGATATTTTGAGACCGAGCCCAACATCCCCACGGATGTGGGTGATTCTGGTTGTCGCAAGATGGGCAGAAGCCAGAGACAAGATGAAGGACACATTTCTCTTTGTCTCGCTTAAACCGGCCTCCCGCCACACCCTTTCTTCTTTTTTTGATTTCGATGGTCAATCTGTGGATGGGCGTTCGATGGTAGAGGACGGAAATTCATTTAAAATATAATATTTGGTGTACAAGTAAGTTTCCGCCGTTTGGCAAAAGATGACCCCAATAGAAAATTATGTAGAAATTGTCAGATGTCAAACGTATTATTGTGAGTTATAATGTGGGGGCTCTTTAATACCTACCTGAGGAACCCCCATATTCTCAACCCAACCCCGATCTCCAAACAGCAAACATTTCCACCCCAAGGCCATCATCATTCCATACATCAATGCATCAGCAAATTTCCCTGAAAACATTTTGGTTCACATATAATGTAACCATCATAATCAGGGAATCTTATCGTTTCTTCTCGTCGGCTATTCCAGCCTCACATGTGCACAACAATCTTCCTGGCATGCACATTGGTAGGCGACCTTCTGTCCAACGACAAAAGCAACGGCGCGCAGCTTGTTTATTCAGCTGCAATGTACCCGACCCACGATCCCTTGTCCAACCGACAAACCATCGCCTGCATCGCACGCTTAGGCGTCAAAAACCAAAGTCTTCAACATACACAACATGCAAACAAAATATGGCATAGATACTATACACAATTCCTATTGTGAAAGTATCTAAAATTCCTTTTAGCACCTAATACTTCTCTAATGAGATGCAGTGCACTGCAGTCTTGTGGGTGGTTATTCACGTGGTGGTATGTCAACATCGGGTGCCACAGAGGCACAGGTTAACCACTGAGTAAAGCATTATTGCTGATCGTGTGCATTTCGCTGGCATATCCTCACAGTCGAATTCTGATGGTAAATTTCCATTTGCGAACTCGACTGCCTGGGCGTCAGCCGGGTGCCCCATGTCTCGGTCTGTCGCATGACCGATCGATATCGGCATGCTATGCAGAGGAAAGATACACATTCTTGCAGGTGTACGGCTGGCGTGCAAACGAATATCGTGCAGATATTGCACGGGCAATATTGGTTGCCAAGAGGCACACCAAGTTGCGCTTCAATGTAGAGGAATGCGACGCGAGACACGTACTGTGTATTTGGTTGGGTTCATGTTGGTCGCGTGATGATGCGACCAAACTGCTTTCTAGATTTCTAGCATTGTTGCTGGTGGCATTTTATGTCCGCAATCATTGCTGTTTTACAGGGTTTTTCCTATGGGGTACGTACACGCTTTTCATGATATTGGGCACGCGAGGGAGGTTATCTGGCGGTAATGAATGGATACGCAGTGACGTTCGCGAGAACCGCCACAGTCTCACACCCCGTGATGCCCGTGGTCGACTTTCCCTCGGTCCTTCGTCCCTAGTGCGATTTCGTTTATCCTTAGCCACAGCGCACCGGTAAACAATGTGATCTTCACGATCACCACACACACACCACCAGGATCTACCCAGCGAAATCCTCTCCCTGGTTTCTCACCATGGAGAGAAAATTTCAATCTCCACTACGAAACTCACCCCAGGTCTTGAGTCGGCTCTGTACGTGCCAAGGGTTGAAAAGCGGTCGAGCAAAAATACCGGAGAGTCGAGTTTCGCCATCCGAGGGAATCGGGCGTTCTGGGGCTTAATACAAAAGAGTGGCGACTGTCGGTTTCGTTCTGGTAGAAGCATGTGGTAAGGCTGCTTTGAGTGAGAGAAGTTGATGTGAGTGGTTTCAAAAGTTAAAAAACGGTGAATTTGACGTGGAAGACAACGAACGAAGTGGAAGGCTGAAAGTGTACGAAGACAAGGAAATGGAACCAATATTGGAGGAAGATCCATCCGAAACGCAAAAGAACTTGCACGTACATTAGATGTAACTCAACAATTTCACATCGTTTAAAATCGTTAGTATTGATTCAAAAACAAGGAAATTGGGTCCCATACGAACTGAAGCCGAGAGACGTTGAACGCCGATTTTGCATAAGTGAAATGCTGCTGGTCGGACAAAAAAAAAGAGTTTCTTACTTCGTATATGGATGAAAAATGTATCCACTACGATAACCCAAAGAAGAGCAAATCGTGAGGACCACCTGGTCATGCTTCAACATCGACAGCAAAACCGAATATTTATGGGAGAAAACCCATGTGTGTATTTGGTGGGATCAGATTGGTGTTGTGTATTATGAATTCCTGAAACTGAGTGAAACCATCACTGGAGTCCACTACCGAACATAATTAATGAGATTGAGCCGAGCACTCAAGGAAAAAACGCGCCCATTAGTACTCCAGACATGACAAAATTATTCTTCTCCATGACAATGCTCGTCCGCATGTTGTGGTGCTGGTAAAAAACTATTGGGAAACACTTCATGGGGAAGTCCTACCCCACCCGCCGTATTCACCAGACCTGGTCCCTTCTGATTCTCACTTATTTCGATGCATGGGACATGGTGGTCTGTCCGAGCAGCACTTTACAACATATGAAGGCACCCAAATATGGGTCGATTCGTGGATATCCTTAAAAGATGAAGAGTTCTTCCGACATGGTATCCGGATGCAGCCAGAAAGATGGGAAAAAGTAGTGTCTAGTAATGGACAATACTTTGAATAAAACGTAATGTACCGTTCTTTTACAATAAATTCCTATTTTTTATGGCAAACGGCGGAAACTTATTTGTATACCTAATAGAATACGTATTCAGTTTTTAGATCAAAGTGTAATAAGGTAATAAAGAACCCTATTCCAAAAACAATCCCAGCCTTTCATAATTGGTCCGAGTGGATTGCCGGCTCCCTTACGGAGACGGAAAACTCAGCAACGGCCATCACTCTTCCCTCTATCCAGAGGAAGACTGATGCCTGGCCACGACGAGCGAACCTGGAATGTATCTACAAAGAGACCTTGTTCTTTTAAAACCAAGGAGATATCTTCCCAAAAATCGTTACATGGAGATGGTAATTTTCAAACGACACAGGTGAATCGAGTCCACTTGCATGACCGGTTCACCCACTTCAGTAGACCGGCGGTGTCTATGGACTAAACTCACCTATACTTTGCAACACATTCCGGTTTGTTTCCATAAGTGCCGTCTCTCGCCACGTCTCTAAAGCTGTTGCAGTTCTTGTAGTCACCAGAGTTTCTGCACAATCCTGTCGCATCAACTGATGGGTTCCTATCCGTTTCTTGAGCCTACCAGTAGCACCTTTTCACAGGTTACGTTTATTGTACCGCTGATTTGCTCAGTAGGCTTACCGCTCTTTCTACACATCCCTTGCAGGACGGGCATGGCGCGTCCTACCTGTTCTTGAATCTATGCATGTATTGTCTGTAGCAGCCATGTCGAGACACTGGGACATGTGATAGCCTACCGTACAATATGTTCTATTAGACCACTCTTTGATGTTTAATCTCATTTCTTGTGTCTATCTTCCTGTGACAGCAGTGTCCCGTTTCTGCTACCATTAAACAAGGCTTCGTCCTCCGATAGTCGTCAGTTCGGCTTTGTATGCCCTTAAGCCTATGGCGTTCAGTTGGCACAGCTTGTGCATCCCTTCCATTGATCTCACTTTCTTGATGGCACCTTCAGCCTGTATGCCATGCAGATTTTCAGGTTTCCTCTTTATTTGGCGTATAGGCTTGGTATATTGGGAGCTGCGTGTAGGCGGATTGATCTGCTCACAGAACCTAGCAGCGGTCTGCCCGATCATCTTGGCCCGAGCACATTTGGCACCAGTCCCTCCAGTGCTGTACGCGTTGTAGCTGCCTTCTTAGGCGTATAGCGCCTGTGGTGCTTGAAATTCATCCGATGATCCAGTCTAACATCTAAATATTTTACAGTGAGTCGGGATTCGATTATGTGTCCGGCGATAGGTACAATACTGAAGGAGCAACGAAAGCATATCCGTCAGAGGCGTATACCTGGAAATAAATGTGAAAATTCCAGAATAGCTGAGTGTACTTGATTCGATTTTGTACACATGGCAGTGGTCAGATGTGTTGAGGCTATAGTACTATCTTTTAGAGTTTCTAACTATCTTAGCGTCAATTTAAATCGCTTTCTTTTCAATATCTTCGTAAATGCTACAACCCCGTCATACATCATGTTCCATAGTAGGACTGAGCCCTGTGGTACTCTTTTCTTTACGTGGTGTTTTCTTGGGTCACATTCTGTGTCATATATTAGTACCCTAAGTGTGAAATATGATATTGCAGTCTTCAGCAGTTAGTTTGGTATTCCCGGTTGATGCAGCGCATTCATTATATGTTTCCAACCGGCTAAATGCATTCTTGACGCCCACCGTATCTCGTCATCGCTCCATCGGCGATTTTGCACAACTGGGCGATTGCATCCACAATATTCCTTTTCCTCCTTAAGCCGTACTGCATGTGTAAGAGTCCTCCTCTTCGGTCGGTATACTACGCCGGCCTAGAAAGGATAATTGTCTTATAGCGTTTTGCGACGATAGTGAAGAGTGTGTGATTCGAACCGACGCTATGACGGTTAGAATCACTAAAAATGAAACCAATGCTAAATCCACCAGGCCACTGCCGCGTGTACGAATTCGATTTCTAAACTCAAGTATACTTAACTGATGTGGAATTGCTATATTATTGCTTGGTATACGGCTGATGCATTTTCTTATTCGATTTTCATTCGGTGTTCTTCACCGCATGTTTGCATATTGTGTGTGTATATGTTAGAAACGACACAGTCTCCAATACTTTCCCAATTGTGGTATGGTGGTGGTTTTTGGAACATGACCCTTTTCAGTACCCCGTTTGGGACTCTGTGTTAATTTTTTTTATTTTTGGTTCTACACTCTGAGATCAATTCAAGCACGAAACCGGGTCATGTGGTCACCCTTCTGGGATCGGTTTTCGTTGCAAGTGAAACCAAACCAACCCCTAAGTCGCCATACTCTCCCTTGCAATTTTCCCATCACCTTGGCTTCGTTGACTGTTGAGTAAATTCGCAAGAGTTTATTCACCTTAATGGGAGGGGAAATGGGAAGATAAGGATGCGTGTGCGATCGAAAATGGGCGATAATAGAGATAGTACCTGTTGATTGGATAGGAGTGGGTCAATAGTGAGGAGTCTGGAGTCTAAGTGAGAACTTTGTCGACGTCGGGTGTGTACTTGTTACCGCGAACCGTGTGTAAATATTAAATTTGTTGATATTATAGTATGTGAGCGTTTGGCGTCCTTTTTGTTGGAAAACTGTACGGCACACTGACGCAAATTCCATGGTCATATAATCAAAATCAACCAACACCCTTTAACCGTACTGATCATAAAATGACAAACCGACGGCGACGGAGAATAGGAACCAAGCTCTCAACTGGACCTGTGGGTATTTCACTGGTATTATGCCGGCCTTGGCAAGGTTCACCAAGATTTCCTCACGATAGTTCCGCCGAACACTGTCCTCCAAGGAAACAAAACTCCGCGACGGACCGTCCACAAGAAGTAAAACACACAAGCTCTCTGAGATTAACTTTATTACCGGTACTTAATTTGTTTTATGTAAATTAGGAACTGCACTATTACAGAAAATAAATTGTTTCGATCATGTACACAGTTGTAGACTTTCTTATCACTAATGAAATATAATTTTGGAGTTAGGAGACTTGTGCAAAGAATGCCGCAGCCTAGTTTGTTGTTCACGGTAATAATGGACTCCAGGAGACTCGACTCCTTTGCAACACTTTCATCGACTCAACTACTCTTGTGCGCGGATCACCTTGTTGGCTCGTGACGCGAGCTCATGGGTGGTCGAACCGTGGGAATGAAAATTCCTGAAAAAGCATCTTCGGGATAAATATTTGCAGTTGTCCAAATACTACGTTAGGGATTAGGATACATTTGGGATAATTACACAATGATGGTTGTGTTTACAACCATGTTAATTGTGTATTGCAATCCTAGGGAGTCATGGGTCGAATTCCAGTGTGAGTATTTACACTGGCATTGAATTCGGCTCTTGGCAGCTAGGCGCGAATTGCGCCGGTGCTTTGAAGATTGCATAAAAGCCGCCGTGAGTACTGGTGCAACATAAAAATCTGTTGCGCACGTGTGGGACAGTAAATGCAGGCAGACAGGGGTTCTGCTGATTGTTTTTATAATCCACTTCGGTTATCTAGTATGGCAACCGAAATGTTTTCCTTTTAGGGAAATTTATATAACGCGTTAATTGCGTGAATGTCCTTGATGGGCGGATGCTTGATGTTGGATGCTTGATGGATGCGATTTGCATAATCGAAAGGTAATGCAATCGGTAGGAGAATGCTTGGGGAAGTTATTGCGCTTGCATGGTAAAATTATGAAATTAATGGAGCTTTAGGAGGGAAGATTTTGAGGTAGATTGAAAAGGTAGCAGTGGCGTTGGTAGATACGCCACAGTACTCCCCCCCCAGTGACATAGTCACGATATTGTTGGTAGGGCGAAGTAGTACTTAGAAGGCTGTAGTTAAGTGAGGTTGGCCGTACATGCGCCTTGTGGTGGCGCTCGGGTGCGGCTTCGCGTGAGGGGACCGCTATTGCCGTTTGGTATTCCTGCCGTAGAAGTTGAGGGTAGCTCCTCTGTAGCATCGGGGTTTGTGGTGGCCTTTGGGAGGTTGGCCTCCGAGAAACACGGTTTCAATCTTTCTACGCTGACTGTGGTTGATCTGCCTTGGATCTCCACTTCGTACACTCGATCGCTGATTCGTTTTAGAATCTTATATGGCCCTTCGTAGGGGGGATCGAGTGGTTTCTTAACTTTGTCCACCCTGACGAAGACGTGCGTGCAGCTATGCAACTCAGGGTGGATAAACACTCTTTTGGTGCCATGTCGGGCTACGGGTTTTGCCCTGATCTTCCGCATCAGGTCGCGGAGGTAGCCTACGCTTTGTAGTTGGTCGTGTGGAGCTTCATTGTCCACAAATAGTTCGCCTGGCAACACTAGGTTGGTGCCGTAGGTCAGTTCTGCAGCGGATGCGCCCAGATCCTCCTTGATACTTGTCCTCAATCCTAGAAGGACAGTGGGGAGGGCGTCGAACCATTGCGTGTCGTTATGACACATTAGGGAGGCTTTTAGCGACCTGTGCCAACGCTCTATCATCCCGTTGGATGAAGGGTGGTATGCGGTCGTACGACTTCTTTGACAGCCCAATAAGTCAGTAAGCTGCTTGAAGATCGTGGCCTCGAACTGTGGACCTCGGTCTGATGTTAACGTTGCTGGTACGCCAAAACGTGTAACCCAAGTCGAGTAAAACGCTCTGGCGACACTCTCGGCGGTGACTACCCGTAGTGGCGTTGCTTCTGGCCACCGAGTAAAACGGTCAATCATGGTGAGGATGTAGGAGAATCCTCTCGAGGGTATTAAGGGGCCCACAATATCTATGTGGACGTGTGTAAATCGAGCCTCGGGGAGTTTGAATTGCGCTGGCTCCAACACGTTGTGTCGGCTAATTTTGCAGCGCTGGCATTTAAGGCAGGCACGAGCCCAACTCGTGAGGTCTTTATTCATACGAGGCCATACGAACTTACGTCGAATGGCTGCAGCGGTTGCACGTCCGCTGGGGTGAGCAGGACCGTGAAAGGTCTCGAATACGCTCCTTCGCAGCTCTCCGGGAATATAGGGCCTGACTGTTCCCGTGGAGATATCACACCATATCTCGTCTGCGGATTGCTCGAGTGGGAACTTGCGCAGCTGAAGTGCTGTCTCTGCTTTGAGAAGAGACTCGAGCTGGTTGTCATTCTGCTGTGCTTGAGCTAGGTCGGCGTCGGCGATGGCGGCGCGTAGCTGAATGGTATCGATGCGGGATAAGGCGTCCGCGATAACATTCTGTTCCCCTGAGATGTGTTTGATCTCAGTGGTGTATTGACCTATCAGGTCGAGCTGCCGTTCCTGGCGTGGGGATGCATTCCCGGACCTCTTCCGGAATGCGTAGATCAGTGGCTTGTGATCCGTTCTGATTACTAGGGGGCGACCTTCTACCATGTGTCGGAAATACTTTACGGCGCTGTACATAGCGAGTAACTCCCGGTCGTACGTGCTATATTTCCGCTCGGCCGTATTAAGTTTCCTTGAGAAGAAACCGAGCGGTTCCCAGTTTCCGTTGCATTCTTGCTCCAATACTGCTCCCATGGCCGTGTCTGACGCGTCGCATTGGATGGCCAATGGTGCGCCCTCTGCGGGGTAACGGAGTAGGGTAGCATTTGCCAGCTGTGCCTTGGATTGACGGAATGCGTTGTCTGCAGCTTCCGTCCAGGCGATTGGGCGCTTGTCGTTCTTCTTTGCCCCCTTTAAGTACTCATTTAAAGGGGCCTGAATGTGCGCGGCGTTTCGTAGTGTGGGTCGGTAAAAATTTAGCATACCCAGGAAACGGCGCAGCTCGCGAACGTTGGAGGGACGGGGAAATTGGGTTAGTGCTTCCACTCTGTCTGGAAGCGGGCGGATACCTTGGCTGTTGATATGGTAACCCAGGTAGGTAACTTGCTCTTTGGCGAATTGGCATTTTTCTGGGTTTATTACGAGGCCAAATTGTCTGAGGCGTTCAAGGACCTGTCTGAGGTGTTGGTGATGCTCCGCAAGGTTCCGAGATGCTATTAGTATATCGTCAATATACGCGTAACAGCAATCCAGGCCGCGTAGTGCCGAATCGATATACCTCTGGAATGTCTGAGCTGCATTCCTAAGGCCAAACGTCATCACCTTGAATTCGAAGAGGCCGAAGGGGGTAATAACGGCGGTTTTGGGTACGTCTTCAGGTGCCACCGGAATCTGGTGGTATGCCCTGGTGAGGTCAAGAGTTGAGAAAACTGTACAACCGCGCAACTTGTACGAATAGTCGTAAAGATGGGCTATTGGGTACCTGTCGGGAACTGTTACTGCGTTCAGCTGTCTATAATCACCGCATGGTCGCCATTCACCGTTGCGTTTTTTGACGAGGTGAAGTGGACTTGCCCATGGGCTGACCGAGGGTTGACAGATGCCTCGCTCGAGCATATATTCGAATTCGGCGCGGGCTGCTCGTAATTTTTCGGGGGCCAGGCGACGTGGGCGCTGGCTCACCGGTGGGCCGCGTGTTTCTATGTGGTGAAACACGCCGGATCTGTGTTGTTGCTGGTTGGAGAGGGGAATTGTTGAATTGCGAAATTCTTCCAACAGCGCGGGGATTGGGTCTGTAGAATCATCGGGTGGGTCGTTCGCCCCTATAGCTGCTTGCGGGGGGAGACGGGTTGAGACGTTGTGACTAACTAATCTCTTGTTGGCAGTGTCTACCAACAGGTTGTGTTTTCCTAATAGGTCAGATCCTATTAGGGGCTCGCTGACATCGGCTATCACGAAGTGCCAGGAGATAGGGCGTGGGAGACCCAGATCGAGTTTAAAATTTTTCCGCCCGTAAGTGGCTATGGGGGAGTTGTTCGCAGCGAACAACTGTAGGTGGCCCGGCACTCGGTTGCGCGGGGCGAAAGATCTAGGGATGACGGAAATGTCGGCGCCAGTGTCGACGGTGAAATTAATATTCGATCTAGAGTCCCTGATTGTTAAGCGACTTATAATAGGGGTGCCGGCCGTTCGCACTCGAACGAGGTTCTGCGCGGGGGCTGGCCGCGTCCAGCTGCAAGGTTGCCTACAATTTCTGGCGTTTGCACCGAAACGTCTGTGGTATATGCACCGGGCCTGTGTCAGAGCGCCACTAGGTGTATTTTGCCTGTTGTCTGGTGCGTTTTCGTTTGTGATTGGTGCTCCTCTGGGCGTGTTAAACTGCCATTGGGGGTTCCTCGTTTGTGGCCGTTGGTTATTAGAACGGTTTTGGATTGCGCGCTCGACATTTCGCATTTGGGCCCGCAGTTGGTTCAGGTCTCGCTCGAATCTCGAGAGCCTTGTTTGCTGGGTGCGCGGCTGAAATTCCTCACGGGAGGAAATCGTAGCTTGTGTTACCTCTCTTGGTGCGGCTTGTGTAAAAGGCGTTACTAGAGAAGTCCGGGGTGCTGTTAGTGATAAGGATTGATGCCGTGTAGGTGAAACGGCGTGTCGGTTAATCGCCGTGACCTGGTATGCTGGGGGTTCAGACGGTGGGTCTGAGCTTTCCATAATTGTGTCGGCTAGTTTCGCCAAATGACCCAAACTCTGGTTGGGTTGTACTATTAATGCCGCGCGAGCATATTGCGGGAGGCACCTCAGGAAATGAGGCCTAATTATGTCGTCCGAAATCTTGGTTCCAGCTATTGAGCGTAAATGTGTCAGAAAATTGGACGGTCTCATTCCAGTAACATTTGTTTCGCTCGCCAAACGCTGCTGTCTGCTGCTCCTGGGCTCGTCCAGGGCATTTATGAGCGTCTCTTGCATGTTGCTGTAGGGATTTGGTTCTGTTGACCCAATTATGTGAGCAACATGCGTCCGTTGCGTGTGGTTTAGCACTCGCAACAATTCTACTGCGCGGACTTCCTCATCGTGCATGTCGGCAACCCTGAAGAAGCGTTCGGCTACGGCGAACCATAGCTCTGGGTCCTTCTCGTCGAAAGGAGGCAAGTGTATGCTATGGGAATGCGAGGTGTGCTCGATGCTGGAAGCGTCTACGAACGCTTGATCATCCGAGCACGGCTGGGTCTGCTCTTGCTGAGCTGCCTTAGACCTAGTAGAGTGGGCCATTTTTTCTATTTGGAAAGAGTGGGTGTTTAGCAACGGAATAAGAGGAAGAGAAGCGAAGGAATTTAATTGCTTGGTGGGGAGCGGCAGAGTAAATCGTCGTAGACAACAACGTCAGGAAACTGAAGGTAGGGTGCGCGTGCGTGAACAATGATGTCACGGGAGTCGATGGAGTTGGGTAAGTAAAGGATTTACTACCTTGCCTAAACTGAAACAAAGGCTGTGACACTAGGAACAATTTAGACTAACGTCCGGGGTGGTGCAGTAAGGTTTTCGGGGCCAATTGGAAGCTAAACTGGGACGGCGGAGTATTCGCGCTAGTCCAATCCGGCCTGACTGAAAAGAAACCACGAAGTGAAGTGGTCCGGACGGCTGAATGGAGTCGAGCTTGAAAGAGTTGGTGGAGTCGGTTGCAGTCGAGTGGTGTTGAAGCTAAAAATAAGTCGAAGGGGTTGAAAAGTGTCGAAAAGAAGTTGCGAGAAGTTGAGCTGAGTCGTGTGCGTGCCGAGAAAGGTTGTGCGCTACTTAATACCCTGAAGGGGCTTACAAAATTTATTTTATTTTGCCTTTATCTCGTGCTGTTTAAGGATACAAATATATTTCTTCTTTTCTAATTGGTAACACAGGCTTTTATTTAAACAAATTTAATTTTGTTGTCAATATCATGTGAAGAAATTAGATACATATACTTGTTTGCAAAAAATTTTAAGGATACAATAAAATGATGACAAAAAAATTATGTTTAAAATATAAAGTTATAACAAAAAACAAAAACTGACATGGAATTTTATTAAATGCTTCTAAGTAATGCTAATGGAGTCAAAGTAGGCAGTTGCGTTCAAGTAAAAATAATCATAATAAGGCGATCAAATGGAAGAATGATTTTTATGAATTGTTCTCAATTAGCAACTGGTCGAAAAAAGGAAAATATTAAATCGGAAGTACAATTAATGAAGATGTTGGTAAATAATTTCGTGTTTACTTTGTTGTTTTGTTTTTCACTTAGCATTTATTTCAGATACTCTATTATTTCGTTTTGAGTTATTTTATTCGTGTTGTTAATAATAAAAAAGGCACAAATTGTCTTAATTTTATTTGTATAGGCTGATGTTTTGTTGCTTATTTATTTAAATAACTGCAGACAACATTTCGTCAACTCCAGGCTAATAATACATTTTCCTACCCAAGATATCTGTATTAAAATTTGAAATCCTTGCCAGGCATCGTTTAATCTAATTACACATATAAGTATCTTTGCCAATCAGCCACGAAAGTAAAAAGGAAACAAACGTTTTACAGCTACAATGTTATTGATTTTTTTCTTCTTTTTTTGTCTCACTTAATTTAGAATTATTATAAACTTTATTTAATATTTCCAAAACAATCAGTTAAACACATAATAAAACTTTGACAAAAAGGAAATGTACGTTAAAATACTGTTGTTTTACCAAGGGAATAATTTAAAAAAAGAAAGAAAGGATACCTGCTTAAATCCCTGGTGTTATTGATCGGATGCTCCTGGTGCTGGTGTAGTGTTGGGTAGTTGCTCCTGTTGTTCCTGTTTCCGGTGAATGTTATATTGATCTTCGGCAATTGCCGCCACAATTGCTTACTGCCACTGCGTTTCCGGAAGCACTCGGTTCGGGAAGATTGTCACTGTCACAGTCGCGGCACCGAATAGTCACTGTTCCTTTAAAATTTTTTAGGACACGGTTTTGATCTGACTCCGAATCAGAAAATTGTGTTTACTCGCGTCGAATGGTCACCAATTGTGGGTATTTCACTGGTATTATGCCGGCCTTGGCAAGGTTCACCAAGATTTCCTCACGATAGTTCCGCCGAACACTGTCCTCCAAGGAAACAAAACTCCGCGACGGACCGTCCACAAGAAGTAAAACACACAAGCTCTCTGAGATTAACTTTATTACCGGTACTTAATTTGTTTTATGTAAATTAGGAACTGCACTATTACAGAAAATAAATTGTTTCGATCATGTACACAGTTGTAGACTTTCTTATCACTAATGAAATATAATTTTGGAGTTAGGAGACTTGTGCAAAGAATGCCGCAGCCTAGTTTGTTGTTCACGGTAATAATGGACTCCAGGAGACTCGACTCCTTTGCAACACTTTCATCGACTCAACTACTCTTGTGCGCGGATCACCTTGTTGGCTCGTGACGCGAGCTCATGGGTGGTCGAACCGTGGGAATGAAAATTCCTGAAAAAGCATCTTCGGGATAAATATTTGCAGTTGTCCAAATACTACGTTAGGGATTAGGATACATTTGGGATAATTACACAATGATGGTTGTGTTTACAACCATGTTAATTGTGTATTGCAATCCTAGGGAGTCATGGGTCGAATTCCAGTGTGAGTATTTACACTGGCATTGAATTCGGCTCTTGGCAGCTAGGCGCGAATTGCGCCGGTGCTTTGAAGATTGCATAAAAGCCGCCGTGAGTACTGGTGCAACATAAAAATCTGTTGCGCACGTGTGGGACAGTAAATGCAGGCAGACAGGGGTTCTGCTGATTGTTTTTATAATCCACTTCGGTTATCTAGTATGGCAACCGAAATGTTTTCCTTTTAGGGAAATTTATATAACGCGTTAATTGCGTGAATGTCCTTGATGGGCGGATGCTTGATGTTGGATGCTTGATGGATGCGATTTGCATAATCGAAAGGTAATGCAATCGGTAGGAGAATGCTTGGGGAAGTTATTGCGCTTGCATGGTAAAATTATGAAATTAATGGAGCTTTAGGAGGGAAGATTTTGAGGTAGATTGAAAAGGTAGCAGTGGCGTTGGTAGATACGCCACAGACCCACACTCAGAACAACACGAGGTACTTCAACAGAGAAGAGTTGGAGCAGATGAGTTCCCATCAGCTACAGTAATTATCAACATTACACCATCATCGAGTTTATTCAGTTATGGATTTCTGTACTGTATTTCCCAATGCACATATTGACGGCATTATCTCTAAGGCCAACGCCGCCCTTGGCTTTATGAAACGCTGGCCCAAAGAACTCTTCCTACGTCACACACTCTCTCTACAAAACCTCCGTCCTCTGCTCGAATATGATAGTCAGGTTTGTCTCACATTCGCAGGGCTGAGAGTGTGCAACGTCATTTCCTGAGCTTTGCCCACCGAGGACTAAATTGGAAAAATCCTCTGACTCTACCGCCATACACTAGCCGGCTCTTTTTAATCAATCTTAACGCCCTTGGAGAGCGTAGAATCCATACCGATATTATCTTCGTTTACCATCTTCTGTCAGACTGAATCAATTGGCCAAGCTTTCTGTCCTCCACAGAATTTCACACAAACCTCCTTAATTTACGTAACCCTCGGCTCTTCTACTTGCCCGCCCATCACACTTCTTATGGCTCTAACGAACCCAACTCGGGTATGATACGAAGGGCCAACTGTTTCCCTAACCCCTTTGATTCCAACCTCTCCACTCCCGCTCTCAAACGTCGTCTCCTACCATACCCCCTCGCTCCTTCCAACATCCCCCCTACGCATCAGTTCTAGCCCTCCTCTGCCGCTCTCAAACTATTCCCCCCCACGTCTACGGCTCACCGCCCACCTACACTTTTTTTAGTCTTTTCCCCAACTTCAACCTCAGCCCCCGCTCTCTAACCCCGCCCCCTACCCGCCCACACATATTCCGTTCACTGGCACTGTCTCACAAATGCCACATATACCACACCTACATACACTCGCCCTCCACTAGCCTTATACATCCCCACTCCTCCAATCTTCTTTGCCTTTCTTTGTTTTTTTCTCCTTTTTTTATTTTTTTATTTTTATTTTTTTTTTGTTTTACTGTAGCTATTAAGTTGGTCTAACTAAGTCCAAGTAAGATCATACATCATATTTTATATTTAATGCTTGTATTAAACCAAATAAATGAGGGTTCTGCCCTCACTAAACACAATTCTTAATTCTAGTACTTAGTACCTTCACAGATTTACCAATAAATAATTTTCTGTGTTAATCAATCGAAATATAACCAACACATTAATTCATGTTAAGTGAATACAATCATTGATAGTGACGACCCTGAGGGATAAGTATTTGAAAGATCCCATTTTTACGTGCAACAATGCCTCAAGAGAACAATACCAGCTCAAAGTAGCCCGTATGTTACAGTTAACAACAGATGACCGTTATGTCTCTATAGTATTTGTCCAAAGAAGGCGTTATGCCCCTAAACTAAATACTACTTGGATTGACAAGTTCCGGGAATTCTCAATAGATGGCGCTACTAGAAAATGGACATAACTCGTGTCGGGAGGATCATCTGTCACCAGCTTATGTATGAGATTTCGTGACATATCGTCCATTCGTTTACAAGCTACAAGCGTCTGAGTGACGCTACTTTCGCCTTCGTAAAAAAATAGAAAAACCGGAATATCGCATTTTGATAGGAAAATCTTCTGAACAATCATTGCAATGGTTGTAGAAATGTTATCCTGCATCTGCTCCTTCGAGAACAACAGTTTATCGGAGGTTTAGTAAATTTTAAAATAGGTCGTACAACCATCGGAGACGCACCTCGCTCTGGAAGGCAAAAAGAGGCTACGAATGCAGAAATCGTAAAGCGAATACATCGAATCGGTTTGAGTGATCGTAAAGAGAAGTTGCACGAATTAGTTGAGGCCATGGCCATATCAAAAGAATGGGCGGGATTGATTTTGCTCGATCTTCTGAAGACGAAGAAGCTATCGGGGCGATGGGTGTCGCGTTTGCTGATGGTCTACCAATTAACACAGCAGATGATTCAACGGTGGGTTTGGCGTAGTCGCGGCCTAATCGAGCAGATTTTTTCGATGGTTTCGGACGATCGATGAAACGTGGATCCATTACCATACACTTGAGTCCAATAGGCCGTCTGCAGAGAGGCTGGAAAGTCACGAAAGCTGACCAATACGGCCAAAACAACGACGCCCGGCCGGGAAGGTTATGGACTCGGAAATGTCACGAAACTTCAAATACAAACTAGTGACTGGTGAGCCTTTCGAAATGGGTCATGTTCATTTTCTAGTGGAAAACCCCGGGCACCCATTGAAAAACCGCGGGACTTTTCAATCCATGTACGTGTTGCGTACGGCTTCCGACACCCCAGTTAATTGTTTTTAATATAATTTGTTTTAATGCAATTTGATGGTAAGGTGGTGGAAGAGTTGCATGATCCACATGTGAGTGTTCGAACACGCCCAGATTCGAGTGTGGATCGTGGGCGAGTTCGAATTCGGGCTTCTGAGTGGATGTCGATGGAGAGAGAGAGAGAGAGAGAGAGAGAGAAGCACCAGGAGGAATTTTCGATTCCGTTTGTTTTTGCTTTTGTTTTTGTGGAATGCGTTTTTGAATTCCGTTGTCGACGGTGTTTTTGTGATGCAGTGTTTTGGGTCGGGTGATAACGGTCGAGAAGGGAAAAAGAGCAGAAAAAAACGAAGAGTTGTCCCGCATTGTAAAAAGTAAAGATTGTTAAAGTAACTAATTAATTTAAAATGGAAAAAAAGATAGAATTGTTAAATGAATTAAATTGTAACCAATAAACGCGAAAACAACAAAAAAAAACTGGAGTTTTCATTGCGATCGCATTGAACCACAGCAAACTGGGCGTCATCGTGTGAGCTGCAGGACACATGTGAATTCGGTTTTTGAACGCATATTGCAGTCCATGCTGAGGAGAGATCGGGACTTTGAGGATTGACCGAACGGATTAAGAAAAGGTAACCCCATTAGAATTAAAATCAAAATGTTTGTGGCTTTTTACACCACATACGAGCCTCATCCGCAACGTGTCAAGCATGTCATCTTTCTTCATGACAACGCCAGGCCTCACGCCAGGTCTTTGACAAGGGATATATTAGAAAAAGGCTGGGAAAAGCTCGAACAATCTCGTTATAGCTCAAACTTGTCTCCCTGTGACTCTTTTTTGTTCGCATCCTTGAAAGAATTGTGGGGGTAAAAGTATGTTAGTGAACTCGGATTCACTTTGTCCCCCGACGATGTTATTCCGCCGAATATTGTTCACCAGAAGGACTAGAAAATACTGTTTTTATTTTGTTACTTTATTTGTTCTTTGAATTTTTAGGCGTAGATACAAGTCTACTTTTTTGGTTACAAGAAACTTATTTTTATAATGCACAATTGGAATAAATAACTTTAATACAAGATTTAACACTTTCTTTTTCCACACTGCGATCGCGGTAATTAAAAACTGGGGTTTAATTGCGACTTATCTTGCGGCAGTGTGACCAACCGCGGTAAAGTATGACTAGCGACTTCTTGAATTAGATGTACCCGACGCGGGATAATTTTGACACGATGTGGCGTGACCGTCACCGATGGCGGATGTGTAACGACTGTTTTGAACTGGTTACGTAGCGTGTATACGCTGCTGTGGTTGGATAGTGACTGATCCCAATTAGGGATGAAAATTTGAATTTTCGATTTTGCACATTGGCCAGCCCCATGGCAATTGCGCTCTCTTGTGCATTCTTCAAGCCCCCGCGCTCATCGAGGTGGATAAGTACTTGTGTATTTATTCCACGTTGATGGGCTAGAAAGGATGAAGAAATCAAAACGGAAAGCACAATAACACAGGGTTGATCTGGCTTAGTGTGCGTGTATTAATGCAGTCTCCGAGGTGTTCCACTGACCTAGTACGATCTCTCTGGTGATCTCAGAGTGCATTGAACTGTAGGGAGACAGAATTGTGGAGGAGAGGAAAATTTAGCTGGTGCTATTCTCCTGTGAAAAGAGATCATTGATCCCCAGCGAATGTAGTCTCTGGGGAAAGTGAGTAGCACCCCGACTTGGCTAGGGAAATCTGATCATGGGAACTAAATTAAATACTTTAATAATGACCCCAGCGATTGCATGATTATGCAACCGTGTCGTTTGATCAGACTATGACGTTGCTAACCGACATGATGCGATTTCTGTTGGAAATCTCATGGGTTAGGGAAATGAGATTGCCGTATGGCGAAAAGATAGCTAAACTCAATTATGCATCATCTGCATAGGATAATGAGTTCAGCTATGCGTCCGTTTAACATGATTTACAGGTGGGATAGCTTATAGGGGGAATACGGGTTGAAATGACGCGCTGAAAGCGGTCGAAATACAGTATGAAATTGTGGGTTGGTTCTCTATGTGGTATAGAGAACACCCACAGAATCACTTGGAGGAAAAAAATTCGAGAGTGTAAATGAAGTCGAGCGGCACGTGGCCAATTAGCTATCAAATTGTCTTTCTACGAACAAGGGATATTAAAGTTTCCAAATCGGTGGCGAAAATGTGTTGATCATGCAGGAGACTATATTGAAAAATGTTGATAGTATAGTTAGTATGTAACATTATTCAATAAATGTATCAAAAGAAATTACCGTTTATATTTGATTCACCCTCGTAGTATTCCATGCCATTCCTACGTACTGGTGACGCAACAATTAAATAAAAAATAAATAGTAATGTTGACTGTTCTGTTCTACTTATATCAACCTCGCTTAATCCTAAACCTCGGACCTCCAAAAGAATGCCCTTGTTCCACTAGACTCGTCTGAATGTATCATTCTCTCAATTCCATGACTTGCTTGTCTCAACAAACTTATTAAAATCCGTCGGTTAAGATATAATACTGCTATAAGATTATTGTAATATGTTTGATAATAAATATTAAACGTAGGAAATAAATAACACAACGCACATATTCGTCCTGCCGGCTAACATCCTCGATTAGTCCATCCACTATGTGAACCTTAATTGAAACATTAAACCATATCTTATGCATGTTCAAGTTTTTTATTTTCCTTGGATATGTTGCGGCTTGTGGCGAGATTGAATTCCTCTCATGCACAATATTCGATGCAAGGAGAGGATGACACGAGAAACAGAATGGTGAAAACTATTTGGAATACTTCCATTGAAATACAAAATATTTGCATGCTAAAAGGATTCGAAGTACTTTTCCATTTATTATTTTTATGATTTATATTTTTTTACGGCATACGCCACTCTGTGTGTTCTCCCGTATTCTAAGCGTTTCGTGACTTTATTTTTGCCATACTCAATTTGTTTTTTTATTTTTCATTCCAGATCCCCCGGATATACAAGTGGAAAAATCATGGATACATTCCGGTGAAGGATATGAAGCAAAACTCGTATGCATTGTATTTGCGGATCCAGTTGCAACGGTTTGTTGATCTCTACTTCCCATATTTGAATTAAAAATCAACTATTTTCACGTTACAGGGGGCTGTTAATTTTACATTGTTTTACTCGTTTTCTGGGTTAATAAAATACGTTTCTTTGTTTTCCTTTTATCTCAGTCTATGGCGGTTCACGCCAGGGAACTTGACCTAAATGTTTTACTCGGTTTGTAGGTACAGGTTGTTACTTATGGTATATATGCTCACAACAAGGGCATTCTTGTATCTGTTCGTCCGAGGATACTGGTGCTGCCATTCTGCAAGGTCTATTAAAAGAAACAAGAACGGAAACAAATTTAATTGAGAGAGCAACCGAACTGGAGTCTTGTTTACGTAATGAAGATTAGAGATCAAACTTGTGCTTTATTTTTACTTCAAACTGGGAAACCAGGTTAAATAAATACACGTACATTATGACAGTGGTCTATCTACCGTCGACCTCATGGGACGGACAATTTTGTGGCGTTATTAAGTTAATAGTGTCATTTCCCTCCCATTTATCGCTTATTAATATGTACTATTTCCTCACAAGAGCTGTTTATATTTTTGTTCAATTATAGCCGATGGAAGCTTTTCTAACACCACCGTGAAATATAAAAACACACATTAGACTTACTGATCCACAATATAATTCTCTAACTGACTCGTCTCAAACAACCGACCAACATATCCAGCCCCGCCAACTATTGAAATCCAAACCTGTGGAGGTTCTCTATACTACATGAAGAACCAACCACTGTTTCCGCCTTATTTCGACAGCTAACGGCGTGACATATCATTCCCCAATTTATCCTACCAACACAATTCACCTGTAAATCATGTTTCAAAAACGGACGCATAGCTGAATTCATTATCCTATGCAGGTAATGCATAATTGAATTCAGCTACCTTTTTGCAATACGGCAACTCCAGTCCTCTAACCATGAGATTTCCACCGGAAACTCCAATTCATGTGGTTAGCAACAACAAGTCGAATCAAATGACGCTGTTGCATAATCATGCAATCGCTGAGGAAATTATCAAAATATTTAATTAGTTCCCACGATAATATTACTCTAGCCAAAGTAGCGTCACTTCAAATTTCCCCAGACGCTCCATCGGCTGGCATTCAATGATCTATTCTTACAGGTGAATAGCTACAGAACATTTTCCTCTCCTTCTCAATTTTACCTTCCCACAGTTCAATGCACTCTGAGGTCACCACATTCACCGAATTAGGTCAGTGGGCTATTCTCGTAGCTGCATTGATCCCCTTACATAAAAAACCAAATCCACCCCGGGGTCATTGCACATTGTGTTTCTGTTCTCTCATTCTCCCTTGTTCATCGACTATCCAATTAACCGAAGTGTTCACCACACCTTGACGGCGGGGAACGTGAGAGAGCAAAAACGTAAAGACGATCTCGATTGGTTGTCCGGTGTGCAAATCAAAAATCCCATCTTCCTCCCTAATTCAAGTCAGTCGCTTGTCGTTTAGCACCATCACAGGTCACGCCGCCGAGTTACAATTTAATTCAATTCATTCGCCACTCGAAGTCGAGTATCAATCTCTGAAGCGCGCACACACCACAGTGTCGTGTTGGGTACTTTCATCATAAAGTAATTTGTTGACTACTAAAGTTAGCTAGTAAATTGTGAATTACTAAAATAAGTTTTCCGGTATCAATCCATTGTTGTAAAAACATAAACATCATATCAACAAATTAAATTTAAACTAAGACAACAATCACTACAGTGAACTTTTATTTTCCTCTTGGATTTTCTTTGTGAACTATTCTCTTTGAGCAATCGTTGGGGATTTTAGTCAAATTAGTGTCGTACGACGGCCTACATACTTCTACCCCCACAGATCTCCTATAGCAGCTCTGCTTTACGCAATCTGATATTCCGTTCTCTTTGAACGACACCACTTTCGTAGCTTTGTTATTATAATAAGGATAATCATATGCGAATAGAACAAGGTAATCATCTTGTTAAATCTCGTTCAACAAACATTGGCTAGAAAGTATAGCTCGACATTATTACCTACTCTTTTACTTTACTTCTGGCCAACGGTCTAGTTTTTTAGCAACAGTATCAGATCCAGTTTCTTCCCTTCGTTATTAACGAGAAAAAGGGCTCGAAAGAAAATTGTTTGCGAATTTGTTTTCCGCCCATTCAATCGTAGAACGTCGTTTTTTAGGTCACTTGTGATCGCGCTAGTACAGTTTTCGATGACGAATTTGAAATTTCAATATACGATCAACTTACCCGCGATCGATTCGACTGCAAGAAAGTAACCTTTAAAAATTGCGACCCGAAGGATCAGAGGTTTTTCTTCAGCTATTCCGCTTATTGTTATCAATAGAAAGTCTTTACTTCCTGTTGGAGAACCATTTGCCTTTAACCGCCCCAAATAAAGAGAAAAAGTCTCCCAAAAAATTAGCGGCCTATAACCCTCCTGTCTGGAAAAAGTTATTTATTCCAAATTAATTAAATATATGGAATTTAACGGACTTCTAAATGATCGTATTCCACAATCGACGATCCTTAGGCGTTTTTTTTTTTTAAGTTTGTAGCGAACATTTGGAGATCGGCAATCGATCGCCTCTACAGTTGCGTTGATAAGGAGACTTGATTTTTTTTTAATATACTTCTCTCGGAAGAGGAGAACCTATAGCTCCGACGTGGCCCCTTGGGATGCCACCATATAACGGTTACAGTTCCTTTTGAACAATTGCAGGTTGCAACGCTCCGGGAACACACGCGCGGGGAGGGAGTTCCACAGTTTTCCCACTCTGTAACGGAACGAGTTCTGATGCAGGGATGTTCACGCCGTCGAGAGATCAACCGCAAATTGTTGCGATCCGTCAGATTATCTTGTGGGGCGCATATAGACCCAATTGCGCGGAATAATACCACGAATCTCCGAAGATCAGTACCTGTGATAATATCTGTAAAACAGACAGATATCGGATACACGCCTTCGATGAGATATCGACTTCAGTCCCGACGTCAGCGCAGTGTCTCCGATCAGGCGGATCGCTCGTCTGTGCACACTACTGAAGGGGGTGAATTGAACACATGGAGAAACGGCTGAGAAGCAAATCATTAAAGCATCCGACTAACGGCTGCGTAAACCAATTGGATTGTTATTCTCAAATACACTCAACTGATGTGGATTTGCTATGTTATTGCTTGGAATACGGTTGATACTTTGGCTTGTTCGATTTTCCTTCTGTTTTGTTCTTTACTAATTGTTTGTGTACTGTGTATGTATCTATTAGAAACGCCACAAGTTCGTGACCCCGAGCAAACCGATGCTTTCCTTAAATTCGAGGGCCCTGCAACCGATGATACTGTGGGGGTTCTCTACGTCACACGGAGAACCAACCCACAACCCTAACCTGCAAACATGCAAAAACCCGATCCGCAACAGCATACGTCTCACCAATCCGCAATAAAAACCTCCAAACCTCCAACAGAATATAATTCAACCGAATATATTCGAATCATCCCGGCATTCATTTCCCCAAAATTGCTTCGGTCAATTATCTATATTTCCTCAACGCAACCAAGCAATCCGCATTTCCCCGAAACTCGTATGCCATAACAAACGCATATCCAAATCCTCAACGGAACATTAGCAAGTATACCAAGCCGCACACATTTCCCCGACGTTCATATGCCTTAACAAAGCGCATATCCAAATCCTCAACGGAACATTAACAGCCAACCAAGCGGCATACATTTCCCCGAAATGACTTCGGTTAACATTCTATCTAAACGATATTCCTTGCTTGCACCCAAGCAATTTCAATTTCCTGGTATACACAACCAACTAATCCAACTTAGCTTATACGGCAAGGATTCGCTGGAACTAAACTCATATGCATAGGCATAGCAACTCTTCCACTAAATTCTTAGGAAGTGGCAATGAGTTTACGACGCCACAACCACAACGCAATGGATTTTCAATTCCATGGGTCAGTCGCCATTTATCCGCCGTGGCGCACAGAACGAAGTCGAAAACTGTTATTCGAAGCGTACAAACACTAGCCAATTTTAACCACAGGAGTCGCCCAAAGTGTGAGAATCACAACCTAAGTCGAGGTTCGGGTCAATTCTAATCTTTCAATGAGGTCGAGTAGAGTCGCGAACGAAAGTCAAATCTCGGTGCAGAACAATTTAACGTACGTTCATCTGGAACGCTTAACCATTGAACAGTGAACCAATCTACCTTGTAGAACAATTTTGTGTGCAGTCATTCATGAGCCCAAAAGGTTAATCCTTAGTGTATAGCCATTTAGCTCTGTAGATCAATTTTGTGTGCAACCTTTTATTAATAAGAGAAGTTAAGCAACCAAAAGGACAAATAAAAGTGAACCTATGTTCGATTAGCCGAAGTGTTTTATTCCTTCCTCCCTTCGTCGATGGTGTATCGCCGTAGTCCATTGCTCGCGGACGACGTATTCGCGCTCATTGCTCCCACTCGCATTAACATTGTCAGCCGAAGGTGGACAGACGGGGGAAAGCGGTATTTGTAGAGACGCGCCTTCCTACGACCCTAGGAATAGTCGATTTTATCCCGTCCCAAGGAACGCGGTGGCGCGAACGATTTTATGGACGCGGAAAATAGAAAAGTGGGAAGGAAGTAAATCCGGTGCCCGTGTCTTGGCGCAACATACTTCTTAATACCCCCACAATACTTTTTTTTTTTGTGAGACTTGTATATTACACTTAAGTCAAGGAGATTGCCATTTTCCCATTGTAGGATAGTATTCAGATCCCGAGACTTGGCTATATCTCAACTGGTGCGAAGTTGATGCATTAATCGGCCGATCATTCAAATGAAAATGAGAAAACAAGTGTAGTATCATCCCCAAACTGAATATTTTGTTACCTGTCGACTCTAATGAATCATTAATATTCGGGAAAAACAATTCCGGAGCCAAAATGAACCTTGGGGCAGCCCGGGATCCGTATTGCCAATCATTTATAAGTCTGTGGGGCAGAAGTATTGTTGCGGACATAGGCACTTGCTTCCCTTCTTCCTCCAGGATTCGCTCCACTGTTCAACAAGGTTCCGATAAACTCTTGGTGATCCTCTGCAGCAGGAAAGGAAACACCAGCATCGAACAATTGTCACAGAACATGCACCGGATAAGGAAAACGAAAAACAAAACTCCCCGACATACTGTCCACAAGGAGGAAAAGTTAAACACAGTATTTTGTATGTTAATACGAGGGTAGCCTTTTATATTTCGGGATTAGAGAACAAAAACAAATATTGATCATCGGAAATCACTTTATTGTTTTTCAAAATATTCCCCATGAAGATCTATAGACTTTTGCATGCGTTTGAACCAATTGTCGAAGCACTTTTGCCACTCTGATTGAGGTATCTCCAACATATGCATTCTGAATGCAGCAACCGCTTCTTCAGGTGTCGAAAAACGTTGACCTCTCAGTTTGTTTTTTACGTACGGGAATAAAAAGAAGTCATTCGATGCCAAGTCAGGACTATACGGCGGATGACCCATCAAATCGATGTTTTGGGTGCTCAAAAATGCAGTTGTCGCTGCCGATATGTGAGAGCTCGCATTGTCGTGGTGAAGAGTGATCCGTCTTCGGCGGTTGGTTTTCCTGATTTCTTGGAAGACAACTGGCAAACAAATGGTTGTGTACCACTCAGAATTGACTGTTCTGCGTTGTTCTAGTGGTACGGTTGCGACATGTCCAGTTTTTCCGAAAAAACAGGCGACCATTTGCTTGGAAGTGCTTCGTGCGCGAACAACTTTTGTTGGATTTGGCTCATCTTGAAACACCCAGACAGTCGACTGCTGTTTACTTTCGGGCTCATACGCGTAAATCCACGATTCATCACCTGTCACGATGTCATAGACGTGTTTCGAAGCACCGCGACCGAATTTTTTGAGCATTTCTTTCCACCAATTGACACGAGCCTTTTTTTGGGCGATTGACAAATTGTGTGGGATCCAACGCGAACAAATTTTTTTGATAGTCAAATGTTTATGCAATATTGAATGTATGCTGGTCCCACTAACGCCTAAGGTTGTCTCAATCTCACGATAGGTCACATGACGATCTTCCAATATCAGTTCGCGCACAGCATCAATGGTTTTCGGAACAACAACTGATTTTGGACGACCTTCACGAAATTCATCTTGGAGTGAACTACGACCACGATTGAATTCACCATACCATTGATAAACACTGGTCCTTGATTGAATGAAATGAAAAATGAAAAATTGAATCAAGTTTATCCATGCACTGTTGCTGAGTTAATCCACGCCGAAAGTTGTAAAAAGTAATCGCACGAAAATGTTGACGATTTAATTCCATTTTTGGGCCGAGATGAATCTTTAAGTTACTGTAAACAACGCAAAGAGCGCTCGTATGTCAAAACGTTCTGAGTGCGTATAACCTCAAAAATGTCCAACTTTACGACAGAGCTGTCAATTGCCGGATTGCAATACTAGGGTTGCCAAATCCCGAAACATAAGAGGCAACCCTCGTATTTATTTTATTTTATTCATTTTGATTTTACTGGCTCCATAACCTTTAGTTCGATAGCTGAAATGGAATACTTCCATTTGATTTGTTTATATGCATTAAGATAATGTTGAAACTCGAATTGGTATATAATTTTGCAGCACACATACACAGGTAGTCGTTATCATCCTTTGAAAACACCAACTTTGTATTTAGTAACAATTGCACATGTCCATGAGTTAGATCGGCCACATATACGATTCCACGTACACATGTATGTGTGTACATGCTCATATATCTGGAAATCGGCCGCATTTCTACTTTATTCCCGTTGTATGATTAACAAGAGACAACAACAACGAAGACGACGACGACACTTCGACTCAAGTAAAATATTTAGAACATCATTAGCTAAGAGAGCTCAGTGCAGCGAATTTTCAACAAATCACTGACCGACATTTCATCGCGGGACTAGATAGTTTATTCACGTCTCGTTTCACTCGTGTGACTAAATCCAACTGTTCCGTATACAGTGCCACACAGCGATTTCACTAACATCTCTGCACCACCTTCATGCCATCGTCTACTCAAAGACTCTTCAGATGGTGATTTAACTGTATTATCAACGAACAATTCAGAAAAACTGGGATGGGTGCAGAACCTGCTAACCCGACGACTTTGAGGATACTCCTCATGCATGTGACACAACACAACTCTCCATAACTTTCTATGGTTCATAACCGGTGACCCACCGTGCTGTGATCGGAGATATTTACATTACAGCTAACTGATCAGAGATCACAACGTCTGCACCTGGCACAAAGTTACAGGATCATGCGACTAGTAGATGAGGGTCGCATTCGGCTGTCAATATAGCGCAGTAATCTTCAGAATCCGACCGTATACTTTCGATATTGTATATGATCGGTGAGGACGAGGATGAAGAGGAATAGCTCCTTCAACGATAGAAAAGATTCGTGTCGGTTTATTGGTTGTACAACTGTACAACTATTGTACACTTTCTGGATCCAAATCAGTTGCAATGACCGGTTTGTTATGTTGTGCTTTGTTTTATTGATCCGCCAATAAGGGCGGTCATTCGATTGCTTTGAGGCTGTCGCTGAGGCAACCCGTGCATGGTGTCTTAATAACTGGAATTGCTGAAATAACAGGCAAGCATTTGATTAAAAGTGCATCTGCCGTGAATCACGGACGGTTGCTGTTTTGATTCGG
Organism: Microdon myrmicae; assembly: GCA_963931805.1. NCBI lineage: Eukaryota > Metazoa > Arthropoda > Insecta > Diptera > Syrphidae > Microdon > Microdon myrmicae. Next base: position 123,733,493 of record OZ007499.1, read on the forward strand.
GCTCATATAAGTTCCTCACCTGTACAGATGTTAAAAACACAATTTCGGACACCGTCGCTGCATTTTTTCAACATTTACTTGCACCAATCGGTCGGAGTCTTTTTTTAACGTTTATCAAATTATGCGGCACCAAATGGGAACAGATCTTTTTTAAAGGTCGAATGATTAAGCAATATCTTATTGACTTTTATCATGCTAATGCCCAATCTCACAGTGTTGTGTTATCAGTTCATAATGTTTTCTGTCACAGCAATCGATATTGGACGACCTTAATGAAGTTCTTCCTGTAGCGAACGTCGACCGCAATGGAATTCGTTATATTTTTCGTTTTGCGTTTTTCGCCTGCATGGCCTTTTAAAGAATTAACTTCACTGATACACTCACGTCTTGGTATTCCTTGACGATAATTCTGAAAAACAATCGGGCAAAATTGCTCACGACTTAATTCCCTCTTTTGGCCGAAATGAATTTTTAAATCACTGTAAAATAAAAAAAATAAAAAATTAAATTGCGATTGTAAGTCGAAATATTCTGAATATGTTTATTCTAAAAAATGTCAAAATTTCTAATACAAAAGTAAGATTGCCCTTACAACACTTGGTATTGCCAAAGCCAGAAAAGTAAGTTTAAAAGTGTGGTGTTGTAAAACAATTTTCCTTTTCTTTGTTAACACGTCATATTCGAACTTTTACATCAATGTGTCATCACATTGTAACCAATGGCACACGTCGCCAAGCAATATGCCTCTATTCTCCCAGATACAAAACAAACCGTGTTGTTTCCACTTGAAATATAAACCGTTTACACAATTTGAAAAAGCATGCCATTGAAATTCACCCGCCATTCTTTTTGAGATCCTCTACCCTGGTACGAGAAAACCGCTTCTTCGCCATTTATTACATGAAAATGTTTTCTAAAGAAGCCTTGACAGCGAGAAATGCCATTTTTAAGTCAATTTATTGTCCCAGTCGACTAAGCATTTCGAATGCCGACATCTGTTGACCCAATTTGACTAATCTGTCGCTAAAATTCGAAGCCTCAAAGTCGTCATGAACCTAAGTTCTTCAAGGTATTACACTCTGTTCCATTACGCAGTTTTTCTATATCGTCCTCTTGTTATTCGAAATTTGATGCTTAAGAACAAAACAGCAAAACAAAACAAAAAGAAAAAAGGACGAAAACAAGTCTTTCAAAAACAGGAATATCCCCAGAAAGGAGGTCGTGTAACCCCCTCTTTTATTTTCTTTTGAACTTTTTATTGAAGTAATGCCGACGACAAGCGTAGAGAGGAGACTTGAATATATGCTACATTTATTATACAGTTCCGACCAGACTCAATATATTCCGTTGATTCTTGAAGGTTTTAAGGCAAACTACATCACGGCCATTGGGTCTTCCACACGAACGCACAAACGAAGATAATTCGAAGTTGTATTCTGACGCAATTTTCAAACCTATAAAATACATAAATGAAAGCCTGCCTAACAGTGCTTATCCACTATTCGAGATTAAGGGTTCATAAAAATTTAGGAAACAACTTTATAATGTCTTTTAGTCGGATACATCATTGACGAGGAGTAATTTCCTTCATGTTATCGTTCCCCGTGTAGATAAGGAATTAATTACATGCATAAAATTATTATTCATAAGCAAAATAGTAATGGGTGTCGAAGTAGGAGGTCGGTCAAAGTAGAAAGAGGCAAATGAATTTCGAAGGAAGGCAGAATAAAATAGTGAGTTGATCCAAAAGGAGGGTAGCGAATGGTAGGTCAGAGTTATATAGGCTTAAGATTGGGAGGATGGAGTATTGGGTAGAGAGTGTTAATTTCAATACCAACTTAGGTATAATTAACCTAAATAATATAGGTCATTGAAGTCGAAATTAGTAATATGGTGGTACTAAGGTAATCTAGTCAGAAAATTTTTGAATCGACACGATCTGAATTCTCGTTTTTCGAACGTTGTATTATCAACCAATGGTGGTGTAGCGATTCTAACAGATACACACGATTCACAGGCGAACTAGTGAAGAACACAAACGAAAAATCGAATAAGAAACATACATCAGAACCGTATACCAAGCGATAAATAACAAAAAAACAATTCACACCAGTGGAATATAGTCGAGTTTGGAAATCAAATTCCAAACACGGTCAGTAGCCTGGTGTGTAACGCTTAGGTAAAATTTTTTTCGTGATTCGATCTGTCATAGCGTCAGTTCGAATCACACGATCTTCTTCACTTTCAAACGCTATAATTGGTGACTACGACGTGATCTGTACACACACGCAGCATACACTTCCCATAGTAAAGCAGAACTTCACACACGGTCACGACTTCCGCATAGAGCACAGCCTCCGATGTTTCCTCGTTTCTCTCGTTCGTCCGTCGTCCGCACACGAATCTGATCGTAACGAAGTTACTGCGGCGGGAGTGGTGTAGCGATTCTAACAGATACACACGATTCACAGGCGAAATAGTGAAGAACACAAACGAAAAATCGAATAAGAAAAATACATCAGAACCGTATACCAAGCGATAAATAACAAAAAAATAATTCACACCAGTGGAATATAGTCGAGTTTGGAAATCAAATTCCAAACACGGTCAGTAGCCTGGTGTGTAACGCTTAGGTAAAATTTTTTTCGTGATTCGATCTGTCATAGCGTCAGTTCGAATCACACGATCTTCTTCACTATTATTTCAAACGCTATAGTGGTACTACCCCAATAACTCCAGCATTCTTTAAATTTACCTAGTGGAGCAAAAACGAATTTCATCAACCTAAAGATGCTGTTGTTTGACATCGCCAATAAATAGGTCCAGGTGTTCTTACTTTGTTTTGTCGCTTAGAAACACTCATAAACGTTCAAAGGAATTGCTATAAAAGCTCTGTTCGTTGAATGCTATTGCGGGGAAGAAGTATGGTGCGCCAGCGTACAGGGCTGATTCATTTTCTTCCTCCATCATCCACTAAAAGAAACGAAAGAAATAAATACACCCAGTACTGTTCGAAAGAGGAAAGTTGTCCACCGAAGACATACGACAATAAAACGCACGGTTTAATGGCTTACAAAGGTTATTTTTTATTCACAACAATTTTTACGTATTTAGTGAGATTACAAAAAACTGATTTTAATTACACCGATGATGAAACGTATGCACAAAAGAATGTAAGACAATGTACTCTACTTGCCAGGCATTATACTGGCGGCACAAGAAAAATTACTTTTCATTCGGTACGCGCTTACTCTCCTCGACTTTATGATGATCGCGTCCCCGTGCGCACCAGGGGCGGGGGTGACACGACCGGCTCGGTTTAGTGGTGGTAAACGACTCAGCGATTTGAATTCGCTGGAAATGGAAATTCGGCTCTCTTAATTTGAGGATGCATTTTCTATCCCAAGAGAAACGTAAGGTCTCTCTTTGGGGGTAGGTAACCAGATCTCATAGAGAAGATCATGGTGGTATGCATGTATGGGTGATCGTAGAGATCACAGTGTTTATCGATGCATTTGAGCAAAGCATAAACGAAACCTGAAACGACGGGAAAAGAACAAAGGGAGAAGCGACCTAGGCATCGGCCTGTAATGAGGGTCGGCTAAATAAATAAGCTGCTACACATTAGGTGTGAAATGGATTTGGGATACATCATACAATTTCTATATCGTATCTTTGGTCGTTGTAAGGGACGGATTCTTTATTTGCATTTGTTGATGCTATTGAAATCAATCCGGGGCTATGCGCGGAGTTGATGATTATTTGGAGATTCAAATAAAGGAGCTTTTCGGGGTAAAGTGCTTGCAGCTGTATCAATAGCTGCAAGTCATTGCGAAGCACATTAGATGGTTACACAATGACGGTTTGTATAACATCTACACCAATTGTATATGGCATCTAAGGCAACTCAGGGCTCGTATTCTAGTGTGAGTATTTACACTAAACGAGAATTCGGTTCTTGGTCGATAATGCAGAGATGCATTGACGCATGCATGTATGCTCTTGTGGGAGAAACTCTTTACAGGAATTCCTAGCATTAATTGCCCTTGAAAAGGGAAATGTTTCAGGTATGCTGGTGATTGAAGTGCAAATATGGGGAGGCTGGAATTTGCCTGGCAACAGAATGTGCCGAATTGGGCTTGGGATTTATGATGTTTGGAACAGAATTCTTGTAGGTAATTTTGAATTCGAATTAATGAATGAAGGTAAGAATTCTCTTCCAGGAGCTTTTAGCTAAATACATTAGATAGTTGTTGCGTGAAGCATTTACAGGTGCTAATGCGATTGCATTAGCGGAAAACTATAAAGGTTGGATTGTAGTTATGGGGGTTCTTCGGGTAAGTAGACAGCGGAGTTTGGCGGAACCGCCACACTATTAGTATTACTATTTATTGGGCTGTAGGAACCCGGAAGTGCATGACCTCACCGACTCGACTCCGCCATCGTTCCCTGTCCTGTGTACTCTCCTTCCACGCTTGACTGGCCGATCCGATCTCCTCAAAGTTAAACCTAATATTGTCTTCCCATATCCATTGCGGCCGTCCTGTCTGTCTCTTTCCCATCCTATCGATGCCCATTCGCACCATATGTCCTGCCCATCTTAATCTTCGCGACCTGAGTACTCTCACCATTGTAGCTTTGTGGTATAGCTCTTGCAATTCGTGGTTGTGGAGTTTCCTCCATTGGCCTGCCTCCTCGTCATGTGAAATAATTTTGTATTGAAAATAATATATAGTTGTGAAATTTTATTTAATTGTTGTGAAAATATTTCGTTGTATTTGATATGTTTAAATTTGTGGTATTTTGTATATTTGATATAGTAATAAATGGTTGCGTTTTCTGAGTTCGAATTGTAATCTGGTGAAATTTGTGTGTTTCTATTGTTTTCGTAATTTTGATATATGATATGTTGATAATTTAGATAAGTGTGCCAGTGTTTTTTAATTTTTTGTTTCTACTGCAATGACTTTAGCCAACAAATGCTACTCACGGTTTCGGGGCTTCGTAGTGGCATCGTACCTGTGGCGATGAGTTGTTTTTTTTTCTTCAGGGTATCTCCTGCGACGGCGGCACTGATGTCAACATGGAGGTTACCTCCGTGCTCTTGCAGTGTGTTCAGTTCCCGCCAATTCGTTGGGCGCCCAGTTGGTGGATTGCCGTAACTCTGTTTGGGGACTTCACTTGTGACAATGAAAAAGCAAATCGCACTCTAAGTAATTTAACAAATAGATTTTATTAACACATTTCAAAGCATTGAACATTAAAAAACATATAGTTTAGTCGTTCTCTTTTCTTCTGGCCTGCCTGTCCTTTCCTTCTTTTTCCTTCTTTTTTTTTAACTATCAAAAATATCTAACACGTCTATATTACACGCTTGCCCTTTGGTCCTTAGCCTGGGCACGAGTCACTACATTGCAGCGTGGTGGCGAAGGGGTTTATGGCGAATTATTTTCTCTGCATTCGTCACTAGAAGTCTTCCCTAGGATAAATACGAAAACATCGCCACTTCCTTTTCATCTTCTTCGCTTCTTTATTTAAAACTCAAAATAAACTGACACAATATTTCTTCACTTGATACTATAGTTACTATAATTAATGCTAGGATTAAATAATTGAATAGTTCACACTTAAATAGTGGAGGTGCGCGGTAGTTAAATATTTTATTACCAAAAAAACGTCCGCACATCGACAGAGATGCGTTCAGACTTTTATTATTTAACGTGGAGGCACGATTTGCCTCCACGGAATCCGTATCGCGATTATTTAAATTTCCGAAAATAAAATTTCATCTTTTGCTGTCGACCTAAAAGGGGATGATTTACCTTGCATCAGCACCAAGGGCGCGAAACATATTCGATGTTCGCCTCGGTTGCTCATGGTGTGTGTGTCCACAAGTATGCGGACCGTGGATCAACCAAATCCACAAGGGGAACATTAGCTGGCATGGTTGCAGCTGGTGCTATTATCTCGACATAGAGATTTAGTTGTTTACACGATCAGCGACTGCCTAAAGCATTTATGCCGATCGTGCACATCTTGGCGGCATCTCCACGTAGTCGAATTCTCGATGGTAATTTTCCATTTATGAGAACTCGAACTCCTTGGGTGGTCAGCCGTATGCCTTAATGTATTTGCCGGTCGGATGAACGACCGATGTGGGCAAGTATACAAAAGGAAAATATGAAACATCTCCTGCACGTGTGTGGTTCGGGCAATGTTGGTTGCTTGATGGTGCAACCAAAGTACTCGTACTTGCGGAAGATACTTACCATTATTATTTACTGGCCTGTAGGAACCCGGAAGTTCATGACCTCACCGACTCGGCTCCGCCATTGTTCCCTGTCCCGTGCGCTCTCCTTCCATGTTCGACCATCCGATCCGATCTCCCCGAGGTCCAATCTAACATTGTCCTCCCATCTCCGTCGCGGCCGTCCTGTCGGTCTCTTCCCCGTCAGTTTACCGTCAAGAATTCTATGCACGGGCCTATGATCGCCCATTCGCGCTAAGTGCCCGACCCATCTTAATCTTCGCGACTTGATCACTCTCACTATTGTAGGTTTGCGGTATAGCTCTTCCAATTCGTGGTTGTGAAGTTTCCTCCATTGTCCTGACTCCTCGTCATATTTGCCGCCAAATATACCCCTTAAAACGTTATTCTCGAATACGCGGAATTTGTTCTCTTCCCGTTTTGTGAGAGCCCATGTTTTGCATCCGTGTAGAGCAATCGGCATGATTATGGTTCTGTAGACACGGAGCTTTATATTCCGTGATAGCAGTTTGGATTTTAATAGTTTACTGGCTGCATGCCAACTAGCGTTGCCGGAATGCAGTCTTTTGTTAATTTCCTTTGACGTTTCGTTTCTGGTCGTTAGTATCGTTCCCAGATATTTAAATTCTTTGACATTTTCAAATATCTTTCCCCTGACGTTTATATGTGTTCTCTGAGGCCCACCTGCTCTCGTTGTAATCATGTATTTCGTTTTGTCTTCATTTATTTCTAGGCCCACCGCTTATGCTGTTTGCATGATGATTTCACAGTTGTTACTTATAGTTTCGAGATTATTGCCCAAAACGGCGATATTATCCGCATACGCGAGCACTTGTGTGACCCCGTTCAGGGATGATCCGGCCATGTTGTCGTCTTGAACGTTTCTGATAACATACTCGAGTTCAAGGTTAAAAGCGCATGGTGAGAGGCCATCCCTTTGTTTTAGTCCGTCCCGGATTTCAAATGGTTCTGAGAGGTGGTTTTCTATTCTAACTCGCCCTTTGTTTTCGTTCATGCAGATCTGAATGAGGGCAGCATATTTTTTCGGCATCCCCAGCTCAACCACAATATGGTAGAGTCCTTGCCTTGCGACTGAGTCGTAGGCTTTTTTAAAGTCCACGAACAGTTGGTGAACCGTCTCTCCGTATTCCCACTTCTTTTCCAGCAGTTGCCTTATTGTGAACATTTGGTCGCTTGTTGACCGGTTCCGACGGAATCCGCATTGGTAGTCTCCCAATATTTCTTCCCGCGTACGGTGTGATTCTTGCCAGTATGACATTTGTTAGTATTTTTTATGTGGTTAGGAGCAATGATATTCCTCTGTAGTTTTCGCAGTCAGATCTGTCGCCTTTTTCGAAAATGGGGATGACTATTGCGGTTTTCCATTCTTCCGGAATGACTTCCTTGTCCCATATTATTTTAACCGGTTGGTGGATCTTTCGAGCGGTTGCCCCTCCTCCATGCTTCTCAAGCTCTGCCGGTATGCAATCAATTCCGGAGGCCTTGTTGTTTTTCAGTCGATTTATCGCGTCTACGACTTCGTCGAAAGAGCGCTCTGGGATCTGGGGCTTGGCTGTATGTACGTGTGGTGCGTTTATGTGTGGTTGATGGGTGCGCACATTGAGCAGGTTTTCAAAGTACTGCTTCTATCTTGTCACGATATTGTTTGTTTCTGTCACCAGACAGGCATTTGTGTCTCGGATTATTTTCCCTCGGTAGCCATTTCTAATATAATTTATGCCGGCATACATACCTCTGTTGTTCTTTGCTCTGGCATTTTCTATGATTTTTTCGATCCGAGTCTTCTCCCATTCGCGTTTTTTGTGTTTGAAAAGTCTAGTTGTTTCTTTCCGAATTGTCGCGTATCTTTCTGCGTGGACTTCATCATATGCTTCTAAGTGGATCATTCTGAGGCGTTTACGTTCTTCGATCTTTGCCCTGCACTCATCGTCAAACCAAGGTTTGGGCTTAGTTGTTTTCTTAAATCCTAATACCTCTTGGGCTGTTTGTTTGATTGTGTCTCTGATCGATGCCCATTTAGTGTCCACACTATTGGCTTCCTCTTCGTCACTACTGTCATTCTCTAGGATGCTAAATCTATTAATTAGTTCGTCTTGATATTCAGCCCTTTTACGTAGGTCTTTTAGTTTATCAATCTCGAACTTTTTACTCGTCTCCCGTGACTGTCCATGCGGGTTTGCTGCAAGCCGCCTTCTAATTTTGCCCATCACTAGAAGGTGATCGGAGTCGCAATCTGCTCCTCTATTTGATCTTATGTCAAGGATATTCGAGTGGTGTCTTTTGTCTATGAGGAAGTGATCTATTTGGTTACGCGTTACGCCGTCGGGTGATATCCATGTGGCTTTATGGATTTGCTTGTGCTTGGACATCGTGCTTTTCACTACCAGATCTTTTGACGCTGCGAACATGATAATTCGAATACCATTATCATTTGAAACGTCATGTAGGCTTTCTTTACCTATTGTTGGTTGGAAGATATCTTTCTTTCCAATTTTCGCATTGAGGTCGCCGAGGAGGATTTTAACATCGAATGATGAGGTCCCATCAAATAGTTCCTCTAGGGTCTCGTAGAATGTGTTCTTCGTTTCTTCGTCAGTAGATTCTGTTGGGGCGTGTACGTTTATAAATACATAATTGTACCATGGGCCCTGTATTTTTAGCACCGACATTCGGTCATTAATAAATTGCACATCTTTTACATGGGACGTAATCTTCTTGCTTATGATGAAGCCATTTCCGAGGTTATGTGTATCGGTACCTCTACACACCAGTGTAAACCCGTTGATTTCGATTACTTGATGTGGGAGTCGAACTTCCTGAAGCGCGACGATATTATATTGTTTCGCGTTTTCTACGACCGTCTGTATCGCGTCTGGTTTATATAACGTTCGAACATTCCACGTGCCGACGGGTTATCTCGTTATTCCAGTTTTTCTCTACGTCTTCTTTTTGCCGAGTCGGTGTTTTCTTGATGGTTTTTTCCCTTATGGTAGTGTCGGCTCATCACACCTACGCCTACCGGGTTTTTCATGGGGTTGTTTTTTGTATATTGGTTATTCATTTTTGATCCCACGAGACTTGGGTTTTCAAATAGTCCGCCACATCAGAGCCCCGTTTTGATGTGGTAAGGTCTCCTTACTGCGCTGATTCGACTCGGTGTCAGAGAGGCGCCGTTATAATACAGCCGGTATACCCCTGGCTGCAAACCATCCAATGGGCACGGTAACGCGTAACCCCCTGGATTAGGGGGGTGGTAGATCTTTGTGGGTTACTCCTCGCTAGCCTGTCTGATATGGGTGGCCCTACTGGAAGCATATGCTTCCGTCAGCATAGGTTGCGTGATTCATTGTACTTTAAGCCCCCGCACCACGTCAAGGTTTCTGCCAAGCGGGGGAAGATACTTACCATTGCTGATGGAATTCGATCCGAGACATGTGTACTGAATTGGTTCGGTTCATGTTGGTTGCTTGGTGATGCAACCAAATCGCTTATACGGATCATGTCTGTTTGGTGCCGATGGCCCTTGCATCAGCGAATATTGCGAATTTACAGGGTTTTAGGAATTAATAGTACAACTATGCAAAGGTAAGTGTATGCTTTTATGTGTTTTGTTGCTCTAGAGAGCAGTTACCTGGATGGTTAATGGGACGGTAAGCAGTGGCGTTCAAAGGAACCGCCACAGGTTTCATCCACCGTTTGCGGGATACGGCTAAGTGCATCCGCATTGGTGTTGTACCTACCGGGTTTGTACTCGATTGAGTAGTCAAACTCCGATAGTTTGTGATGAAATCGGGTCAGGCGTGTGGTGGGGTTTTTCACGCCGAACACTCCCTTCAACGGTTTGTGGTCCGTGTAAACGATAAAACACCGTCCTTGTAAATAGCAGCGGCAGTTGGCTGCCGCCCACACAATGTCTAGCAACTCTCTTTCGATGGTAGTATAGTTTCTTTCCGCTATATTCAGGGTGCGACTAGCATAGGCGATAGGCTGGTCTTTACGGTGGCGGCGGAGGAGTTACTGCATAACAGTCATATTTACCTCCAAAGATACCCCTTAAAACTTTATTCTCGAAAACGCGGAATTTGTTTTCTTCCCGTTTTGTGAGAGCCCATGTTTCGCATCCGTATAGACCAATCGGCATGATTATGGTTCTGTTCGTTGAATGCAAGCGATTTTATCACCTTAACTGCCTAAAATGTATATTTGCGTCTCAAAATCTATTTAGACGAATTTATTTATAAAATTGTAATAAAAAAAACGAGTAATAGTAACTAATAAATGAAGAAATGGGATAGCCAAATTTCGACCGGGGCAAGTATGTCCTTTGTTGGAGTTTTTGCCCTTTGGCTCTCTTACTACCACAACTATATCCACACGAATATTAAGCTCGGATTTTTGATGTTCATTCAATTAAAGAAGTACCGGGTATTGATCATTTAAAAAGCCCACTTAATGGGATTGTCAAATTTCTTCTTTGTGTTACATATGTCCTCTATCTTGCCGTGAAGAGTGCACAACGCCGCAACAATCAAAGAAAATAGACAAGATTATTTTGACTTTTGATTGACTTTGATTTTTTTTCGGCTTCAGCTCAGCCAGGAAAGCGCCATTCCGAAACTCGTAAACCGATATCTCATCACCAGTTATAATGCGGGTTTGGAATTCACTTCTTCTAGTATGTCTTCAGCGACCTGTAGGCGATTGGGCGTTTAGAGAAAATTTAGGAAAAATGACAAAACAGGCTTGAGATGAACTTACGGTATCGAGCACTCTAAACAAACCAAATAACAGATCGCACTCAAACTAACAAATATTGGGGACTACTTAGAATTTAGAATGTGCAAACTTAGCGACAAAAGGAATTTTGGCAATCCCTTTAAGTGGATTTTTTTATATCATTCAATCCGAGTTTTTTTTTTTTTCTTTTACAAAATGTACATTCGAAATTTGAGGGCCGCGTTGTATTTTAAAGATCAATTTTTTTTTTTTGGTTGCCACATCAGTTTGAAAGAGATTCGAGTCTGTGACTGTATATCCTAAAATATACTCACAGTTATACTGGCTTGTAATAAAAAACCGCAAAAGGCCTGCCGATGGGGACCCAATATCCCATCGCCTAGTGTAGTACCAATCTATGATGGTGAAAAGGTCGGAGGAATCTCTTGCAAATTAAAATTGTCCTTTGCACACAAGGATAATTCAAATAAAAGTTGGTCGCCCGGATTTGGCTTGATGTGGGGTCGTTGTTGGCGACCGACCCTACCGGGGATGGATAAAAAAGCGATAACGGTACTTAACTTCGCCGGCTGCTGTTGATGTATGAACGGTTCCTCTTGTTAGTTTTTTTTTCACTCTCATTACCGTGTTTTTGGATCAGTTGGAATTACTATTACTATCTATTGGTCTATAGGAAACCGGAAGCTTACGACGTTGACGACTCGGCTGCGCCGTCGTTTCCTGTCCTATTTTCAGTAAACTCTGTCGCCAGAACTCAGTAAACTCTTTGGCATGTCGTATTTACAGAAAACTTTCCTCAACTGTTTGAAAAACTTCGCTGATTCAACATATTAAAAAAAAAAGAGAGGAAAATGTATCTCCCACAAAGCCTTGGTGATCATATTGTCCAAGAACATAGAAAAAGTCACCTACGTCAGTCGGCCGACCGAAGACATTTTGAACTTTGTGACTGACATCTGGGCATGCACGGAGATTCAAGAGCAGTCTCATTGAGTATCTCAAGGAATTGCGATAGCGTCTGAGCTACGTTCACATGGACTTTCTCAACAAATTTGCGACTGGATAAGGAGATTTTTTTGTTGAAAATCGATTGATTCGGATTGTTGTATTTTCGGATATCATTTCTGTTAATTCCTGTTTACCTCAGGGTTCTATCCTGTCCCCAATCCAACTCTTTGGCCACGTTCGGCTTGTGCCGATTTAAAGGAAAAAGTACATACCAACAAGCAACCAAAATATTTGTGCTTAAAGAGAGTATTCGAAAAAAAATTCCAGAAACAACACCAGAGGTCTGCGATATTGTTGTGAAAAATATACTTAAAAGAGCCCCCCCTTTGGGTCTCTGACAGAGTCTATTGATCGACATGGTATTCCATTCGTCATCATCATCGGCACTACAACCGGGATCCGGTCTTGGGCTTATTTAGCAAATCTCGATGTTTGTGAAATTATCCATAATGATTTATTTTTACGGTCAAGGTTATTACCTTGCGCCTTGTATATCTTCAATCGAATTAAAACAGTATCAATGGAGTGGTCTCTTTAATTATGAGAATAGAAAGACGGTGCTAAATCAGATGAATACATCATCATCGGCACTATAACCGAGATCCGGTCTTGGCCTTATTTAACAAATCTCTCCACCGGTCCCGATTTCGAGCCGATGTCATCCAGTTTAGCACTCCCAGGCTCTGGGCGTCCTGGTCTACGCCATCCCTCTATCGCAGACAAGGTCTGCCGCGCTGTCTCCTTCCATACACGCTGTCACAAAGGACTTTCCGGGCAGGCTCCTCTTCGCTCATTCGAGCTAGGTGTCCCGCCCACCGGAGTCTACCGAGATTGATTTTTCTTACAACATTAGCTTCAATGTAGATTGCGTACAACTCATGGTTGTAGCGTCTCCGGAATCGTCCTCCCTCGCATACGGGGCCAATAATTCTGCTTAAGACCTTTCTCTCGAACGCGGCCAAGAGTTCAGAGTGACTTTTATTGAGCACCCAGGTCTCGGATCCATACAAGAGTACTGGTAAGTCCGTGGTCTTGTACAGTAGTAGCTTGGATGTTCTGGATAAATTTCGGGATTTAAAGAGCCTTGATAGACCATAGTAGGCTTTGTTGGATTTAATCAGCAGTTTGCGTATTTCTTCTTCCATACTGTTATCGGCTGATACTATTGACCCAAGGTAGTTAAAGGATTGCACTACTTCAAATTCGTGCTCCACTACCCTGATAGTTTGACCAACGTTAGGTCTTCTCTTCGCAGAAGTTGCCACCATGTACTTGGTTTTTCCCTCATTAATGCGCAGTCCCAGTTTTTGTGCCGCCTGCTCGATCTGGGTGAAGGATTCCTATACCGCCAGTTCGGTTCTACCGATGATGTCGATGTCATCTGCGTAGGCAAGTATCTGGCTGGACTTGGTGACAATAGTCCCTTTAATTGTAACGCCAGAATCACAGATTGCTTTCTCCAACGCCAGATTGAAGAGGAGACAGGCCAGACCGCCCCCTTGTCGGAGTCCATTATAGATGTTTATTGGTTTGGACAGCAATCCCGCTATTTTCACTTGACTAGTTACGTTGGTCATGGTCAACCTACAAAGTCGTATCGATTTGTTTGGAATGCCGAATTCTCTCATGGCATTATATAGTTCTACCCTGGCTATGCTGTCGTAGGCGGCCTTGAAGTCTATAAGTAGATGATATAATGGAATCTTAAATCCCTAACATTTTTCCATCGCCTGCCTAAGGGTGAATATCTGATCAATCACTGATTTGCCTGGGATCAAGCCACACTGATATTGACCAATGATGGGTTTAGCGTAAAGGGTTATCCGATCTTGTAGGATAGTGGAGTATCTTATATGCGGTACTCAGTAATGTTATACCTCTATAGTTGCTGCACAGCGTGATATCTTCTTTCTTACGTATGGGGCAAATTATAACACGGCGCCAATCTTCCGGCATCTCCTCTTGCTCCCATACGTGCACCACGATCTCACGAATTGCGTGATGTAACGTTGTCCCACCTTGTTTGATCAGCTCAGCTGGTATGTCATCAGCTCCAGGGGCTTTATTTGATTTGAGCTGTTTAATGGCTTTTAATGTTTCCTCAATGCTTGGCGGCGGCAGCATCTGGTCTTGATCTTGCATTGGTGGTGCCCCCAATTCTTCTGTGAGCTGACCATGTAGCAATTCATTGAAGTGCACTTCCCATCGCTCCAGAATGCCTTCAGGATCGGTGATCAGGTTACCCTCTTTATCCTTGCAGTAAGTGCAGCGTGGTGTGTACCGCGTCATTCTGCGGATTATTTGATAGAACTTCCGCGCCTGGTGCGGACCTCGCTCTCTACTTTTCTCTATTTCACAGACAAGGATTTTTTCCCAGGCACTTTTCTTTTGTCTGTGAAGTCTTTTTTCAGATCTTCTGATCTCTTTGTATTTCTCCTGCGTACCCGCGTCCTATGAGACTTCTGCATTGCCCGGTATGCAGCATTCTTACGTTTAGTCGCTAGTTTGCACTCGTCATCAAACCAGTCGTTTCGATCTCTACGACTACTGCCTAAGATGGAGTTGGCAGTACTAATGACAGTATTCTTAAGACGTGTCCATTTCTTTTTTACGCCCGGCATTCTGGCCCCAGGAATTACTCTCCCTCCGTCGAGCTCTTCGTGGGCGAGTCTTAACGCATGGAGGATGGGAGCGAACAGACAGGGCAAAGTCTCTGATTGCTTTCAACCCGACGAAGGCCAGGACGATCCTTGTCCCCGTTCAATCCAAGTTGATATGCTGTTTCCACGTGACAGCCCTGGATAGCTACTTTGACACCCGCGAAGTAGTGAACCAATGCATGCAGCGACATCCTGAGAAAGGTTGGCGCAAGGCTAATAACCAGGCCCGTAAAAATGAAGTATTATGGCAAATTTAACAAGCCTTGGATATGGCTGGATAAACGACGATGACTACGGAAACTAAAATAGCTAAATGATTTAAGAATTTTTACACGGAACGTACGCTCACTATACAGAGCTCGAGCTGCACAGCAGCTAGTCGATGCCCTGTCCGAATATAAGGCTGACATAACAGCATTGCAAGAAGTAAGATGGACGGGGAGTGGTGTTATTCAAAGAAAAGAGTATGACATTTATTACAGCTGTCACGCAAAACACCATGTGCTCGGCTAGGCTTTCTAATCAGCCAAAAACTGAAGTCTGCCATCATCGGCTTTAATGCAATAAATGAAAGGCTATGCACTCTTCTCGTGCGTGGCAAGTTTAAGAACATACGCCTCATAAACGTTCACGGACCTACAGACGATTCCCCTGACGACGAAAAAGAAGAATACTACGAGAACGTCGAACGCCTGCCCAAGATACGATGTGAAAATCGTTCTTGGTGATTTGAATGCAAAAATAGGTCGGCAACCGGTTTTCAGGCACTACACAGGTTCCCATAGTTTGCATGAGATCACTAATGACAATCGACTACGAGTCATCGAATTGGCAGCATCGAAAAACTTGGTCGTTGCGAGTACCAAGTTTCCGCGTAAAGATATCCACAAACCCACCTGAGTATCACCTGATGGAGCCACTGGCAACAAAATTGACCATGTGTTGATAGATCGCCGCCACTCCTCGAGCCTGATGATGGTACGAACCTTCCGAGGTGCCAACGTCGACTCGGATCACTATCTTGTTGGTACAGTTTTCCGAGCGCGGATTGCCTTACGGAGACTTATTCCATCCGCGGATCAGGTTCGAATCAACACGCCTGCCTTACGCAATGAGAATACCAGTAACACCTTTGGTCATGCATGTTATTCCATTAATAATGTTAAAAACCATGGATTCGATCGGTGTAATATAAACTACAAGATTGATTTCCATTTAAAAGTTATTTTAAAAAACATCTGCTTGGGGACATCACCATCTTGTATATATCATTACAGTCATCTAGTGAAAAAGTTTCCTTTCTCCAAAACGCGCGCGTAAAAGGAACTTTTTGATATCCTTAAATGACAATTTTTCCATTCAATAAGTCATTAATTAATGTTGTCGGCCCTCATTCAATAAAAGGAGATATCAATGACTTTGTGTTCTTTTTTTATGTCCTCTTTATAGTAGGACCCAAAAAGTACAAATTACAGCATACACCCTTTCCGGCAAGCATTATTAAATACAAAGGTTCCGTAAGAGGATATAGAGAAACCCAATTTTGTTGATTGTTCTCTTAACAGTTTCGATCTATGATTGATGCATTTTTAAAAGATCAAGTGTTTC
Source organism: Microdon myrmicae (assembly GCA_963931805.1). NCBI lineage: Eukaryota > Metazoa > Arthropoda > Insecta > Diptera > Syrphidae > Microdon > Microdon myrmicae. Next base: position 123,749,795 of record OZ007499.1, read on the forward strand.
CGGATAGAATCCACTTGAGTGTGAGTTAAAATGTATAACAGACGGAAAGACGCTTTTCTGAAGGACAAGGTTGCGACAAAAATGTTTTACCCAAAACAGAATGTTTACACATTTAAAGGAAAATAATGACTTCTGTCGTAAGAGGGATTTTTTGTTTCCTTCCACTTGAATCTTGTACAAGTAAAGTCAACACTTGAGATTGTATAATGTTTCGTAACTTTCGGAATCCTATTCAAAAACGATTTAAATGTTATTCCTTCGTTTCTGTATTCACATTGTTTGAATATTCTCCCTGTTGAAAGTTATAAAAAATATATAATCCTTTCCAGCAATTTACCCTCGTTATATCCAAGTTAACAACAATGATAGGGATGCGAGAAGAAGAAGTAAAGCAAACACTAAGGAAATAAGCTTATTGAAAAAGCACACTGTGCGACATCATGTCTCTGAAAAACGAAGTTGTCCGGTCGTACCCTGAAGATTTTGTTACTCTTGGGTACTCTTCATTAGTGCAATTATTAGCCGGGGATCAAGGGACTGTCGTAAAAACGACAGAAACTTTCGTTGCGAACTCGACCTTAAGTGTAAATGATTCTCGCAATATTACCCGAGTAAAGGAGGAAGAGACAGTTAGAAGCGGGTGGGGGGCAGAGACATAGCGCAACCCAATCCCCAATATTTTAAGGGTTTTATGAGTATCCTTCATTTTTCTGGTGACGTGTTTTCTATTCAAAACACAGATGAGTTCCTGATGAATGTCGCACCAGTACGACGATGATCTCCGTATGAGCTATGACACACGTGAACTTAAAGGATAATCGCCCGAATGGCCGATGCTACTGCCGGGTTATAAATTGACTTTAGAGTTTTCCCTCAATGGGATCTTACATCCTCTCCAGTCGTCTTAGTAATGACAGTAAAGATGAACACTTCACAGAGATGGGAAATAGAAGTAGGACTCCCCAACGAGATTTGCCTGTACGACCGTTGTTTATTCCTATTTGATTATTAGCGTCACATATAAATTTTTACAGCACATCATTCGCTTTTCAATGGCAATGTAATCCAGGTTGTTTAAGTTTCCAAAAAAAACACGGTTCAAAAAATCTATATAGTGCAGCTTTGATAGGCTAAGGTTAGTGTATTTATTTACAAGGCTTTTCAAATCAATAGATTCGCAGATTAAATTTTATAACAAATTAGACAATTTTATTATAATTACACGTGTTATTGTATCTTTATATGCGAACTCGTAACTTCTGGAAATTAGACACACATAGTTCATGATAATGTAATTTATTGATTTGCTAATAATATTAATGAAAACAATAATACAAACGGAATCAATACTATATACTCAATTATCAGGTTTATCTATTAGCATCCAAAAGAATAGTACGACCCTACCAGAAAACCTCCTGTGTCGGCCTGCGCGAGCTTTCGGCCTGTATGCTCTCTTTATGGAAGTATGCTATAGCTTTCAAAATAATAGGCATTTTCCTACGTGGTATTAATATATTTATTATATAGAGTTGTGGGGGTTCTCTATACCATATGGAGAACCAATCCACAATTCCAACCAATCTTGACCGCTAACAGCGCGTCACCTCAACCCAACTCCCTGTTCAAAACCTGCAATACACACATTCGCAACCATGCAAAACCTACAAGCGCATCCATCCCGAACTTGCAAGAATCCATCTCCCAATCCGCAATGAAAGGCTTTTCCCAAAGCTTCCAACAGAATACAATTCAATAGAATACATTCTAAATCATCTCCCTCAATTACATCACCCCACATATAATTTTTCCCAAAACCGCTTCGGTCAATTCTCTATTTAAGATATATTCCTTCCTTGCGACTAAGCAATCTTAATTTCCCCGGAAATACCTATGCTGTAATAAAACGCATATTCAAACCTACAACGGAACAATGATCATCACCATCAACTACACCGAGCCGCATACATTTCCCTGAAATTGCTTCCGTTAATTCTCTATCTAAATTATATCCCTTGCTTGCACCCAAGCAATTCCAATTTCCCCCGAAAACCATTTCGGTTCCTCTTCTACCTAAAAGATGTAAAACCACATCAATTCCCTACAATTAAACCGTATGCATTTTCCCCAAAAACTACTTCGGTTTATTTCCACCTTAAACTATACTTCTCGCTTGCAACCAAGCGACAACTAATTCTCCACGAAACGATCACAACGATCGGGACCCTTGATCATACTTGGCTATGCCGCCGAAACCAAATTCCCGGTATACACAACCAACGAATCCAACTCAGCTTATACGGCGAGGATTCACTGGAACTGAATTCCCTATACAAGCATAGCAATCCCTTTCAAGTTCCTAGTAAGTGGCAGTGAGGTTATTTAGCTATGATTCCACTGCCACGTCGCGATGAACTTTTTCTTGCCTTTAACCAGTCAGGTTCAACCGCCACCGGGGGCACACATTAGAGAGTCGAGATCCAACCGCCACCAGGGCCACACCGCCGCCTGCAAGCGTTTTGTTCAGTTTCGAATATTTCCATTCGGTCCACTCAGCCGGTGCTGACGTGGTGTATTTCGGGAGTCCGTTGTCAGTACGTGACCTGCATTTTGGCCACCTCATGTCTGGATAGTTATTGCGTTGTGTAAATACCACAGAAACAATATTTTGGATAGTTATTGGATGTACCCAGGACGTTTGCATATGTGTACAAGAATATGTGTGTAGATAATTAATATTGTTAACCGAATATATGAGAAATTGAAGAAATAAAAGACTGAGTTCAACGAAGCCCGGGTGTTTCATTTGTGGTGTTTCCTCCTTGCGGATAACGGCTTCGCATCAGGTTTTCAAGTGCTCGCAATGTGCCCGAAGTGCGATCTTCTAGTGAATGGCCGTCAGTGAATAACTTCAATGTACGACCCAATCAATCAAACTTTTGGAACAATTGCAAACGATCTAAACCGGCCCAGTGATGACTGTTCCCTGGCTTGCTATTACCCGCAACTATTCGCCGTTCCCCGGATTCCTGTCGGTGGGTGAGAGTGAACCCCGTGCCGTACGCCGGCATCCATACACTAAACCCACACAGAGTAAATAAAATTAAAACCAAATTGAAAATGGGGATTAATTTTAGGTGGGATGGCTCATCACGACTAAATGTTTAAGCTTCCGGTCGTACAATAGATAGGAAAACCGGAGAAGATTCAAGAGGGCTAAGAATGAGTGTAGTGCACACTCAACGCACAGAATTCTGACATCACCATAAAATGAGTCACAAAAGACTGATATGAATGTATGGATGCTTTTTTAACCCGATAGGGTGTCCCTCATACTGGACGTCTAAGTTTTGGATCAGCTACATCAATATTTCAAACAAAAAATCATTAATGGTGGGGCCATTTCCATAGACCGTAACGCCCCCGTTTTGAAAGAATAAGGCCGGATGATGTCGTGAGCATATAAATTTCAGCAAATGTTGCATTTTTCTGAATGTTATTGAACTTCTAGGATCTCTTATGGATTTGTGTAACATAAAAACAATGATCGATGTTGGAATTGCTAAGTAATTTTCGAAAACTCGATAGCGTGGTATATATCCCATCATCCATATCATATCATATTCCTGTCCATCATCCTAATTTTATTCAAATAACTACAATCTAAACCATTCCAAAATAATTGCCGAGCAACCATAGCAGCTGCTCAAAATTACTAACTCGCATGAATCTAAACGATTCTAAAATCAAATCGAGCAATCATAGCAGCTGCTCAAAATAAGAAACTCCCATGCAACCCAAGCCAAAGACCATGGCAGCTGATTGAATACCATCAGCAAAATCAATATCGAGCACCCCTGGCTTCTGCTCGAATATGATTGGCCAAACAAACGTTCATGTGTTTCAGGGTTCAAGTATAAAAAGGAACACGAGCATGTTTTCGGCCTCTTTACCATTGATTGAATTCTAATTTCAATCACATTCAAATCATTCGGATCATTATTTTACTTGAAGCTCGACACACTCTGTGGACGAGAAATAAACTGTTATAGACAAAAACTTAAATAATAGTTTTACTCAGCACCACAAAACTCAGCATGCTACGCTCTTCCCTCAATCGTAGAGGAACCACGGCGGAGCATAACATGGTGCTCCTGGCTCTTCCACTACGTGTGAGTGACATGCAGGAATACGTGTCTTTAATGTCAAAGGTACTGTGGGGGCTCTTTAAAACTATTCCAACCCCAACTCCTTCACCAACCCGCAGTCACCAGCAAACATTTCCTCCCCAAGGGCTTTGTTTCATGCATTAATGCACCACCACAATTTTCCTGAAAATAATTCGGTTAACATACAAAGTAAGTCATAAATCAGGGAACCTTATCGGCGCCCCCGTCAGCCGGCGTATCCTGCCACACACGTGCGCAGCAGATTCTCCCGGCTTACCCACATTCAAGGCAGCATTTTTCGCATCTCGCGTCTAGCCGCCAAAAACCAAATTCACCAGCATGTAAATATACACACACAAGAATTCGATCCTTTCCGCCGGCAGAGATACCGTGCACAATCACCTATGTGTAAGTATCTAAATTACTTTTAGCACCAGTTCCCTAATGGAATGCAGCCTATTTACACAGCTGCATGCACATCTCCCACGATGCCCTTTGTCCTATTTCCTTTTCCCGGTTTCGTTTACCCATGACCTCGCAGCATGGGTAAACAATGTAATCTCCGCGGGATCAACCGCACCCTCGCCAGGGCCCACTCAGAGAGATCCTCTCCCCTTCGTCACCAAAGAGAAACTTCACTTTCTCTTAAGAACTAAACTCACCCCTAGCCGAGGGTTGACTCTGCACGAGTCAAAGTCAGTCGGGTTTTACTACCGTCGAGGGTGCGCACCAAGGAATCGAGTGTCAACTACGAGTCGGGTTTCCGCAAGTCGACCGTACGAATAAATCTTCCCAAGTAATTTGAATTATTAAAAACTTCTTTGCAATAAAGGGTGCATGTATTTATTATTCAAACCCGTAAACCATTTTAAATTCGTTGTTCCCGTTTGATGTTTATACGTGTAAAAATATATATATGTATATTGAAATAAGTGTGTGCGCAAGATTTTAAATTTAAATTGTGTACATGTGTGTTCAGTTTTCCTTTTTTCGGGGTTTTTACCACTGTCATTAATTAATAAAATAAACGGCGTCTGGAAAGTAAAGTGCCTAATAAAATAAACTGTACCTCTAATAGCAAACTAAATTTTCTTTCAACAGTTTCACTGTCAAAAACCTTAATCAATTCGGTGATTGACTAGATCCCCACTTGATTCGGTGGAACATTAGTGAACACGTACCCGTGCTGGCACAACTAGATAATATCACCACAGTACTACGTTGGTACAGTGCCTTTAAATCTACATCACTCATCGTTAGTTAAGCGTCAAAAAGGTGCGATGATGGATCATAGAGTTGAAGGACGAATGACGAACAATGTTCGGTCTCGGATGAAACAATTGCAAAAGTGGACAAAGAATTACTTAAAAATGGGTTTTTGATGGTTCGCGACTTGTGCTAACGAACTGCCGATGGGATTAAGCCCATGATTGACCAAGAATTGGCCGAATATTTGGATTACCGTATGTGTGCGAAGTATGTCCCCAAAATGCTTATGGGGGGCCAAACCCCAGTCCTAGTCCAATCGCCAACGAGACACAGCGTGCTTCTGCGTAGTGATCTGTGGTGGTTCAACGTGGTATGGCAAAGTACCGGGTGCCACGGGGGCATAGGTTCACAACGTTTGTCCAACCGTTTCGTTCCGTCCCTGACTCCCCGAATCAAACGCCGTCTTGTTTTATATTTGTCCTCACTTTATTTACAATATTAAATTATTAAATTAAATGTTCACATTCGGTTTTAAGATACAATTTCAGGACACAATATGAAATTATTAAATTAAACGTTCACATTCGGTTTTGAGGTACAGTTTCAGGACACAATATTAAGTTATTAAATTAAATGTTCACATTCGGTTTTGAAATACAGTTCAGGACACAATATTAAGTTGTTAAATTAAATGTTCTCATTCGGTTTCGAAATACAGTTCAGGACACAATATTAAGTTCTTAAATTAAATGTTCTCATTCGGTTTCAAAATACAGTTCAGGACACAATATTAAGTTATTAAATTATTAAGCGCACCATATCCGACTCAGCGCTAGTGGTTTTTTACCGAACTTAATTGACCGCAATTCACGACTAAATCGCTATTCTTCGACGATCCTCGAAAGTTACATCTTTTCTTTCCTTTTTTAGGCAGTCATTGCCATTTCATCGTTCCACCCTTTCTCTGCCAGCGAAGCGCCAGAAGCCAAAAATGCCAAGCGTCGCCTCGACGACCATATATGGTGCGATTATCCTTAGCATCGGCACGCAGAAGCACGAAACACAAATAAAGCTTGCCTCTAGTGCTCACGGTGTGTGTGTAAGTCCACAGTAAACACACCGTGGATCATCCAATCCCCAGGGCAACACCATGAGCAACGACTTTCAGCTGGCACCGGCATCCCAACGAAGGGTTGGAATGTTTATCTTACGTACGAGGCACACACGATGATCCACCCCGCTGCTCATCGCACGTGTCGCCCAGCATGCGAACTATAGACTTGAAGTTAAACAAAAATAAACGCATTCGCAGCTGGGGCAAGTCAACCTAAAAAGGGGTTGAAGTGCTTACATGATCAACGCGAGCGTAAAGCATTATTGCCGCCGATCGTGTACATTACATTTCCATAAAAGAATATGTTTATCCGACCAGCACTGTGTGGAACACTCACGCTGATCGGACGCACGTTGCCGGCGTTCTCTGGTATGAATTGCCATGCACGTGTGTGCGAAAAATGCTTTCGTCTTGTGTGCATGGACAACGTCAAGGAATCATGTCGGCCACGTGATGTGTACCGAGTTGTATTTCAGGGGCATTTCGCTGGTGCCAACAAACTCGCTTGTCGATCGGGTGGTCGATCGACGTAGGTATAGACGACAACAAAAAGGAAGAAATATCTCCTGTGGTATGTGGTAGACACATTAGGAGGTATCTCTTTGACACGGTTTGGGCAATGTTGATTGCTGTTTTTGCAACCATTTTGCCTTTAGGGAACATGGTGCGTTTCGCGCGACTATGCCTTTGTGGTGAATGTCCGTTGCTGCTGATGTATTTTACATCAGCGGAAATTATAGGTTTCTGAATTTCAGCTATTTCGGTAATAACCATAAAAAGGTAAGTAAATGCTTTCCAGGTTTGTATGCTTTCTGGGATGCCCTAGGAGGAGTTGGGTGTTGTACCTAGGAAAAACGAGCCGTGGCGCTATTAAGACCGCCACAGATCCATACCAATGGATCAATTGTGCAATCCGTTTTAGGCATTTAAAGTAAACACAAGATACCTAGTCGTACTATCGGTTCACGCGACAAGTCTTCTCTGGGATCGGGAGTAATCAAACGGATCTCCACACAGGCGTCCGGGTGCCGTGCAAAGTGTCAACATTGTTTTCTCCACGCCCTGAAACTCTTGCTCTCCAAGTAATCTTTGGTGAAAAAAAGGGTTTAATTTTAGAGCGTCAAGGCCTGCTGTGAACATTGAAATGAAATGTTTTACAGTGTATCATATGACCACCACAAAGCCACTCCATTGACTACTTTGGTGAAAGAGAGACTATTGCACTCCATATCTCAAAACTGTTCAATAAAGGTTGACAACTAGCCGTGTTGTCTAAATTTCTTTCCTATAGAGATGGCCGTATACTGGGTAAGACACTACCTTCCCGGCTGCTCAGTATACATTCTTCAAGGCGATTTCAAAATTCTCTCCCAATAAATTATTAATCGACGTTCCACAGGGCTCTGTACTTTCACCTGTTTTCTTCCTAATTTGTATAATCTGTCTGTTGTAAATAACCTGTGGCGGTTGCGTTTCGTGCCACGAGGGAATATTTATTTTACCAGGATTACGTTGTTCCACTTGACAACACCTGACCAAAAATTTCGTTCAGCATGAACGAACTTCACGCCGTCCAATCAAGGCAACAATTTACTAAACACGTGGCCCTGTTAAAGTGGAATTCACATCGAAAACAACTCTGTGCTCACACGTTATGGTTTAGAAACGAGCAGTGAAAGTCATTGGAACTCAAGAGTATGTATTTTAATTCCATCGTTGGAACAAAGCTACCATATCCTGCCTACTTATTTCCTGTAGAAACTATAATGATCATTGGACTAGGTGACTATATTGTGGATCTCCAAATATTTCCCCACTATACGCAAAAATCAGTTGACATTAAAAATTGATTATAGACATCGAAGACACGCAAACCATTTTTCTTTAGTGGAACGACACGAATGTGAAATGTTCCACCCGATTATGCATTTTTTCATTATTTTTATATCCATGTGTTCAGACTAATGTAATGATTATTTCCTTATTCCTTATCCTCTCACTTCTCTTTTTCGTATTGGGCTTTAACATTTACGGGTATCTGAAAATATATTTTGTATATTTAGTGGTTGGAAAGCTGCAGCATTGTTTTACTAGAAACTCAAATGTAATGGCCGTGAGTATTCTTTGAATGCTTAATTTACTTGATTCGAAATTTTAGGCTTTATTCTCAATATCGACACAATGACAAACATAATTCGTCTTCTTATGAGTGTAAAATGCGTCTAACTTATATAAAATATGTGATTCGATCCTAGTTGTACAGAGGAATGGTACAAACTTCCTGCTGTGTAGACAGAATAAATATTGGTAGAATTCTAGAAGACTAGGATAAGGAACATAAATAATAATGTACCACAGTGGTTCTGTTCTCAAGGAACTTGAAGAACTCACTGTCATTATCCATTCAATCATCCGTAAGTAATGATAATCTACTTTTTGAAGAAATATGGACAGTGGATGTATTAGCTACACTTTCAATACCGCTGCAAGCATGTTGGTTACTTTTTTAACGAAAAATGTTAGCGTCACGAAATATGTTAAAAAAAATTCCTTCGATCATGCTATCACACATTGCATCTCTCTTTATTAGCCCGAGTAACTTTCCTTCCATTGCAGATTTATTTATTGAATTGACGTTACAACCGGGAACCGGTCTTGGCCTTATTTAGCAAGTCATGAGGCTTGTTAAATTTTCCATGATTATTTGTTTTTCCGGGCAAGGTCATTAGTCTTGCGCCAGCCATTGCAGATTTAATACATTTAAAATTACCTGAAAATGTTCGTTTGGGGACCCCACAGAATGTTAGTGTTAATCCTAAACAAACAACTACAAAGAGAAATGCTCACAATTTCCATTCAAAAAACCCTAAAGTCACTATTATTAAAATATGAGAAGTAACAAAATATATGTTTACAAACATTTTTCGAAACAACACGAACGTTCTGTCGTCTCAATGTCTGACAACGAAAAACACTTCCCAGCCAACCTAATATTTTCAACTAATAGAATCTCCTACGCATTAGATTACATAAAATTTTATCTTCTATCATCAAAACAAATAACAGCCAAATAATGGATGACATTAAATAAAAACGAGTAAAACGATTTTATTGTTTATCTATATAGTCAAGCAAATAATTCCATCCAAATGGTCCAGACAGTCAATGCGGATACACCCATTCCAATCAATTACTCAAGAGATAAATTGGTGTTTAATAACGTGCTATTCTTTCACATTCATTTCATTTCAGGTATCTTGGTACCAAAACTCATTTCCCATCCAAACGACAGACAGGAGAATTATGTCATCTAGAGGAAACCGACACACACTCACCGTGCGTCATATTCAACAAGAGGATTTTGGAAACTACAGGTAAGATAATTTACGGATCTCATAAAATAATTGGAAACCTCAACATACTTTAGTCTGGAATCAATAAATCATCTAAGGCTTCATTGAATACATTTCCTTGAATACATTTTCGTAGATTTGATTAAGTTCTCGCTGGCTTTAATTCGTATGGTATACAATGCACGTTGCTTTTGGATTGTTCGTAGTGTCAAACATTTGAAAACTGTTGTATGATCAATTCCTAATAATTTTTCAAACTCATCTGGCAAGTGACATAAATAATATTAAAAACGGGAGAACTTTTTCAATTATCTGAAAACGAATTCAAACCTGAACCATGTAAAACATTTACAGACCACAAGCGTTTTGGTAAGGTTAGAGCTGGATATCAACTAAAAGAGTTTATTTACTTATGGTGCACTATTAGAAAGCGTTTTGTTTGTTTGTTTGCAGACGCATTTATTCACAAAGTCTTTTTTATATTTTACAATTTTAGTCTAAATGCTAAACCTATCTTAATAATTTTACTACATAATGTAATTTACTGGCTCTTCACAAGCACTCTAAATTATACAATATTATATGCTTAATTTATGCCTTTCAGCTTACATTTTCTTTTATTTATTCTTAATATAATACACATACATTATAAAAAAAATAAACTATTATCTTAGAGGTCTACCTCTTCTTCCTTTCGAGGCATTATGACAAAAAAAAATAAAGTTTTTTTTTTTTTTTTTTTTTTTGAGGATGCAAAAATTTTAAAAACAAAACAATAAGTGCATAATGAAAACAAAAAAGATAAAATAACAGACGTTAACGGGAAGGAGGGCAAAGGAAAAGGAAGGGAGGAAGCTGCGCCAGAGCTGAATATTATATCTGAGGACGTGAAGTCCTTTCTTCGTTTTGGAGCCACCACCAGTTGGGGTTGGTTCGGTCTTTTATTGATTTATCTCTTTCACTGATCACCATACTGAATCGAAGTCGGTCTGGCCTATTAGAGATATCGCTATTGGACTATTCGTTTATCCCTAGCACCACGGAAAGCGTGGTATATAATAGGTATTCCACCCTCATCTTGGATTAGACTTTTTCCGTCCAAGAAGAGGAACGCCTCTGGGGGAATAAACCCGTTCTGGAGGGTACTCTCCAGATACATGTCGTTTGGATAATATGCTCCCGCGATAAGAATATTTACACTGCACATTGCCCTTGCAATGTGGCCACGAATAATTTTTATAATGAAGTTGTCTATCCTAGATAGTCTTGATTTATCATACAGGGTTTTATTAGGTAAAAATTTCTGGTATCGTGACTCTGGTGTTCTATTAAGTCCGAGGCAGGAACGCAAACACTGTCTCTCGAACACGCGAATCTTTTCCATGTAGAATGGGGATATATTGTACCATATTGGACAGCCATAGACCAACACTGGTCGGATGAATGCCGAATATGAAATTATTTTAACTTTTGGATTGAGAATGCTGCTTCGGATTAGACTTTTTGTGGCAACAAATGCGTTTCTTGCTGCAGAGAGAGTGACTGTTATATGCTTGTCAAAGTATAAATACTGATCAAGCCAAATACCGAGATATCTGACTACAGTTTTCACTTGTAGTGGGAGATTATTATTCCCTACGATAGAGAAGTTTTTCCAATTGTACTTTGTATCCTGACTATTAGAAAGCGTATTCAGATCATAGTTCTATTAAGTCCCGAGTGCCTCCGGGTTGCACAAATTCTGTTTCTACTTCAAATTAACGACTTGTTCTTATCACCGAATATCAAAGTGTAAAATTTTGTTTTTAAAAATCTTCGTTCTATAAATTGGATTAGTAAAAGAGGTTGAAAATGTGGTTCTTATCATCGGTTTAATCATACAGGCTGATACGAAAATTTTATAGAATATAACTTGTAATCCATCACCCAAACCTTTTTTTCGATATCCACTGTTGGACAAAACATATTTGAAGTTCTTTATCACCATAGTCATTGTATATTGTTACCTGTTAGTTTATAGGGTGGCGCAAAATTAATCATCCAATTTTGTTTTTGAATTACTTTCTTACTAAATAAATAAAATGATTTTGAGTGATCATCATCATCATCATCATCATCATCATCGGCACTACAACCGGGAGCCGGTCTTGGCCTTATTTAGCAAGTCCTGGCGCTTGTTAAATTTTCCATAATGATTTGTTTTTTCGGGGCAAGGTCATTATTCTTGAGCCAGAGGCTCACCGACGGGGAATCGAACCCCGATCTCCCCCGTGACAGGTGGGTATACTAACCACTATACTATCGAGGAGCCGATTTTGAGTGATGGAAATCTTTATTTGGACCTTTGCAATTTTTTCTAATTCACAAATGTCAAATATGAAGCCTAGTTCACAAATGTCAAAAGTGATTGACGTACGACGCCATTTGCAAAAATTATAACATCTTCCGATAGGGTGATTAATTTTACGCCACCCTGTATATTTCGATATTGTAACGCTTTTTATTTTTCGAATTTGTCAATTGTAAAAAATAAAATGAGTTTAAGAAGATAGAGGAATAATAGAGACACAAACAGTAAAGCAAACTAAAGTAAATTTTATTCGATTGATAAGCAAACTGTAGCGTTCTAGGGACGCACAATTCCGCGCAGGTAAGGTTCCTACCTTCAAAGAACTTACTTACCTGAGAGCGTTGCACGCGCCCACAGACGCGTGCCCCCAAAGTCCCACCATAGGGCCTGCAACTCGCAGCCAACGTTGAGACCGACACCAAAAAGCAAGGAACTGAACGTCCCCAAAGCTTTTAATGCCAAGCTCAACATTCGTAAGTCATCATACCTGAAACAAAAAAGAAACATTCAATCTGCCTGCGCCCAGGAACATTCCATTGAATCGGCAATTTCAAACGTCTATGCAATGCAAATTAGCCGACCAACGATGCACGTGCGAGTAGCTGCCATAAAGACCACCAAGTCTATCGGCAAACATAAAGAAACGGCAACCGTAATTATCTCAACGAGATAATTCAAATGGTATGAGGTTGAAAACCTACAAGGAAACTACTCCGATCCCACGGTGTCTGTTTGTATTTCACACCCATTAGAAAGATCTAATGGATTTCGGGTGTATTGACAAAAGTCAAACAAAACCCATGAACCATGCATCCATGCAAATTGCAGGATATCTTTCGGCTTTCGCGCCAGATGTGTTATGTAAATAAGGCGGCATACAATCGACAACCGTCGAACTTAATTTCGACCACCACCACGGATGGTGATAATGATGTTCGATGATGAGCGAGTTTCTTCTTTCAGGAATGAAAAATCACCCCTGAGACGTGATAACATGCTGCTAACAGAAATTCGGAAGTTCTGTTAGCAGAGCAATTAGGGAAATTTTTCCGTGTAGATACAGATACCAGTTTGGAATCTGGATATCGGTGTGGGCAGTCAGGCAGTCTAATTTCGATCGTCGACGAGACGACTGGCTATATCGAACAGCCATATCGCGAAGTCTGTCTGAGAGCACCCGAGGAGATCGAGAGGAAGTTACGAGGACTAGAGTGCGTACGTGCGTTACCAGTTTAGAATCGGTGGCAATTTACCCACCACAGCATAACTAAAAGAGAAATCCGAGTACCGTCAGTGTGTTGTCGAGCCTCGAGTTCACATAAACTAAAGTGATTTGTTAATTCAAGATAAGTGACTTAATAAACCAAAAGAAACAATAAAAATAAAAATCGAGATAATAAACATAATCCTTCTGAGTTTAATTCATGACAGCATTCGCTTCGGTGTTTTCAGTTGTTTCGTGGACAGTTCTGGCAGAGCACAGCATTCGCTCTGGGTGTTAAAATCATCCGCGATACACAGTGTTCGGCGGGACACTTGGACCAACACCAATATCGACAAAGTAAAAATAACCAACCTTTACTACCGCCAAAAAACCATGTTTATCTAGGTCCACAACATAAAATAACTATCAATATCGTTATCATATCAAAAGATGGAGACCGGGGATAAAATTCATTTAGAAAAAGGGTTTCGAAAGTAGGGGTTTTAGAAAAGTGAAAACAACATCGACGGAAAGAAGACAGAGAGTGCAGTATTTGCTAGCCATAGTACAAGAAAACAAGTTTTCAGTATGTTTAGTCGAGCGAACACAATCATCATCATCATCATCGACACTACAACCGGGATCCGATCCTTATCCGAGCCTTGTTAAATTGTCCATAATAATTTGTTTTTCCGGGCAAAGTTTTTAGCCTTGCGCCACAACACAATCATACTAGGTTAAAAAGTCCCGGGATATTTAAAGAAAACAAACAGTTTTTTGGACAAAATTATATTTACTCCGCAATATAATTATAGTTATAACCTTCGAAGGCGATACATTTGGTGTAGCGAACATTTCGATGCCATTTCTGTAGTACGAAACGTCTAAGCCTTCGAAATACACTCGGTTCGGCGATGACCTCCTCATTGCATTTGAATCTCTTTCCCTGGAGCCACCGCTGGAAGTTTAAGAACAGATGAACAGTCGTTTGGAGGACAAGGTGGGTGAGCAACCAATTCAAATCACAATGGTCCAATTTGGTCATCGCTTTCAAGGACGTATGTGACGGTGCAATATTGTGATAGTACAGAACTTTTTTCTTTTCCATATTGGGCTCTGTTTTTGTTTATTTCATTGTTTAGTTTATTCAATAACGCCGCATAATAATCTCCTGTAAACGTTCGCCCGTTCTGCAGGTAATCGATGAAGATTATGCCATGTGCATCCCAAAAACAGAGGCCATAATCTTCCCGGCCTAGCGTTGGCCGCTTTGATCGACTTTTGTGGCTTTTCAGCCAGCCAGCACCGGCGTTTCACCCATGGTCACAAAACGTTGACAAAAGTCCGTGCGATTACGATGCAAGAACGCCAATCCGCCAGTCAAAACATCAACGCACTGCTGCTCTTGGTCAACGGATTACAAACGCTGCACCCATCGCGGCGATATCCTTTTCATCTCCAAAAAATCGTGCAAATTGTATCCCGCCCGCTCATTTGAGAAGCCCACGGCCTCCGTTAACTAGTGCGAACTTCACTTTGTTTTGGGCTTCGAGATCGAGGTTGGTCTTGGGTGCTTGTGCGACCCATTTTAAATTCACAAAACCACCGATAAACTGTTGTTCTCGAAGGAGCAAATGTAGGCTAACTTTTCTGCATTCATTGGCCCGATTGTTCAGAAATTGTTCCCATAAAAAACAATGTTTGATCAGGATACGATATCCCTTTTTCTTTTTTTTTTGGAATGGACTAAATGTCACGAAACTTCATACATCAACTGGTGATAGATGAGCCTTTTTTGAGTCATGTTCATTTTTTAATGGCGGACCTGTTGAAGAATCGCGGGACATTTCAGCCCAAGAAGTATTTAGCGCTGTGGTGTAGGTGTTTTATTTTCATCTTTTATAGTTATATGTTTGTAGTATTGTGGGGGTTCTCCGCTCCCGGTTGCAAACCATTCTTTATATTATACTTTTTTTTAGAGGTCGATTTACCACTTTTGACCACGAACCTCCTATCCTTTAACATACCATCAGTCAAAGCTCACTGTCCTCCATTTCCTGTTTCTTCGCCATCATCAATTTGTCGGTTTTGCTATGCGTCACAATTATATTTTTCAGGGCCCCTTTCCTTTTATTTGTTGTTGCGTTTTTCTCTTCGTTCGTGTGCATCCTGGTACTTTCCGGTTCGTTTTCATCAACCTTACAAGAAAGGTGACCTGCTGTCCCCGTGCGAACCTCGACGCAATTCACTTTCTCGGTAATCTGCACTGGAGCTCGCCCAGCGTCGACTAAGAGCCAGCCAACTTACACCCACGCTAATTGGCAATGTAAATACAGATTGCTTAACGAACATTATATTGTTATTTTTGTTATTCGCGCATGCTACCGAGGCGATATATTTTGTGTCTTATAGTTGATTATTATTTTATTTTTCGCACTTCATTGAATCATGCACATTTGTTTTTAGGTTTTATTTTATTTTATACAATGTGTTTTTAATTCACTTAGTTTATAGATATAAGTTTTAACATTTATTATTTGTTTTGTTTTGGTTGTTTGTTTTTGGAATCTCATTATTTTGACTGTTTTGATTTTGGTCACCACATATCTATTGAATTTAAACTTTTGGCGTAAACTTGAGTATATTTATTGTTTGCCGCACTTGTTACTTTAATATTTAGTTTATTTATGTTTATTATTATAATATATTACTCAATTTATCCGTTAACACTACAAAAGATTAGTTACTAATTCCGCTAATCGAACTGAACATACGTTCGTACTCTAGTGTCTATCTGTGATGAGTGTGACAACACTCTTTCTTATGGCTGATTGATAACAACATACTTTAATGACTTCTTACACAGCACGAAAGTACCCATCCCAAATATTCGCATACGTCGTCATATGTTGCTTGGCGGCGCGTTAACAACGTAGAATTATAATGTTTCGATTTGTTTACGCTTTTGTCGCATAGATTAAAAAAAATGAAACGCGTTGACGAGCAAATAGTGCATGCCTTAATTTGAACATTGGTGTAGCTCATTCCACAAATATATAAATATATAATTATATCTAAGAAAAATAAAAAAAAACTGTAACATCAAAATATCTTTAACAATGCTAAATTGGAATTATTCGAAAAGCTCACTTGTTAGCATCTCAGAGCAATGTATCTGCGCTATAAATTTGGTTGGTCTAAATTTAAAAAGAAAAACACAATACTAAAATGTCTATATATATTTGCGTCTAGTTATTTATCTGTAAGAACCCGAAGTTCATGACCTTACTACTTAAGTTACGTCATTGTCCCACGTTCTGTGGAATTTCCCTCAACGATTCGTAATCTGATCCGATTTCAAAATCATCATGTCCTCCTATCTTCGTAGTAGCCATTCCCCAGGTCTATTTCCTTCGGAAGGAAAAAAAAGCAAAATAATTCAATGAAATGTACAAAATATATTTGGTGCGTTGACCGCGAACGGTCTCTTGTATAAACACAAGTTGCTTAAGATCGTTATACACACATCTCAAAAATAAACAAGTGCTGGACGAACTGCGATGCAAATATTCGTCCCAAATTTTGGGTACACAAAAAATCTGCTATGATTCTCATGAATGTATGCATTTGATAAGAGGTTTAGATAACGTCATAGACTTTTTTTTTTGTAGAAAACCGAAAACCTTCAAAACAAACAGCCGCATGCGGGATTTTTACCAACTTAAACCGCCTCCCGCTAGCACATATTCCCGTTCTTCTCCGTGGACGGAGTATATTCATTACTACACCCATCCCGTCGCAACTGCTGCATTACATCACATAGAATATCATATGTTATGGATCTTGCTTCTTTTGAGATAAACATGTATGATGTTATTCCTACTGGAGTAACTGTCCGTCTCATATGTCCCTCCAATATCATTAATGCGGTCTCGAATCTCTCGCACTCTGGGTGTAAGTATTCCGCATTTTATATTTTGCTTTCGCAGTACAAGTGGTATGGGTGATTGACACGCTTATACTTGTGCAAGTAGTGCCGAAAGCATTCATGTCCTGATATCAACTGAATCAGGTGTTTGTTCATTTCTTTTCACCCAGATTTCTATATCAAGTATCATAGTGTAGGTCCATCTTCCTTTGGTAAAAGTACCCCATCTTCGTTGCTATTCTCTTTGGCTGGAGTTCTCCATTTCTATCCGCATTCGGGGACGATGCTTCACCCTAATGCAGAGTAGCGGTTTTTTGTTTTACGAGCAATGTCAAATGATTTCCTTCCAGCTATGACATTTACGGCATCTCCGGATACCATTCCGTTAAATTTTCCATAACAGTTTGTTTTTCCGGGCAAGGTTATTAGCCTTGCGCCAGGTGCCAGCCTATGTGCTGAGCTTAATCCCCTCGTGTACTACTTGTGCTGTGCGACTCCTACCCATATGTTCCCTGCATACATTAAAATAATGCTGTTGACACTGTATTTAAACTTCCTTATATGCGGCGGAAGTCCCCCAACAGTGAGTAGCAGTCCCACTAACACAGTGCATCATTTTGCCATTTTTTTCTGGTGGTACTTGAAGGTCAATCTGTTGTGGAGTGTAACACTAAGATATTTTATGTAGGGACTAGATCTGGTGGTGTGACCTTCTATTTCCAAATCAAGGTGGTGCTTTATATTTGCGGCTAGTTTCAGCGCGGCCATACGTAGCTAGTATTTAATATTCTGGATAGTATGGGAACAATTATTCTCCAGGTCATCTAGATGTTTGGCCACGGCCACTATCACCAAATCATCTGCGTACCCAAAGATTGTTACATCTTCTTGTACATTGGCCCTGACCACACCATCATATCTTCCATAACAGCTGACCCAGTACAGACTCTGGTGCATCTGTTTGTATTTTATATGCTTGTGGTCGTTCATGGGTTTCATAGAGCAGTGTTCTATAAGAGAGATAACTTCCTATTATAGACACCAGGTAGCATGAGACTTGTACATCGCTCAACGTTTGTAATATCTGATTCCAGCTCGCGAAGTTAAATGCAATTTTAACCTCTGGTATCACCACCGCACACATTTTTTTTTTTTTTTTTTTTTGGTTCTTCCTAGCCATCGTGTTCCGGTTGCCGCTTTGAGAGCGATATCGCCGCCCACAGATAAGGCCTTACCGGTTGATCTACCTTTCCGGAAAATATACTGTCATTCGAAGAGCCCCGGTTTACCCTCGATGAATTGTTCCAGGAGAGGGGCAATTACTCCCTCAACAAATTTCTCTGCTGTGTCCAGCATAAGACAACGTCGTTTCGGGTTCCTTAGCTCCTTTTGGTAGAAGATCAGGTCGCTGTTTTTTCCAACCTTAAGAACTAACGGCTTTGTTTATCTTTATTTTATTTTTTTTCTTCTTGGTTAAAGCAGTCTGTGGCGTTTCTAACAGATACATACACAGTACACCAGCAAATGGTGAAGTGGTAGTCTTTTATTTCGCTAGCCACCCCAGGAAGAACACAGAAAGGAAATCAAATAAGCAAAAGCATCAGCCGTAAACCAAGCAAAATAACATAGCAAACCCACATCAGTTGAGCGTACTTGGCTTTAGAAATTGAATTCGTACACGCAGCACTGGCCTGATGTGTTCAACATTGGATCAGTCTTTTAGTGATTCTAACCATTATAGCGTCAGTTCGAATCACACGTTCTTCACTATCATCGCAAACGCTTTAAGTATTTGCCACAACATTGGGAATTCCATTCAGTCCTGTGGCATTCTAATGACCTTTACAGCCGTGAGCATCTCTTCAACGGTATTCACTAGAGGTATTATCCCTTCATTGATGTTCCGTTCGTCTTGTGATCTCGTGTCTTCACACCGCGAGCGGAGATCAGTAACGATCCTGGCCATGTCACTTTTGCTGCTTTGCATTTGACTAGTGTTGTTGTGCAGCATATTTACGATTATCCTGAAGTCGCTGCCTCATGGGTTATTATTTAATTCATACCTTAGGGCGCAGAACGCGTCATATTTATTTTTGCGGATCAAATTCCTCAACTCATTCCTTTTGTTGGCGAATTCCGCAATTAGCTGCGGGTATGCATCACGGTTTACTTGCTCTTTGTTGCAAGCGTCATAACCTCTTACACTTCACTCACACCTGGGCAGATTCTGCTCTCCACCTATACACTGGTTTGGTACTGTATGCTGGTTGACTTTGTTGTAGCATGACAGCATCGCATGCATTAGTTAGCCACTACATGACGTCGGGGAGCCTCCGGCGCAAGACTAATGACCTTGCCCGAAAAAAAAACAAATCATTATGGAAAATTTAACAAGCCTCAGGACTTGCTAAATAAGGCCAAGACCGGCTCCCGATTGTAGTGCCGATGATGATGATAATATGACTTTTCCAGCCTACTTGTTTGCATCGGGCTCTGTGAAAATTTGTTCAATAGGGTTTTCTAGCATATAATCGAGAATCTATTACTTGAGATCTTACTCTTTCCACCCTTTTTCTGGGTTTCTTTCTCCATTCTGCCTGTGATGAACTGTGATGATGTTGTCACTGTGGATGTAGGTGTCCAAAACTCGCCACTTGATATCTCTTGCAACATGGACTTGGGAAAGGTGATATCGACTTTGGATCGGCTTCTCTCAGTTGCGAAAGTGTCTTTAAACCATCATTTAGTAGTGCTACATCTAAGATTGCGAGAGTCTCGAGCAGTGCCTGGCCTCTATTCCATTGGTTTCTAGTTCCTCTCCATTCTACCACACAGGCCTTGGAATCTCCAGCAATTATAAGGGGGCTTTTAGTTCTGGCATCTTCGAACAGCCGATCTAAGAAGCATTTGAGTTCTTCTATTTCCCACCATGGTGGAACGTTACAGCAATACAAGTGAATTGCCTTGACCATAGTATGTATAAGAAAATATTTAATGCCTCTGGTTAACTCTGTGGTATGTAGGCGACTTGCTGTTGTCCGGTTGCATCCTTAGATAGTTTGATTGCAATGAGCCATAAATCAAGTGTAACGGGAATCCAAAATTGCCCATCGACTCGCATAGTTGAAGATAACGTGCGTTCATCGTAAACTTGACTCAAACGGTTCGACAGACAGTCGCTTTTGTCAAAATTAAGATTATGGAATTGACATCACAACGTATACGAAGACGGCCATTCTTGGAGTTAAAAAAGAGTCCACAGTTGAATGGATCGTAGTTGTTATATTCAATACATACTTATCATTCTTACTATGTACAACAATATCTTTCCCGCCTTTCTACAGATCCCTTCGCTCTTGGTCTTCGGTTGAGAATTTTATGGGCGTGTGGCAGTGCCGCCAAACCCTACTGTCCACTTACCTAAAAACCCCCATAACTTCATCCCAAGTCGCACAAGTTTTTGCTAATGCAATCGCATTAAGCACATGAAAATGCTTCACGCAATAATTAGATCTAAGCTATAATCGTAAAGTCCCTGTAAGGAAAACTTACCTTTTCATGCATCTCTTCGCATACAAATTTCCGTAAGATTTCTTTCCTTGCTTATCTGGAATTCCAAATCAATTCGGCACCTTTGGTACCAGACAAATGCCTATAAACAAAATGATTCGGTTTGCATACAATGTAACCGTCATGACAGGTACCATAAATATTGCGTCATCTATTTTCCAACTTCGCCATGTGTACGATAAATTTCTTTACGTACACATTGGCGGCGACCTTTTTCTCCTAGCAATAAAATTCTCTAACTCGCACCATGTGGAAACAGAAGAACGCTGTTCCTACATAGGTTTCATGCGATACCATAAACAATTCATATCGTTTGTGGTATGCGAAAGACATTTTTTTCATTTAATGAGCGGCTGCTATTTATTTAGTTGACCCTCATTACCGAACGATGCATAAGATCCCAATTAGCATCCGACTATTTCGGTTTTATTTGCTTTACCGAAATCGTATCCCATGAATGCACTTTATTCCCTTTCTTTGTTCTAGGTTCGTTCTCATCCATGGAAGAACCATGGACACATACCACCATGATCACCATAGCGAGTGAGCTCTGCACGAGCAAGATATCGCTGAGTCGTTATCCATCAGCAGACCAGAACGGACACGCGCCACTACCGCTCTCCGCCGGCAGCGGAGACGCGTAAAAATACCTAGAGTCGAATGAGTGCAAATTTTTAACCTTTAAAAGTCAAATGAGTGTCAAATGCCAATCAAGTATTAAACGATAAACAAAAATGAATACATGTAACATCTCTTTCGAATAATGACGTATATAACAAAATAATGCATCAAGATACTTGGATACATACAAACCCAATAAAATAATCACTTAATACACAATCAACAGTGCGCTTTAATTTTTTCTGGTGGTCAGTGTTTACCCTTTACCCCTGGTTGTCAACGAACGAGGCGGCGTTCGTTCATTTATTTGTAATTGACTTTCGGTTCGGTGTTTTACGCGGCGAACAATTAATTATGATGGAGGAGGAAGTGAACGAGTGTCCGTGTTACGCACAATACTTCCTCCCCACAGGCGTCCCTAGCACTGCCCATTCTCGCTATGCACCCGGCCTGATTCTGACTACTGCTAGTTTCTATTCGTTTACAATCCTTAGAAACCCAAGGACAACATATATTGGCACTTCCTTTTCTTGTCCTCAACCAACCTTCGGACTACACTGTGTATTGGTGTAAAGCAAAATCATATATGTGCAAACTAAATACAATCTGGCATATTCCTCAGTGTGTTGGAAATGTTGAAATCTTTTTAACTTTTCGTAGGCAGCGACCGTAATGCAACACAAAATAATTTATCAAATTTGATTTTGGAAGTAAGTTTCTACATACCTTTTTTGTGTCGGTAGGAAGGTGGAAATCTGCAAAAGTCACCTCTGGACCGATTCAGAGGCATGCCGGATTTTTATAGACTAAAAGCTCCTTTCGCCGGCAGCATATCTTATCGTTTCTTGTTAGTACTTAAGGTTCTGCTTAGAGATTTTGGTGCAGATAAGCCTCGATTTATAAGACCTAAATATAATTGTTTAATTAATTTTCAACACACACATACGATCCTTGTAACACAAACAAGTCTCTTTAATTCACTTTGCGGGAGAAAGTATTCAATTCATTGCTTCACATCTCAAATACACAGAATGTAATTTAAATGGCAGCTCTACTAATTGGTCTATTTATTTAATTGCAGTTGTGTAGCCGACAATTCTTTGGGAAGATCACGAAAATATATGGAACTGTCTGGACGTCCCGGGCCAGCTGAATTCTATTCACCGAAATGGGGAAGATCCTCGGATAGCTACAATTTAACATGGAAAATTGATAGCTACCCACCGTTGGAAGAAGTGCGTTTACTCTATAGGAGAGTGCTGGTAAGCTAGACGTAGTATTTCTGTTTGGCAATGCTTTCAAAACTTGTTATTTCCTTCTTTCTTTTTTTTTGTCCTTTCGTATCTTCCGCCATATTCATTCAAACTTTAGTACTTGGCATGGTTCACATTTTCGACAGCCATTCAAAAATATTCGCATCTATACTTTTCAGTGTTTTATTAAGTTTTTCTCTGGTGGTTAGAATTTAATTTACTTTTTCCGTTTTAGAATGTCATCAGCAAGTTACAAACGGTCACTAGTTTGTTCTTTGTATTCTAGGAAAACGAAAGGATAATATTTACTCTGTATCCTCCTTCAGGTTTTTTTTTCAGTACAATTTTTGCAAATGAAATTTTAAATTGAACTGAGACTCGCACCGGCAAAAGAAAGAACTCTAGAGTGGATCATAAAAAACCACTCTGTTTGAAACATTTCCTTTTTTTTTTTTTTTTTTTTTTTGATGGTCGAAAGAACTTAAACGTTATGCCCTAACGGCTTGGATAGGAGAGCAAAACGATCACCCTCAATGAGGGGGATTTGCAATCCACATTTATTTTGACGATTTTTATTTAACTACAACCAATCAGTGTTATTCACCAGGGATACAATTTAATTATACTGTCGCAGGGATAACGTATCATCTGTCGCACATTAATCACTACGCGAACGAATCATGTGACGAATTTAATTTGATTTTAAACAATTTCATTCGTTTCTTCTTTTTGGTAATTGAATTTGCCGCTGGTGGACAGGCTTTTGGGGGTTTTCGTCAAAACGACACGATACAAATGTATCGATGCTTTTATCTCTTTTTGACACTTTTTAAATCCTATTTTTGCTTTCGACTTTGTTAGTGTTGTTTTACATGTGTAACAAGTTGGGGCGACAGTAAATAATTGTGCCATGGTTCATTACATTACTGTCGGTAGTGAATCGCAATTAATTCAATGGTTTGCTTTCAAATTCGTTAGTATTACAATAATTCAGATTGAGATTTTAAATTGTATGGTCATGTATGGCGCCACTTCTTTTGGTTTGAATTAAATGTAAATTAATGCATGTTTCTCAATCATTGGTAATGAAGTCGATAGGGATTGCATTTATTTTACGTCGATATGCAAGGCATATATAAATAAAAACAGAACAGATGTATGGATATATCCACTTATTTTTATAAGGCATATGCTAAATGGATTATCAGATTATTAATGCCTTTGTGGCATGGAAAGATATACTCTTGTGCCATATAATGGAAACATCATTGTACAATATGAAAAAAAAATAATATTTTTCGGATAGCAATACAGGTTCTACCAAAATGTAGAAGCTGTTTGGTATTCTCTTCTTCTATATCCGCTTATGTTACAGTTTTTCAGACTCGTAGTATTCAACACAGGAGTCTGGTGATTTCTCATTCTCCTTAAAGTTAGACACTACTTTATTGATTTAAGGTATTTTTGTGAACAATTCCATTTACTAAAATAGATGATATTTTAGAAAGAAACAGTAAATTTCAATTTGGAATAAAGCAGTTACATACAAAAACCGATACAAGTATCCCAGGACTTTAAGGAGAAAACCAGAAATTAGCATATCTTCCTAGAGACGAAAATAAAAACTCTGTAGAGAAACGGCCTCGTTATGGCCCAATGTGTCAAGTGTCTGACAAGCGTAAGTAAAATGAAATATACAGAATAGGGCTGAAGAACTTGTTGACATCTGTCGGGTTTCTCTATTCTACCTAAGAACCAACCCACAATTCCAACCACAACTTCAACTTAATTTCGACCGCTTTCAGCGCGTCATGCATACCCATTTCCCTTATATGCTATTCACCTGAAATACATGTTTTCCCCAAGGACGCATAGCTAAACTCATTATCCTATGCAGATAATGCATAATTGAGTTTAGCTACTATCTTCGCCATACGGCAACACTATTGCTCTAACCATGGGATTTCCACCGAAATTCCATTCATATTGCTTAGCAACAACCAAGTCAAATCAAGCAACGTGGTTGCAGCATCATCCATTGGCTTGTGTATTTACCAACATTCCATCGAGTTTTTCCCAAGGTATTATTTCCCTAGCCGAGGCGGCGTCCTATTGACTTTTCCCAGATCACCCATTCGCTTGGGAGCAATGATCTCTTTTTGAAGGTGAATAGCACCAGCTAGGTTCTCCTCTCCTTTGCAGTTCTGTCTTTACATGGTTCAATGCGCTCTGACTACACCATAGCCGTAACACTGGGTTAGTTGGTCATGTCAGTAGCTGCATTTGATACCAACACACACAACCAAAGCTACCTCGGGATCACAGCACATCGTGTTTCTATTCTCTCATTCTCCACGTCGGTTAATTACCAATTAAACGAAGTTACCACACTTCGACGAGCGTGAAGCTGAGAGAGCTGTGTGTAAAATGAAATACCGAATTCCACCCCTAATTCAATTAGTCAGATCTCAACCACCATCGCGCAAAGCCACGCTGCCGCTCAGGCAAAAAGTAATTGCTTTAATTTTAAAGAGTCGGGTGTAATCCGTTGTACGTGCAAATTCTGTGTAAAATTGTCGTGAAAGTTTTCACGAATTTTAATACATTCTCACGTGTCGTAATTATTTTGAAATAAGTGCAAATTAGCACGAAATACAAGCCAGTCGTAGTGTAAATAAAGAATAAATAAAAAAACTAATCCGAACACAGAAACAATCAGTGCGCTTTATTCATCGTGCCTTTCTGAGTGCTGGAGTTACAACATTTTCGTCGGAGGAACATCGTTGGGGAGTTAGTGAAACTGTGCCCTTGTTCGGCACACCAACCTCTACCCCCACACATCTTATAAGACAAAGGAAATGCAGATATCGATTTCCTTCTTTCTCCATCATCAAGTAAGACATTTAAAGTATTTACTTTATATTTTTTATATTTATTGGGCTATAGGAACCCGGAAGTTCATGACCACACCGACTCGGCAGCGCCATCGCTCCCTGTCCTGTGCACTCTCCTTACACGTTTGACTGATCCGATTTCCTCAAAGTCAAACCAAACATTTTTCTCCTATCACCGTCGCCGCCGTCCTTCCGTCCTTCCGTCCTCTTTCCCGCTTGCCTACCGTCAAGAATTCTACGGACGGTCCTATTGTTGCCCACTCTCGCTACACGTCCGACCCATCTTAATCTTCGCGACCTGATTACTCTCACTATTGTAGGTTTAAGTATTTACTTAGTTTATAGAATCCTAAAGATGACATTCGACAAATGGCGTATGTTATTGCCAATACCTTATGTTAATCGAAATCGAAAATTCCATTCAATTCTTTCTGACATATCGGTGACTATGTTAGCGACAGCCTTATGGACGTTGTTCGTTATGTCAACCGAATTCGTGTGCCCGTCGTTATAAACCACTGATTTGAGATATCCCGGCGCCATGGCGCTAAATCAACTGGGCAGCCCACTGGAGTTCGTCCCACAAGAAGGTGACGCGTCTAAAAAAACAGTGATTGACACCTGCGTTTTGTGTCCCGTGGCACTGCCATGCCGTCCTGCTGGAACCACATATCTCCCAAAACCATCTCGCTGAGTTTTAGCAGAAGAAATTGTGGGGGTTCTCTATATCACTTGAAGAACAATCCTAACATAATTTCGACCACTAACAGCACTTCACATCAACCCCTATCCAACCGTTCGTGCTATTCACCTGAAATATCACATTTCTCAAATGGACGCGTAGCTGAATTCATTCTTCTATGTAGATAATGCATAATTAAATTCAGCTACCCTTTTGCCATACGGCAACTCCATTTTTGCTAGCCCATGAGATCTCCATCGGAAATCACATCATGTCAGTTAGCAACAACAAGTCGAAGCAGACGACACTGTTGCGTATTCATCCCACCGCTGGGGAATTTATCAAAATATTTAATTAGTTCTTATGATAAATTGCCCTAGCCAATTTGTCGTCACTTCGGCTTTTCCGCAGATCGTCCATTCGCTTGGGATCAATGATCTCTTTTCGCAGGTGAATAGCACCAGCTACATTTTCCTCTCCTCCACAATTCTGTCTCCCCACAGTTCAATGCACTCTGCGATCACCACAGCCATAACACTAGGGCAGTAGGTCATTCTCAGAAACTGCATTTGATACCAGCGCACAAGCTAAGCCAACCCCGAAGTTATTGCGCTCTTTCCTTTGTTCTTTTCATCCTTCGCATGTCCCGCGACTGTCGAATGATGAGCGAGTATTATTCACCTCACTGAGACATTCAAATGAGAAGAGTCATGAAAAGAGCGGAATGATGATTGGCTAATAGCTGTGCAAAAATAGGATACAAAATTTCATCCCCGATTCAACAGTCACTATTCAACCACAGCAGCGTACACACGCTACGCTGCATCCTGAGTCGTTACTGAATCACCATCGCGGGCAGACACGCCATCACAAGTATCTGAAACACCATCCAACATACTCACCGCAGTACTCTCAAAAGGTTTTTAGTTCCTTATGTATTATTGGCCAAATCGTACTTTTACATTAGTTACATTGTGTCGTGATGCCTTCATGTGTAAATACAAATATAAGCCCTTTCAGTTAAATCTAGTGATAATTTATTTTAATGTAAAATTCAAATAAAGAGAAAAAAAAAACGAACAACTAAATTAAATCAGTGCCTTCTAATTTCTCCTGTTCTTTACTTTGTGTTTGGATTTTTGATATTCTTTATCCAGTGACGTCGTGGGGAAAAAGTGAATCTGTGCCAATGTTCGGCATAACACTTCTTACCCTCCACAAAACTCCTAAATCGTACTCACATAAATAATAGTAAAAATTCATCAAACATACCAATTCGTTGGCTTCAAAAAACAACGAAATATATATATCCCAATTCACGATACTGCACTTCAAAAAGTGAGACGTTTTGAAAATAGAGGCTATTCCATAAATTGTATGCGGTGTACAGACTTCCAATAGCGCATTCTCTATTTATTTACACATCTGGAAACATAGAAGTCACAACAACTATCAACAGACGCCTCATATGAATTCTGTCGAGTAAAAAAGCTGCTTAGCTTAAATTGCTGCACTACGATCAGTTCATACGGATGAAACTGTGATTCTTCATGAAGAAGGCGCGTCAGAGAATGCACACCTGCATATTTGCGGACAGAGTGACTCCCAACTCAACTACAGTATGGTAGAGTACTTTCCTTGTCGTAGGCCTTTTCGATGTCAATGAAAATTGGGTGAACCATCTCTCCGTATTCCCTCTTCTTCTCCAGTAATTGCCTTACTGTGAACATTTGGTCGCTCGTTGACCGGTTACAACGGAATCCGGAGTGATAGTTCCCCAGTATTTCTTCTGCGTACAGTGTGATTCTCACCGGTATGACATTTGTTAGTATTTTGTATGTGGTTGGGAGCAATGTTATTCCTCTGTAGTTTTCGGAGTCAGATCTGTCGCCTTTTTTGAAAATGGGGACGACTATTGAGGTTTTCCATTCTTCCGGAGTAACTTCCTTATCCCATATTGTTTCGATGAGCGGGTGGATCTTTCGAGTGGTTGCTTCTCCTCCATGCCTCACAAGCTCTGGCGGTATGCAGTCGACTCCGGAAGCCTTGCTGCTTTTCAATCGATTTATTGCGTCTATAATTTCGTTGAAAGAGTTTGTGGGGGTTCTTTAAGCCATTTCCCAAGAACCACCCATTAGCTTTCACCTGTCTCCCACTTCCCAAGCAAGTCTTTCTACTTACCTGCAAAGGGGCGGCGTAAGCCCCCTGCAGCATCTCCCACCTGAAAGCAACCTGGCATGCATATTAGCGAATTGTTCTGGTTCATAATACTTGAACCATTCAATACCCCCTATCGGTTCAGCTTGTCAGCAATTATAATCGACAAATACACGCTGGCCAGCGTATCTGTTGACACAGCTGGAGCCGATATTCTTTCCACAGTTCACAATTGTATATCGCGCCTATACCCTTAGGTCCGCGACAGTTGCGACAATTCCCCGTTATCGGCTATCAACCGATTATGGAATTTGGGCATGGATATGATCATTGTTTAGGCAATCTTACCCATGCTATGCCCTATGATGACCCACCAGCAAATCAAAGCAAACACACAGTACCTCACTGCGTTTGTTTTGTTTACTAACCGCTGGTCCATGGTTCCCCAGTGTGAGACGTTTGCTTGCACATGTGCAGATCAAATCCCTCACCACAATATCCATGCACCAGCACATTAACCTAACCATATAGCCACCGCCGCTGAGGTTTCTGTTGACTTAAAGTCCATGAACAATTTCCCTCCGTGTGCTCCAGAGCCATACGGCTAAAGCAAACATAACCCAAATCTCCGGTTGAACTAGCATCACCAGTATGTATCGCCTACAACGGCATTTCGCTTGACTTCATAGATAAATACCATGATATCGGCAGACCATGAACGTTGTACACCTCATCATTTGGCCCTTGAAATAGCGTTTTTTTTACTTTGACGCAAAAACCTATTTCGTTCTCAGGTGTGGATCATCGATGGTCATAAATTGCCTGCAGCCCCTGATGCTCGTACATTTGTTTAATCAGGTGTCGGCCGATCGTTGTCTGTATTGCAGTCAAAAGGGGCATTGTACGCGTCCCTATGTAGCATTTGGGAAATCCTCCCATTGAACCCTTTCCTCCATCACCATTGGCCGCTGTCAAGTTGATTCGGTTCCCCCCTCCTACAACGATGTGAGCCACCATCGTTAAATCTGATGGATGTGGATTGCGTCGGGGAGTCAAATTTTATCACCCTTCGAGGAGAGATGTCGAGTCTCTGCTGTCGCGCCTTCCGTTGTCAAATTTAAATTCCTTAAGCCTACACACGCTTGTTTTCGTGTCGAGTTATTTGTCGAGAAACTTAAGTTCTATGAGAATGAATTTAATATTTTATAGTAATAAAATTACTTAAAGAACGATTGCCATGTATGTGAACTTGGAACTAATAACAGTGCGTTAGTGTACCACATTGTCAAATATATGTAACTTTTATAATTAGTGTTCTTAAGGATATTCGTAGATACCAATAAAAAGTCATCATTCTACAAACCACGGCTTTTTAGTTTTCCTTTCCTTTGAAGAACAGTTTCAGTGACACTCAGTGGAGTTTTACTTTGGACACGTCGATAAAAGAACATATCAGTGGGTGTTAAGTGAATCCGTGCCGTACGTCGGTGCACCCATACTTCAACCCCCACAAGGCCTCTGGCATCTGTGGCACGGCCGTACGTAAGTCTGGTGCGTTTATTTGTGGTTAATTGTTGCTGTGACCAGGCAGCCGTTTGACTCTCTGATTATTTTGACTCTCCCTCGGTAACTAATTCTAACTGAATTTTTGCTGTCACATATATCTCTGATGTTCCTTGCTTTGGCATTTTCTAAGATTTTTCTCGAACCGAGTCGTCTCCCATTCGTGTTTTTTTTTCCGTTTGGAAAATTGCGTTGTCTCCTTCCGAATCGTCGCAGCCGTACCCACAGATAATATCCCATACGAAAATAACGACTCCCGCCAAAATAATGAGTGAGTATAATAAACCAAGTGAAACATTTACCTTAAAGCGATATGATTGGATGAGGGTTATTAGTTGGTTAAGTAAGTAACAAGAAATGTAAATACAAAATAATTATGAATTGGAGATCTGGAACGAAAATGGTGCGGCTGAGGGGCATACTATGTTTGTGGATGTATAGTCCTTTCTTCGTCACTAATCCACCACCAGTTGGGATCAGATCGATCTTTTATTGATCTATCTCTTTCAGCGATCACCATACTATAACGTAGGCGCTTTGGAACATTAAATATATCATTACCATGACGAATTCGTTTAGCTCCTTCCAAAAGTGGCAGCCTTACAGGAGACCCTATGTATCACAGTAATGCAGCTCTCTAGTAAAATACGTTAACCTTTTTTCTTCAAACTAATATATGTGACGTATGTTCACGTACCTAACCACAAACCTTGATCCTTGCACGTTCCCGTTACCGCGCGTACAAGATGATATATTTTTTCGACTATTAGGAACTGCTGTAGGATTGCTATCTTAATTACTACGGTATACGGCACTGATGATTTAATTTCTCTTTTTTCCTTTTGTGCTGTTGTAGCGTTCTACGGACGCACAATTCCGCACAGGTAGGGTTCCTACCCTTCAAGGAACAAACCTACCTGAAAGCATTACACGCGCCCGCAGACGCGTGCCACTAAGTTCCGCTAGAGGCATGAAACATTTAGCCAACGTTGAGCCCGACACTAAAAAGCAAGGAACTAAACGCCACAAGGCTTTCAATGTCAAGCTCAACAATTCGAATATGGCATACCTGAAACAAAGGTAAAACATTCATTCATCCTATTCCCAAAGACGCCGCACTCCAGCACTGCACAATTGGAAATCCTGAACATCTACACGATGTTACAAGGAATTGTTATCGTCGGTAAATTAGCCGACCAACGGATGCACGTACGGGTAGTCTACCATAAAGACCACCCAAATCCGTCGTGCAAACAAATGCGGCGGCAACCCCATACAATAAAGCATATCGCTTATCCGCTGCCAAATTCTAGGCAACCGTAAATATCTCAACGAGATAATTCGGGAATATTTATGAGAGTAAAACCAACAAAAGGAACCACTCCAATCCAACGGTTCCTTTTTTTGTATTTCACACCCATTAGAAAGATCTAATGGATTGTTAGTTTTAACCGCAAGAAGTTAAACAAAGCCCATGGACCGTACGTCCATTCAAATTGCACGATATCCGTCGGCCTGCGCGCCAGATATACTATGCAAATAGAGGCGGCACTCTATCGACAGCCATCGAAATGAAATTCTATCACCCACCGAGGGTGATAATGATGTATGATTATGAGCGAGTTTCTCCTTTCAGGAAAATAGGAAATTATTCCTGGGATGAAATAGCATGCTGTTAACAGAGATTTTGGGAATTCTGTTGGCAGATCGAATAGGGAAATTTTTCCTGTACGGATACAGATACCAGTTTTGATTCGGGATATCTTTTTGGGCAGACAGTTAGTCTAATTTGAGCATCCGAGGAGGTCGACAGAAAGCTGCGAGGACTTGAGGACGTACGTGCGTTACCAGGTGACGATCATTTCGTGGTGCGCAAGTGTTCATTTAACAATTTCCGTGCGTAGTTTAGAATCGGTGGCAATTTATCACCACAGCATAACAAAGAGAGAAATCCGAGTACCGTCAGTGTGTTGTAGAGCATCGAATTCCACATAAACTAAAGTAATTTGTAAATTCGATATAAGTGACTTAATAAACCAAAAGAAACAATAAAATAAAATCGAGATAATAAACATAATTCTTCTGAGTTTAATTCGTGACAGCATTCGCTGTGGTGTTTTCAGTTATTTTCGTGGACAGTTCTGGCAGAGCACAGCATTCGCTCTGGGTGTTAAAATCATCTGCGATACACAGTGTTCGGCGGAACACTTGGACCATTACCAGTCTCGACAAAGTGAAAATAAACGAACTTTTACCGCCAAACTGGTGACCCCGACGTGATCTGTACACTCAGCACACACTTCCCGTAGTAAACAGAATTTCACACACGATCATGACCCGCATAGAGCACCAAGGCACACTCGCTTGCTCCGACATTCTCTCGTTCGCTCCGTCGTTCGCACCGAAGCTGATCGTAACGAAGTTACTGGGAAGGGAGTGGTGTGGCGTCTCTAACAGATACACACACAATTCACAAGCAAAATAGTGAGGAACACCGAACGAAAATCGAATAAGAAAAATACATCAGAGCCGTATACCACAGCGATAACATAACAGTTCACATCAGTGGAGTATAGTCGAGTTTAAAAATTGAATTCTAAAATCGACCAGTAGACTGATGGGTAACGCTTAGGTTCAATTTTTGGTGATTCAAACTGTCATAACGTCAGCTCGAATCACACGTTCTTCTTCACTATTATTTCAAACGCTATACTGTTCCTCACTATGGTTTCCGTGATCATGTGTTGGAAAACCCACACATTCTAGTGACCTCGCATCGACCGGCACAAAAACCCAATAATTCCTTGAAACAGGGATCCGAAATGAAGGAGCGAAACCTACCACTATATGTGTTATGCAGTTATAGCATCTGATCCACTTCGTTTATATAGAAACTCTGACCCCAGTTCCTGCGTAATGAATACACCATAAGCTCAGTAATTCTAAAATATACATTCAGGATGATTTATCCTTGAGGAACGTAGTAGACGTACCACAAAAAAAAAAAAACAGATATCAAGGAAATAAACAAGACATTTTCCCCGCAATACAATTCAATCACATGTAATTTCTATATTCCACACTATATTTCAAAAGTGCAGTCGGGAGTTTGTAGAAATCCATTTCTTCATTATGAAAACCACACGACACTGATCGCACAAACGATCGTATGGTGGCGTATCAATATATAACTACGAAGGCTTGCGCTAACGAAATCAAAGATTTCCAGCTATTGCCTAACCAGGAAAATCCCATTCGATACCAGTGCAATTAAAAATGCATAAAACATAAAAATGATCGCAAATAGTACGGCCACAGCATGTACGCTGCCCCGTAGTGCTGAGCTTTCCCTCATCGAGAAGATTTCAAAAAAATTGTATCAAAAACATAACTCACGCCTGTGCGATTATCTCGTGACATGTGAGACATATCTCCATGTGTGTTGAGTAAACACAACTGGCCAAACGCGACATCTAAACCCATCATTGCCAGCTATTGCCTAACAAGGAAAATCCCAGAGGATACCAGTGCAATCAAAAATGCATAAAGCATCAAAATGAACGCAAATAGTGCAACCACAGCATGTACGCTGCCCCATAGTGCTGAGCTTTCCCTCATCGAGAATATTTCAAAAAAGTTTTATCAAAAACATAACTCACGCCTGTGCGATTATCTCGTGACTTGTGAGACATATCTCCATGTACGTTGAGTAAACACAATTGGCCAAACGCGACATCTAAACCTATCATTGCCAGCTATTGCCTAACAAGGAAAATCCGGATACCAGTGCAATTAAAAATGCATAAAACATAAAAATGATCGCAAATAGTGCAACCACAGCATGTACGCTGCCCCGTAGTGCTGTTTTCCCTCTTCGAAAATATTTTAAAAAAATTGTATCAAAAACATAACTCACGCCTGTGCGATTATCTCGTGACTTGTGAGACATATCTCCATGTACGTTGACTAAACACAATTGGCCAAACGCGACATCTAAACCCATCATTGCCAGCTATTGCCTAACAAGGAAAATCCGGATACCAGTGCAATTAAAAATTCATAAAACATAAAAATGATCGCAAATAGTGCGACCACAGCATGTACGCTGCCCCGTAGTGCTGAGCTTTTCCTCTTCGAAAATATTTCAAAAAAATTGTATCAAAAACATAACTCACGCCTGTGCGATTATCTGGTGACTTGTGAGACATATCTCCATGTATGTTGAGTAAACACAATTGGCCAAACGCGACATCTAAACCCATCAATGCCACCTATTGCCTAACAAGTCGAATTCGGATACCAGTGCAATTAAAAATGCATAAAACAAAAAAATGATCGCAAATAGTGCAACCACAGCATGTACGCTGCCCCGTAGTGCTGTTTTCCCTCTTCGAAAATATTTTAAAAAAATTGTATCAAAAACATAACTCACGCCTGTGCGATTATCTCGTGACTTGTGAGACATATCTCCATGTACGTTGACTAAACACAATTGGCCAAACGCGACATCTAAACCCATCATTGCCAGCTATTGCCTTACAAGGAAAATCCGGATACCACTGAAATTAAAAATGCATAAAACATAAAAATGATCGCAAATAGTGCGACCACAGCATGTACGCTGCCCCGTAGTGCTGAGATTTCCCTCATCGAGAATATTTCAAAAAAAATTGTATCAAAAACATAACTCACGCCTGTGCGATTGTCTCGTTACATTGACACATATCTCCATGTATGTGAAGAAACACAATTGGCCAAACGCGACATCTAAACCCATCATTGCCAGCTATTGCCTAACAAGGAAAATCCGGATACCAGTGCAATTAAAAATGCATAAAACATAAAAATGATCGCAAATAGTGCGACCACAGTATGTACGCTGCCCCGTACTGCTGAGATTTCCCTCATCGAGAATATTTCAAAAAAATTGTATCAAAAACATAACTCACGCCTGTGCGATTATCTCGTGACATGTGAGACATATCTCCATGTATGTTGAGTAAACACAATTGGCCAAACGCGACATCTAAACCCATCATTCCCAGCTATTGCTTAACAAGGAAAATCCCAGAGGATACCAGTGCAATTAAAAATGCATAAAGCATAAAAATGAACGCAAATAGTGCAACCACAGCCTGTACGCAGCACCATAGTGCTGAGTTTTTCCTTCTTCGAATATCTTTTAAAAGAAACTGTATTAATAAAAATATTTTCAGTGTTTATTACGCAGTTGCTGCATGTAATTTAATTTTTCACAGAGAGATACGAGAAGTTGTGGGGCAATAAATCACACTAAAAAAATGTGTTCCCAAAAAGGATCATCGTAAAAGTGTGAAATTCTAGCATGATCTCGATCGCAACCTCGTCCATCCATGCGGTATCTTTGCATCCTATCTGCGAACAGGATATAATGTAAGAGGGAAATTAATAAGTATTTAGCTCCAACAAGCCAAAAAAAAAATGTTACAACGGACAATTTGGACATTGATACTGAACAATCTTATTCTAAAAAATTCAATAAAATTCTCGTTATAAATTTATAAATCATTTCTTTTAACTAGATGAGAGATGTGTATTTTCTCGAAATCAATCTACAACCAATATAATCATCGCCGCATCCACGACGGTTCCCACTCATTCGATTACTTAAGTCCT
This sequence comes from Microdon myrmicae, assembly GCA_963931805.1. Classification (NCBI taxonomy): domain Eukaryota; kingdom Metazoa; phylum Arthropoda; class Insecta; order Diptera; family Syrphidae; genus Microdon; species Microdon myrmicae. The sequence goes on from OZ007499.1 coordinate 123,785,517, forward strand.
TAAAGGAATTTCGTAAAATATGAGAATTCAATCGAGTTACTTCATACGCAGCGAATTCGGACATCAATGTGCATTATTCATCTCAAAACTGTCAATGAAAAATGCATCACTCAGGTGGGTCCCCGGTGGGCTTGCCTTAACTGCTTTATAAATTTTACCATTTCGAAGGATAACATCATGAAGAAATGTTTGGTTAATAATAACAAATGCGAGAAAATAAAAGCAAAACAATAGTAATAGCAGCTAAAACAAAGGCAGCAAATAAATAAACAGTTTTGTTTCGAAACCACAAGTTGTTTTTCGTATTTAAATTATTCATTACCATTGGGTTGTACTGCTTATTGATAACTGGTTGGTCAGACCTACAAAAACAGCTGGCTTTAATATCGTCTAGACGCAATCTTAATAATTCCAGTGCGGTCTGTGGCTGTCTCAACAGAATCACATGAATACATTACATCCCCTTTTTAGGTCTTATAATATGTTGTCTATGATTCTGTAGAAAATCGTTGGCCACGGCCACATTTAACGACTGCCTATTTTATTGAAATGTAGAACTTTTGCTCCCGCCTACCCTTTTTCTACGTTTTAAATAAAACGTTACGAAGTCTGAAACAAAACATTTACAGCAAATCCACTTCAGTAATTCAGATCTCAAGTTCACCCATAAAAAGCAGATACGATTCTTTTTAGAGATTCAACCCAGAACTCACTTAAAGGGATAATTGAATATTTACTAACTTTTTTGTTCGAATCCACTTGTCTTACATTACTAAATAGAAGCAATATCCACCACGAAAATAATTAATTCGAAAAATCACCCGAAAGTGTTCGTTCGATACGTCATTACTTCGAATGAAACCCCTTCACGGTATCCTTGACGTACTGCAAATTAATGAAGCTACCCTTACGGAGAGGATAAATCTAGATTTCAACCTCTAGCAATCCTGTCGAACCGTTGAAAAGGTGATTTAACAATTTCCTTAGATAAAAAACGATTATTTTAAGTAAACCTGAGATTTTACATTACGTTGTGTACACTTTCGCATTAATTGATTGTCGGTAGCGAAAGTAAGGAGCTAAGAAATGTATTTCCTCGGGGATCGATGTTTCTTGCTTTCATCACCTTGCACCAGTAGCTGCTCTTCCGCCCACTCAAGAAATAGAGTATCTATTCGATTTAGGATGAATCCTTCTTCGGACAGAAAAGAAGTAGGGACTGCTTTTTTGTTTGTTTTTTTCTTCTGCTATTGGAAAGAAAAATGGAGTGTCTACTTTAGTAGTATGGTGGTGTTGCTTTCTGTAGATGAAAAAATATAAAGGTTAAATAAAAAACGTTTTCACAAAAACAAAACGGAAGAAGAAACGTATTCGGATCTATCCAAGTGGCAGCTTTTCATTTATTTGAGTTACAGAGTTAGATATATGGGATGCAATCATTCACCCTATACACACTCCTAAAGGATCTTCGGGTAGCGTGAGTGTGTGCGTCTCACGCCAAGATCTCATTAGAGCACCTTGTTCGCTTGTAATTAAGAGTAAGATACAAATGTAATTTTAATCACATGCTTCATTAAATATTTGAAGATGAAGATTTGAACGAAGCTTAGGTTTTGATTTTCATTTATACCTTCGTGAGGAAGTCCGCACTGGTAGCAACCGTATAGAGTTACCCATACCTTTTACAAGCGCCTTTCATCGTGTGGGATCATTACACAAGTTCTTCTACTACCGATTTTAGCAGAAGAGATCCAATTAATTTCAATTTGTCGAGTGTCTCCATTATTTTTATCGCAGCGACGGAAAGTCCTATTTCTTGGGTAGTATACGATGAAATGTAGGTTCGGATACGCATTAAGTTGCGGCCGTTTGTGTTAGTGTATGCCCATTTAACATAGTTATTTCTATTTGTGTGTTGTCTGTTATTTACCAATGTGTTAAACTCCTTTTTTTCTGCTATCTTTCAGATGAATGAAACCTTTCAACAACCAGGACGATGGCATGATTTTATTCTTACGCCAGAGCATAGACCAGCTTCAGAACCGTTGACACACATTATGTCGTACACAATAAAGAACTTGCATCCTGGCGCTTACTACGAGGCAATTGTTCAAGCTAAAAACAGATACGGATGGAATGAGGTAGGCATTATATACTGTAATCGCTAAAAATAAGGGCATGGAAAATTAATTGTTCAATGCAACGAAGTAAGATTATAATAAGCGAATAACAGTTTCAATATTATTTAAGGTGGAGCTTTTATATTTCTATGTTGGGATAATCTAAAAACAGTGAGCGTAACTTTTATTTATTGCTCTTCTAGTCGATTGCATTCCAAATACTTAATTAACTAGGCGTTTCTTTTTTTATATCACCTTAGATAATATAGACAGTAAGGCTATCGGCCGGTAATTTTGTGGGAGGCACTACCTTCCCCTCTTTGGTTTTAGCTGAACTCGATCTACTACCCAGCAGGTGAGAAAGGTTCCTCGTACCCAAGACAGGTGAAAGAGTCTGCATAGAACCGGTGATAGTTCTGGAGCACAGTTCTTAAGGAGTATTGTTGAAATTCCGTTCGGGCAAGTAGCCTTCCTACAGCCCAGTCCACGTCGAATGCGTTGAATAGTACGCAGACGGAAACTCACATCCCACATCGAAGATTGCATCGGCTCCAAAAGACCGGGATCGAGGATTGAATTCGCAGAAAATAAATTCGCTAACACATTAGCTTTATCTCTTAAATTAGTGACAAACGTCGCGCTGCCCGTCACTAACGGAGGAAAGGAGGGGGAAGCGAAGCTAGTGCTGTCAGTCCTTACTATTGACCAGAACCGACGCGAACCAGTTTGGCACTCAAGAAGTTTACTGGTTACTCTGTCGTTGTAAGCCTTCTTCGCGGTATTAATAGTCTGGTTGCACGCGTTTCTGATTCTAACTAAATTCATTCTGTTCATCTCGGTGGAATTGGAGCGCCATTGTTTAAAAGCTCTATTTTTTCCCGCTGTAATCTGCTCGCAATTGTTATCAAACCAAGGTTTATCGGATGAACTTCGTTTGGTGGAATGCGGAATGTAAATCTCCACCCCGGGAAGAATAATCTCTGTGACCGACTCCGCGCATGCGTTAATATCGGAGTCTCCAAAGCACACCCCTTACCAAGGAAAGGATGCGAAGAACTCTCGCAAATCGTCCCAATTTGGAGGACCACACCCCCATACATGGCGAAGGTGCTTACGTCGGTTATACGCTTGAAATGCAAGTGGTTGGGGGACCCATACCAAGCAGTGATCTTAGTTTCCCAGTGGCGCAGAAACCCCCACGGTATAAATGCTCGGCTCGGATGTCAAAAACGAATACAGGGTGTACGGATAATCACCGTGCAAGTTGAAAGCGCCAAGGACGACAATTTCGGAAGCTGGGTGGTTGATCTGTATCCAGTCGACGGTATGTGAAAGGTGTTCGAAAAGTGTCACTGGTCGATCGTCAATCGGGGAGCAGTAAAGACAACAAAGAAATTTAACAGAGTTCCGCAGCACAACCTTCAACCACATGATGTCCATGTTATTGGGTTGTAACGCGTCCATTCTTTGGCAAGCCAGATCAGACCGCGTGAAGACTTAGACTCCACCCTTAAAACGGAAATGTTGTTGTAAATCAACAACAATGAAGTAATTATAATTGTGGTGCATAGCAGAAATTCGAACTATTTTACTTATTTACTAGTTAGTAATAAAGGTACTGTGGGATGATTAGTAAACTTTAAACTTTCATTTTTTTTGTTGGAAAAACTACAAAACCCTTCCTTGCCGTTACAGTTTCCATACATTCATGACCAAGAGGCAGCAACACTTCCTTCCCTTATCCTCTCCTTCGTCTTTAGACCGTTTTACATTTAACCAACAAAACAAAATCCGGCCAGTGCACAGGTTTCACGTTAAAAAAAAAGTGGCTTACAATTTAGATGCTATACTAAATTGTAACAGAATTTTTAAGTAAAATATATGTTTATAGTTGGCGCAAGGCTAATAACCTTGCCCGGAAACGGATAACGACCGGATACCGGTGGAAACACTTGCTAAATAAGGCCAAGACCAGATCCCGGTTGTAGTGCCGATGATGATGATGATATGTTTATAGTAGTATAGCGTTAAGCAAGGATAGTGAAGAAGGTGAATTGAACACACGATGAAACGATTGAAAAGCGAAGCAGTGAAGCATCAGACTACTGACCGTGTTTAGAATTTGATTTCCAAACTCGACTATATTCCACTGGTATGAATTATTTTTATTTTGTCGCTTGGTATACGGTTCTGATGTATTTTTCTTATTCGATTTTTTTTCGTTCGGTGTTCTTCACTATTTTTGCTTGTGAATTGTGTGTATCTGTTAGAATCGCTACAATAGTATAGTATAATATAGTCCATAATTTATGATTATTAATTATCTTGTTTAATCAAATTAATTTTCTGTTTCAGGTCAGCGATATCTTCCAATTTATAGTGGCTAGCAACAATGTGGAATTACCACCAGAAGATGCAGAGGTCGTTGCCAGCTCAAAATCCAGAAGTAACTCTGCATCCAAACTATGTATGTGGGAAACTCAAGTAGTTGGAGTGTCTCTCATACTGACGATGTTGTTGTTTCGAACTAAGAAGTTTCTTATAGGATAATTCAATTAATCGAATATTCTTTTATACCTGTTAACCTATCTATCTTTATACGTTTACAATTTTGGTTTGTAACTCAACCAAAATAAAGATGAAATATTCTCATATAAGATTCTTTCCCTGAAATTCAAGACATAATCATCACCCCCACGGTCATTCAACTTTAACTCAAGCAAATTAATGGATACTCTAAGAAATATAAACAGATGTAGTTAACTGTAATAAAAATGGATTCGTAGAACATGGGAATTAACAAAAAGCCAAAAACAGCGTTTTTTATTTTTGTTTTATTTAGTTAAATCGATCTGAATATTGGTCTCTGAATTTAAATCAAGCTATGAAATACATACAAACAAAAGACAAAAATGGTATTACAATTTTAAGCTCACTTGATAAAACGAAATTTAAGCAAATACCATTATATATATATATATATATATATATATATATATATATATATACATTATATATATATATATTTATTTATATATATATATTTATATATACATTATATATATATATATATATATATATATATATATATATAAAACGTTGCATTGTAAATACAAAACATCGACCAGTGCGAACTAAAAAATGTGTGAGGTCCATTTAACCGTATGGCTATTCACCTTATATTACTGTATATACAATTTGTGTTCTATATCGCTAAAAGTTATACAAAGACAGACAAAAATTAAATAAATGAAGAAATAAAAATTAAAAAACGGCAAATTCTAGAGCAAAACAGAAGATAAACACAACAAACCACCAATTGTTAAAGAACCTTACTTAGAATTCTACAAATTTATAAGGGATATAGTTACCCATGCGGGTGAAACTTTATGCAACCAATTGAAAGTGTTACAAAAGACTTTGGATCACTGGTATATATGCTTATAAATCTACGCCCACCCCTAATCCTATAAATTACCAAATAGAAGCAATGTATATTACAATAGATGTAAAATGAATTTTGTGTGTATGAATATCGCCTGGATGTCTGGATACTCAAAGATTTATCTCTTTACAATATCTACGTCTCGTATAAAACTGTAAATAGAATATAATTACATTTAAAACTTATAGTTGGCAATTAAAAATAAAACGAAATATTATATATATTTATATATATAGATACATGTATATATATATATACCTATATGTATATATATATATATATAAATAAATATATATATATATATATAGATATATATATAACTAAATATATATATATATAATTATAAATATATTTGTGTATATATATATATATATATATATATATATTTATATATATATATATATATATATATATATATATATATATATATATTTATATATATATATATTTATATACATGTACATTTATATGTTCGCTACAGTCATCACGCAGAATGACATTTTCAAATGATATTAAAACCGATTATGTGAAACTATAATAGTTAAGGTTAAATGAGTCAAAAATTAATTATATAATAAAATACGAAGCATAAGTAAGAAAAAAAAAATAAGACGAAAGTAAATTAATAAATGTTATTCAATTTAAAAAACAAACAAATTATACTGCGACTAATATTCTTAAGGTAATTTATTATGATTTATTCTTAGATATTCTGAGACAAAAACAAAATAAAAACCTTTAATGCAAATCCTCCCTTTACACACACATGATACTTAAAATCAGTGCAAGCTGTTCACTAATGTTAATTTGTATCCTTAAAATCTCGTAAAGAATTTCTTTTCTTGATCGAAAGACGATATTTACGAAGAATACCAATGACAAAGAAAAATACATAATTTTTATATGGATGTACCTTAATTAGTTTATACAAAAACTTGACACGAGTATAATTATACATTAAAGGATGACAAACATAATAATGCATAATTCATATAGTATGTGAAAAGAAAATATAACTCATCGAGGAAATAAAAGTGAACTTAGGTGTATATTTAAAGAGTTTTATTTACGGTGGTCATTTCTTAGCCGGTCTGTTCTTATGGTATCCTTACATATGTCCCCAATATTGAAAATTATCGATTTTTTTTCCAGAAGATTGTTGTTTACTATAGTTTTGGGCTCAGTTCAGCAGAAACATTTAAAAAAATTCCAGAATATTCTAAGTCGTAATAGAAAGTATGTTCGGTCGAAAGGAACTTGCTGCCCGCAGGTAACCCTGATTTGTGGGAACCAATCGACTGCAGCATTTGGAGAGTCCCCACACGGTCAGTTCTTTGGTATTGCAAACATAAAATTGAAATGGAAGTTTAAACCTAACTTCACAAAAACTTAACGATATAAAAGAAACCCGCGGCTTAGTTGCGACTTCGAGGAAAATGCATTCAAGCCATCGTTTTTTTTTTCGAAACTCCTTTTTACCGCACGCTACCACCCGTAGTTCACAGCGTTTTAAAAATGTGTTGATATTTTTTTTTTTGTTTTATATTCTAAATTGTTTTAATATTACAATTTAAAGATTTTGTATGAATAATTGAATTGCAAAATTGACTGGACGCCCAAATTTTTCATGTTCCCATTATATACTACTTATTCTTTTTTCTATTTAATTTATTATTAATTATATGATGACAACATGTGTGGCGGTCGAGAGATTATTGGAAGTGATGGATCGAACACTTCCATAGCTGATACCCACTTCTGATGAGATTAATACAACAGTTAAGCGGCGATCACATTCAATAAGCTCTCGAACGGCACGGATGTTTCATCTGTACGACTTGTCCTTGGGCGTCGATCATGACTTTCGTTTAAGATACCTTCTCGCCCACTTTTAAATTCTCTACCCCACGTATACACACGATTCTGGGACAGTTTATTATCATCAAACTGTGCCTTCAATCAAGAAAAAATTTCCGAGGGTAAACAATTTTATAACAATCCGTTGCGCAACAGATGTATGCGCTTCTTGCTCGCTTATGGCTATACTGACTACAAAGTCGAGCCGCTAGCCAAGCCGGTTCTCGTACCCTTTATAAACTAAATAGCAGCCACGCACACGATTGTCTAGCTCGTAACTTGTTGCTAAGCAAAATAGTAAAATCAAGTTTATATTACATAAATCCCTTTGTATTTTTTAGATTGATCAAAATGAAGTGAACATGTGGTGCCGATCATGAGAGCATTTTTTAGAGCTGTAAGTGACACTTATCAGGGAGTTATTAAGCTTGAGTGTAATAAAAGTTTTTCTTATCTTCGAGTAGTCATTTCTGTAGATGTCTCAACTAAATAGGTAGTTTCCACGAACGCTTTATTGGCCCTGCTGCGCGTATATACGAACATTTTATATACCAATTGTGCGAAAAGAACTATGATATTTCTTTTATTTAACAGTGCGTTCCATTTATATTTATTTATTTATTTATTGTAGGCCATCCCTCAGTCAGTTAGTATCATCATCATCATCATCATCGGCACTACAACCGGGAACCGGTCTTGGCCTTATTTAGCAAGTCCTGAGGCTTGTTAAATTTTCCATAATGATTTATTTTTTCTGGGCAAGGTCATTAGTCTTGCACCAGGGGCTCCCCGATGGGGAATCGAACCCCGGTCTCCCGGGTGACAGGCGGGTATACTAACCACTATACTATCGAGGAGCCACTATACTATCAGTTAGTATACCCGCGGAAAAAACAAATCATTATGGAAAATTTAAAATTTAGTAAATGCGATAAAACGCATTTGTTGCAACATTCTTTGATTTCCTTTTTTTTTCTTAGAGTTTAAATCACAGGGTAGACAGAAAATTCTTAAATTCTAGCTTAATTATTTTATATTACAACTAATCATTATATAACTATTGTCGAATAGTTTGCCTTTGGGCGACAGAACATTGTTTGTCTGTTAGTTATGTTTATTAAAATGTCGAAGAGAAACTAAAGAACTGTGTCCCAATTTTTTTTTTACTTAAAATTTAACTTACTTTTAATTAGTTTAAACCGAACCTAAATCTTAGTCTACCTAAGTCGGTGTAAGCTGGCTGATGATGCACTTATTCTACTGACATGGGTACACAGGTCTTTATTGGCCATTCAACAAGCAAAACTGTTGGTGCTGTTTAACATTATCATGCCGGTTTCGGTGGGAAATAGCTCTTCTTCGGTGCGCGTGACTTCCCACGGTAGCACAAACGGCCGTCTACGGAAGATCTACAGGACAAATCAGCGAAATTCCAGATCCATCCTGTATAAAACCGTTTATAGCCAATTCAAGGACCGCCTCTGGTAGAACAAAGCCGTTGCGACGCACCCTCTTATAAAACAAAGTGCTTGGATAATAAACCAGAAAAACTAGGCCATTGTACGAAATGATTGCTGTCGGAATATCTCCTCTGATTAATTTGATCGTACAATGATCAATCGTTCATTTTGTTATTTTCTTTTTATCTTCTTAGTTACTAAATTACATGCTAGACAAAAAATGCTTAAATTCTAGCTTAATTATCTTCTATTATAACTTACAGGTCCTACCCAGACGCTGTAAGCTAACCATTACATAACTATTGTGTAGTTTGCCTCTCGGGGACAGAACTTTGTTTGTGGCTGAACTTATGATTATTTGAATGACAAAGAAAAATTTGGAAAACTTTGTGTCGAATTTTCAGTTTCTTTTTTTAATTTAACTTACTTATATATATATATATATATATATATATATATATATATATATATATATATATATTATTTTTTTTTATAACTTTATTTAAAAGAGCTTAATTTAAATCTTATACTACCCTAATTCTAGAAAAGTTAAGTCTGTGTAGGGTGGTTGATGATACTGTTATTCTACCGATATTGGTATCCAGGTCTTTATATGCCATTCTGTTGGAAATTAGACGTTATTTGTAAGAATGATATTTGTAAAACAGAAGTTAACATTTAGTCTTAAGTTAAATCTTGAATTAAATTGTGTTGACGACAGGTTCAGCGGCGAAAGGAGAGAGAGAGAAAAGTCATCGGTGCCACTGTTTATATATGCCCTGCTTGTTGACCTAAGCGCCACCTATCCGGCGCTAGAACTACTAAGGTTGTTACCAGAACACTCTGTAAGCGTTCCCTTTCCAACACTCCTTCTCGCTTCAGAATGTTCCGGTCTATGCAGTCCCAGTCTTTCTCCTAGTTCTTCGAACCGGTCCCCGGCCAACGGCTTCGTTAGGATATCTGCCAACATTTGTTCGGATGGGCAATAACAAACACTTGTTATCGCTTTCCCCGAAAGGTCCCGCATCTGGTGACAGCAAACGTCAATATATTTGGTCCTGGCTGATCCCGAACCTGAGATTAGTCTAATACAACCTTGGTTGTCTTCGTACATGGTTATTGGTTCCTTCAATGGAATTTTCATATCCTTGAACAACTGCCTCAACCATAGCACCTCTCTGCTCGCGAACGACGCGGCAATGTACTTTGCCTCTATGGAGGACATTACTACCGGGGTCTGCTTACGACTACACCAAGCGATCACTGCTTTACCGAACAGGAAAACGTATCCGCTTGTTGACTTCCTGTCCGCCTTGTCGCCTGCCCAGTCCGCGTCCACGTAGAAAGTGAGACTGGCGTCCTTCGCTGAGGGTAGTCTCAACACTGTGTCCGCGGTAGTTTTCAGGTAGCGCATCACCCGCTTGGCTCCGCTCCAGTCATCTTGGGTTGGGTGTTCCACTCTTCGACACAGCAACCCGACTGCAACACCGATGTCTGGCTTCGACACAGTGGCTATATATAGGAGCCCATCACTTTCCTATACAGTTTGTTGTTCTCCAAGTCCACGCCATCTTCTCTGGGAACTGCAAGGAATCCGGTCTCCATCGGTGCGGTAACCGGCTTCGCGTCCAGCAAGCCGTTCTCTTCCACCAATTTGACGAGTTTTGCCCTTTGGTTCAGCAAAAATGAACCATCGTTGGCTCGCTCAATTTGGATCCCCAGGTAATGGCTAACGTTTCCCAAGTTCTTGATCTGGAAATGTCTGCTCAGCTGCTTGCTCACTGCTCTTGTCACCGCAGGCATTGCTCCGGCCACCAGCAAGTCATCAACGTAGAGTAGAATGTAGGACATCAGTCCATCTTTTTCTTCCTTTAAGTACAGACACCTGCCTGCACAGCCACAGCTGAAACCCAATTTGCCAAGGATTGCCGCTGCCTTCAAATTCCAGACCCTTGCCGATTGCTTCAAACCGTAGAGGCTCCTTTTGACTCTTAGCACCTTCTTCTCCTGTCCTGGCATAACAAATCCCTCGGGTCTAGCTCGCCGTTCAGGTACGCACTCTTCACATCCAGGTGCCGGACATGAAAATTCTGCTGCGCTGCCAGTGTGAGTAGGACTCGAACTGTCTCGTGTTTGACCACGGGAGCAAACGTCTCGTCGTAGTCTTCGCCGTACCGCTGCGAGAACCCTCTCGCGACCAAGCAAGCTTTGTGGGTGTAGATTTTTCCATTGCCATCGCTCTTGCCCTTGATAACCCACTTGCACGAAACTGCCTTTCTGTTTGGAGGAAGATCTGCTATTTCCCAGACTTGGTGGTGGTTCAGTAACTTCATCTCTTCTTCGGCTGCCACTCGCCACGGGTACTGCTCTCTGGGTGACATTTGTAACAAATCCTTCCAATCCTTTGGTTCTCTTACGATGCAGGCTCTCACCTTGTACCCCAACCTCGGTGGTGGTGCATTTTTGTTGCTTCGTTGAGAACCTCTTCTTTGTACTGATGGGGATGTTTGGAATTGTTCGTCTGCGGAATCGCCTTCCCTTTGCTCTTTTTGACCTCTCAAGTCTATTGCCTCTCCATCTGAGTCTTGGCCTTCTTCCCCAGAGTCGGTTTCTCCTTCTGGTTCCTAACTGTCTGGCATCTCGTATGTGACGTATCGCTCTGGTAGCTTATTGTTCTTCTTCTCTTCATGGCAGCTCTTCTTTCGCTCAATTGAGTTCTCGATGATCTTGACTCATCTGCTAATCCAGGTCTCGTTTGTTGACCGGTCCAGAACTCGATATCCTGTAGTATTGTCATGGTACCCCACCAAAACTCCTTCCCGTGCCTTGACATCCCACTTTCTTCGTTTTTCTTTTGGGATGAACGAAAAAACCTTGGAGCCAAAGGTTCTTACGTGCGACAGGTCTAGCTTTTCACCTGTAAACAGTTCTACCGGTGTTTTGTCGATGGTTCTGCTCGCCATCCCGTTTTGCAGATATGTCGCTGTCAGCACTGCTTCTCCCCAGAACCGTTTGTCCAGTCCAGCTTCAAACAGCATGCACCTCGCGGATTCGACCAGCGTCCTATTCTTCCGTTCCGCCACTCCGTTTTGCTGTGGCGTGTATGCGACCGTGAATTGCTGCTCCACTCCTTCTCGCCGAAGAAAGTCTTGCAATTCCTTGGGGACGTACTCCTTTCCGTTGTCCGACCTGATTGCCACTGGTTTTCTGCGGTATCTGTTTCCAATTGCTGCAACATAATCTTTAATTGCATCGGTTACCTCGGTTTTTGATTTCATTAGCCTGACGACTGTGAAACGAGAAAAATCGTCGATGAGGGTCAGGAAATATCTGTTTCCGCTCGGTGTCTGTGACTGCATCGGCCCGCACAGATCCGAATGGATCAGCATCCCTGGTTTCCTTTCTCTCCTCTGTGCCTGTGGGAATTTCTTCTGGCTCAGCTTTCCTCTAACGCAGCTCTCACAGGTTGATTCACACTTGCAGGAAGAGATGCGTATTCGGGTTATCTGTCCAGAGCTAGCCATTTGTCTGATAGCTGCTAAATCTCGATGTCCTAATCGGCGATGCCAATCGTGGATGCACGCTGCTTCTCTGGTCAGGTGTGCCTGCTCCTTTACTCCTTCCAATTTCAGCCTGTACAAACCGCCGTCGTTGTCTGCTTCAGCTACTACTTCCTTTCCTTGAAGGGCCTGGCATCCGTTGTCTTTGAATACTACTTCGCATCCTTTATCGATGATTCTCCGAACTGAAATTAAACTGTCATCGAGTTTGGGAATGTACAGGACATCTGTCAGCCTTACTTTCTGGACTTGACCGTCTTTCACGATGCATGGTAAGTAGCCATCTCCTATCCCAGTTGTCATTATCTTTGATCCATCCGCCAAATAAATTGGTTTGTTCAAAACCCGGATGTCGTCGAAAAAGGCTGAGTTGTTTGTCATGTGGCTCGTTGCCCCCGAGTCCACAAGCCAGCCATCTTGTCCGCCGTCTTGGATCCTCGTGTCATCTCTCGCTTGGAAGAGAAACCGCTTCTGATTGGCGTCAGCCCTCGGCGTCTTCGACTTTTTTATTCCTGCCCTGGCTTGTCCTTCATTGCTTTGTACCATTTGCAATCCTGTTTCAGATGTCCTGGTTTCTGGCAATGGTAGCATGTACGAGTTTCCTGTTTGTCCTTCCTTTCTGTCTGGAAGTTTTTTGTTGAGATGTCCCTTCTTTAGGTCATGTTTACCTGGACCTGCTGATTTGAGAGCCACTTCTGAACCTCCGCTCCTCGAGCCTTGAGATTCTGTCCTTCTCTGGTATTCATCCATAATCTTCCCTGTTACGTACTCGATTGTGAGATCCTTCTCGTCACGGCCCTCGAGCGCAGTGACTAGTCCCGAGTACGATTCCGGAAGACTCACCAGTAGAATAGCTACGACTTCCTCATCCTCGAGTGGCTTGCCTGATCCTCGGAGCAGTGCAATCACTGTCATGATAGCATCCACGTGGTCACCCATTGGTCCGCCTTTGTACTGCATTCCGTACAGTTTCCTTCTCAAATATAGCCTGCTTCCGTACGTTAAACGTTCATACTTCTTTGTTAGCGCTTGCCACGCTTTGTACGCTTTTTCCATGTGTTGGATGTGCACTAACTGATTATCTTCGACACTCAGAGTTATATATGCCATGGCTTTGTTGTTTTTCTTTTTCCACTCGGTGTCTTTCGGCATGGGTGCCGGCTCACTCACCACTTCCCATAACTCATCTCGAACGAGCACTGCTTTAAGTTTTGTCTTCCAGGGTATGTAATTTCCTCCGTTTAACAACGGAATATTTGTCTTCATTCCGTCCTGCATCGTACCGATTACTTGGCGTCACTTTTGGGTCTTCACGTATTGTCGCCACGTGTTCCGTCGACGCGTGCTTTAACCCCACTATTTATTCCGGCGTTAGACTGGGCCCATAACCTCTTGGAAATGAGACTTTATTTGTAAAAATGATATTTGTAAAACAGAAGTTAACATTTAGTCTTAAGTTAAATCTTGAATTAAATAGTGTTGACGACAGGGCCAGCGGCGAAAGGAGAGAGAGAGAAAGTCATCGGGGCCACTGTTTATATATGCCCTGCTTGTCGACCTAAGCGCCACCTATCCGGCGCTATAACTACTAAGGTTGTTACCAGAACACTCTGTAAGCGTTCCCTTTCCAACACATTCAACCACCAGAACTGTTGACGCTGTCCAATACTATCGTCCCGGTCTCTGTGGAAGATAGCCCTACTGAAGCGCAAGAGCTCTTCTTGGGTGCGCGTTACTTCCCGGTCGTAGTACAATCGCCTATCTACGGATGATCTACTTACATGATAGATCAGAGTATTTGGATAACAAGCCCTGAAAATGAGGTCACTGGACAAGCTTATTGCTCTCGTAATATGTCCTCTGATTAATTTGATCATCAGATCATCCACCCTATTTATGCAGGCTTCATTATATAACGTCTCATTTGAGTAGTATTTTTTATAGTCCGATTCCGGTGTTCGATATAATCTGAGACAAGTTCTGAGACACTTCCTTTCGAACACGCGAATCTTTTCCATCAAATTGGACCTATGTTAAACCATACTGGACAGCCATATCTGAGCGTTGGCCTGATTAGCTTCATGTAGCGTATGACTTTTAACCTACTGTCAAGTTGGCTACCGTGAAATAGCCTCCTTGTCATAACAAAAGTTTTCCTAGCTTTGACCACAGCAGCCTCTACATCTTTGTTGAAATACAGTTATTGATCTAGCCAGATGCCCAGGTATTAAACTAAACTTTTGGTTTTCAGTTTATCTCCATGCGTTCCTACGATAATTAACTTTCGCCAGTTTTTCTTTGTATCGTTCGTGGCCTTGTATAATGGGGTTCTAAATAGGATGGCTTCACATTTCTTGAAGTTGATCTTAAGTTTCCAGACATTGCGATAGCGCTGCACTTTGTTGAAGTCTACTAATAATCTCAACTTTCGGAGCTGTTCTGTAAATTATGAGATCGTCTGCGTACGCAATAGCCTGCGGAAGTGCATCTAATAAGTCGCTAATGTAAATGTTAAAAAGAATCGGAGAGAGTGCCGCGCCCTGTTGCAAGCCATGCTTGATTTTATACATTTTATTAGAGGTCATATTACCATTCTTTTTACCAGGAACCTTCTGTGCTTTAACATATCGCAAAGTACATATAGTAAAGGCTTATGTATGCCATGTCTGACCAGTTTGTAATATAACCCTTCGATCCAGACGCTATCAAAGGCTTTTTCCAAGTCGATCAGACAGGTCCCTGTGCATTGGTTCCTACATTTATTCCATTGTATGTCAGAGACCAGTTTAGCTGCGGCATGTGCGGTTTCATGACCCGCCTTAAAGCCAAACTGGTTATTTGGAATAATGTTGTTGTCGTCTAACCATTTTAGCAGAGCTTTGTTAATAGTCTTTTCAAATGCTTTATTGATGCTTGGGAGTAAAGTTATCGAACGCATGTTGATTGGATTTGTACAGTCTTTGCCCCTTTGCCCTTTCTTGCGATGGGCTGAATGATAGCCGTTTTACAACGCGCGGGATAATATGCATTATTCAACGCGTTTTTAAACAGGACCGTGTATATATCTATTGCCTTTGGGGGCAGGTTCTTGAGTACGATGTTAGGTACTCTATCTATTCCAACTGACTTTTTGCTTCTTAATGAGTCGAAGATACCCTGAATTCCTTCCCTTGTGATTAAAAGGCTATTAGCCTCACCATTGGCATTAATGTCAATTGACAGATTATCGTCACTGAATTCGGTAAAACCCGGATTCTCCGATTGCCAATGTGAAATTCCATTCCGGAGGTGCAGGTGATTCAGTAGAACTTTGTCATCCGGGCCGTGATTTCGGCGAATGCTTTCATTCACCTTGTACATTTCTTGAAAGACAGCTCTGTGGGGGGTTTCTCTATTCTACATGAGAAACAACCCACAATTCCAACCAACATTTCCACCTAAATTCGTCCGCTTTCAGCGCGTCATACTTACCAATTTCCTTTATATGTATTCCCCTGTAAAATATTTCAAACGGACGTATAGCTAAACTCATCATCCTTTGCAGATAATGCATAATTGAGTTTAGCTACATAAATGTCATACGGCAACTCTATTCTTGCTAACCATGAGTTTTCCATCGGAAATCTCATAATGTCGGTTAGCAACAACAAGTCTAAAAGAACGACGCTGTTGCAACATAGCAAAATAGCTGGGGTAATTTCAGCGTCATAGAGTCTGGTTCTCACGCGAATTATTTCCCAAACATCAGCGGCGTCCTATCGACTTTCCCTCAGATCACCCATTCGCTTGGGATCAACGATCTCTCTTTGCAGGGGAGTAACATCCGCTAGGGTTCTCTCTCATTCGCATTTCTTTCCACGGTTCAATGCGCTTTAACTACACCATAGCCGTACCACTGGGTCAGTAGGTCGTGTCAGTAGCTGCATCTGATACCAACACACACAACCAAAGCTACCCCGAGATCACAGCATATCATGTTTTCTGTTCTCTCATTCTTCATGTCCGTCAATTACCCTATTAACAAAAGTTACTCATACTTTGACGGGCGTGGGGTTGAGAGAGCAGAGGCGTGGTCTTTTTTGGTTGTCCTGTGTATAGAAAGAAATTTGAATTTCAACCCCAATTCACTAGTCGCTACTCACCAACCGAGAGCAAAAGGTCGCGTCGCGTCGAACACCAATAGTGAATATCAATGATTATCGATTGATTATCAATTACAATAAAATTCCGCAAAAGAAAAAAAAAACGTATGTTCAATCGGAGCGAATAAACACGGTAACACGAATTGTTAAAAGAATATTAAATAAAGAAAAAAATATAAGTGACATCTAGCAAACAAATTCAGTTAAGTGCTTTCATTTTTTTCTTCCCTTTGCCGTGGACAAGTGTTTGGGGAAGTTAATGGGATACTTGCCGTACGTCGGCATCACCACACATTTACCCCCACATTGGTGACGCGACAAACAACACGCAACCTTCAACATTGGAATAATTGAGTTCAAAAAAGAAAAAAAGAAGCTAAATCAATTTCAAAGCCAAAGTGCTCAAACGAAAAATCTAAAGAAAATCAAAATTAAAAATCAATCAAAAACATTCTACTTAATAAAAATCAAAAACGGTGGTTAAAATGAAGTTTTAATTCCAATCAAAAAACAGTTAAATAAAATTTCCAACAAAAACTCAGTGAAATTTTGCAACAAAAATATAAAAATAAAAAATTTTCAAAAAACAAAGCTAAATTTCAAAAACTAATCAATACAGTGATTTTCAACAAAGTGGAAATATCCAAAATAAACCGCCAACAAAAAGACAATTTAATAAAATTTCATCAACAAAATTCAAAAAAAAAGAAAAAGTTTTCTCAACGAAAAACTAAAACATAAATTTTCGAAAATTAAAAGACGCTAAAAGGGCAAGTAGAGCCCCACCCCATCTTTAGCACCACGGCGACGCCAAACGATACCGCCCACCTTAGACAACTTCATCACCGGACCAGGAGCTGCCGCATCGTCATCGCCACAACAGTTCCGGAAAACCAGGTTTTTATTTTGTTTTAAAGTGGTAATTTCTTTTACGGTGAGCTCCTTCTGAGCCAGCAGACTTAACATTTTGAAAGTTATTTTAAAAAATTTTTTGATAAAATTAAGAATCTTGTAAACTAAAACCTGGAAATAAGTTGTAAATAAACAATTGAACTTTGAAAATCTGTATGCACCTCATAAGTGCACTGGAAATTCCTGATCGTAATAATAACTTAGTGGATTATATTTTAAAAGAGAATAATTTAAGTAGATATTCATACTAAATGCAAAAGAAAACAAATGATCATATGTAATTAAAATTATCATCATTACCATATTTCTAAAAAAAAAAGCAACAAATTTCTAGGTGTTTTTCTAGATAGGTTAATATTAAGTGAGAGTTATAAGACAGAAATTCAAGTGTTTTTGAATTTGCTAAGTACGAAAAGATAAATGTTACACTTGTTGTATAGACGATTCGCCAATCGCATCAAAAGTGTTTAAGTCTAAACTAAAAGCGACTCCTCAGTTCAGTAATTGTGAGAATAACTCATTTATAATTTTGTACGACGTGCTGCGTCAACTTTTGCTTATATTATTACTCCTCAAAACGTATCGCTATTTCGGTTGGTTTTAAAAAATTTAGTTTAAACTTAACAATTGTAAGCCCCTTCTGGGCATAATTAGTGTCCAACACGGCAATATTCACGTCTTCACCGAACTTTTCACGACATTATTCGACTCGACGCGACTCCCACGTTTGACTCCTCTCGACTCCTCGCGTCCACTAGCGAACCCTTTCGCTTCCTTTCGACTCACGAATCCGCTTTAAGCCTCTCGGCTTCATCAACGGACACACCTCTTCTCCTCTTAACCGTTCAAATTTCCGGCTTCTCGTTTCACCTTCGGCACCACAATGCCCACCACGCGAGCCGGTACATCCCAACAGACGCAAGTGCGACCTCAATCCCCCGCTTTTCATGACGCTTCCAGCGTCGTATTTCCATCCTCATTACAAAACGTAAAGCTCCCTCCGTTCGACGAGGCGTATCCAGAGCTTTGGTTCGCCACAGCCGAACGTTTTTTCCGGTTCGCCAATATCTACGATGAAGAACATCGTGCTGTAGAATTGCTGCGGGTGTTGGATGGGACTCAGCGAATGCATGTTGCGCAGGCGATCAGGTCACCGGGCCCTGATCCCTACAGCAACATGCGGGAGAATCTCCTTAACGCTTTGGACCAACCCACCAGCATCAAACTACAGCGATTAGCGAACGCGACAAATTTTTCAGGTATTAGACCATCCCTTTTCCTGACCCATTTACGCTCGATAGCGGGGACCAGGATCTCGGATGATCTAATTAGGCCACATTTTCTGAGGAATTTCCCTCAACATGCCCGCTCGGCATTAATGGCCCAACCTAATCAAAGTTTGGACTATTTATCTAAGGTGGCTGACGCTATTATGGAAACCGTAGACCCACAGTCTGAGCTCCATTCATATCACGACGCGGCGGATAGTCAACACGTCACACTGCCTACACGGCATCCACGGCACACATCACCTTCTTTTGCAGCACCCAGGACTGCTCCAGCAGCGTCATCTTCTCAGCCACCCTCCTCATCCTCCAGAAGGCACGCTCCTTTCTGCACAACCTGTTTCCACCAGCGAACCCACAACCGCGGGCCCAACGAGTCTTCGTCAGATAGCTCCCCTGCGCCCGCCACTAGATCCGACCTTCAAGCGTTGCAGGCCACACTCCGCCGCGAGTTAAATCAAATCCTCGCGAAGGTTCGAAGCGACCATCGAAATGCGCATACCCAACGGGTAGGTCGACATTCGCCCCCTCAAAATACCACACCTGTGGATCAAACCACGAGGGACCACGGCGCTCGTCGCTTATATCAGGTGACTGCACGCATCACGTGCAGTTTTTGCCATAAATTAGGCCACCTATACGACGAGTGCCGGAAAAGGCGAAACACACCTTTCTGCCGGGAGTGCTGGCAGTATGGCCACGACATTGTAGAATGTCGTACGCGATGTACCACACTACCACAGAACAAATCTCCGTGCCAGCAGAGGGACTCCCAGAATAGAACACACCCGGGACCACACCAACCATCTGCCTCCAACACCCCAGCAACATCAAACCCCCGAGTCTATAGCATTCGCAGTTGCTGCGAGTTGTGTGGCCGTACAGGTCACACACAGAACATATGCAAAGACAGGGTAAAAAGGGGATGGCACGGATTCGATAGCAGGGGGTCACCAACAAGGTTAACGACATACAAGTCTACAAGTCCAACACAAACGCGCAAGGCTAAGACTGTACGTCAACGCCAGCCTCCACAAAACTGCACTTCTACCAAAGGCGGCAAACAACTCCCCATACCGACGTATGGACGAAAAATGCCGACCCTAGACTCTGTTCTTCTCCATCCCGCACACGGCACCCCGTCGCTGCGGAGAAAAATTAACACTGGACGTGAAGCTCCTCCATCCCGCACACGTAACTTCGTCACTTCGGATGCGAGCGAGCTACCGATGGGTCACGGCCTACTTGGATGTCATACCTGTTGGTCTATGCAAACAACAACAGGCCAGTGGACCGCACCGCAATCCCTTTGTCCCCGTCGGCAACACACGCGGTACCAACCAGGTCCACTTCCATTACAGACCCAAGCCCAGCCACGACCCAGGAACACGTCTACACGACAGAGCCAAGCCTTACCACCGCAACTACTGGGTTAATCCAAACCAGCCATACTCCAAACACACGACTCTCCTTCCGATACTTCACCTAGCGCTCCTCCAACCATTCTACTCCTTCCGCCCTACCATTATTTCGTGACTACGTCACTGGCGGGGGAGTACTGTGGGGGGTTTCTCTATTCTACATGAGAAACAACCCACAATTCCAACCAACATTTCCACCTAAATTCGTCCGCTTTCAGCGCGTCATACTTACCAATTTCCTTTATATGTATTCCCCTGTAAAATATTTCAAACGGACGTATAGCTAAACTCAT
Source organism: Microdon myrmicae (assembly GCA_963931805.1). Lineage (NCBI taxonomy): Eukaryota > Metazoa > Arthropoda > Insecta > Diptera > Syrphidae > Microdon > Microdon myrmicae. The sequence continues at coordinate 123,806,013 of OZ007499.1, forward strand.
CATCCTTTGCAGATAATGCATAATTGAGTTTAGCTACATAAATGTCATACGGCAACTCTATTCTTGCTAACCATGAGTTTTCCATCGGAAATCTCATAATGTCGGTTAGCAACAACAAGTCTAAAAGAACGACGCTGTTGCAACATAGCAAAATAGCTGGGGTAATTTCAGCGTCATAGAGTCTGGTTCTCACGCGAATTATTTCCCAAACATCAGCGGCGTCCTATCGACTTTCCCTCAGATCACCCATTCGCTTGGGATCAACGATCTCTCTTTGCAGGGGAGTAACATCCGCTAGGGTTCTCTCTCATTCGCATTTCTTTCCACGGTTCAATGCGCTTTAACTACACCATAGCCGTACCACTGGGTCAGTAGGTCGTGTCAGTAGCTGCATCTGATACCAACACACACAACCAAAGCTACCCCGAGATCACAGCATATCATGTTTTCTGTTCTCTCATTCTTCATGTCCGTCAATTACCCTATTAACAAAAGTTACTCATACTTTGACGGGCGTGGGGTTGAGAGAGCAGAGGCGTGGTCTTTTTTGGTTGTCCTGTGTATAGAAAGAAATTTGAATTTCAACCCCAATTCACTAGTCGCTACTCACCAACCGAGAGCAAAAGGTCGCGTCGCGTCGAACACCAATAGTGAATATCAATGATTATCGATTGATTATCAATTACAATAAAATTCCGCAAAAGAAAAAAAAAACGTATGTTCAATCGGAGCGAATAAACACGGTAACACGAATTGTTAAAAGAATATTAAATAAAGAAAAAAATATAAGTGACATCTAGCAAACAAATTCAGTTAAGTGCTTTCATTTTTTTCTTCCCTTTGCCGTGGACAAGTGTTTGGGGAAGTTAATGGGATACTTGCCGTACGTCGGCATCACCACACATTTACCCCCACAGCTCCCACAGCGTTCGCCTTTTCCAAAGGATCTTCGATCACGAAGAGCTCACTATTGCGGGTCGCGTTCTCTGTATCTATACCAATGTTGATTAGCAGCTGCCTGTTTACATCGATACGTGGAATTTGGGGAAACTCAATCTCGTTTTGATTATTTGTCTTGAATATTTTATTTATTTGTGGGAAGATATTCGGGTTATTAGTTTTTATAGCTCAAATTCTGCCGTTTCAATACAAATTTGTTGCTAATCTATAGTTAGCTTTAAGAAATTGTTCAAGGTTTTATTTAGGTGTGCCGTTTCTGTGGCACCGTTTTAACTTCAGCGTGAACATCGTTGATGACGTTTATGGTTAGTTTAAAAGTTTTAAGGTTTTTGGGTTTTAATTTCATTATACAACAGCACTAATTGTTTTTTAATTATTTTGGTGCAGAACAGTCGTTTACGTCCTCGTACTCATTTATGATATTACTATTTATGGGCCTGTATGATACCGAAAGTTCAAGACCTCACCGACTCGACTCCGCCATTGTTCCCTGTCCCGTGCGCTCTCATTCCACGCTTGACCAGCCGATCCGATCTCCACGAGGTCAAACCTAACATTGTCCTCCCATCTCTGTCGCGGCCGCCCTGTCGTTCGCTTTCCCGTTGGCTTACCGTCAAGAATTCTATGCACGGTCCTATCGTTGCCCATTCGCGCCACATGTCCGGCCCATCTTAATCTTCGCGACTTGATTACTCTCACTATTGTAGGTTTGCGGTATAGCTCTTCCAATTCGTGGTTGTGAAGTTTCCTCCATTGTCCTGCGTCCACGTCATATTTACCGCCAAAGATACCCTACTTAAGACTTTATTCTCGAATACGCGGAATATGTTTTCTTTCCGTTTTGTGAGAGCCCATGTTTCGCATCCGTATAGAACAATCGGCATGATTATGGTTCTATAGACGCGGAGCTTTATATTCTGTGATAGCAGTTTGGATTTCAGCAGTTTACTGACTGCGTGCCAACTAGCGTTGCCGGAGTGTAGTCTTTTGTTAATTTCCTTCGACGTTTCGTTACTGGCCGTCAGTATTGTTTCCGGGTATTTAAATTCTTTGACATTTTCAAATATCTTCCCCCTGATGTTTATGTGTGTTCTCTGAGGTCCACCTGCTCTCGTCATTATCATGTATTTCGTTTTGTGATATGAAACACAATATATTTGATATTTTTATACACACTTCACTTTTAACGACCATTCGTTATCGCTTGTCGATTGTCGACAGTCTACACTAGAAGGTGGTAAATTTGATACTCACTTATAATAGACGATAAAGTCAGTCAATGTCAATAGAGTGTTTACAATGTGTGAACATATTGAACAAAGTATATGTTACGAGACTAATGACCTTGCCCAGAAAAAGCAAATCATTATGGAAAATTTAACAAGCCTCACGACTTGCTAAATACGAGTAAGGCCAAGAACGGCCCCCGGTTGTAGTGCCGATGATGATGATATGTTACGAGCGAAGCTTCGTGTAATGATACATTGAAGATATTTCAGAAAGCTTATGGTAGTTAAACACTATAAAAAACCTGCGCTTATGAGTGGTACACAACTTTCACGGGGGTAAAAAAAACCATGGAAAACTAGCCCCATTGTAGATAGCATTTGACAAATTTGAAGAAGATAACATTGAAAAAATGAAGAAAGTTGTATTCGAAAGCCGGCACACCAAGATACCTTGGATACCTGCATCATATCTACCACTCCCCCATTTCGTGTATCTTTGGAAAACTGCTTTATTGTAACTATCATATACACCGACCGGGATTCAGGTCAGCGAGAGCCGAAACCAAATCCCAATTATTCAATAAATGTTAGGATGGGGTCAAATTTGTATCCTCATATAAAAAGGACGGGAATGTGCGATGGAGCTCTTTTTTAAATGTTAGCCTCCTGGTGCGAATTATACGCGTTGTGAGATGTTTGGTTTAGTTTACGTGACAAGCGCTCGTTGATTCAAATTAAGAATAAATGCGTGTGTTATTCGGGGTAAAAAATCAAAAGTCGAGTCTGGTGGTGGCAAAGACAATAGAAGCAAAAAAAAGGGACAACGGAGAACCGTGTTATTATTTAATTATTTATATATTAAACTAGACCCTTCTCAATAATAAAAATCTTAAAAAAAAATAAAATACAAAACCGAAAAGGATTAAATAAAAATCAAATAAAACAAAAACAAAAGGAAACTATTCATTTTGTGTGTGTGGTGAAAATAATTAGTGATTGCTTTCCGATCGGAGGCTTTCTGATTCCACACCAAATTTGTGATTACGAGCCAGCGACGTAAGATGGCAAGACCATCGCCACCTCAACGTAATAAGACCAGCGCCAGCTCAACGGAGTAAGACCATCGCCACCTCAACGAACTAAGGAAATTGCGAGTACGTTCTAATTAACATTTATATATTTTTGTGTGCAAACATTTCATAGCCTTTTACGCTGCGTGAATTAAGTGCAGGGTACCGAATCGAATATTAAGTAAATAGCAATATTAAGTTTATATTTCGTAATATTCAAAAGAGTGATGGCAGATTATATTTCCATGTCTAAATAAAGTAAACTACGATATCTACCGCAAACAGAAAAGCAGCAAGCATCGGTACTAGTTAGCATTTTCAATTAGCAAATGGAAATATAAATAATTCGTCAGACTCAATTATCACAAAATTCCCCGGAGGTACAAATCGTTCCATTGAATCAGTGTTGTTCTACAACTGATCAGCTACGGTCAAACATAGCTGCGCGACAATGTCGAACCTTCCCACACTACCGATCGTTTACATTACAATTTTTTGGTTATCCGTCGCAGTCAAAGCTCACCCACGGCCGTTGGCACTTAGCGTTTTCGAAAAACAAACAGAACTCAGCAGCAGCACGCAACGCCCAGGTAATATCTGGATTCAAAATAATATTCCAAAAATAGTCGAAGGTTGCACAGGCCATTATACCTGCAAGAAAAAAGTCAAACATGGTGATGGACGGGTCTGTGTGAAGTATTGCCTTAGACGGGTGAACTGTCCTCCAAATATCAACGGTGTTCCTGCAGCAATACAATCCGATTGGTGTGTACTCTTGAATCCGGATGTCGTTGAAGAGGAGCCACACGACACATCTGGAGGCACAAAAACGGTGATGCAGGTTCATATTATCGATTTTCCCTGTCAGCCGGGATATTTACCAGACAGTAGAGGCAGATGCCGTGAAATCTGGTAATCAAGTGATGTATCGCGTAGCGAAGTGGAAAGAAACAAATAAAAATACGATTTCATTTCAGAAATACATCACGTAGTTTGTTTAGTATTCTGTTGAAAAACACTGATAAGAGCCTGGGGATTATCAGGGTTGTGCTCTACTTGAGATAGTAGTACGAGTTTAAAGCATGGCTTGTGTAAATTTGGATGCTAAGGTCAGTTTTTAAATGGCGCAAGGTATTTGTATCGTTTCAGAATCACGGAAATTTCGACATAAAATTAAAACGTACTTCGAATTTTTTTTCACTTTCTTTTGGTCTCCTTAACACGGAAAGGTGTAATGTGTGATTCTGATGCTGTGATTTCCGTATTTGTTTTTAGTTTATCGATTATATATATTTTTATTTATTTGTTTTCTCTTTGTACAACTCTTTTTTTGTATCTACCTCTATGGGCATTCATTTACATTTATTTACAATTTTTCTAAATTTAACCCTAATACTAGAATACCATTGAATATGCTCGCACAATTTTTATTTCACACCAATGAAACGGTAAATGTAACCACCAGTTAATTTCTGATTCCGGTTATCATCGCTGGGACTACTAGTAGAATTCCCTTAGCGCTCATAGGTGTGTATTTGTTATGGTACTATTCTGGTTCCGATTTCATGCGATCGAAAGCAATAAAATAACTATTTATCTGATTTTTATTTATTGTCCATGTTTATGTTTCTACACAAATCATTACCGCACAACTTAACCCCGAAAAACTACTCACTGCCTTTTGGAAACAGGGTTTTGAAAAAGGTCGCTTTTCTCACATACAACGAAAAATCACCTACATGACGTTGAGATATCATCTTCGACTAATTTTCTATTCCCTAGCACGGCGCACTGCTCAAGGCGGTGGCTGGATGAACGAAGATGCGATTAGGATCATTTGGGAATTTGGCATATTAACAGTTTCCTTTTTGATAACGGATTTTTGCTCCATTATTTATGCTTCATTGTGGCACAAGGCTAATAATCTTGACCGTAAAAATAAATTATTATGGAAAATTTAACAAGCCTCGAGACTTGCTAAATAAAGCCAAGACCGGATCCTGGATGTAGTGCCGATGATGATAATTTATTGTTCATTATCCCTGATCTTGTTTTATGTTTCTGTGGAAGGATGTATGCCACAACATAGGAACCGTTTTATAATTCCTCTTAATAGTATTTTTATACAATTTTGTTGGCAAATTTCCAAAGGGTTTTGCAGAAAGCGCGGCATACATATAATGGTCACACTATTTGCGTTCGTTTTGTGTATTTTTAATTGCATTTTATCGTCAAGGACTTCCAGAGATAATCAACGTCTATCCGCGTTGCGTTTAACTATCGCCTTTGGATCATTGGTGTTGACCCGTTTGCCCAAAATTTGTGTCGCGAAATAACTTTCGTTCTATGAACACACTTGGGACATGTGAAAGTACGACCGCTTTGCTGAACAAAAAGTTTCTCTGAGTTTGTAGGGGGACTCGTAGTAACGTACTTTACTAGAAACAATGCCTTTTGTTTTTTTTTGGTTAATATTGCATCCAAAAAGGATCTCCTTTAAAAAATCTCTAGGTTCCTTACTAGTTTTGTTTTTAAATGAGTGCGTTGTTTTACAGTAGTAGACCTAAAGGATTGGCAAATTTTTCAGCCTCTTCAATAAGTCACGTCCGTGCTGATAAATTCTAGCAAATTATTAAAACTGATACTGATGCTTTTCTCCGTTGGGAGGTTAACCTCCTCTATTACAAGTTCGAGATTGCAACTTTCCTTTACTGATTTTCGAGGGCTTTTGAAAATTAGGAAGCAAATCCCTTTCGAGAACACAAGGTCGAGTTGTCTGCCGAGATGATTTAGGATATTGCTGACTTGGTAAAGGCTAGAGTCGGTGAGGTTGTCTATTAAGAGACACTCTTTGGAAGTAGAGGGGTTAGGAGATATAGTGGGACTCATCGTCAGATAGGGACCATTGGAGATGGGGGAGGTTTAAATCGCCCAGGACTACAATGTCGTCTTGGGAAGAGGTATATGATGGCATTCCCTGCTATCTTCTTAAAAAAATGCTCCTCTTCTCTCTCTCCCCCGCTCGCGTCAATCTTCAATCTATCCCTTGCACAAGGTATATTTCCCGACATTTGGAAATCCTCCTATATATCCCCTAGGAGACCTGATTCATATATCCCATTGTCTGTAAAACGTGTATATTTGTGGGAGATATTCGGAAAGAATTTCGAGAGATACCCCACTAAGCGCACAGGTTATAGTATCGTCGGCATACATTAAGACTTTGGACTTAAATGAGCTTATCCATCGACTCCAAACGTACAAATAAACACAGAAAATCTTTCTTTAGCCGATCCACACCGAATGTGGAATGCTCTGTTCCATCATATGTTTCTTCGTCATTGTTTTATCCAGACATTTAAGACCGATGTGAATATAAACGAAATAAACTGTAATTTTACTTTTTTTTTAATAAACAACAAGTTTCGAGCTTGATAATCTTGTGCGTGACTCTTGTTTGGTTTATGAAGACTAGAGGAACCGGTTTGGCTAGTGGTCGCGCCCTTCCCAACAACATTCCCCTCTATAATAGAGGATTCCTGAACCTATCCCATAGGGTATACTGCTAACACCACACACACACACGCACGCACAGTGCACGGCACAAACATACACACTTCCGACCAAACCGCAGATCATCAGACGCCAAAGACAAGAACTGCGTTTACTACCACACTCAACACTACCGGTTTTTTTATTTTTTTTTATTTCATGATGAGTTCAGTTCCGGAGGCCGAGACAACGGCCACAATCAAACAATAGTATTTAATAAAAACTGAAAACCAAAAACTCATTGCTACTTTTAATTGAACAAATTATTTGTTGGCACAAACCAGTATTAGGACCAATCCGGTTGCCGAGGTAAGAATTAATACTTAAAAATATAACCCTACATAGGCATTCAAAAGCAATACACTTCGATGTTTTCCTCCCTTTTCCCATCTTTATTCTTCCGCTTTGTCATTAAAAAGAAAATTGTTGCTATTATCGATGCGAAACTCTGGTGTCATTGCAATGACTAAGCCATCGCAAACGACCAGTACCATCTCGGATTGTATAGTAATGCGTGAGCGAAATTGCCCTTTGTTTGTATTATGTCCCTAGAACAGTAGATCTGTGGTTAGTTTTTATGGTGATATCCGAAGGATACGGGTTGATAAAAACTCCACCGATGTTATCTGGAAATTGTTACAACGACCGATAAGGACCAGGAAAATAAAGACTCGCCGGGATATCTTGATGTTTTACGTTGACTTTTATTGTTCATGTTTCACACTGTGGTACACTCCGACATTTTATTTACATGCATAATGAGATTTGTTTTCTTAATCACAAGAGTGATTTAATTCATATGGCTACTTAATATAAATAAACGCACACAGTACATTGACGATTGACACTTAGGGTGCACACGAAAACATCAATAAAAGTAATTAGCCGGATGTCCAGCGGACTCAAAATACACCAACTCCACCGATAGAACGACTCGATTTTTAAAACTGTGCACAACTCCTCTAAGAAGTGAGTGCTTCGATAGACGATAAAAAAAAACTGACTGATTATTGAGACGGAGCAAGCGATAAAAATTATACTTGAAAGGGCGCGACTGTCCTCTATAAAGATTGACTTCTGACTCCGATTATGATGCAACTCACATCCATCTGTTCGATGGCCACGAATTGCATCGATAGGGGAGGGTTATATATGCGGGCATATAGGAAAAGTACAATGCCCTGCGATGAGGACGATGATCGGTGGACACCTGATCAAACAGAAGTACATCGTTGGTGATGAATCGCAGAGATCGAAATAGATTTTTGTTTCAAAGTAAACAAAAACGCTATTTCACAGATCAATGGGGTATATGATGACGATGATGCACAGATGATGTATATGATGTGCCTATGATACAAAAGGGGTCGTCATGGTATTTGCTTAAGATTCCTTGGAAACACCGGTGTAGGCAATATCCAATCTAATCATATGGCTCCGGTGCACAAGGAGGCAAATTATTTTGTTGACATAAGTCAACAGGAACCTCGTCGACGACGGCAAAGGGTCAGGCTGGATGGCTATAGGTTTAGAATAATATGCGGGTAAGTAAAACGCACACAGTGGGATACTGTATGTTTAATTTAGGTTTTCAGGCGGGTCATCATATGCATGGCATTGGTAAGGTTACCTAAATAATGATCTTTTCCATGCCCAAATTCTAGGATCGGTTGATAACCGACGAATGGGAATTGTCGCAAGTGTTGCGGACCTAAGGGTATAGGCGCGATATTCACTTATGAACCGTAGCAAGAATACCGGCTACAGCTATGTCAACAATTACGCTGGCCAGCGTGTATTTATCTTTTATAATTGCTGACTACCCGAGCCGATTGTCTGGCACGGTGCATGAATGAATGAAATAATTTGTTTGGAGTGCATGGTTGATAAGATTTAACTTTCAGGTGAAAGAGAATGAAGGGTAGCTTACGCTGCCCCAAAATTGGAGGTAGGTATAGTGGGTTGGAAAGTGGTTAATTTAAGAGGATGGGCGGTTCTTTGGGAATGTATTAAGAGCCGCCACATCACTCCCTCCCCAGTGACGTAGTCACGAAACAGGTAAGGACGATTGGGAGGGGGGTAGTTGTCTGTGGGCGCGCGCTTGGGCGCGGGTGCGAGGAGGTTGTGCAGGTCGGGCGGCAGTTGTGTCTTGGTTAGGAGGCTGTTCTGGAGCTGAAGCTTCCAGAAAGCAGGGCTTAAGTCTTTCCACGCTGACCGTGGATCGCTTGCCTCTGATATCGATCTCGAAGATGCGGTCGTTGATGCGGCGGAAGACTTTGAATGGGCCATCATAAGGGGGGTCGAGGGGTTTTTTGACCTTATCCACCCTGACAAAGACGTGCGTGCAGCTGTGCAGTTCAGGGTGGACGAAAAGTTTTTTGGAGCCGTGCCTGGCTACTGGTGTTGCTCTAACTTTACGTAGCAGGTCACGGAGATGCCCCAATTCGCGAAGTTGGTCACGCGGTGTTTCGCCGTCCAGGAAGAGTTCTCCTGGAAGAAGAAGGTTAGTACCGTAGGTGAGCTCTGCTGCCGAAGCTCCCAGGTCCTCCTTAATACTTGTCCTCAGGCCGAGGAGGACAGTGGGCAGGGCGTCGAACCATTGGGTGTCGTTATGACACATGAGTGAGGCCTTGAGGGATCTATGCCAGCGCTCTATCATCCCATTGGATTGGGGGTGGTAGGCGGTGGTACGACTTCTTTGGCAGCCAAGGAGATTTGTTAGCTGCTTAAATATTGTCGCCTCGAATTGTGGACCTCGGTCCGAAGTTAAGGTGCTTGGTACACCGAAGCGTGTGACCCAAGTTGAGTAAAAAGCCTTGGCGACTGATTCGGCAGTAACTGCCCGGAGAGGTGTCGCCTCTGGCCATCGCGTGTAGCGATCCATCATAGTGAGGATATAAGAAAATCCTCTTGATGGAGTAAGCGGTCCCACTATGTCTATGTGGACATGGGCGAAGCGTGCCGTGGGAAGCTTGAACTGCGCTGGCTCCAGTACATTATGTCGCGCTACTTTGCAGCGCTGGCACTGGAGACAAGCACGGGCCCAACCGGTGAGATCTTTGTTCATCCGGGGCCAAATGAATTTGCGACGGACAGCAGCGGCTGTCGCTCGGCCGCTGGGGTGGGCTGGGTTGTGGTAAACCTGGAACACGCCCTTACGCAGTTTTTCGGGAATGTAAGGTCTAGCGGTTCCAGTTGAAACATCACACCAGATTTCGCCCAAGGGGTCGCGAAGAGTGATTTTCTTAAACTCAAGTGCCGTATCGGCAGTTAGGAGGGACTTGAGCTGTTCGTCCTCCTCTTGAGCTAGGGCAAGGTCAGCATTGTTTAAGGCGGTACGCAAGTGAATCGTATCGATTCGAGAAAGGGCGTCCGCCGTAACGTTCTGTTTACCGGAGATGTGCTTGATCTCCGTAGTATATTGCCCTATGAGGTCTAATTGCCGCTCTTGTCGGGGGGAGGCGTTTCCCGACTTCTTCCGGAACGCGTAGACTAGCGGCTTGTGGTCTGTTAGGATGGAGAGTGAGCGACCTTCTATCATATGACGGAAGTATTTGACAGCGTTGTAGATCGCAAGTAATTCGCGATCATAGGCGCTGTAACGTCGCTCTGTGGGACTCAGTTTCCTTGAAAAGAAACCGAGTGGTTCCGGTCGGCCTTCGATGTCCTGTTCAAGGACAGCTCCGATTGCGGTATCCGATGCATCGCATTGGATGGATAGTGCCGCTCCCTCGAGAGGGTATCGGAGCAAAGTGGCATTTGCCAATTGTTCTTTGGACAGTTGGAATGCTCGATCAGAGACTTCTGTCCAATTAATGGGGCGCTTATCATTGCGCTTAGCTCCTTTCAAAAATTCATTTAAGGGAGCTTGAATTTGGGCAGCGTTCTTCAGCGTAGGACGATAGAAGTTAAGCATGCCCAGAAATCGACGAAGCTCACTCACGTTAGTAGGACGAGGATACTTCATGAGGGCCTCCACACGGTCTGGAAGTGGGCGAATGCCCTGGTTGTCAACGACGTAACCCAGATAGGTGATTTGCTCCTTGGCGTATTGACACTTATCTGGGTTGATGACAAGACCGAATTCATGGAGGCGCTCTAGGACCTGACGTAAGTGGCGTTTATGTTCGGCGTGGTCTTTGGAGGCGATGAGAATGTCATCAAGATATGCATGGCAGCAATTTAGACCACGTAAAGCCGTGTCGATATAACGTTGGAATGTCTGTGCGGCATTCCTGAGGCCGAAAGTCATCACTTTGAACTCGAAGAGTCCGAAAGGTGTAATGACTGCGGTCTTGGGGATGTCTTCAGGTGCCACCGGAATTTGGTGGTATGCCCTGGTGAGATCCAGGGTAGTAAAGACATTGCACCCTCGTAACTTGTACGAAAAATCGTAGAGGTGTGCGATAGGGTATCTGTCCGGGACAGTTGCTGCGTTCAACAGCCTGTAATCGCCACATGGGCGCCACTCACCAGAACGTTTCTTCACTAAGTGAAGTGGGCTTGCCCAGGGACTGTCCGACGGTTGGCAGATACCTAATTCAATCATGTGCTCGAACTCCGCGCGTGCCGCACGTAATTTTTCGGGAGCCAGTCGACGTGGGCGCTGGCTCACCGGGGGGCCACGTGTTTCTATATGATGAAACACCGTGGCCTTATGTCGACGCTGGTTAGGTAGAGGAATTGTCGTACTAACAAATTCCTGTACCATGGCTTGAATCGGGTCTGTGCACTCTGTGGCCCTTGAAGTTGCCGCTGGAGATGCCGACATGGGCAAGGGGTGTGCGGTTGGAGCCACTAGTCTGTTATGGGTCGAATCGACCAACAGCTTATGTGCGCCTAATAGGTCGGAACCTATCAGGGGTTCATTCACGTCCGCAATGACGAAACGCCAAGTGATCGGACGTCGAAGACCCAGTTGTAGTGTCAGCTTTTTACGTCCGTACGTAAGTATCGGCGTATTATTCGCAGCTGACAATTTAAGCGCGGCGGGCACGCGGTTACGCGGAGCAAACGATCGCGGGAGGACTGAAATATCGGCGCCGGTATCGACAGTAAAAGCGATATTCAGTTTAGAATCCCGGATGGTTAGGCGATTTATAGCAGGGGTGCCGGCCGATTGCGCGAGGGTATCGGTCGGCAAAATTATTTCAAAAGGTCGTCCCTGATTGGTGGCTGGTTGCGTCCAACCACAGGGCGCCTTGCAATTAAATGTGCGATCACCGTATCGTTGGTGATTGGCGCACAAAGGAAGAGAGGCGGCGTTGTTGGGCGTATTTTGCCTCTGAATGTTGTCATTTTGTGAAGGCCGAGGTAATGCTCGGCGAAAGTTGGCCCTCTGAGGGGCATTTTGGGAAGGTTGTTGCCGATCCAATGGACGATTAGATACGGCGCGATTCTGAGCGCCTCGTTGGTTGCTTCTCGCCTCCGCGCGAATTTGATTTAGTTCGCGGAGGACTGAGGTCTGTATCGCACGAAGGTCAGAAATGGTGACCTGAGCAGGAAGACTTCTCGGGCGGAATTCGTTGGGCCTGCCCTCTTGGGTCCGCTGTGTGACATTGGTTGAGGCAGGCCTTCTGGGATGTGGTGACGGAGAAGGTTGACGCACCGGAGCCGTCGTTGGGGCTGTTAGTGGCGGAAAAAGATGCCGTGTAGGCTGAGCGGCGTGTTGAGAAACCGCCGCTACTTGGTACCCTGGAGGCTCAGACTGCTGGTCTGAGCTTTCCATAATTGCGTCCGCAATTTTAGCTAAATAGCCCAAGCTCTGATTGGGTTGGGCTACGAGTGCCGAATGGGCATGGAGGGGGAGACATCTTAAAAAGTGAGGCCGTATTAGGTCGTCCGAGAACCTGGTCCCCGCTATAGAGCGTAAATGGGTCAGGAAAAGGGACGGTCTCATACCCGAAAGGTTCGTTTCGGCCGCCAAGCGTTGTTGCCGCGAACTTCCGGGCTCGTCCAGAGCGTCGAGGTGAGTCTCAGCAAACCAAAGTTCAGGGTCCTCCTCGTCAATAGGGAACAGGTTAATATTGGCAGGGTTGGGTCGGTTAACGACACTGGGGGCATCGTGAAATGCCAGGGGAGCGGGTTGTGCTGTCGCTTCGGGGTCGGTAGCGACTTGTGTATCAGGGAAATCGGCGCTGGAGGCGTCGTAAAACTCGAGGGACTCGAGTTGTTCTTGATCGCCTTGGGGTGGGGTGTTTTGAGTACAGGTCATCGTGTATGGTTGAGAGCGAACCGGTATAAAGTTGTACAGACGGGTCGAGATTGTTGTGGAGAACGTAGAAATAGGTCGCAAGAGGACGTGAGGAGTTGAAGAGAGGCCACTGAGGTCAAAAGCAGGCGAAGATGTTCGAGTGGAGTCGAGAGTAGTCAAGTGCAGTGGAATGGAGTTAAACGGCGGTCGATAGGTCGCGAATGAAACAGATAGAACTCTATTGTTAAATAGCTTAATCCTGAAACAATTAAACTCTATTTTAAATTATTGAACCGTAATTACGATTCTTCCAAAAACGAAGTTCAAATCTCGCGGGCGTGCCAGGTATCTATAGGTGTTTGTGTGTATTAAGTACTAACTCCGTTTTACTTTCAAATAAAATAAAGAAAAAAATAAAAAAAATAAAAAAAGGAAAGATTCAAAAGGAAAAAAAAAAAAAAAAAAAAAAAAACACAGTGAGGAAAAGTTATAAATATTGCAATCACCAGTGTATGTGTGTGAATTTTTGACTTACGTATTTGTGTTCTCTTAATTTTAGGCTTTTTTTAAACATAAAAAGAGAAGTTAGAAGTTGTCGCAGAAATTACATTAAAAAGGGGCATGTATTGCCGATACAATAGTTTGTACTTAGTACCCTGAAGGGGTTTACAAGTGTTATGATTCTTATTGTAACGGATTGTACTTAATTTGTATTATATCTAATGTAAAAATGCAAAATATCCCCCAAGATTTATAACAATGTAAATAATAAAAAGATTGCTGTTGAAAGGAAGCAATTCACAAACCGAAACTTAGTTGGTTTCGATGGACACACGGAGCTTTTCTGTTTCTCTGTCTTTATATGTTTTCGTAAATGGAAAATATGAAATAATATATATTAACAGCAAATGGTGTAAGTTAGAGAAACTTGTTCTTAACACTTGCTCAGATGGAGCTTATCGGTTTTACTATTTTAGGCTCAGAAGGAGCTTGCACAAGAGAGAAAACAAATAATAATAGCAGACGTTCCTTTGGAAATTTATTATAAAGAAGATCTATGTAAAATACGTGCTTTGACGTCTACTTTCAACCACGCCACGGTACAAAAAGTAATTGTTGCTCCTTCCGTTTTTTATTTTATATAACTATTCACAAACAAAAAACTTCTTACGTTTTTATATCAATATTGTGGCTGGCTATTAACATTATTTTGTACACGTACAACTACACAAAAACTAGAGCAAATATAAAATCGTTTGACATGAGGGAAGGAATTATAACAGTACACCAAGTTTATGTTTTCTTTTCTTCTGCAGTTTAATTAATTCTATATAAACTTATTGAATTAAAAATTTACTAATAATCACCGTATGTGCCCTCGTTAACTTCTATTGTATTGTATATAGTATGATAAAATGATTAAAACAAAACACGGAAAAACAAGGAGGTCAAAATATACGACTCATTGGGAATCGGTACTAATTTACAATCATTCAAATGTGAAAAGGCAACGAAAATATAAAACTTGTCTTAACTTAGCTTTGAGTTGCGGACATTTTTTGCTTTTTGTGCATACTATGAATTTGGTATTTAAAATTTCACAATTTTTAGGACTAAGCACTAGAAAATATATAAAAGGTAAGAAAAAGGATACCCGTTGTTGGTGTAGATGATGAAATGTTGGGCTGTTGCTTCTGGTGTTGATGGTGATAAAACTGGGGCGGTGTCTTTTCAGCGATGGTGGCAGGTGACTACAGGTGAGGTGGCGCTCCTTAAACACTTTCGACGTCTTCTTTGATTGGCACTTGGTCACTGTCTCTAAACACAATTACTGTGTAGCGCAAATGTTCACGACTCGCGAATATATAAGTTGAGCGAAAGCGCGTGTTCGATCACGTCGGGGTCACCAATGTGGTTAGTTTTTATGGTGATATCCGAAGGATACGGGTTGATAAAAACTCCACCGATGTTATCTGGAAATTGTTACAACGACCGATAAGGACCAGGAAAATAAAGACTCGCCGGGATATCTTGATGTTTTACGTTGACTTTTATTGTTCATGTTTCACACTGTGGTACACTCCGACATTTTATTTACATGCATAATGAGATTTGTTTTCTTAATCACAAGAGTGATTTAATTCATATGGCTACTTAATATAAATAAACGCACACAGTACATTGACGATTGACACTTAGGGTGCACACGAAAACATCAATAAAAGTAATTAGCCGGATGTCCAGCGGACTCAAAATACACCAACTCCACCGATAGAACGACTCGATTTTTAAAACTGTGCACAACTCCTCTAAGAAGTGAGTGCTTCGATAGACGATAAAAAAAAACTGACTGATTATTGAGACGGAGCAAGCGATAAAAATTATACTTGAAAGGGCGCGACTGTCCTCTATAAAGATTGACTTCTGACTCCGATTATGATGCAACTCACATCCATCTGTTCGATGGCCACGAATTGCATCGATAGGGGAGGGTTATATATGCGGGCATATAGGAAAAGTACAATGCCCTGCGATGAGGACGATGATCGGTGGACACCTGATCAAACAGAAGTACATCGTTGGTGATGAATCGCAGAGATCGAAATAGATTTTTGTTTCAAAGTAAACAAAAACGCTATTTCACAGATCAATGGGGTATATGATGACGATGATGCACAGATGATGTATATGATGTGCCTATGATACAAAAGGGGTCGTCATGGTATTTGCTTAAGATTCCTTGGAAACACCGGTGTAGGCAATATCCAATCTAATCATATGGCTCCGGTGCACAAGGAGGCAAATTATTTTGTTGACATAAGTCAACAGGAACCTCGTCGACGACGGCAAAGGGTCAGGCTGGATGGCTATAGGTTTAGAATAATATGCGGGTAAGTAAAACGCACACAGTGGGATACTGTATGTTTAATTTAGGTTTTCAGGCGGGTCATCATATGCATGGCATTGGTAAGGTTACCTAAATAATGATCTTTTCCATGCCCAAATTCTAGGATCGGTTGATAACCGACGAATGGGAATTGTCGCAAGTGTTGCGGACCTAAGGGTATAGGCGCGATATTCACTTATGAACCGTAGCAAGAATACCGGCTACAGCTATGTCAACAATTACGCTGGCCAGCGTGTATTTATCTTTTATAATTGCTGACTACCCGAGCCGATTGTCTGGCACGGTGCATGAATGAATGAAATAATTTGTTTGGAGTGCATGGTTGATAAGATTTAACTTTCAGGTGAAAGAGAATGAAGGGTAGCTTA
The DNA here is from genome assembly GCA_963931805.1 of Microdon myrmicae. Classification (NCBI taxonomy): domain Eukaryota; kingdom Metazoa; phylum Arthropoda; class Insecta; order Diptera; family Syrphidae; genus Microdon; species Microdon myrmicae. The sequence continues at coordinate 123,822,293 of OZ007499.1, forward strand.
CGCTGCCCCAAAATTGGAGGTAGGTATAGTGGGTTGGAAAGTGGTTAATTTAAGAGGATGGGCGGTTCTTTGGGAATGTATTAAGAGCCGCCACAGATCTTTAGGCGCCTTAAAACCCATAAGCCACAAGCTACTCGTATCACCACAATAAACATGGTGCTATCTTCAAAATATATTCTATCACATATAACCGCACTCGAGTAGATAGAGCCCGCCTCAAACAAATAAAATATCTGTTCATGCATAAAATTGCGATTGAGGAACTCCATAAACAAAACGTCCTTCATTGCAAAAGATGCCAAGGCTCAGGACACTTGGCGGCCCATGTCATCTAAGCGCACGATGCGTAAAGTGTGCATAACAACATCAACCTGGAGAATGTAAGGTCAGCCCCCCTGGGATGGAACCAGGAACAATCCAAACAACAACCCCCATTGTTCCATTTCAACGAAGAAAATCATATTGACATACTGTAATTGTGAAGGACCCCACCCTGCCAACTTCTCGCAATGTCCTCATAAGCTAAGGATTCTCCAAAGGCGAACAACACCCATGGCAACGAGTAAACCTTCACCAACCAAAACAACATCACCTCAATCAACATATCCTACAAGCCCAGGAATGTCATACGCTAAGGTTGTCAAGGATTACCATAACATGACAAAAAATCACCAATTCAACTGTAACGATCTTAATCTGGACATCACAGGATACATAAGTAGCTTACGAAAGATGCTGCCCACACTGAAGCACAGCTCAGAAATAGAAAAGAAAAGTCAGATTTTATCTCTTATAACTTCACGCATCCTTTCCCTTAATGGTTAATTTAACTATAATTTCCCTCAATGCAGAGTCTATATATTCCAATATTCGCAGACAACACCTCCGATTGTTCGTTGACAAGTTCTTTCCAGATATCCTCCTCCTCTCGGAAACGTGGCTTAAACCAAACTCCCGAATATCTATCCCTAATTATATACTTCTTTTTAATCCTCGAACCACTGGTCCTCGTGGAGGTACTGGAATCCTAATACACAAGAAATTCCAATTTTCCGAAATTAGGTTCACCAATATAAATAATATTGAGTACACGGCAATTAAAATCTTTTGCAAAAGCAACAAAGTGCTTGTATTGTCGTCCGTATACATTCACCCTTCTCGGGAATCAAACTTCCCTAGTTCCGACATCACTGAGATAATCCAACAGTCTCTACCTGCACCTTTCATAATAGGAGGAGACTGGAATGCTCGGCATACTTCATTTAACTACACTAAGTGTAATAAATACGGTTGCAACTTCTAGCACACCCTCAACTGCACCCATATATCTATGCGGACTGCCCATTACAGCCAATACGTATCTCCAATTCTACTAAATCAACAACCGACTTTTTCCTAAAATCCATAGACATCTACTCACTTAACCCCCCTACAGTAGCCTTCGAATTCCCATCCGATCATGGGTCCGTCCACACTACTGTCCAAATCCCTACCCTCGAACCAAGCTACTCATTCAATCCGATCCCGAATTTCTCCAGGATAAACTGGAAAAGAGTTGTGGCGGTTCTTTAAGGCCTTCCCAATGAACCATCCACATCTTTAAAACAACCTACTTTTCCCTCACTCCATAAACCACTATACTTACCTGCATTCGAGCAGTGTAAGCTTTCTTTCAAATAACTTTCAGCTGAAAGTTAAACCTCATCAAGGCATGCATCTCATTGAATTATTATATGAACCATATATCTCCATCGACTCGGGTTGTCAGCAATTATAATAGATAAATACTCGCTGGTCAGCGTAATTGTTGACACAGCTGTAGCCGATGGGTTTTACTATGGTTCATAACCATATATTACCCCAGTCCTGAGGTTCGCAACTCTTGCGACCAATTTCCTTTATTGGTTATATACCGATCATGTGATTTGAGCACTAATATGATTGACGTTAGACAATCATACCCTTGATCATGCCTAACGATGCTCCGGTCGATGAAAACAAGCAAACACAGAGTAGCATCACTGTGTTTATCCTACCAACCAACCGCTGGTCCATGGCCACCCTGGGCGAGACGTATGCTTGCACATCTGCAAGGCAAATTCCTCGCAATTATACTCATATGCCGGCACCGTCTTGTAAACAAAACCCAAATTTTCGGCTGACCTATCGTCACCAGAATGTATAGCCTACAACGGCATTATCATGAACGGCTGAGTAAGCACGATGTGCATATCATCGTGACCATTGAAATAGCGTTTTGGTGTATCTTAAAGCAAAAACCTATTTCGTTCTCAGGCGCAGGTCATCAAAGATTTATGGCCCTCGAAATAGTGTTAGAAACCAACTGCCAACTAGTCGAGAAATTCGTTTGGAATTGTTAACTCACCATTAAAGTATTAAAGTGAATTTAATTGTGGACTCACAGTGTTATGCGCATGTGCCGATGCCATAACGCAAATTTAAACGATGATCAGTGTAAATTAAACAGTTAAGAAATAAACAAAACAATCAACAACAACAGTGAAATTAAATAAAAAGAATGCAGATAACTAAAACCAATCGACTTGTTTTATTCATAGAGTGTCACAGGTGATCAGCGTTTTATGTCTTATAACTTCATTCGTGTGTGTTGGAACTTTCTTTTGGTGAACATTTCTTCTTGTGGTGCTCTCTCGCGGAACTTTGAGATTGTTTGGGGAGTGAAGTGAACCGGTGTCGTGTCAGGCACCTACTTCAACCCCACAGAGTCAATAGGGACATTGCTGGCAGCTTTACAGACTATAGTTTGCCAGAGTCCTCAAACCTACTCCCTGCTGAAATTAATCAAGCAGCCTTAAGAATAAAGCAAATACTAAAAAATGCCCTCTTCAGCCACACACTTACATCCATCCCTCATAATCACCTAGGAAAACCTTTACCCAACATCCTTACAAAACTGTTACGCGTACAAAAACAGCTTAGACGAAAACTACATAGCAGTTACTCCCATTTGATTAAAGATCAAATCCAACTCTTGACTACCCTGATAAATGGACAACTAAAACAATTTGCCGACTAGGCTTACACGTCTATACTTAACAATATAGAACCCAATCGTGATTTATTCAAAAATATCAACAGACTAACGGGTCGAAAATACAAACTCCGAATCGATTATATTATCAACCCTACTAACAATCACCCAGTCCAATCAGATGTTGACATAGCAAACGGTTATAGTCCCTATCAATAAGTCCAGTCCTTCCAACAACCCCAGCAACTATCGTCCGATATCGTTATTAAACACATTAAGCAAGATACTGGAATGCAAGATATATCGAAATCTCCTTTCATTTGCTAATGACAACGCTATTATCCCAAATTCCCAGTTTGGCTTTCGCTCACAACACTCCATCTGTCATGCTCTTGTTACGTGCGGCTTCCGCCATCCCCATCGTTTGTTTCGATTTAAAAATAATATAATAATATATGGTAAGGCGGTGAAAAAACACACGATCCACATGTTGAATGTACGAACATACTTTTGTTCGATTGTGGATCGTGTGGAAGCTGGATTCCTTTTCGGAGTGGATGGAGACTGAGAGAGAGAAAGGGGTTAGTGTATATAGCTGAAAAAAGAACAGCAAGTTTTTTTGTTCCGTTGGTAGAATGATGGTTATTGTGTTCGTGTTAACAGTTGGAAGGAAAGGAACAGCAGTGTCCCGTTTTTGATGAAGAGAAAAAGTAAAAAATTAAAATTGTAAAAAATAGAAAGAAAAAAAAAGTTGATTCGTACTGAGTGCAACAAAAAAGACTCCGACTTTGTAGGAAATAACATTTAAGTTTTTTTGTGATCATCGCGACAAAATTCAGTAACAAATTTGTGTGCTTAAATTGAGAATAAAGAATTAAGCAAAAAGAAGGACAATAAATCGAGAATATTATTGAAACTTTCCTGAAACGACGTGTGTTTAACAATTTGTCCGGAGAACCAGAACATTATCGAAGATCAATTTGCCAACTTAGCTTTACACCGGATCATAGAGAGGATTCATGTTGGAAACGAATATGGAGACATCCCCAGAGGAGTGTTTTTGATTCGTGGAGAGACTGTGGTGCTTCTAGGCGAAGTTGATCAAGGAGAAGAGTCCAAGCTGCCGCTAAAAGAAATCCCCGTAGACGAAATACTAGATGGCCAACTCAGAGAGCAGGAATAACGAAAGGTAACCCATTTTATATATATAAATTTCTGTGGCGGAACGTTACACTCTGTTAAAACTAACGCACGATGTCACAACTAATAATCAAAACCCAAGCCCAACGGTCTGTATCTCTCTCGACATATCTAAAGCATTCGACTGTGTTTGGATCTTAGAAATGCTCTACAAGCTGCACTACATATTTGGATTAATCACCCACACCACCAAACTTCTCACTTCCTACCTCTCTGGTAGAAAATTCGTGGTCAAAATATATTCTTCTCTCCCCCAATCGTATAATATAACCTCAGGGGTTCCGCAGGGTTCAATTCTTGGACCACTATTATACCTCCTCTATACTTCAGACATACTGCAGCCTCAATTACCAAAATACCGTAATGTGGAATTACGCTGATAGTCATTACGCTGAGTGCCATAGTCTACTCCAGCAGCAAATTTGTAAAAGAGGCAAGAAACCACATTAATAACTTCCCCCCAAATCTATCAAAATAATTCAATAAATTGAAAATTCGCCTAAATCCTGATAAAACCCAACTATAGTGTTTAAGGGTAAAAATGAGGACTGCACAAACAACACCAGGCGCACCCACAACAAAAGTAGACTCAAAATAAATAACAACCAGATAAAACCTTCTAAAACTTTAAAATATCTGGGAATAACCTTTTCCAATGACCTTTTATTCTCCACCCACATAGAAAATACTTTACGTAAAGCCACAATACAACTGAATCTCTGTAGGAGACTGATGTGGAAACCCAACGGTCTCTCCCGCAAAGTCAAACTGCTGCTCTATAAACAAATAATCAGACCCACACTCACATATGCGTGTCCACTGTGGTATCATATAACACCAGCCCAAATGGAGAAGGTACGCACTTTCGAAAGGAAATGCTTCAGGCCGGTCACTGGTCTCAACCGACAACCCAACTCTTACAAGTATTACAATAACAGCTTGCTATACAATGCCGCTAATATTGACCGCATCGATAGACGCTCCCTAGAACTGTCTATCAAAGTTATTTAAAACCTCACAAATAATCCCAACCCCATAATAACTTCACCACTACCAACTCCTCTAGATAACAGGGCTCACTATCTGAATTGTCCCCGCACCAGAAGTCTCTTCACCTCTGGAAGATTGGTTAATGACTGTGTAGGGGTTTCTCTATTCTATAGGAGAAACAGCCCACAATACCTACCCATTTCCTTGATAAGTTATTTACCTGTAAAACATGTCAAAGGGACGCATAGCTAAACTCATTATTCTATGCAGATAATGCATAATTGAGTTTAGCTACAATCAACCACATACGGCAACACTATTGCGCTAACCATGGGATTTCCAAGTCAAACCAAGCGACGCGGTTGCGGTATTTATCGAACATTCCACAGAATGGTATTATATCCCCAGTCGTTGCGGCGTCCTATTGATTTTTCCCAGATCACCCATTCGCTTGGGATCAATGATCTCTTTTTGCTGGTGAATAACCTTAGCTAGGTTTTCCTCTCTCTCGTATTTCTGTCTTGCTATAGTGCGTTTACCTAAGAGATTGTCACTAGGTCAGTAGACCAGCCGTATACACGGCATTGACGCACACACACCTAGCCAGATCAACCCTGGGTTATTGTGCTTTCCCTTTTGATTTCTCCATTCTGGCTACGCCCATCGACGTCGAACGAATACACAAGTACGGTTCGACCTGGATGAGTGTGGTGAGTTGGGGAACACACAAGAGAGCATGATTACCATTGGTAGATCTATGTGTAAAAAGCAGAAATTACGATTTCCACCCTAATTTAGTTAGTCGCTATTTGTATCTGAACCTGGTTGTATCTGCGGATGAGATAGTTCGTTTAGTTCACGGAACAAAAAGCCCAAGGAGTCGTTCGATAGAGTTGGCGCACACGTAAAGTTCTTTAGTTCCCGAGGCCTGTTTTGACGGTTCACCTATATTCGCGATTTGCGTACGACCGACCAGCTGAATAGTCTGGCGTTCCCGTCGCGTACTGCGTTCCCTGCTTGACAGAAGTGAAATAGTAAATCATAGATATTCTGATTAATCCAGTGGGGCTGTGATTCATGTTGGCAAATCCAATTTAGAGCCAATTTTCAGCTGTGTAATTAAGTTCAATCGATATTGTGCCATTCACCACAATTTGCACGTGCTTTTATAAATTAATGTGATAGAATTAACAGTGTGCGTACCACATTAAAGAAAAATAAAATAACTTAATTTCCATCTGTTCCAGTTGGTGTTTCTGTGTTTGTTTCCCCTCGGTGCCGCAGTTATACGTGGGAAGAATGTGAATCTGTGCCCATGATCGGCATCATACTTCTTACCCCCACAACTGCAATAAGGTAATGTACCATAACACCGAGCTGGCACCCAATCAGTTCAAATACTGTAACATACAACTATTCTCCTTTTTTTTTTTACATTTCTGTATTTATTGACCATCAATAATTTTTACAATAAGCAATACAGATAACTTATGATACCTTAGCTATAATTGTTTACATATACTTCATCATCATCATCGGCACTACAACCGGGGACCGGTCTTGGCCTTATTTAGCAAGTCCTAAGGCTTGTTAAATTTTCCATAATGATTTATTTTTTCTGGGCAAGGTCATTAGTCTTGCGCCAGAGGCTCCCCGACGGAGAATCGAGCCCCGGTCTTCCGCATGACAGGCGGGTATACTAACCACTATACTATCGAGGAGCCCTACATATACTTACTAGTACATTTTTCAAACAATATGATAAAAGTTATATATTGGTTATGGATTAAGATGTTAGTGGGTAGAGCTTCCTGGAAAAGGTCAGAAAACCAGGATATAGTTATTTACTTAACCTATGCTAAATTGCTTAACTTAACTTAACTTATCTTAACTTAGTCTAGTTACCTAATTATTATTGAAATAAGTTAGTGTGGTGTGGAAGGGGGTAGCATAGTGATCAATGGGTTAGTGAGGATATTGTCAGTCAGGGATGTGGGTTGGGGAACTACTTTCCGTTTGTTCGTTGAAACGCAAAATATTGGAGAAGGGTTGAATATTACTATATTTAAATTGGTGCGGTGAAAGCTCTGTATTGTGGTATACAATCTCATTAGAGTTATTAACCAACCTGCCAGAGGTGAAGAACGTTCTGATGTGGAGACAGTTTGGGTAGGCAGTTCGGTTATCTGACCGAGTCGATGTGAGCGCATTTATTATCGGGTTGGGATTATTGGGAAGATTTTCGATAAATTTGATGGACAGGTCGAGGAAGCGTCGATCTATACGTTCAATATTAGCGGCATAGTAGAGCGAACTACTGTTGTAATATTTGTGGGAGTTGGGATGTCGGTTGAGGCCAGTGATAAGTCTGAAGCATTTCCTTTCGAAAATGCGTAGCTTCTCCATTTGGGCGGGTGTGATATGGTACCATATCGGGCATGCATATGTGAGAGTGGGTCTGATTATTTGTTTGTAGATAAGTGGTTTGACTTTGGGAGAGAGACCATTCGGTTTGTACATGACTTTTCTGCAGAGGTTCAGTTGGGTTGTGGCTTTACGAATCGTATTTTTTAATGTGGGCGGAGAATGACCGATTGTTGGTAAAGGTTATACCTAGATACTTTAAGGTTTTGGAGGGTTTAATTATATTGTTATTTATTTTAATTCTGATTTTATTATGGCAGCGAATAGTGTTGTTTGTACAACTCGCGTTTCTGCCTTTAAAAACAATGAGCTGAGTTTTGGTTGGATTTAGTTGAATTCTCCACTTGGTAAAGTAGGCTGACAGGATTGGGAGATATCTGTTAATACAGTTTCTTGCCTCCTTGACAAGCTTGTTGCTTGAATAAATTAAGGTGTCGTCGGCATAGTTCAGCATTACTGTATTAGGTGACAGTGGCTGCGGGGTGTCTGAAGTATAAAGGAGGTATAATAATAGTCCGAAACCTTGAGGAACACCCGCGGTTATACTGTATGGTGTCGAAAGAGTTGAATTTATATTCACCATGAACTTTCTATCAGAAAGGTAGGAAGCGAGAAGTTTTATGATGTGGGTGTTTAATCCGAACATTGAATGTAGCTTGTATAGCAGTCCTGCAATCCAAACACAATCGAATGCTTTTGCTATGTCGAGAGAGACGCATATTGTTGGGGATTGGTTTTGGAGATTCATTGTCACATCATGTGTCAGTTTTAGCAGAGCATGACAAGTTGAGTGTTGTGGACGAAAGCCAAATTGAGAATTTGGGATAAGGTTGTTGTCTCTAGCAAATGAGAGAAGATTTTTGTATATCTTACATTCCAAAACCTTACTAAGCGAATTTAGCTGTGATATGGGACGGAAGTTAGCCGGGTTGTTGGAAGAACCGGATTTACTAATAGAGACTATCACCGCTATTTTCCAACATTTTGGGAAATGTGAAGCGTTTATTATATGGTTGAGAAGAACGAGAATGGGGAGTAAGTTCTCCGGGTGAAGTCTTTTAAATAGAAGGTTAGGGATTCTATCCAAGCCTGTAGATTTTTTTATTGTTACGCGAAATAATCAATTCAGATAATTCTGTAAAACTTAGGAATGTGTCGGTTCCCATGGGATGTGAAGCTTTATTGGTTTCGTTGAATTCAGTAATGAATAGTGGGAATGATGGCTCCAGTGTGCCTGAGATGAATTCATTCACGGTGTCGTGGAAATTAGTGACTGGGAGGGAATCGTTTTGTTTATGAGTTTTACAGAAGTGTTCAGCGAGACAGTTTGCTATATCAGTGTCCGATTGGGCGATGTTACTGTTAGTTGGTTGGATGAGATAGTCTATTCGAGGCTTGAATTTAGGACCAGTTAGTCGATTTATATTTTTTAATAGGTCACGGTTTGGTTTGATACTGTTTAGAGTAGACGTGTAGGTCTGATCGGTGAAATTTTTAAGTTGTCCATTTATCAGGGTGGTCAAAAGCTGTATCTTTTGTTTAATAAAGGGTGAGTAGCTAATATGCAATTTACGTCGGAGTTGTTTTTTTATGCGCAATAATTTTGTGAGGAGGTTGGGTAATGGTTTTGTGGGGTAAAAGTCGGGATGCCAAAACACGGACACTTATTTCCTTTTCCACCCAACGATTGTTCGAGGAATAAAACATAAATCTCCATTCAAAGTTCATATAGGTTTTATTACACTACGCTGAATTTTTTGTCAAATTTTTATTCAATTTGTGCACATATGTATTGTTAAATTACTTTAAAACTGGTCACAAGAAAATATCTTATCAATAAAAGAAGAGAGTTGAAACAACTTATTTTTTTTTTCGTTTCTTACTATTTCTTCACTGTTTCCATCCAACACATTAATTCAATAAAATGCTACTTGGGAAATTTAACATACGAACTTTTCTTAGGAATACCGAATTTTGCAACTGAAATTAACTTTCCACTCGCGAATTTATCGACGCACTTCTTTACTCTCAGCTGACCAGATTAAGACTTCCTGGTGACGTCCCTTTGCTCTGGTGACTAAAATCTGACTGGTTATTGGATGTCTCTTTACAGACATCCAACGAAAAAGAACCTACAGGATTCGCCGCCAATGGCGAAGGTCCAAACAAAAGGAAAAGGGAAAAACTCATGTAGCAGATCGAATCGGCTGCTACAAGTTTGGGCAAGATAAACTGCCGCCATACGCAAGGGATAGATTCTTGATTGACGTGAGTCAATAAAACCCTTGCCGAAGGCAGAAATCTATCTTGGAAAAATGTATCGAACATTGGGCATGGCCGTTGTTAGGTCATCTAGCATAAACAACTTTCGGTCGTATGATTCGATGCATGGTTGATGGATTGATGTCATGGCAAGATGATAATCTTGCCGTGAATTATGCTTTTAGGAATGACCGTGGGGAAGAGGTTTGGAAAAACATCCAAAAAAGGTAAGCTGCCTAATATATATTTATGTCGGTTATCCTTGGGGATAACCGAATTAATTCCACCGAATTGGTTGGCGGTTAATGCCGTAGCAAGGTTGCATAATCTTGCTGAAAATTCGACTTCAAGGTAAGTCGCATCGCTGGGAATGGTGGGGATCGAGCGATGCATGGCTCTTCGGGCCCTGAAAAGCCTCACAGTTTTCCTAAGTGGTTATGAGGGACGGTCGTAGGCGTATGGCTGAAGAGAGCATTCACCAGTATTTGCTCTATTTTTACAGCTGCCTGGTCAATTTCAACCATTCTCCAACATTCTGCGTTTTAACGAACAACCGGAAAGTGTTACCGCACCTGACACCACTAACTGACCATATCCGACGCCAACCTACTTCCTTAACCATCAATCCATATATTCCCGAACTCACATGACATATTTAACTTATTATAATATCAATTAGGTTAAGCTAGGTTAAGTTAGAGTTAAGTTAAGTATTACTTTAGATTAAATTAAAAAATAAAAATCCTAGTTTTCTGATCTTTTCCAGGAGAACTGTCAATATTAAAACCTATAATACTCAAATAGTTATCCACACATTCAGTTATGTTTGAAAAATGTGTAATGTATGCATGTAAACAATTGTATCACTAGAATTATAAGTTCGCTGTAGTACTTAATGTAAACATTGATTATTGGTCAAATAAACACAGTATGTTAAAAAAAAAGAGTAGATAGAGGGTGAAAAGAAAACATGGTCAGCTGAATTACTACTTGACTCAGTGGAACACGTACTCACAGAGTGCGTGAGATTCGACACCGCACGGACGATTTTAGAGAGACATATGAGACGGACAGTTACTCCGGCTGGAGTAATAGAATACATTCTGAGTTCAAAACAGGCATGGCCCGTAACAAATGGTATTCTTGGTGAAATAATGCAGCACTTCCGACGGGACGAACGCAGTAACAGGTAAACTCCGCCGCGCCCGCGATGGAATATCTAAAAGAAAGTTCCGCGGGGATCAACCGGAATATGAGCCTGGCGGGAGGTGGAGGAGTAGATAGAGGAATTTAAATAACTAATTTAGAGAAAATTAAAATCAAATGAACACCTCTGCGCCTTAAAATAAAGTACATTTAATATTTATTGATTTCTTAAAAACCAATTACTTGTATTTTGAAAACCTATTAAGCTGTTGAAAATCCAATTTTTGAAAAGCTACACCAAATTTGTTGTTGTTGCGATGTAGAGTGTCTAGATTTTACAACCTACCATAGACTGTCTGCTTGAGAAAAACGTGACTTCGTATCTCGTCTTGTAATAAAAAAATTTATTTCCCTTAACTCCAGAAATACTTCTCCATGTTGATCAAATTACATAAGGTATTCCCATGTGGTCATTTGAGAGCTCTCAATGGAATAAAAAGTTTATCTATACATGCAGACAGCTTCATGTTAATGGACGTGTTTAATGCGACTTCCTTCTGAACGAATAACCTTTTACAAAATGATGAGCTCTACACAATGTAGAAAATACCTCTTCGAAGATATCTGCAAGAGGTGGCAATTATTTTACATTCTGTACATTTGATGTCTATAAAATAAGAATTCGTTTGCTAGACCTGAACCATAACCTCTGACGCGCTGCTGCATTGGAATAAAAACCCGCATCGCCATAATCTTACTTCTTTCATTATTTATTCGACAAAAACAAAGACACTTGATGGAGAAGCATTAAAAACAGTTTTTGTATTATACCGTCAAGTACTGTCTGAGTTGTTTAGCCTGATTCTAAATACCATTTATGGCGAACATGAAGCGGATACTCGTTATGTCAATAAAGTGGCAACTCGAACAAAAGTTGTCTTCAATTCTTAACACCCCTGATGACACAAAGCCCTTAAAGTCCACTCACAAACGTGCGCGGATTAGTTAAATGACGGTACTTCCTTGGTCGCTATTATTCTCTCCATAATCGTCAAACCCAAACTGCAAAACTCGCCATGATACGGTAGAAATCAGAACAATTTATTGCTTGCGCCCATAACATGCAATTACAAAAGGATTTTCAATTCAAAAGGAAACAATTATTACACAAAATCCACAACAAGGACCCACTTAAATATCCATTATCCAACGAGACGACATTCTCGCCTAAGTATTCTCTCACTTATTCTCTTTTCAAATGGTAGGACGACAACACGACAACGATAACATAAAAGTTAAGATGATGGTGACGATATAAACGCCAAGACTATAAAAGGAATTGAGCGGCCAACAAAACTGAACGGAAAACGACGACAAAAAATGAATTCCATCCAGGATGGAGACCTTAGAGCGGCATTCAACATTACCGAAAATAAACCAGCGCCAATCCAATAAAGTGCTTTGCATGCCGATGCCGATAACTGAAAACACCGTCATAAAAAAACATCCATAAAAAGGGATAAGGCGTATTTACAGCACTATCCTCAACCGGGTCTGCCACCCTATCCGTTCTCATCCTGTAACCAACCTGCTTATTAAGGACCTGTCGCGAAGACAGAAAGCTCGTAGGCTAACGTACAGTGTTCGAATCCGTTCGGTATTCATAACGATGCCTTCGTATTCACACTCATACACGTCGTTAGTGGCTCTGCTACTATTCGAGGAGTAACCTTTGAGTCCTCGATTGTTCCTTCAGAAAGGCATGCAACACATCACGGGGTTTGGATGTTGGCCATCACTTTACTCAGAGGCTGAATGTATATCTACAACAAGCGCAACTCGAATTTATGTTGTTCATTGTGCCCGACTTCAAGTCAAAAGTTACGAACCCTCGAACTCATGACCGCCAAGCACAGTCAAAGGTCGAAGCCGCACTCTGCACAATAGACCTGTGATATTTGTACTACAATATATGCGAACGTTTTATTAGGTGGTTTTTATGCCCGACAGGATCGAATTCAATAAACCCACGGCTTTGACTGGCAACCAAATTGATATCCGCGATAGATATATGCGAAGTACCAGTCGTGCCAGCCACGATATTTGGAAGTGAGCCGGCGTATACCACGTTGTCGCGACGGCAAACAATAGTGCGGTTAATTACAAGTGCCTCTCAGAAATATGCTGCGGATTACAAATCGAAATTGAGGTACTTTTGCCATACACCAACTGTGAGGATTCAACACTGTTGGGGCACATGTGTAAACCAGGACGGATAGCCAATGAATAGCAAATTTATGGTCCAATTGAGTTTTGCATGAAATTGTAAATTTCGATTCAAACTTCTTTCGGGAGTACAATAGGTCGTGGGAGAACTAAATTTTGATTATTCGGTCATTCGAACGCTACTCGTATTTGCTGAATTTGTGGCCACTGGTTTTTGTTTGCTCTTGTTTTTTCTATTTTTTTTAGTATTACCGCTGATTGGTGGCCAACTATCGCACTAAATAGAATCAGTGCAATATCTGCTATGGAGTGGTAGGCTGACAACTCTCCGACTAAAAATAATTGAAGTATGAATAAATACTTAAATAAATAATCCAATAAAAAAATTTTTTTATAACATCCCCTATTGGATATGAATAGTACAATCTTAACAATTTAATTTAATACTAGGTTTAAATTGTAGTTGATTTAGTTCAATTAAGTAAAACGTGTAAGGGTTTACTGGAGCAGTGTTCAGCTCCCAACTCGATTTTAGTATGTTAGATTTTAACATGTTAATTCATGAGATTTCGTCCGTTTTAGCCGTCTCAATTATAAACAAGAGCTGAATAGCTTCTATGTAGGCATCTTTCGTGTTTGACAGCATATTCTTGGATAACTTCATAAATTTGTGGGGGTTTGTCATCATCATCGGCACTACAACCGGGAACCGGTCTTGGCCTTATTTAGCAAGTTCTGAGGCTTGTTAAATTTTCCATAATGATTTATTTTTTCTGGGCAAGGTCATTAGTCTTGCGGTTTGTGGCGGTTCTATAAAGCATTTGTGGGGTTTCTCTATATTATATGAAGAACCAACCCACAATTCTATACGTAACTTCGACCGCTAACAGCGCGTCACATTATTCCTTATACAACCGTTAGGCTATTTTACTTGTAAAATAAAGCATAGCTCAATTCATTATTCTATGCATATAATGCAGAATTGAATTCGGCTGCTTTTTGTCATACGGCAACTCCATTTTTGCTAGCCCATGAGATTTCCATCGGAAATCATATCATGTCGGATAGCAACAACAAGTCGAAGCAAACGATGCGTCGCATCATAGCGAAACCGCTGGAGAATTTATCGAAATATCTAATTAGTTTTCATGATAAATCACCCTAGCCAATTTGGCGTCACTTCGGCTTTTCATCAGATCATCCATTCGCTTGGGATCAATGATCTCTTTTTGCAGGTGAATACCACCAGATAAATTTTACTCTCCTCTGAAATTCTGTCTTTCCATAGTTCGATGACCTATGAAACCTACCATAATCATCACTAGGTCACTGGGCCAGTTGCATACGCGGAATTAATGCACTCACACTAAGCCAGATCAACTCTGGGTTATTGTGCTTTCCTTTTGATTTCTCCATCCTTGCTACGCCCATCGACGTCGAACGAATACACAAGTACGTTTCTACCTCGATGAGCGTGGGGGAATTGAGGAATGCACAAGAGAGCATTATTACCATTGGCGGATCGATGTGTTACACCAGAAATACAGAATTTCACCCCTAATTCAACAGTCACTATCCAACTACAGCAGCGTACACACGTTACGCTGCATTCAGGGTCGTTTGTCGTTCACAATCCCGCGCAGTCACGCCGCCGCTCGAGGCTAATCAGGATTTCGGGATTGTTTTATTCAATTGCCATCGCGAACAGACAAATATCAATAATTATCTTAAACGCCATCCAACATTCTCACCGCAGTCCTCGAAATGCTTTTCGTTCTTTGTGTATTATTTGCCAAAGCGCACCTTTTCGATAGTTACATTGAGTTGTGATCCTTTTCTTTGTAAACACTAACATAAGTTCTTCAATTTAAATCTAGTGATAAGTTATGATAAATATAAGCTAAAACAAATTAAATTAAAAATAAATAACGTAAAAAAACAACAAAATAAAACAGTGTTTGCGTTTCCTTTTTTTTCCTGGATTTTCTTCGGGCGAACATTTGTTTTCGTAGTGACGGTTCAGTGGGGAAGAAGTGAATCGTGTGCCCGTGCTTGGTGCAATACTTCTTCACACCCACACATTCCCCAAGAACCACCCATTCCCTTTCGCCTGTCTCCCACTTCCCGAGTAAGTCTTTCTACTTACCTGAAAAGGGGCAGCGTAAGCTCCACTGCAGCATCATACCTGAAAGGAAAGCTACCCGACGGCATACATACATTCTGAACTTTTCTGGTTCATACTCCATGAACCAGCTCATCTCCTATCGGCTCAGCTTCTCTTCAATTACCGATAAGCAAACGCTGGCCAGCGTATTGCGGACACAGCTGCAATCGATGTACCTACATAATCATATATCTTATCCTACCCTAAGTTCCGCTTTAGTGCGACCAATTCCCTAACCATTACCCAGCCATGCATTTGATTTGAGCATGAACGTTATCGTTTATTTACTCACGTTCATGTCCCATGAGGACCCATCATCCCACCCGAACAAACAATCCATAGCCACCGTCGTCGAGTTTTCTGTGGACTTAACGCCCAGGGCCAATTTCCCCCATTCTGCTTCAGAGCCATTTGGCTAAAGTAAACAGATTCCCAATTTCTGGTCGAGCTGTTGACAACAGTAGATATTGCCTACATCGGTATTTCCCCGGAATCTTAAGCAAATACAATGACGACCCCTTTGTAACATAGGCACATTTGACCTGTGAAATAGCGTTTTTGTTTATTTTGAAACAAAAATCTATTCTGTTCCCTGGTATACATCATCAACGATGTATGGATACATCGCCGCAGCCCCTGAGGATCGTGCATTTGTGTAATCAGGTGTCTGCCGATCATCGTCTTCATCGCAGCGCATCGAACCTGCCCTACACAGCGATGGAAATTCTCACATATACCCTTTTTACACGATCACCATTGGCTACAGTCAAGTGGATACGTTTTGCTCCTCCTCTGTCGATGCAATTCACGGTCATTGAATCTGATAGATGTGAGTTGCATCGAGGAGACAGATTTTGACCACTAGCAACGAGGTACACGAGTTCGCGAAGTCGAGTCAATACAATTTTTCTACAAAAAGAGTTGTGCGCGGAAAGTTCCATTTTCTTGAGTCAATACGTTTTGTTTTTAATTAAAAGGTTGTGCGCGGAAAGTTATATTCCCTTGTAACTAGAAATAAGTGAATAATGTACGGTTAACAATTTAAGGCCTGCTCCGCAGAGTGAACTGTGCGCGAAAAGTTATATTCCCTTGCAACTAGAAATAAATGAATAACGAACAGTTAACAATCTAAGGCATGTTCCCTTGTAATCAATTTCCTCCCTGTTTAACAACAAAGAACTGTGTGACTGGAAATAAGAAAATATCTGAAATAAATGCAATAAAAAAACAAATTGTTTCATTTCCTTTTTCCGCTTGGGACGTCGTCGCAGAATTGCAAGTGATTCCAGAGGACCAGCAGTTGTGAAGTAGTGGGAGTTAGTGAATCCCGCGTCAGTGTCGGCGTACTGACTAAACCTCCCAACAGGTTCTTACACTACATGGAGAATCAGCCCACAATGCCAACAAATCTTGACCGCTAACAGCGCGTCGCCCTACCCTAACCTGTAACCCATTTCAAAACATGCAAAAACGAATCCCAATTTGCAAGCGCATCCATCCCGAAGTTGCAAGAATCTGTGGCGACTCTAACAGATACACACACAGAACACAAAGCAAATAGTGAAGAACACCGAACGAAAATCGAATAAGAAAATACATCAGAGCCATATACCATAGCGATAACAAAACAATTCACATCAGTGGAATACTCTTGAGTTTTAAAAAATCGAAATCTAAAATCCGCCAGTTGCTTGATGGGTAACGCTTAGCTTCAATTTTTGGTGATTCTAACTGCCATCGTGTCAGTTCGAATCAGACGTTCTTCACTATCATTTCAAACGCTATAAATCCATCCTCCAATCTGCAATGAAAGGCATTTCCCAAAACTCCCAACAGAATACAATTCAATAGAATACATTCTAAATCATCTCGCTCAATCATCATCACCCCACATATAATTTTTCCCGAAATTGCTTCGGTCAATTCTTTACTTAATTCATATTCCCTCCTTGCGACCAAGTAATCTTAATTTCTCCGAAATTCGTATGTTGTAATAAAACGCATATTCAAACCTGCAACGGAACAGTAACCATCACCACCAACTATACCGAGCCGCATACATCTCCCCGAAATTACTTCGGTTAATATCTTATCTAAACGATATTCCTTGCTTGCACCCAAACAATTGCAACTTCCCCCGAAAACCACTTCGGTTCATTTCCTCCTTAAATCATATTTCTCGTCTGCGACCAAGCGACAGCTAATTTTCCACGAAACAATCACAACGATCAAGACCCTTGATCATATTTGGCTATGCCAATTTCCCGGTATACACAACCAACGAATCCAACTCAGCTTATACGGCGAGGATTCGCTGGAACTGAATTCCTGTGCAAGCATGGCAACTCTTCTCGAAATTCCTCGTAAGTGGCAGTGAGTTTATTTTAGCTATGACTCCACTGCCACGACGCGATCGTCGCCTGCAATAATTTGGTTTAATTTCAAATGTTTCCAATCAACCCGCCCAGTCGGTGTTGACGTAGTGTATTTCGGGAGTCGGTCATCAGAACCTGACGTGCGTTTCGGCCACCTTACGTTCGGCAATCCTCGCGTATCAAGCAGCTTTTTGCAATATAGCGCGGCGCGACTCGGGCAACTGTTAAAAGCACGCGGATTTACCAAACCACCAAATGCCGAAAGTCGCGAAATGTCTCGAGGTGCTATTTTGGAAAGTCCGCGTTCATTGTTAGTCGAGTTGAATTGCAAAAATGTCGCTTAGGGAATCGAACCCAAACCAAAACCAAGTGCTCTCCGAACCGTGGTTAAGTGAAATATAGTACTAGAGTAATCCTAAATAAAAGGGTGAATTAATCGATAAATAAACATATGAAAAACTGAAGAAATAAAAGACTGAGTTCAACGAAGTCCGGGTGTTTTATTTGCGGTGTTGCCTCCTTGCGGATGACGGTTTCGCTTCAGGTTTTCGAGTGTTCGCAACGTGCCCGAAGTGCGATCTTCTAGTGGATGGCCCCCAGTGAATAATTTCAATGTATGACCAAATCAATCAAACTTTTGGAATAATTGCAAACGATCTAAACCGGCCCAGTGGTGAGTGTTCCCTGGCTTGCTATTACCCGCAACTATTCGCCGTTCCCCGGATTTCTGTCGGTGGGTCAGAGTGGACGCCGTGCCATACGTCGGCATCCGTACTCTTAGCCCCCACAAATTCATTTGATCACTAGGTCATCATGAATTTCCTGATTTGTCACAAAACGGTAGGCATTCGTGATAATGCGAAGCAATTTATTCTGGCTTCGTTGAATTATATCTCTATTGGATTGCTCTGTACAGGCCCATAATTGGATTCCATATATCCAGATCGGCTTAATGATAGATTGATAGATCAATATTTTACAATAGAGATTGGGTTGAGAGTGATTCCCGATTAACCAATACATCTGTCTACGTTTCAGCTTTATTTGTTCAGCTTTCTGTTTCACATGGTGTCTCCAGTTTAGTCTGCTATCTAAATGTAAACCGAGATATTTCGCTGAATCTGCTTTGGGAACTGGAATTCCGTTGAGATATGTAGAAATATTGTTATCTGATCGTCGCAATGTAAATGTTACGTGAATAGATTTCATCTCGTTGAATTTAATTTTCCAATCAGTGGTCCATTGGCTAATTTCGTTGAGTGCCTGTTGCAATTGTTGTGTAGCTTTTTTTGATTATCGTCAGCTGATATTATAACTGTGTCATCTGCAAAGGTGCTTATAAATGTGTTCTTGGTTGTTGGGATGCCTGCTGTGTATAGTAAGTAGGGGAAAGGTCCCAGGACACTTCCTTGTGGTACGGCTGCTTCTATTAAATATAAACTAGAGTGAGCTCCTTCGTGTGTTACTTTGAACGCTCTATCAGACAAATATGATTCCAGTAGATGGCAATAGGTTGCTGGAAACAGTTTACTCATTTTATATATAAGACCTTCATGCCATACTCTATCGAATGCTTGGGAGATATGAAGAAAGACAGCTGGGCAATATTTTTTTTCTTCGAGATCAAATAAATTCATATTTTCGGCACAGACTGGAAGAAACATGACAAAGTCGACCAAAAAATAAGGTGAAGTTCACAGTTTTCTTCGATTATCGTGGTCTGATCCACTATTATTAATGACCGAATGTCGGTGCTAAAAATACACAACCCATGGTACAATTATGTATTTATAAACGTTCATGCCCAAACAGAATCTACCGACGAAGAAACGAAGGACACATTCTACGAGACCCTAGAGGAACTATCTGATGGGACCTCATCATTCGATGTTAAAATCCTCCTCGGCGACCTCAATGCGAAAATTGGAAAGGAAGATATCTTCCAACCAACAATAGGTAAAGAAAGCCTACATGACGTTTCAAATGATAATGGTATTCGAATTATCACGTTCGCAGCCTCAAAAGATCTGGTCGTGAAAAGCACGATGTTCAAGCACAAGCAAATCCATTAAGCCACATGGATATCACCCGACGGCGTAACGCGTAACCAAATAGACCACTTCCTCATAGACAAAAAACACCACTCGAATATCTTTGACGTAAGATCATATAGAGGAGCAGATTGCGACTCCGATCACCTTCTAGTGATGGGCAAAATTAGAAGTCGGCTTGCAGCAAACCCACATGGACAGTCACGGGAGACGAGTAAAAAGTTCGACATTGATAAACTAAAAG
This sequence comes from Microdon myrmicae, assembly GCA_963931805.1. Classification (NCBI taxonomy): domain Eukaryota; kingdom Metazoa; phylum Arthropoda; class Insecta; order Diptera; family Syrphidae; genus Microdon; species Microdon myrmicae. Next base: position 123,842,388 of record OZ007499.1, read on the forward strand.
ACCTACGTAAAAGGGCTGAATATCAAGACGAACTAACGAATAGATTTAGCATCCTAGAGAACAACAGTGGTGAGGAAGAGGAAGGCAATAGTGTGGACACTAAATGGGCATCGATCAGAGACACAATCAAACAAACAGCCCAAGAGGTATTAGGATTTAAGAAAACAACCAAGTCCAAACCTTGGTTTGACGATGAGTGCAGGGCAAGGATCGAAGAATGTAAACGCCTTAGAATGATACACTTAGAAGCATATGATGAAGTCAACGCAAAAAGATACGCGACAATTCGGAAAGAAACAACTAGACTTTTCAAACGCAAAAAAACGCGAATGGGAGAAGACTCGGATCGAAAAACTCCTAGAAAATGCCAGAGCAAAGAACAACAGAGGTATGTATGCCGGCATAAATTCAATTAGAAATGGCTGCCATGGGAGAGCCAAAATAATCCGAGACACAAACGCCTGTCTGGTGACAAAAACAAAAAATATCGTGACAAGATAGAAGCAGTACTTTGAAAACCTGCTCAATGTGCGCACCCATCAACCACAAATAAACGCACCAGACGTACATACAGCCGCGCCCTAGATCCCAGACCCCTCGTTCGACGAAGTTGTAGACGCGATAAATCGTCTAAAAAACAACAAGGCTCCCGGAATCGATTGCATACCGGCAGAGCTTGTGAAGCATGGAGGAGGGGCAACCGCTCGAAAGATCAACCAACTGGTTAAAATAATATGGGACAAGGAAGTCATTCCAGAAGAATGGAAAACCTCAATAGTCATCCCCATTTTCAAAAAAGGCGACAGAGCTGACTGCGAAAATTACAGAGGAATATCATTGCTCCTAATCACATACAAAATATTAACAAATGTCATACTGGCAAGAATCACACCGTACGCAGAAGAAATATTGGGAGACTACCAATGCGGATTCCGTCGGAACCGGTCAACAACCGACCAGATGTTCACAATAAGGCAACTGCTGGAAAAGAAGTGGGAACACGGAGAGACGGTTTACCAACTGTTCGTTGACTTCAGAAAATCCTACGACTCAGTCACAAGGCAAAGACTCTACCATATTATGGTTGAGCTGGGGATCCCGAAAAAATATGCCGCCCTCATTCAAGTCTGCATGAACGAAAACAAAGGGCGAGTTAGAATAGAAAACCGCCTCTCAGAACCATTTGAAATCCGGGACGGACTAAAACAAGGGGATGGACTCTCACCATGCCCTTTTAACCTTGTCCTCGAGTATGTTATCAGAAAGGTACAAGACGACAACACGGTCGGATCATCCCTGAATGGGGTCACACAAATGCTCGCGTATGCGGATGACATCGCCGTTCTGGGCGATAATCTAGAAACTATAAGTAAAAACTGTGAAATCATCATGCAAGCAGCAGAAGAGGTGGGCCTAGAAATAAATGAAGACAAAACGAAATACATGATTACAACGAGAGCAGGTGGACCTCAGAGAACACATATAAACGTCAGGGGCAAGATATTTGAAAATGTCAAATAATTTAAATATCTGGGAACGATACGAACGACCAGAAACGAAACGTCAAAGGAAATTAACAAAAGACTACACTCCGGCAACGCTAGCTGGCATGCAGCCAGTAAACTATTAAAATCCAAACTGCTATCACGGAATATAAAGCTCCGTGTCTACAGAACCATAATCATGCCGATTGCTCTACACGGATGCGAAACATGGGCTCTCACAAAACGGGAAGAGAACAAATTCCGCAGTGAGAGTAATCAAGTCGCGAAAATTAAGATGGGCCGGGCACGTAGCGCGACTGTGCGATCATAGGACCGTGCATAGAATTCTTGACGGTAAACTAACGGGGAAGAGACCGACAGGACGGCCGCGACGGAGATGGGAGGACAATGTTAGATTGGACCTCGAGGAGATAGGATCGGATGATGGAAAGTGGAAGGAGAGCGCACGGGACAGGGAACAATGGCGGAGCCGAGTCGGTTAGGTCATGAACTTCCGGGTTCCTACAGGCCAGTAAATAATAATAAATAATAATGATGCACTATGAATTCCTTCAGAAAGGTCAAACATGGAATAAGTAATATTATCGATCGCCTATTACAATGTATGCAACGTCAACCCTTTAGTCATGTTGCATCTATCTACAATGTCCATTTTCGATGCGTCTAATACCTAAGTAGCCATCATCATCATCATCGGCACTACAACCGGGAACCGGTCTTGGCCTTATTTAGCAAGTCCTGGGGCTTGTTAAATTTGCCATGATACTCGTAATTTGTTTTTCCGGGCAAAGTCATTAGTCTCGCGCCAGTAGGCATCATCATCATCATTATCATCATCGGCACTTAGTAAGTCTCTCCACCGGTATCCCGTCCTTATCCGAGACTTGTTAATTTGTCCATAATAATTTGTTTTTCGGGCAAGGTTATTTGCCTTGCGCCAACCTTTCTCAGGATGTCGCCGCATGCATTGGTTCACTATTTGCCGGGTGCCAAAGTAGCTATTCCGAGGTGTCACGTGGATACTGCATGTCCACTTGGATTGAACAGGGACAAGGATCATCCTGGCCCTCGCCGGGTTGAAAGCAGAGACTTTTTATGTCAACTTGGCGACGGCCAATGGGTGATCGCAAAAGGATGGAATGGAAGGGTTTTCGTATGACCGTAGGGTCAAGTATGATGCTCCTTTCGCTCAAAGCATCAACCACGAACGATACTACACCGGAATCAACAAAGGGACTGCAGGCATTACTACGATGAGCGATAGCGAAGCTCGCCGATGGGAGAAATAGGTTTCTGTGTCTTAATTAAACAGAAACGCTATTTCGAGGGCCATAAATCATTGATGACCTGCGCCTGAGAACGAAATAGGTTTTTGCTTTAAGATACACAAAAACGCTATTTCAAGGGTCACGTGTTTACTCTGGCGTTCACGATAATGCCGTTGTAGGCTATACATTCTGGTGACGATAGGTCAGCCGAAAATGTGGATCCAGTTTACTTGGCGGTACCGGTACATGAGTATAATGGCGAGGAATTGGCCTTGCAATGTGCAAGCGTACATCTCGCCCAGGGTGGCCATGTCCAAGGCATATCTCATGGATATTGTTTCGACAATGTCGGTTGCTAGATGATGCGACCAAATTGCGCTGACGTTTGGAAGATGCCTATCACATGATGAAAATCGAACCGAGACATGTTCAATGTATTGGTTCGATTAATGTTGGTTGCGTGATGATGCAACCAAATTTCCCATAAGAAACATGCCTGTTTATGTGCTGATGGATTTAGCATCAGCAAATATTATGGTTTTTACAGCGTTTCAAAGCTTTATGGTACAACCATGAACAGGTAAGTACCTGCTTTCCAGGTTTCTGTATACCCTAGGTGGGAGTTTCTACGTGCTAATGGGAAGATGATTGGTGGCGGTCAAGTGAACCGCACACAAGGTAAAGAAAGGAATCTTACGGGAAATGATATGCGAAGAGAATGCATAAAAGGTAAGTTTTCTTTGACAGGGACTTTAAGATCATAGATTTGATCTATATGATGCGTGAAGCATTTTCAGGTACTAATGCGATTGCATTAGTGAAATTATATGATTGGATAGAGTTATGGATGCTTTTTAGGAAGGCGAACCGTGGGGTTTGGCGGAACCGGCACACCATCATTCATTGTTACTAATCTAAAATTGTTGGACGGAGTTTTATGTTTTAATTTAAAATAAAACACAGCTAACGGATTTTTTGTTAATTTTCCAACAGGGAACTCATCACCGCTTTCTAACAGCGGCACGGAAAAAGTTTATCGCGGTTCATCTCATTTAATTCGAATTTTGTACAACCACCTTCGACGTTCTCTTGAAATTACTCTAGTCACAAAGAAAGATAAAAACGTCATCCGCCAAGTGCTCTGGACATTTTTATTCAACGTATCACCTGCCTAATGACCCAACATTTTAAACTCGAACTTATGTCAACAAATGCTACTCATGAATCGCCGTCTAAGGACTAAACGGCTCATCTCTGCAGTTACATCACGCACTGAGTCACGTAACATGCCTTTAAATATGAGATTTTAGGATGCCCCAACATCTCTACCTATTTTTTTATTGTCCTCGTATTTATTCCACTTTTTCACTTCTCTTGTATATGCTGCCGTCATCTGCTAATCGCGCACAATGCAAATTACCCTGTTAATATTCAGTGACCGTTTTTCGGTGAAAAATGGTTTTGTAACTTCATTAAATTCCATTTTTGTCGTCCCGAAAATTTATGGAAGAATTCTCTAACATCGGTTGCAGTGTTCTAACATTTGCTAGCAACAGTATTCGAATGAATTTGATATGAAGTGACCTTTTTTAATTCGAAACACCTCCCATTAGTACGTCCCATTTCCGCCCACACAATAGCATAACATTTTAAGGGTAACGAAAAGCTCTTTTTTTTGTTGTCACGAATTATGCAAAAAGCCAGGACATGAAAATCCTCGAACGTTGGACTGTTACTCCTCAGCTGTCTTCGTAATTTCACATTTGTTTCCAGTGACCGTTGAAATTTAAATTAAGTTTAAAATAAAATTACAGATTGGTATGTCTTTGTCCTTCTGTATCCAGATGGTTACCGCGCAGTTGAACTTTTCTTTCGGTGGCATATTTAAAAACCCTTGTTGACCTGTCTGCCACAGAGAAGAATTGCGACAACGGTGCCAAATTAATTTTACATTTATAGAAAATCTGATTTATTCAATTAACTTTCACATGTCAATTCAGTGTTTTTATTTTTTTATTTTTCGTTGTTTGGCGTTTCCCTTTTTACGAAGACCATTTGTAAAGGATGACTCTGCACGCCGACCGTATTGAACTATGTTGGAAACAACTCTCTTAAACCGAAGATTGTGTGATTTTAATATTAATTTCATTAAACAATCGAAATATTCCAGGGATGGACTTTGTATGAGCGCCTTTAAAAAGAAATTGTATCCTTTTATTAGTGAAGGTTTTTAAATGAACAGCTAGTAATTTATTTTTGGAAATTAGATAAAATAAGTGTGCAATGTTGCGAAAGGATACTTTACATAACCGAACGCGTGTTTTTAATTTAAAATTATTTATTTACTTGTAGTTTGAGGATATCGGATGAATGTTTTGTGTAAAATCAGTACCAAGGCTCAAAAAAAAAAATCCTATTTGAAGTCCTGGTAAAGCTTTGTCAATATGCGTCCGATGGACTTTTTTCTGAGGATTTCAAACTTGGAAATCTTATTTTTTTATTCTTGTCCTGTAGCGCTGAAACGCAATTTTTTCTCAACTGGTTTTATCGACCATTTGGAGGTAAACCGGGCGCAAACGACCAGGCATGGAAACGTCAGAACGGAATAAAGGTTACGTCCCAAAATTCGAACACCCACTATTTAAGGAAACTGTCTCAATTAAAGCCTTTGGAAAATTGACTTAAACAAAAGGCTCCATTATGTGTTTAAAATACCGTATCAAAATTTCAGATCAAAATATTAAACCAATTCCGAGATATTTGTCTATCCTACATGGGCTGAAAAGATCAACGATTTTTCAATTGGTAGTTCTACCAGAAAACGAATATAAATCATTTCGAGAGGTTCGCTTGTCATTAATGTATGTATGAAGTTTCATGACATTTCGTCCATTCGTTTACAAACTATAGTCGTTTGAGTGACACTACTTGCTCCTTCGTAAAAAAATGGAAAAATACGAACATCGCATGTTGATCAAACATTGTTTTTTGATAGTAAAACTTCTGAACAATCATTGCAATGGTTACAGACATGTAATCCCAATTCTCTGCTCCTTCGAGAATAACAGTTTATCGGTGGTTTAGTGAATTTAAAATGGGTTGTACAAGCACCGAAGACACAGCTCACTCTAAAAGGCCAAAAGAGGCTACGAATGCGGAAATGTTAAAGCAAGGGCAACGAATCGTTTTGAGTGATCGTAAAGCGAAGTTGCGCGAATTAGCTGAGGCCATGGGTATCTTAAAAATCGGGCGGGATTCATTTTGCACGATTTTTTGGAGATGAAAAAGATATCGGCACGATGGCGTCTGCTGTCGGTCGACCAAAAACAGCAGCGCGTTGATGATTCAACGGCCGGTTTAGCGTCGTTGGAGGGTAATTGATAGGACTCTTTTCGACTTGTTGTGACGATGGATGAAACATCCATGGGTCTGTGCCGGTTCTTTAAAGCTTTCCCAAAAGAACCAGCCATTTCTTTAAATCTACCTGTTTTGCCCTCACTCCACAAGACACCGTACCTACCTGCAATTTTGGGCAGCGTAAGCTCTCAGCAGCATTTTTCATACCTGAAAGTAAAACCTCAGCAGGCATGCACATCAAACAAATTATTTCATTCATATTACATGAACCGTGCCAGACAATCGGCTCGGCTTGTCAGCAATTAAAAACGATAAACACTCGCTGGCCAGCGTAATTATTGACACAGCTGTAGCCGATATTCTTGCTGCGGTTCATGAGTGAATATTGCTCCAATCCCAAGGTTCGCTACAGTTGCGACAAATTTTCTTTATCGGTTATCTACCGATCATGGGATTTGGACACGAATATGATTGACGTTAGACAAGCATACCCATGATCATGTCTAATGATTCGTTGTCTAAACAACGACCAGCAACTATTCTCACGCTGGCTATTCTAAACGAAATGCTTCTGTGTACTCTACGTAAACAGAAGAAATTATTTTTGCCTGCATGCCAGTAATTACTGTGCATTATCCAATGCCTAAAAAAAACATTCACCCAAATCTAGTAGCATTTGCCGTCACAGCAAAGTTCTGTTGACTTATCGCCAACCCAAATCGATCCCCGATCGTACGATGGGAATACACCCAGCCCTACACCGATCACCATATTTGACCAGCTGCATGTTTGTTTTTCCTTTCCTGTGCCCACCGCGTGTTTGGGTGTCTTTCTTGAAAAGGAAAGATTGTTTTTCTCCTGCGATGACATGCGTGGAAACTCATCGCAATCACCGAAAGGCTGGGTCAACGTCGCCCAGCTTATGGAGTCAGATCTTAACCACCGCTGCGTGCACACGCGAAAGAGTTTTCAACAACCATCCCTCACCGTGTACACACACAACGAGGAGTCCAATTTGAGTCGTGGAATCGATCACCAGGCAGTTGTAAAAGCCGCGTTTTCAAGAGTCAATCGCGAAGAGTCGCAATACACAGTCGAGGAAGTCGGTGCAATTAATTAGTAGGATAACGTGTAGTGAAAAGTTAGTCTGTTGATTGTTTAGATTACCCCAAGTCGGTTTTAAGGTGTCGATTCAAATTTAAATTCGTGCTGACAGAAAAACCAAACCAAAAGACATATGTATAAATAAAATTTAAAGACCGCATCTGCGCCATTGACTTAGTACATCGAAATTAAGTAAGAGTTACGTTGTGGTGTTTCCGTTTTATCGATTGGATTATTCATATAAAGTTACAATAAAAATCAACTCTAAGCAGCAAGAACCAGCGTATTTTATTGTACTTTACTTATCTCGGGTGAACTATTTATCTTGTACTTGGTGGAACAATTTCATGGTGTGTATGTGAAAGAGTGTCCATGTTGACATACTAACGTATATAACCCACAGGTCCATTACCACACGCCCGAGTTCAATAGGTAATCTGCAGAGTGGCTGGAAAGCCACGAAACGCGGTCAAGCGGCAAGGACCAAAACTCTACCGGGAAGAATATGGCTTATGTGTTTTAGGCTGAGCATAATCTTAATCAAATACCTACAGAAGGGAAGAACAGTCACAGGATAATATTATGCTGCGTTATTGGATACACCGAACGACGAAATAAAGAAAACCCGACACCATATGACGAAGAAAACAGTTCTGTGCTATCACGGTAACGCACACGTCCTTGAAATCCATGGCCAAATTGGACCAATTACGATTTGAATTGGTTGCTCCCCCACTGTATTCTCCAGACTTCGCCCCTAGAGACTATCATCTGTTCCCAGATTGAGTCAGGTCATTGTTGAAAATGGAGGTGCATTTCGAAGGGTTGAAGGTTTCGTCCTACCGAAAAGAAATGTTGGAAAACCGCTATACCAAGTCTATCGCCCTCGAAGGCAACTATGTTGAGGAATAAATATAACTTTGCCCAAAAAATGGTTGTTTAAAACCTCGGGATATTTCAACCTATGTAGTATATAAAACTATACACGGCATTATTTCGATAGAATGGAAAGCACGGATAATAGCATTTAAACTTTAAATCGTATTTTTATTAAAGTTGGCTCCTTTTTTTGCAGGGAGGTCAACCATATGGTGGTGGTTTATTCTTTTTTCCTGCAGTGTTATCCCTTTTATTTAGGATTGACCCGTAAGGAAGAGAGGGAAGAGAATATACAAACTATTTTGCCCTACGTTTATTAAAAAAATGTTTGAACAAACAACGCACCACCCAACATAAGGGATCCGCAAGCCCGAAGTTACCTACGGACTCAACATGTTGGCAGGCACCGACGGAGTCAAAGAAACGGAATCAACCCACAGGCCCACGAACCGGCAGCTACCTATGGACTCAACAAGTCGGCAGCCAACGACGGAGTCAAAGAGTCGGAAGCAACACACGAACTCAAAGAATCGGAAGCACCCACGTCGGCACCGTCGGCCCAAAACAGGCCAAGGCCGCTTTAGCTCTGCTAGCACGTAGTCTACGGAGGGTCTGTGGCGTTCTTTAAGGCATTCCCAAAGAACCATCCATTCTCTGTAAATTAACCTGCCTCCCACTTACCATTGAAAGTCATTTTACTTACCTGCAAATGAGCAGCGTAAGCTACCCTGCATCATATTTCACCTGAAAGTAAACCCTAGCATGCACATACATAATTAATTTATTGTGTGCATAATATACGAACCATTCCAACCCTATCGGCTCAGCTCGTCAGCAATCATAATCGATAAATATACGCCAATCTTTCAGCCTGTTCTTGTTCCAACAATCGGTTGGTCCAAGAAGACACGCCGAACAGCGTACTTGTTGACACAGCTGCAGCCGATATTTTACCATCGCGTAATCTAACATTGCCTCCATATCCATAGGTTCGCAATAGTTGCAACCTATTCCCTTTTATCGGACATCAACCGATTATGGGATTTGCCATGAACATGATTGTTACTTAAGCAATCATACCCACGAACATGTCCTAGGATGCTCCTTCCCGAAAACTAAAACAAGCACACAGTAACCTCACCGTGTTGATTCTACCTACCAACCGCTGGTCCATGGCCACCCTGGGTGAGACGTATGCCTGCACATCTGCAAGTCAAATTCCTCACCATCGTACCCACGTACCACCACATTAATTTAAACAAACATATTAATGACCATGCCATACGATGCTTCCCTAACCAAACAATAGCCACCCTAGCATTTGCCATAGGCGAACAAATGTTCTGTTTGCTAATCGTCACAGAAAAATCGATTGCCTGCAACAGCATGGTTCTGGGTGATTATGTAAACAGCCGACGTTCCCATGTAGCATCGGCTAAACCACAAACAATGTGCATCTCATCGTATGACCCTCAAAATAGCGTTTCTGTTTACTTAAGACACAGAAACCTATTTCTTCCTTCGGCGACCTTCGCTATCGCTTATCTCAAAGATGCCTGCAGTCCCTAACACCAGTCCATTTGTTTGTACAGTTGCAGCATCGATCGTTGCCGCACTTCCAACGAAAGGGTATTGTACGTGACCGTACGGCCATATGGAAATTCCTCCCATTAAACCCCAATTCGATCGCCCATTGGCTATGACCCAGCAGAAGATCGGATTGGCTACCCTTAGATCGGGAAATCCATCACGATCACGGCTAGTGGATGTTGGTGGCAACAGACACTGGGGAGTCAGATTTTATCATCCGGAGGGCGCACACGAGTCTTAGAATTATTCGAGTCATTTAATTGGTGTCGAGGTGTAACTTTACTCTGCTGTAACAGCCGGCTAATTTCGTTTGTGGTGTCCTTTTGTGTGGCGGCTAATCCAAGTGTTAACCTCCGCAGTATCACTATCGTGCGTGTACCAAGTGATATGTACTTTTAAATGTGAAAAGCACAAAACTTAAATCGTTGTTTCTGTAATAAATATTAGTACTTTTAAATGTGAAGTTGTACAGCTTAAAATAACCTTTGTGTTAAAGTTTCAAGCAACAACTCTAGCGCTTTTTTATTAATTCCATTCTTCGTCGGAGAACTATTTAACATCGTCAATCGTTGGGTGTTTTTGGTGAACTTGTGTCGTACGCCGGCACACCTACGTTAACCCCACAGTCCAAAGAAGAGCGATCGATCGATTAGGAGCGGAAATCGGTGGGAATTTTGTGGTCGACACACACATGCAGCGACAGTGAGTCGACAAACGGAATAACGGGAGCAGTCGGAAAACGACCGTATAAACACTACGCGCCTAATCGTGGACACCGGCGCTGAGATCAGCTTCTTAAAGCTTAAGGCACTCCACCCGACACATGTTGTGGATGTTCAAAACTCTACGTCACTCCAGACCCTTTTTGGCAAAGGTAAGTCGAGAGGATGCTGCCATGAGAATTTCAACTTGCACCAAGAGATTCCCTGCAGTTTCCAAGTAATGGACTTGTAGGATTAATCTTCGTCTTGGTGCCGGTATTGGCACTGGTTCCACGAAGATTCCACTGATCCGTAGTTTCACCGAAAATTGTTCACAGAAAAAGAGAAAAAAAAACACTCGTTTTGTGTCTGGTGATCACCGTTTTTTATTTTATGTATTTTTATTTAAATTTATTTGAGAGTACACAGTTTGGCAAGAAGACAAAAAAATATATACTAATGGAAATACATTTTTGTGTAACGTTCAGATATGGTTTAAACTTTTATTTCAATGTAGATTGGTTAGACTAATTATAAGTTTACAATTTGTAAGGAGCAGCTTGATGAGGAAATTATCATTGTAACAAATACATAAACTGAAATTACATTTAATAACAGATGATAAATTAAGATGATTTTTTGTATGCACTTGTGAAGTGATTCGTTGCGAATTGTTCGTTAATTTGATTGTTTCATATCTGACACTCCACTGACACCGAATACATTTTTGGTTGTTAATTGTTCGTTTTTACGTTTGACGGTAATTTTAAACTTAACAATGATTGGAAATTCGCAGAACTGTAGAACGCGCACGACTGGTATCGGGAAATGAAATAACACTAGCTCGACATAAAGGTTCGTTACTAACTCTCGGGGGTGTGGACACCCCCGAGTGCACGTGGCGGTGGTTAAAAGACGACGCGCACTCCTCGATGGTTGGGTCATTGACTCATTGAGGGTTGAATTCCGACTTTTGTTTCAACCCTCAGTTCGGGGTGTGTGTGGTGGTGTGGTGAAGAGGTAACCGGCTCTCTGAGTGTGGATCCTAGTGGTGTGTGTAAGTTCATCGTGAAGATCGCTTTGTTCACCCTGGTACTGCGGCCAAGAATAAACGAAATCAAACAAGAGAAAAAGATCAAAGGAAAATGGACCAAGGGCAGGGTTGGTAATGAGGGTTCACCTGACTAAATACTCTGTTCCTAATTAGAGCAGCATTGGGCGCTAATGGATTTCGATACTTTACACAATGGGAATTGTATATCGTATCTCTGCCGGCGGTCAGAATCGGATTCTTTATTTGCATTTGTTTATGCTGTAGAATTCGAATTTGGCGGCTAAGCGCGAAGTTGGTGATTGTTTGTCAGTTGGACAAACGATTCGCCCCGACAGGAGCGTCAACTCGACCTCATCGGCCAGTATACTACCGAGATCAAACACATCTCTGGTAAACAAAACATCACGGCGGACGCCCTTTCTCGAATCGATACGATTCACTTTCCGCGCCGCCCTGAACAACGCTGACCTCGCCCTGGTCCGAGAGGAGGACGGCCAGCTCGAATCTCTTTTAACAGCTAACACAGCATTCGAGCTGCGGAAAATCACCCTCCGTGATCCCCTGGCCGAAATCTGGTGTAATATTTCAACTGGAACCGATAGAGCCTACATTCCCGAGAAACTTCGTAGGGGCGTGTTCCAGGTATATCACGATCCAGCCCACCCCAGAACCGAGCGGCTACTGCCGTCCGTAAAAAAGTAATTTGGTCTCGAATGAGCGAAGACCTCACCGGCTGGGCCCACGCCTGCCTCCAGTGCCAACGCTGCAAAATAGCCCGACATAATGTACTGGAGCCAGCACAGTTTAAGCTTCCCACGGCACGCTTCGCCCATGTCCATATCGACATAGTGCGATCGCTTACTCCATCAAGGGTATTTTCCTATATCCTCACCATGATGGATCGCTTCATGCCATGGCTAGAGGCGACACCTCTCAGACCAGCTACTGCCGAATCAGTCGCCAACTCCTTCTATTCAACGTGGATCACACGTTTTGGCGTACCTACCACTCTAACCTCGGACCGAGACCCACAATTCGAGGCGACGATATGCAGGCAGCTAACAAATCTCCTTGGCTGCCAACGAAGCCGTACCACCGCCTACCAGCCCGAATCCAGTGGGATGATAGAGCGCTGGCATAGATCCCTCAAAGCCTCACTCATGTGTCATAACGACAACCAATGGTTCGACGCCCTCCGCACTGTCCACCTCGGCCTGAGGACAAGTATTAAGGAGGACCTAGGTACTTCAGCAACGGAGCCCACTTACGGCAGCAACCTCCTTCTTCCAGGTGAACTCTTCCTGGACGGCGAAACACCCCGCGACCAATGTTAAGGTTATATTTCTTTGGGATATTTAATTTGATTCCTTGGCCGGAGTGGGGGAGATGGTGTCGCTCCGCTTCGCTGGTGTCTGACAGTGGGACCGGTGCTGATGTGGGTGTCCGTCCCAGTTGGGGATGCGGGGGCAGCGTAAAGGGGTGCGTCTAACCTCTTTGGTGGGATCCTCGCTGACCAAGTAACGGGCGCTAGCCCCCGGCAGGTGATGGATGCCAATGGTGGTGGAATGTTAAACAACAAAAATCGGTTCCTTTTTATTGTTTATTACGATCTATTCCGCAGATTTTGGCAAGTTCATAAGCGTAGTCAACTGATTGCCCTAGAATAGGCTGCCGCAGGTCTGGTCTCTGGAAAGTGACTGATCAAGGGAAACTTACTTATTATGTATTTGTTGTATTTGACTAGTGGCCGTCTTCTAGATTCGAATTTCGCTTCGGCCATAGGTTCGGCCCCTGAATGAAGACGCGTTTTGTATTTGTTTATTTATTTTATTGATTGATGAGATTTAACTATTGTTTATTTATTTTATTGATTAATGGGGTTTAACTATAGTTTATTTATTCTATCGATTATTAAGGTTTAAGTATTGTTTATTTGTGGCATTTAAATTGTGGTAGTTTTTCAGATTTGAACTCCTGCTTTGGCCATAGGTTCGGCCTCTGAAACTTTGCTGACCCCAAGGTAGAAATGTGCCGCCCTTTTATAGTTTTGGTCATTGAGATTTGTCAACATTTTTATTGTAAAAATTCCAAGAAGCATAAGCAAGGTTTCGTGTGCTTCAATTGGAATAGGATTCTGGGAAGTGACTAGGAATTTGTTTGAATAAATTCCCGCAAGGAGAAATCATGAAATGCATTTAGGGTTAAGCATTTCATGATATCGGGGTTATTAATGTATGACAAACAGACTTTTGGTTAATTTTGTTGTGCATATGATTCAGTTAGGGAAACATGATTTGGATTATAGGTAAGGGTGAGGTAATTAGGAATTGGATCAATGTGCGACAAATTAACTTTTGGTTTAATTCGCGGCTCAATGGCTCATTTTGGGATACGGTTAAGGTTATAGGGAATAATGGGGATTGGATGGGAGTAGTGATTTAGGATCACTACACCAACTTCACGAAGTGGGCCATCCCCGTGACCTGCTACGCAAGGTTAGGGCAAACCCCGTAGCCAGGGGCAGTGCTAAACAATTTTCCGTCCACCCTGAACTGCACAGCTGCACGCACGTCTTTGTCAGGGTGCATAAGGCCAAAAAACCCCTAGACCCCCTTAAGATGGCCCATACAAAGTCTCCAACCGCATCAGCCACCGGGTCTTCGAGATCGATATATGAGGCAAGCGATCTACAGTCAGCGTTGACAGACTTAAACCCTGCTTGCTGGAAGCTTCAGCCCCAGAACAGCCACCATTACCCAACACCACCACCACCCAACCGGCGCAACTATCCGTACTCGCCCCCGCGCGCCCACCCAGAGGCAACTAGCCTCCTCCCACCACCATCTACCTGTTAGGTGACTACGTCACTGGACGGGGGGGGGGGGGTTCGTTAACGCTCACCTGAAGAACCCCATAACCGCAACCCAACTCCCCATTCCCAACCTGCAATAGAATTCCTTTTAAACCATCTCTCTCACTGGCAACCAAGCCGCATTCAGTTTTCCCGAAAACCATTTCGGTTCATTTCCTACTTAAACCATTTGAAACCTTATTGATTCTTCTTACTGGCAAGTCACCAGCATGATTCGTTGTCTTTCCACGGAACAATCGTCGCAACGAACATTCATTCTTCCTTGGTGATCGGATTTCGGACGACAATTTTTGTGAAGGATTCATTGGTGGGTGATAGGAACGTCGGCACAAAATAATACGCCCCCTCCACAGACTTATTACAAGGCAGATAAAAATATCTCCCAAAACTCCACCTCAAAGTGTTGTGCACTTATCTATACCGACTAAAGATCCTTTGAAATATGTAGGTCACATGTATAATGAAATTCATTTTTTGGTTATGAATGACCCCAAAATATTTCATCTTGACCTGAAAATGAATCGTAGCACCTCCTAATTGCATTCGAATATCCTGTGAATATCGTGAAATAGGTGGAGGTGTTTTGCTCTTCGGAATTATGGCGACTGCTTTTGCTGTGTTGTGTCGAATTTTCCATCGACTGTAATACCGATACATATCTTTGACATCACAGTTGAGAAAATTTGTTGCGAGTGTAGGGCTTATGGATGATGCGAACAAAAGACCATCGTCCGCATACCAGATTGGTTATCCTCTCTCATCCGTAGGGTAAAGAATGTTTGATATTAAATAGGATGGGACCTAAATCGGAGCTGTGTGGCATGCCTCCAGCCGCATAGGAAAAACGTGTTATTTTTCATTCATTCGAACATAAAAAGCTCTGATGGAATTGGTATATATGCTACCATACAGTGTTCCACTGAGACCATATTGTAGGGCAAAAATTTCCTCGTCCGCGTGTATATCCCATGTCGTAGTAATGTCCAGTCATTCAAGACCAATGTACATAGACACCTCCTTTTCTTATCCACTTCGTCACCGTCCGCTTGTACTGCGATCTGACATTTAAGGATACTCCAAAATCCCATTTTGTGCGGGCCTTAACGTAAAAAAAATACAGCTGCTGTTGCCTTTATAGCGTTTTACCAGGAATCGAACGATCTGTTGTCCGGTGTAGGGTCTTTCTAGGAATTGGCACGCCCTACCTTGAAACAAAGTCTTCTTTGAAAACGGGTGACCCGGTGTTTCCACGCGGCGTCTTCCTGTACATTGATGTGTGGATGTTTTTCTGGGCGTCAGCACGGACAGAGTTTGAGCGAAAACACCACAAATAGTTCACTGAAGATAATTCCTCCAAGCACTGTTCTCCACACGAAACAAAATCTACACTTTGCGGTTTTTTGTTCTCTTCATTTTGACGTCAATTGTTCACAACACTTACATTGACATTACTGAAGGTAATGTTGCTAAGGTACTTAATCCGATGATTACCTGTCACAGCTTCAGATCACCAATTATCGTTAATTTGCAAATATCGAAAGTTTCAACAAGACTGTAATTAATTAATCTTCCTTGGTTCGGATTCGGATCACGATTTATTCACCCACTCTAAATCACCGGATATAATACTAATAGCGACAAGAATCTATTCACTAGCAACCGCACTCCGACGTATACTAGTCGAGGGATAAAATTTGACTCACTGATGCAATCCATATCCGTCAGATTCAACGGTGGTGGATTACATTGCTGTGGCAGGAGCGAGTAGGCTCAACTTGGCGACGGCCAATGGGCGATCGCAAAAGGATCGAATGGGAGAATTCTCTATGTGTCCGCATAGGACAAGTACGATGCCCCTTAGCATGCATATCGGCAACGACGAAACTGTACCTGAATAAACATGGACTGGTGTAATGAACTGCAGGCATTATTGAGATGCGTCCTGTGTCCTAAATAAACAGAAACGCTATTTCGAGGGTCCTACGATGCGATGCACTTTATTTGTGATTTAGGTGATGCTACATGGGAACGTCGGCTGTTTCACATAATCGCCCCAGACTTATGCCATTGCAGACAATAGAATTTTTCGTGGCGATAAGCAAACCAAAGGTTTGCTCGCCTATGGCCAAGGCTATGGTGGCTTTTGTTTGATCTAATTAAACGGCACATGGGTATGATGGTGAGGAATTTGACTTGCAGATGTGCAAGCGTACGTCTCACCCAGGGGGACCACGGACAGCGGTTGATAAGTAGCATAAACACAGTGATTCTACTGTGTGTTTGTTTGTTTTACAGGCCGGGGCATCATTAGGCATGATCATGGGTATGATTGTCTAACGTCAATCATATCTGTGCCCGAATCCCATGATCGGTAGATAACCGATAAAGGAAATTGGTCGCAACTGTAGCGAACCTTGGGATTGGAACAATATTCACTCATGGACTCATGTTTGATGTGCATGCTTGCCGGGGTTTTACTTTCAGGTGAAAATGTATGAAAGGTAGCTTACGCTGCTCGATTGCAGATAAGCAGGAGGAAGGTAATTTGGTAGGAAATGGATGGTTCTTAGAGAAGACTTTAAAGAACTGCCACAGATACAGTGTTGTTTCAAGGAAGCGCCTTCCTAGAGATTGAATAATATGTTATTGCGACATCTGCTACAATCTACTTCCTTTTGACCAAGCACTAAATTTGGACTTCTGGTGTTAACAGCCAGCCACACGCGTTTACACCGATTCGCTACGATTTTCGGGAGCGTACTGAGCAGTACTGA
Organism: Microdon myrmicae; assembly: GCA_963931805.1. NCBI lineage: Eukaryota > Metazoa > Arthropoda > Insecta > Diptera > Syrphidae > Microdon > Microdon myrmicae. The sequence continues at coordinate 123,859,492 of OZ007499.1, forward strand.
TGCTGATGATAAGATGTTTCCACCTTATAGTCCGGATTAATCGCTTAGCAATCGTGCTTAGTATCACACCGAGCACGTTGTTCAAGTTTTTGAGGAAACATCTGTGCCTGCACATATACTAAGTCAAAATGATTCAGAAAAGGAAATCTTTTTCTGCCGTAAGGACGTTTATCATCTTCACCACGGAAATCATGCGGGTTGATCCATTAGACTACTTCAATTGACGATGTTTGTAACCGAAAGGACGTCTGGTAAGTCAAATACTATTCAAATTCTAAAAATGGCTACTATTGTATGTATCACACCGTGAATTAGCAATTATGTCACCAGATCGCCGACAACGTCCCGTGCAGTGGCAAACATATGTTCTTGTACATTTTGCTCCGCTATTAATATGATGCAGAGTTAGTTCTAATTATTAATTATACTAAAGCTTATAGTTGAACGTGTGGCTATAGTTGAACGAAAACGAGACAGATCTATTTAATTTTACCCACTCTTTGTCACATGTTCCCAACTACTCTAGGCGACAGTTTCCATTTCTGTTGCAATATATCAGGAATAATTTACGGACAAATACGGCCCTGAACTTTCATACTCGTGAACAGCTGGAAACTGGTTCACATTCGCTTCCTGCTGCATATATTTAAAATCTGCTATTCGTGACAGGGCTTTACAAAAAAAAGGAAATAATTTATTGTCACTCTGATAAGGGATTTTAATTAAGCCATGCAAGTAAAATAGCATAAAGACGACTTGTGTTGTACTGCGAATAAATCAGCACGACGAACGCAACTACCCATTGCGATGGTGACCTCGTGCTTGTTCACCCACAACAGGCGAGTATTCAATGTTCCTTTTTTTCCATCTTCGTCCTTTAAGCCTTAAACGTGTTTTTAGATAATGAATGTACTCCTGATTTCAAAGGGATCTTTTTGGAAGCAACTCTAATGAAGTAGTTCACAAAAGACCCGTGTGAATCTAAGTCCTGATTAGACACTTTGATGGTTTTGAAATGTCAATTTCGTCGAATGGTTTTGGCCAAATTAGGAACTAAACTGTCCAAAACTAATAACAGAAATTACGCCAAATTTTGTATTTGACTCGTAATGAATTGCGGACTATTATTTCTGAAGGACAAGTTGTTTTATGACAAAATATTGTATTCAGTTCCTCTTTCAGAAACTCGCTAAGATGGCGCAAGTATACGAACTCTACCAAGCACGAAACTTTTCTACGTCTAAAAGAGTATAACAAAGTTTTCTTCGTCAATTTAATTAGCCCCGAGAACAATTCAAATGCGATAAGACCGTTACCAATCAAGAGTATTTGAGAAAGTTCTCTGTTTCCCCACCCGCCAGGACTGCTAACTCGTCGACTGTCGTTTGCAGGCGCGCCATCGAAATAAATCCCAAATAAATTGCTCCTAAGAGCTGCGACTCAATCTACCACCATCAAATTGTAAGTCTTTGCACTCGTCCTTGCGTTTCCTTTGTAAAGGGCGGTAATCTAATTAATGATGAAGGACATCATATGCGTGGTTGTGTAATTCCCAATATTTAACAGCAATGAACAGCGGCGAGTAAATTTATTCGCCATCATGTTGGTCATTTATTAAAATTATTTATCAAGTCTGAGGTGGTTTTTTTCTCTTCCTTGTTGTAGGTCGCTGAAGGACAACAACTGTGTGTCGATGTGATGCTGGTGGTAGACTTCAGAAATGACAATTGTAAATCACTTTGGTGTGTCAAGTCAATATGTTACCGATTGAGGGTGCCTGCAGTATATAAATATCCTGAAGTAATGCTCTCGGGGGAGTACTCCTACATATTGGACTGGGTTTCAGACAGAAGTGTGACGACGAAATGAAATGACGGAATGATTCGATGGGTGGATATAGTAAACAAATAGAGTGTCATTGCCGTTAATTGGTGGTTGACCTATTGTGGCACACTCCAGTCTATCAAGGTAGTTATGTATGTGACGCAGTGCATGGTAATGAATATTAATCTCTCATGTTTGCGGTTAAGTGGAAGGCATTTGATTTGGGAACGGCCCGCTTCTGGTGGAAACATAAATACCACCATTTACTTGGAAACAACTTCCCTTCTGGTTTTGAACAATGATAATTTTAAGGTAAGTCTTTACTTTAGGAGCATATTGGATTTAATTAAGAGGCAGATTGTAGGATGCGAAGTTATCTTAAACCGTATGTTTGTTTTTTAAATATAACTAATACAAAAGGGGTTTAATATACTCAAGCAACAGTGAATAGTGAACGATGAATGATGAAAAATTTGGAAAAGCGTTAAGAAGCCTCTTAAATGCTTGTAGACTATAACAACGACAGAACATATTTCGCCACATGCCTTGACCCACACTCGTAAAGTTCGATTGAAAAATTACAGGCTTATCGTATAATCGTCAATTTCTTTCTAATGATTGTCGTCAAGGATTATTGTTAGTCCCTCTATCTATTATATAATTTTAAATACAGGCAATGATTTCTTGCGCCCACGAAATGGTTGCTTAACGTTCGTTTTATACAGCTGACGTTCATCTGGGGGTTAATGTTATTGATACTTATATTTGTTGTAGTTGTCAATCTATAAAATGTAATCTTGTTGATTTACATTTGAATAGCTCGTTCGTAAAGAACGAAAAGAGATTATTCGCAAAAATGCACAAGGAGTTTTGTTTTATAATAAAAGTTAGTGTTTGTTAGTGTTTTGCGATGTCATCGTTTGCGTCTTCGGTTTTACGAGGGTTGCCTCTTATGTTTCGGGATTTGGCAACCCTAGTGTTACAATCCGGCAATTGACAGCTCTGTCGTAAAGTTGGACATTTTTGAGGTTATACGCACTCAGAGCGTTTTGACATACGAGCGATATCTGTGTTGTTTACAGTAACTTAAAAGATTCATCTCGGCCCAAAAATGGAATTAAATCGTCAACATTTTCGTGCGATTATTTTTTACAACTTTCGGCGTGGATTAACTCAGCAACAGTGCATGGATGAACTTAATTCAATTTTTGGCGATGAAGCTCCATCAAGGACCAGTGTTTATCGATGGTATGGTGAATTCAATCGTGGTCGTAGTTCACTCCAAGATGAATTTCGTGAAGGTCGTCCAAAATCAGTTGTTGTTCCGAAAACCATTGATGCTGTGCGCGAACTGATATTGGAAGATCGTCATGTGACCTATCGTGAGATTGAGACAACCTTAGGCGTTAGTGGGACCAGAATACATTCAATATTGCATAAACATTTGACTGTCAAAAAAATTTGTTCGCGTCGGATCCCACACAATTTGTCAATCGCCCAAAAAAACGCTCGTGTCAATTGGTCAAAAGAAATGCTCAAAAAATACGGTCGTGGTGCTTCGAAACACGTCTATGACATCGTGACAGGTGATCCAACAAAAGTTGTTCGCGCACGAAGCACTTCCAAGCAAATGGTCGCCTGTTTTTTCGGAAAAACTGGACATGTCGCAACCGTACCACTAGAACAACGCAGAACAGTCAATTCTGAGTGGTACACAACCATTTGTTTGCCAGTTGTCTTCCAAGAAATCAGGAAAACCAACCGCCGAAGACGGATCACTCTTCACCACGACAATGCGAGCTCTCACACATCAGCTGCGACAACTGCATTTTTGAGCACCCAAAACATCGATTTGATGGGTCATCCGCCGTATAGTCCTGACTTGGCATCGAATGACTTCTTTTTATTCCCGTACGTAAAAAACAAACTGAGAGGTCAACGTTTTTCGACACCTGAAGAAGCGGTTGCTGCATTCAGAATGCATATGTTGGAGATACCTCAATCAGAGTGGCAAAAGTGCGTCGACAATTGGTTCAAACGCATGCAAAAGTCTATAGATCTTCTTGGGGAATATTTTGAAAAACAATAAAGTGATTTTCGATGATCAATATTTGTTTTTGTTCTCTAATCCCGAAATATAAAAGGCAACCCTCGTAGTAAACGTTTGTTTTCGTTCTGCAACTCGTGTTTGGTCTATTTGTTCTGACGATGAACAATCCAGAGCATATGTTCGTTCGTTTTTGTGGTTGATTTTCGTTTTTTTCCCTGGTCTTGTGTTATTCCATATCGTCGGATAACACAATCCAGTCGCAACAATTATAATCAACCACTTTAGAAAATAAATACAGAATTAGCATAGTGCGGCGATGAAAACTTCGGCCTTCCTATTTCTTTACCATTCATAAACGACTAATTTATAAAAAACAATTTGATTTGATTTAATTCCTTTTTAGTTCGACATTGCAGATACTTGTTGTGTGCACATGTTCGTACTTTTTAGATAGTTTTGTTGTAAGATAAAAGGGTAGGGTGTTGAAATGTGTACGGGTTGTAAGGGTGTAGATGGTCGGTGGGGCAAGGTTCAGAGGGGAAAGAGAGAAGACGGAGTTTGAGTGCAATAGAGGTGAGGTAGAAATCGAAGGAGGTAGGGTAAGAGTTTGCCCACTTCAGGATTTGCGAAATGGGTTCATTAGAGCCGTAAGCGGTGTGATGGGGGTTTCGCGGGTTACGGGGGTTGTTACGTACGTCGGCCACCACCATCATTTAATAATTTACATTTAATAATAATAATAATAATTGAATTTAATACTTTGTTTCAACATAGTATGATGGTAAGGTGGTGGAAGAATTGCATGATCCTGAAGTGAGTTTCTGAACCCACCCTGATTCGGGTGTGGATCGTGCAGTTCTTCGAGTTCGAATTTGTTTTTCGAAGTGGACGTGAATGGAGAGCGAAATGAGAGAGACAGGAGGATGTTGAGTTCGGTTTGTTTTGGTTCCGTTGTTGACTGTTCTTTTTGGATACAGTTTCTTTTGCAACTCAGACCCCGTTGATCGATTTTTTTTGGGAAGAAGAGAAGAAGCCCGTGCCTAGTTTGGTTAAGATTCAAAGTAAAGTAAAAGAATTGAAAATAATAAATAATCATTTTTGTAACGTGATGTAAGAAGAAGCCCGTGCCTAGTTTGGTTAAGATTCAAAGTAAAGTAAAAGAATTGAAAATAATAAATAATCATTTTTGTAACGTGAATTGGTCTATAATTTGACTGCGGAACTTCGGGGATATCTGAGTGGAGTGTGCACAGTTTCCAGAACCAAGGGTCGCCTGGTACCAGCCCTGGGTAATTTCCTCGAGCAGGAACCACGACCGCCTGCTGATCCGGAGTACGAGGAGTTGAGGACCAGCGCTGGGAGAGCTGCTGAGCGAGTTCACCAAAACTACAGGTATCAATTGATTTACTATTAATTTTCTGTGGCAAAAAGAAAGAAAAACCAAATGTCACTACAGGGTTAGTGTGGGGTGCGGTGGTGGAGAGCAAGCTTGAGCAGTTGATTGTGACTGAGAGGAGACGGTGGATGAAAAGGATATCGGCATGAATTCTGCGCTCCTCAAGTGTGTTGAGGTTAATCAGATGGAGCCGGCTTGTGTATGGGGGAAGAATCCGAGGATTCTCGCAGTTCAGTCCGCGGAGGGAAAAACGCAGAAAACGACGTTGCACGCTTTCGATTTTGCGAATATGGGACGAGTAGTGTGGAGAACAGACCTGACTGTGTTAAATATATAATAACAATTGTTTATAAACTTTCATATAACCAAACTTGTCCCTGATTTATGTTGAGTGTTGGTTGATTGCGGGCTTCTGCATATCCCGGTTCTTTTTACTGATATCTATTTTATTTGAACAATGAACATATATTTATTTAAAAATCGGTTTACTTATTTTTGAACAGCGAACATATATTTATTTTACTTTTATTTGAATAGCTCAGACACATCTATTAAAAATTCGGTTACTTTTATTTGAATAGCACAGATACATTTATTTAAACTTCGGTTTATTGTTATTTGGACAGCGAACATATATTTATTTTTACATTTATTTGAATAGCACAGATACTTCTAGTTAAAATTCGGTTTATTGTTATTTGAACAGCGAATATATATTTATATTACTTTTATTTGAATTGCACAGATACATTCATCTTTTGAATTGCACAGATACATTTCTCTTTTTAACATTCGGTTTATTGTTATTCGAACAGCGAACATATATTTATTTTACTTTTATTTGAATAGCACACATATACTCGTATTTTTTTAAAAATTGGTTTGCCTTTATTTGAACAACGAACGAACCGGGCGCGTCGAAGACTTAATTCAGAAGGGTCATATCTAATTTTTATATTTTTCTAATGCGGAGCTCACGACCACATTAGTTGACGCTTCAAATCACAAGAAGGCTGAATCTCGTGTCTTGCGACACATATGCTTTTTCATTCCGCTTCCACGATAGTTATTTCTAGGAAGCGGAATTGGCTAATAGGGGGAAACTATGGCTAATAAAAAGAATATGACTATTGCAATGTGGGTGGGGTTTTAAATGGGTGTTTTACTTTTATTTAAATTATCTACTATTGTATTTGGGGATTTTCTATTGTAAATGGAAATTAGTGATTTGGAAGCGAAGGGAAGGATATGTATATGAAGACACGAGATGTTAATTATTCAAAGGGGGTGTGATAATTAATTGAACTTTAATTATATAACAACTGGGGTATTCAAGAAGGTGGCGGACGAAGGTTATGTAGAGAGAACGGGAAATGTAAGGATCAGAGAATTCTTTAGACCAGCGTTTTACAAACCCAAGGGCAGAGTTGGCCTTAAAAATAATGTCATCAATATTGCGGTATGAAGCTAAGCTCCCTGTCATATAAGATCCCGAGGTCATGTATCGAAGGTACAGATGATATCTGCTGGTTTAGCAGTAAGTTGGAGCGTTGGGGGCAGGGCCTGGGAGGTGGGGGGGGGGGGGGGGGCGTTTCTGGAAAAAGGTGATCGAGTGTAATTTGACAATGTTAAGTTCGAGGCAGTTATTACGGCACCAAGTTGAAAAGCTGTCGAGATCCGTTTGGAGAAGTGAGGAGTCGAGAGGAGAGATGATCGTTTTGTAGAGTTTAGTGTCATCCGCATAGATGGAGATGAATGAGTATTTGATAATGGAGTCAACGTCATTGATGGTAAGGATAAATAGGAGGAGACCTAGATGGCTGCCCTGGGAAATCCCCTGACGTGGGAATAAAAGTATTAGAAAGGGAGGATATGAATTTGACACGGTGGGATCGATCTTTCAGATAAAGATAACCACTTAATTAATATGGGTTAGAAACCCAGGGAGGACAGCTTAAAAAGCATAAGATTATGGGAGATTTTGTCAAAGGCCTTGCTGAAATCGGTGGTGATTACATCGGCTCCGTTGCCATTCTCTAAGCCACGTAGAGTAGGGGATGATAACTCGACCGGATTGATTGTGGTCAACCTATCCGAAAGGAAACCATGCTAATTGGGTGAGATGATGGATTTACAACGGAAAGATAACGCGTTGTAAAGAATTCCTTCGAACAGTTCAGAGTTATGAGCCAGTTTGGCGATGGGACGGTAGTTGCTTATATCGTTTTTAGGTCCCTTTTTATGTATGTGGGTGACATAGGGGGATTTCAAAATACTAGGGAAGAAACCTTGTGTAAGGGATAGATAGAAGATTTTAGATAGCGGGAGAAAAAGAGAAGAGGAACATTTCTATAAAAGGACTGCCGGGAGTCCGCCAGGTCCAGGGCTGAACTGAAAGTTTAATTTCTCCTCAACTACGTGATGCTGAATAATTTGAGGGGTGAAAGGGCCAACGGAGAATTCGGGCAAGTCTTTGACGTAAGACGGGTTAGTCTCGAAGGAGATGTCGGTGCAGGATTTACTGAAGAATGAAGCGAATAGATCGGCAATAGTGAGGGGTCAGTTGAAGTAGTCGTGTCATAAGAAAGGGAGTTAGGATATGCGTCGGATATACGTTTGTAATTTATAAAGTGGAAAAAAGATTTGGGGTCATTGATCAAGTTGGATTGTGTTTTTGTGAGGCTGTTGGGCTAGAGGAAGTTGTAAAGCTCGATAAATTTATAAAATGAACCAAGATAGTTGGAGTAGTTTTGGAAGGAACGCGTTTTTAGGAAAATGTTCCGCAAGTTATTTCTCTTGTTCCAAAGAGTGTGGAGTGTACCATGGGGGCGATGAAACCGATGACCTGTGACGAGAATAGGGGACATATAGGGCGATTTTATAGTAGATCTATGGGGAACGAGTAGTTGTGCCGACATTGGCACTGGTTAACTCCTATTCCCCAACGATATTTCCGCCGAACACTTTACGTATGATGTATTGCCAGCAGAAGTATTTGAATTCCTCACCTGAAATCACTTTTCTCTGACACCATTGCCCATTTAATTAACGATCATAAGAAATTCTGATACCGGCACTGTACCACTAAACTCTTGATGCCGTCTGCCCAGTTTACTGTTGAACAAACAAAGCACTGCTTTTGTGGCTGGTGATCACTGCATTTATATAATTTATTGCTTGTCTTTTTTACAAGTTTAAACTTATTCTAACTAATTAAACGACTCGGGATTAATGATATAAAAGGCAACTGTAACTTCGCGCGGACACTTAATGTCATTGTGATTAAAATAAACTCGACTTCAGGACATTTATTTACGCGTCTCCGCTGACCGGAAGTAACACGTGACCAGCGTGGTCAACAAATGGAATAAGACTCAACGATAATCCTCTCCCATAAGGATATCGTTTTTACCTACCACCAGAGAAACGTAAAGTCTCTCTTGGTGGTATGTGTGCGATCGTTCAGATCTGTGTGGTTTACACGTGCTCGAGGGAAATGGGTAAACGAAGCAGACAGGCGGTAAAAACGAAAGGGAGAAATTACCAAATCGTTGGTAATGCGGGTCATTGTTTACGCGATGCGTCGTCGCTATTATTATTATTGGAAAAAAAGGTGCTAATGGGTTGGTGGACGAAACAAATCCCTTGCTAGCATTTGTATATGCAGGGAAATCCGTTTGTTTTTTTTTTTTTTTTTTTTTTTTTTTTTTTATTAGACTGTGGGAAACGGATTCTATATTTGCATTGTTTATGCTTTGAATTCAATTGATGCCAAGAGACGCGGTATGCGTATTTGCTTTGGTTTGCACGTTGTGCGAGTCAGAGATTTTTTATTTTTATTGCTGGGAGAAAAAGGTCGCCGGCCAATGTGTACATAAAGAAATGTATCGTGCACATGGCGAAGTTGGAAAATAGACGGCGCAATATTTATGATCCCTGGTGAAAGTCACATGATATGTGAACCGAGGTTTTCTTTTCAAGGATATGCTGTTTGGAACAGAATTCTTAAGAGGAATTTTGAATTCAAATAAATGAATGCAGGAAAGGTGAGTTTTCTTTCGCAGGGACTTTTTAGATTGTAGATTTGATCTATATAATGCGTGAAGCATTTAAGATGCTAAAGCGAATTGCATTAGCGAAAGCTTATGCAGACTGGGTTGTTGTTATGGGGGTTTTTAAGGTAAGTGTACCGTGGGGTTTGGCGGCACCTCCACAGATCTCCTTATAGAGAGTGGCAGTAGCTTCTTCTACCCCCAGATGATCAAAGCGAAACGCGGTTTTTCTAAGATGCTCATTTAGACGGCAGAAGTTAGCTCTGTGGAAGTTTTAGGAAAAGCTGTCATGAGGTAGAGAAGGCTGGATTACGTGGTAATTATCAGTGGTAGAGAGGGCGTATGGACTAGGGGGAGACTTGTGTGGGTCTGTTGTGAACACAAGGTCCAGTTGTCTCCACATATGATTTGGGACATTGCTTATTTGACGAAGACATGAGTCGGTGAGACCGTTTATAAAAATACGCTACTTGGAATTTATGGGGTTCGAGAAGTAGAGGGGGGAGTCAATGTCCATTGCAGAAGAGATAGGTTAAAATCGCCAAGAACGACGATATCGTCTACGGAGGTGCTTACTTCGTTTAGGTTATCTACAGCTTCTATTGCGAGTTCATATGACACGATGGGTCGTGAAGGAGGTATATAGAAGCAGATAATGTATAAAGACTTAGGGTGCTTGTCGATTTTTATTACGACGTAGTCAGGGTCGGGAGAAGAAAAGATGGCAATTATAGACGAAGCGAGTCTGCTTTGAGTGGCAAGCAACACTCCACGGCATGGGGAATTAGGGCCTTCTCGATGAACGCTGTTATCGCGAAAAACATTGGTTGCTCGTATTGAAATTGGATAACGGGATGTTTCCCAGATGTTACCCACCCGTCTGTCAAGTAAATTTCTGATCACACAGTTTTCACTATTGGACAACCATTCAGATTACCGTCGCTCTAGCGACATAGTTCATTACGGAATTCACTTTCTCGTCCATGTAGACTTCTCTGTTAGAGTATCTTTTGTTGTTGATTGTTAGTGCATCCCAACCCACGATCTGAGTACGGTTTTCTCAAGGACATGCGTGCTGGTTAAATTTCGACAAGTTATTGAATTTTATCCCAAGGTAAGAAAGGCGGATGTATGGTGTCGTGCATTTCGTTGCAAAACGTAGAAAATAAATGTATGTGCTTGTGCGGTAGTGTAATTATAATATAAAATGTTAGCCAAATAAAAGTTCCAAATAAAACGACGACAAAGTGGTTTTAATTGCTTAAGGTGTGTTAAGTGTGTGATATGTGAATGTTAGGAGCTCGTAACAGTGGTGAATAATAGGGACTCCATGGTTGTCTTGAATAAGTCCTTCTTTTATCCAAAAAAGTAAACGGTTCTGGGGGAATGAACCCATTCTGAAGAGTATACATATCATATTTCGAATTGAAAGAGCTGTACCGCAAACCTACAATAGTGAGAGTGATCAAGTCGCGAAAATTAAGATAGGCCAGATTCGTAGCGCGAATGGGCGATGATAGGACCGTGCATAGAACTCTTGACGGTAAACTAACGGGGAAGAGACCGACAGGACGGCCGCGACGGAGATGGGAGGACAATGTTAGATTGGACCTCGAGGAGATCGGATCGGATGGTGGAACGTGGAAGGAGAGCGCACAGGCCAGGGAACAATGGCGGAGCTGAGTCGGTGAGGTCATGAACTTCCGGGTTCCTACAGGCCAGTAATTAAAAAAATACATATCATTATGATAGAATGCTCCCGAGGTGAGATCATTTTCACTGCGGATTGCCCTTGTTGTGTGACCACGGATAATCTTTATAATGGAGTTACCTATTCTACTTAGTCCTGATTTGTCATACAGGATTTCATTGGGATAGTATTTCTTATATTGCGACTCTGGGGCTATAGAATCTCCGAGTCAGGAACGCAAACAGTGCTTCTCAAACACCCGAAACTTCTCCATGTAGAATGGGGATATGTTATATCATACCGGAGAGCCATACACCAATACCGGTCGGATGAATGCTGAGTATGAAATTATTTTCACCTTGGGGTCCAGAAGACTACTACGGAAGAGACTCCGTGTCATTGCATATGCGTTTTTACCTGCTGTAAGACCAGCTGCTGTGTACTTATCAAAGTAAAGATACTGATCAAGCCAGATTTCCAGGTATCTGACTACAGTTTTTACGTGTAGTGGAAGATTATTACTTCATGCAATGGAACATTTTTTCGAATTCCATAATGTATCCCTTGATGCAATGGACAGGGGCGTTCTGAAAAGGATAGTCTCTGTTTTTTGGAAATTTAATTTTAATTTTCAGTGGTCGCAAAAACGTTTAATTTTCTTGAAATCATCTTGCAGAAGTCTGTTGATGACATCAATCTTTTCTCCAGATCTATACACCACAATTTCGTCGGCGTACGCAATTGCATGGTTGAGAAAACCCACTAGATCACTAGTGTAAATGTTAAATAAAATGGAAGAATTCACTGCTCCCTGTTGTATGCCGTTTTTGATGTGGAATGTCTTGTTAAGATTATATCTCCACATTTCACTACAAATTGTTTACCCATTATCATATCGTAGATAATGTATAATAAATATTCGGACATACCTAGATTTGATAACTTATATACAAGCCCTTCTAACCATACGGTGTCGAAAGCCTTTTCATAGTCAACCAGACTGGCCTCTGTGCATTGTTCCTTCGCCTTGTTCCACTGTATGTCGGAAACAAGTTTTGTCGCAGCATGAACTGTGTCGTGTTGCGAACGAAAACTAAACTGGTTGTTTGGAATAATACCATTTTCCTCACACCAGTTAGTCAATGCTTTATTTATAATTTTCTCGAATATCTTGCAGATGTTCGGAAGCAAATTAATCGAGCGAAGATTGGCTGAATTGCTCCTGTCTTTCCCCTTTTTGGGGATGGGATTCTGCAGATTTCCATTGGGTTGGATAATATACATTATTTAGGGCGTTAGTTAACAAAATAGTGTAAACCTTCACTACTTCAAGAGGTAAATGCTTTAGAAGAATGTTTGGAATACTATCTATTCCAGAAGATCTTTTGCTCTTAATCGATCTAAGAATGTCCGTCAGTTTATCCTTGTGTACAAATATGCTAGTGTTTAGATTTCTAAGTGGGGAATCCGCTCTATTATTTTTACTAAAGATTGTGAAACTTCGACTTAAGAGACGACAATTGTTAAGTTCATTGCGTAGCGAAATATGTTTTTGGAGAGCTCTATTTTCCAGGTCAAGGTTAGAATGAGCCGATTCATTCAATCTAAACACTGCTTCGAAACAAACACCAATTCAGTTCGCTTTTTTTTACGGATCCTCGACTATTATGAACTCTTCGTTAGAGTTAATGTTAACCAAATTAAGTCCTGCGTTCAGCAGAGTTTGACATTTCTCAGGAGTCCGCGGAACTCGCAGACATGGTATGTCATTATAATCTTTCCTTCGAAAGACTTTATTTATTTGTGGGAACATATTCAGTCCATTGTCCCACAAAAGGGGTCGTTGCCGTGCTTCCTCTGATTTCAAAGGGAAGAGCAACGTCCTTGGATTCGGCCTCTGTCCTTAATCTTCACTTGGTCTTCCGTGGGGGCCAGGAGATACTTAGCTATCCGTTGTTGGGTAAAAATGAAAGCACGTCTTGTTTCCTTTGGAATGTGTTTTTATTATTTTCTCAAAGATTTATCCTGGGGTACTTCCTCCAGGGACTGTAGACGAATTTAGACTGCGGCCCGGAGATCACTTAACTATTCCTTTATAAAGGATAACAAATCGAAAATTGTATCCCAGAGATACACATTTTCGTACAACAATCTCGATATTTCGAGTGAGATGTTGTGTTTACTTTACTGCTTTTTAGTTTTTGTTTGTTTTCCTCAATGGAAAATTTTCAGATAGAGATAATGATCTCTGAATTTTGGATTTGGGTGATGCGTGGGGCAAATGTGAAACGTAAACGAATATTAGATTCGTTTATTGCGAATTTGATTTTAATTCAAGATATTGGATTTAATTATGCCGTGGGGGCAAATGTTATGCGATAAACGAATGTTTGATTCGTTTATTGCGAATTTTGGTTGATGTTTGGGTTATTGTGGGTTTTGATAAGATTTTGGCGTTTTAGGGTATTATAGCTAGGATTTGGATGTAGGAATGGGGGAAAAAGGTAGTAGGGCTTTTTAGAGCACAACACCATCAGCTTTGATGTCTTGAATTCTTTTGTTCCAGTCTTCATTAATACTGTTGTCGCCGATCAGTGTTTGAAGATTTTTAATTAGTGATTTAATTGGTTTTATTTCCTGGCTATTTGGATCGCTGTACTGTCTGTAGAGCAGTTTCAACTTAGAGAGCAGAATACTCTTTTGGATATATAGTTCGTCGATCGTTGAGTTTCTGTGTCGGTTTGTATGGCCCCCCATGTGAGACACTTTTGGAATAAAACGATTAATTGTATTCGTAACAATGTTGTTCATCGTCGAAAGATGATGATAAATTTCGTCATTATGATGATTTCTTTCAGTTGGTGGATCTATGCCATTGGAACGTAACTCTTTTTTTATTATCCGATCAAAGTGCGACCACTGTGCTTTTCCGAAATTAAAAAAGTGTATCTGTTTATACTGCTCAAGTAGTGAGTGTTCGTATGGCACATGTATTACAGCACCAAATCCATAATGATCGCTATCGTACTCGATTGTACGAAGACAATTTCGCGTAGTTAGATCCGTATCTAATAATGGTATTCGCTCGTCCAGCAACAGTAAATCCAAGAAGGGATTTCCTATTGGATATGACGGAGTACTTGCGGCGTACAATTCTAGTTTATGTTCGAAAGCGTTTGTTTGCCACCAGTCGAACAACACATTGCCTCTTGTGTTTGTGATAAGGTTACCCCAAGCACTGTGACCTGAGTGGAATTTGGACGATCTCGTCTAATTACTTTATAATTTGGGTAGCCCAATTTGTGCCTTTGATTTAGCTTAGTTTCGCTAGCCAAAAGCACATCTGGGCGTTCAGCTTCCAGCAGATTGCTCAGATTATCCCTTCTTTCCATGCGGATTAGTGAATTGACGTTCACAGCAATAATTTTTAGAGTTAATTCAGCGGCAGTGAACGTTATGATTAAAGTCCGGATTCACCTGGAAACAGGGTCGAATAGATAATGTGAGTTCGAGCCACTTGTTCCGTTAGTTTTAGGCACTCAGTATAGATTGTACTGAATATTTGGGGACTGTGCGATCATAATCCCTTTCAGTAGGGCGTTTGGTATTCCATGCAGTCTCAGAGTTTTGATACTTTAAAAGTTGCACTGGGTAACGCCAAATTCTAGCACCTTTGAAATTGTATGCCACAGGAAACCTATATCGTCGAACGTTTCCCTCGTTTCACATTTATCGATATTGAATTACTTACCGTCTTAATGAACCAGTCTATCAAGTCTTATGTAAATGGAAGTGTTAAATGGAAGCGTTTGGCTTCAGCACTTCAAAAACTCATTAAATACTACGTTCACAACCGCTTTAATACCTCCCCCCTTTGACTAAGATATAATTTGAGTTAGAAGTAAGACTAGAATTATGAATATTTTTTTATGTTAAGACCTGGATTAAAGTCAGTAATGAATAAATAGATAGGTATCGAATGACGCAGTGAGTAGGGAGGTTTCGATTTAAGTGGCATTATCAACTAGGTTCAACTGGCGGCGTTCTTACGTTGGTTAGACTATAAGCTTCTGCTTATTCCGGAACATTGAATTTATACACAAACATTTACACACAGACACTGTGCATAAAAGGAATTTTGAGGTCCATTTAAACAGGAAAGCATAGTGGCACGGGAGAAAGTGTAACAGGATAAGGAATTGAGCTATCGATGTTCATTGGAATACATTTCAACCTTTCGCCCTACATAGGTTAGCCTGCGGTTGGATTTCGTTTACTGTTTAATGTTTGGTACTCAAATGTCGTTTGCTGGTAAATATGTTTCAAGATTACCTACTCACTGATGTAATTTAAATTTTGCAATGTATATGTAAAAGCAGGGCAGCTGCGTGATCATTAATTCATGAACACATGGTAGACATTTAACGTACAAGAAATGTAAACGGTCCCGACTCATGACATTTGAAATCCAAATTATTCGTTATTGTAGAATTTCAGGATCGCACATATGAATGTCACGTTCGCACGCTTTCATCTGATGTTATCCTTGCGTGTGAATTTAATTAGTCTATTCATGAATTCATGAAGTACTCCCTTAAGTACGTTGCCGCCTAGTGGCTTCATATGGGCATTTTTATTGTACTACCATATCACCTACCCTCAGTCCAAGATAGAAATCGTCTATCGAGCAAGACCTAGACCGCCCATAACAGTGCGCCAATCCCAATGAAATGCTGTCTAATATTCATGAATTATTCTAACCAATAAATTATTATAATTCATAAATTGATTTCGTCCCTGAGGGTAATGTGCACGTATGATTACCGGCAAGCCGCCTGCTCTATTGCATGGATTCATAAAATTCGTCCTTGTAGGCAAGATCCTGAACGTGGCTGGCGCTAATCCTAACCCAGTCCAACCAGAGCGGATAAACTAAATAAATATATTTTATCAAATTTACAATTTCAATCAAGATAATAAAATAATAATTTATGCATTCTGGACAGCATGGAGCGCATCTGTAAGTGGCTGCAGATACGAGTATACCACACTCGGTGCTGTGCAATCGGCTCGTCATGGCCGGAAGTTACTGGTTCCAACACTTTATTGCAGGACAATAAATTTGTCTATCAGTTTGCTACAAATTGCATTTCCAAGTCCGAGGTGCGAGGCGCCTCCGAAAGTGAGCGCCAATATTTATCTAAGTTTTATGGGCAAATATTGCCGGTAGACTCGAGCTGTTTTAGTGGTCTGTTATTCTACGTAAATGTTCCGTACAAGTCACGTCTTCCGTAATATATAAAATATGGCTTCAGATGTTAGTTCAGTACTCCACGCATTGCTAGTTTGTGATTATAGTTGTTTTTTTTTTTTTGTAACTTTGCATCGCTGGCAATGAACGTGGTGACTACCTCGCCAGAATTTGGTGTCTCTAATCAAGTATTATACTTTCATACTCACTTGCGGCACGTGCATCTAATTCGGTTTATTTTGCCGAGTTTTCAAAGGCTATGCTCAAAATATTGTGGTAGGCTAATTGTAGCTGGAGGTAATAATGTTTAGTTCGTCTATTGGCGTTCATCCTTTTGGAATTTGAAAGGTGAAATACTTTGATGTAATTTGTATACGCTCACAGCGAATTACTGATAATGTTAGAATAATTGGCACACATGTGTGATATCGAATTGCTTTACAGTATGAAACAGTGTGTTTCGCTTTTCGGTTGGTATTAATTAGTGAAGCGTGATTGTAAAGCCTTTCTATTAAATTCGATACAAAATTTAGTCAAGCGATAGTATTGTTCTTTTATGCGAACGACTAACGAAATCGTCCTCGTGTGTTGGAAAAACCGAGTAGAGGAAAATCAGTAAAAAAAATTAGCAGGTGTAATAGGTTGGAGGTTGAAAAGTACGAGGACTACCGAAATATGAATCCACCTTAGTTTGGAATTCCCATTGAGAGTGTATTTGCATAGGTATAAAGCCTTTGCGACGATAGTGAAGAACGTGTGATTCGAACCGACACTATGACGGTTAGAATCACTCAAAATTGAACCACTGCTCAAGACATCAGGTCACTGCTGCGTGTACGAATTCGATTTCTAAACTCAAGTACACTCAAATGATGTGGACCTGCTATGTTCATTATACACAAATAGAACGATTAAAAGTTTTAACACTGACAGGAACCCGTTCACGACTTTGGAAATAGAACGCGTGCCCGCATCACTACGGGCAGCGGGAGAAAAACCGCCCAACCGGCTTGGCCAGGTGATGAAAAACGACTCAACGATATTCAATCGTTTGGGGTGAGTTTTCCCTTGAGACATAGTGTTTCTCTAGTGGTGAAAACAAGGAAGAAAAACATGGCAATATATGTGCATGTGTGGGTGAAGATCACATTGGTTTTTTACATACACAAGGCCATGGGCATGAACCTGAAATAAAGAAAGGAAAAAGGGATCGTGGAGGTATTTGTTTATGTGAGAAAGTTACTGGGGAACGAATCCAGAACTATGTAGGATAAAAGGAATTTATGACCTGAGAGTTCAACTGAGGAAACAAGTTGCAACTCTTTAGATGGTAGGTGCATTTGGGATACTAGAATGATTGAATTGTATGCGTATCGCCAGAATGCCTGATGAAGGGCAGCGGTCTTTTGTTTACTCATGGTGCGAGTTAGGGAAATAGTCTCAACGTGGATGGTGCTTATTACAAGCAGCTGGTGTTGGACTATTTATCGATGGCTAAAAGGGTCGACAGCCGATGTGTGCATAGATAGTTTTTATATGCACATATTGAGGCTGGGATTAGCCAACTCAAGGGTAAGATTCCCTGATATGCGGTCGTATGATATGCGAACCGATGAATTTTATTACAGGGAATTTATGATAAGGTAAGAAAGAACTCTGGCGCAAGACTAATGACCTTGCCCGGAAAAAACAAATCATTATGGAAAATTTAACAAGCCTCAGGACTTGCTAAATAAGGCCAAGACCGATTCCCGGTTGTAGTGCCGATGATGATGATGATGAAGAAAGAACTCTAACAGGAATTTGTATGCGAAGAGATGCAAGAAAAGGTAAGAATTCTTTTACTGAAGCTTTTTGGATTATACCTTAGATAATCCTAGATGCGTAAAGCATTTAAGGTGCTAATGCGATTGCATTAGCGAAATTATGTGACTGGATGGCAGTTATGAGGGTTTTTTTAGTTAAGTGAACTGTGTGGTTTGGCGGAACCGCACACACCACCTGCACACAGGCCACAAAATGAGCAGAGGGAGTCCCCGAAGCAGACAAATCAGGTACAGGTCTAACCCTCTACTTCCAAACAACCACCAGCGACATCGAATCGAAGAGTGTACAGCGTTCGATGTTGCTGTGAGTATTGCGGCCGGAATGGTCATAAGTGGGAGCAGTGCCGCTACAAGAAAAATTGTGAAAAAACCCACACAGCTCTAACTTGTACGCACACGGCACGGTTAACCTCGAATGGAGCGAGGCAAAAAATTGTTCAACTGAAGGACCCAATAAGAAGGTAAGAACCCCAAAAGGCAGGAAGAACCGAGAAAGGCACCATAGGCGCAGGTCAGGCTTCTGAAAAAAAAAAAAGAAGAGATACAGATATCTCAAAATATGAGATTGCTTGCCGGTTTTGCTTGAATGCTTGTCAGTTATGTTTGATGCATAACGTTATTGCTTAGAAATTGCAATGGTTGGATTATGTCAATAAAAGTGTGGATTCAGAACGATTGCGACTACAATGCATGTTCAGAAACCTTCGTTTTTGCTTATTCGTCTGGTTCTATGGAATTGTTATCTGTTATGACATTTCTGTGGTGGACCAGAAGCCAATTTCGCCCGATTGCTAGCAGATATACCAAAGCACTCACTCTTATTCATCACTTTGTGCGCCGGTTTCGTGTAAAAAAGAAAATCTGCCTTAGAATATATTATTTTTACAAATCGTAAGCATCCAACTGCACGGTTATTCTCCACGGTTCCTGAGTAAGCTAATTCTCCTACTTTCGTAATCTAAATGAACCTTAAAAAATGTAAATGTAATCAAGTTTCATGACTCTCGAGGGGGATTTTATCCCGTTGTTAGTTTACGGGTAAATCAATTAGTTGCCATCAGAGGGACGTGGAATACACGATTTACACAAGTGCTTTCGCCGAACTTCCTATTGCATTAGAAATGATTGGATTAGGTAGACAAAAGTCAATAGAAGCCATAAAACATTTATTTCCGTCCCAACGGCTGTTTTATCGTTCCAATAAAAATAATGTAAAACAATAACTTAGCCTTAATGAAAACAAATTTAAAGCGATCCCTTGAAAACTGTACTCCAGTACCGTCGCCTTCTGAATCTATTTATTTTTACAAATTCGCATCATCGTATTTTTATTTCCTTTCAAAACAGCCAAACTCGAAGATTCAATAATTTAGCCGAATGTTCAATGCCACCATACTCACCAACTAGTCGATACCTTAATTTGCATCTTTAACATTATCTGCTGTCCAATATCTGTTGCGCCTGATTTCTCATCGCCCACGCTACAGCCACCACAGATCTGACCCTAACGACACAAGTTGTCTTCTGACTTAAAATATATTAGTGCGTCACCAAATACGACCAGCTGACGTGCTTGTAATAAGTTTCTGGTAACAACAAGAAGGAGAGCAAGTATAAATGAGAAACCTGATAGCAATAGAAAGAAAAACAAATTAAGTGACCAAACTCCATGTACTAGAATTGACATCGAACAAATTTAGCCGCACTTCCGTCTGCACACTTTTGCCCTGCGGAAGAAAGGAATAAACATTTGCCAACTCAAAACTTTCACCCTCATAAGTATTCCTCTCAAAATAAAGGAAACAAAGTAAACATCCCTAACGCTTGGTCCTGTGCTGTGAAATGGTCCTCTATGTCGTGATTATCTTCGTTTCTTTTCTTGCGCATTTGCTTAGTCTAATTCTTCCAGAAAATTACTACGCTGGTAGACAAAGTTGAAAAATAAAGCATAGCAACAAAAACAAATTAAAATTCGCCAAGGAAAAGTGACTAATAGCTAAGAAACGACTGAAACACATTTGAATGGAAAAGTTTCTTCTTTTTTCGACAACGTCTAATAGCTATTCGTTTAAAAACGGAAGTCAACTCATTTAGTGACAGGGTGTCTTAAGCATTCTCCTTCATTTACATTTGACGCGATCAAAAACCGGGGTTTTAGCAATTTTTAGAATTTCGCTTCAACAAATTATGCGCCTACATGTTGTGTATCCTCGTTGTGTCTTCCGTCAAAGCGACCTGATGTTTTGTATTCAATTTCGATTAAATAAGAGAAGACTATCAAGAGTCATTCTTAATTGCCCTAAGCTCTACTATAAATCTCGATAGTGATTCAGTGTTACTTGGTTTTGGATTGCAAGAGAGTGGTACTAGGAAGTGGCAAACAGGATACTAAGCGTTTGAGGAAATAAGTCTTTATTTTCTAACATAGTCCCCTTCTCATTTGATACATTAAATTACTTTTTCAAGAAATTTTAAGTAGTAGTAAGTCTTGAAGATAAGGCGATGTAAATACCGTGCGCAAATAGTGAAGAACACCGAAAGAAAATCTAATAAGAAAAAGCATCACCCGTATACCATGCAATAACATAGCCATTCCACAACAGTTGAGTGTACTTGAGTTTATAAATCGAATTCGTACACGCGGCAGCAGCCTGATGCTTCAATGCTTCGCTTTTCATCCGTTTCTCTGTGTGTTCAATTCACCATCGTCACTATTCTTGCTTAATGCTATACGCCCACCTCAAAATAGGAGACACCTAGATAGATGAGACCGTGTATTAACCCACCCAGCCGTAACATCCAAGAATACCATCACATTAAGAATATATCAGAAACAATTACTGAAAAAGTAAATTGTAGCGGTTGTCATTGAGAAAGATCTTCAGATATAAGTCGTTGGGAAAGATCTTCAGATATAACACCAACATCAACACGTCAGACTACGGCCTCTTGTACACGATGATGTATCAACCCGGTATTTTAGTTATGTTAGTATTGCGTTATTTGGTATGCATCCCGTATCTTTTTTTTTTTGAACTGCCGGCGGTCTCTATTCTTCACTATGGTTGCATGTTCGTGTATATCTTTGGGAATAGCCATAATTCTCATTATCAATCAATACGACATGTCATTGAATTCCGACCTGTGTTAATCTCAATGGGAATTATCAAACTGAGCAGAATTTAAGGCTTTGGAAATCCAACATAGCTTCGTGTCGTCTAAATGTAAGTACATCGTCGATAAACAGCAAAGATGCCGTTTGTAAAAATGAGCAATAGACTGAGTTAAATTAAGGAACCGACATTAATTTAATGGGAACCAAATTCCACACTACCGAGAAGATTTAGCGACCATAAATGTAGTAGTTGACCTATTAAATGAATGTAGTAGTAGTGGTATTGTTTTATTTATTGTATCGACAACTATATAGGAAAGCACTTTCGACAAAGGGTCTAATTGTGAACTTCTATCGACCATTTTTGATGAGTATGTGTATTTTGAAAAGTGATGTCTTGGGGACCAATTGGTACGAAAACCATCTTGGTGACGCTTTAAAAAGCCATTTATTCCAAAATATTTGAAAGTTTATAGTTAACCACTGGCCACATAAACTTCAAGAGAATAGCATAGGCCGATTGGAACAAGAATAAACACATTGCTCTCGTGGGGAATTGGTTGAATATGTGCGGACTTCCATATACTGTCCAGTTAAATTCGGCATATGGAAAAACGTTCGTAGTGGTTTATTGAAAACAAAAGATGTCAACTGAACCAAAGGACTTATTAAATTCCAACTATTTGATCGCTTGAATACATGCTGTGCTGCATATGCTCGAGTACAGACAACGCTAAATTGGTTGCAAATTTTGCAGTTAGTTGATTTCTTTATTGCGTTGACAACTGGTCTATCATCAACGGCAAATGAAGGAATGCCTGAAGAGGTACGGATTTTGATAACCTTTCTAAATGCCGGGAAAGTTCTACTGTCGCGGTTCCGCCAAACCACACGGTTCGTCTTCCTGAAAAACCCCCAATAACTGCTACCCAGTCTGCATAAGCTTGCGCTAATGCTATCGCATTAGCATCTTAAATGCTCCACGTATTAAAACAATCAAATTTATATAACCTAAAAGTCCCTGGAAAAGAAAACTTACCTTTCATACATTTTTCGCATACAATTCCTGTAAGATTTCTTTCTTACCCTATCAGGAATCTCAAACTATTTCGGCACCTTCGAGTCAAATCTCCCTAGACGAATTCCTGTAAATAAAAGGGTTTGAATTACATATAATGTAACCTTCACCAGGGGCCATAAACATTGCGCTGTCTATTTTTCAGCTTCGCCATGTGTATGATAAATCTCTTAACGTACACATTGGCCGGCGGCCTTTTTCTCCTAGCATTAATATACCAGCAGCTGCATCCAATTAGCGCAATCGACGCTGAGGCTTATTTCCCTAACTCACACCATGAGTAAACAAAAGACCACTGTCCTTCATCAGGCATTCTGGCGAAGCCATAAACATCATTTCCCAGTAACCAATTAGCCCTTTTCCACATCGTATCGTCGTCTCTTTGTTTAGCCGCGACGCACATGTTCCGACAAAAATCCCATTAGCATCCGACGATTTCGGTTTTATTTGCTTTACCGAAATCGTATCCTACGAATGCACTTTATGCCCTTTCTTTGTTCTAGGTTCGTTCTTATCCATGAAAGAACCATGCACACACACCATAGCACTGAAAGAGTGCATTTCTTACAGCGGCCGCACCCTTAAGAGAAAGGTTTTTCTCTTTCTTACCTTGTTTATTAGCCCTAACCTAGGATGGAATTCATGTCAAAGTTCCATCCTCGGAGAGTCCTATTACAACCACCGTTCGCGACGGTCGGTTCACTCCCGCTCTCTGCCGGCTGCGGAGATGCGTTTGTAAACGGGCCGTTTGTGAAGTGCTGGTTGACTTGATAGCTCGTCTCACATTTAAAGCGGTAGTGAAGATTAAAGTGTTCGGAATTAAATTAACAGCAACCGAACTTTTCTTTTAATAATTGATTAAATTTACTGTCAAATATAAATGAATAAACCTGTTCAACATGTAACCCAAAACAATAAAGAACCTCTCCAGAATAAATAATAATGTGTTTCAATCAATTCTTCCCGTGTGTAACTTTTGCTCTTGGTGAACAATTTTGCGCGGAAAATTATCGGTGGTGTTTAAAGAACTTATGATGGAGGAAGTGGAGAATCAGCGCCGTACGCCAGTGCACAACGCTTCTTCGCCACACTACTACCCGGGGATAGTGTAGTATTTTCTATCTAACTTTCTGGTAGTATAAGAAAAGTAGGTGTTGAATGTGTGGATTAAAGTGATTCCCAGGGGATAGTGTAGTATTTTTTATCTAATTTTCTGGTAGTGTAAGAAGCGTAGGTGTTAAATGGGTGGATTACTGTGATTCCCAATACTTTTGAATCTTCCCAGTTTGGTGTCTGGATTCACTGTTTAAATCTTTAACTCTAACTGCCTCTTTGCATTTGTAATTGAGCCACACATTCGACGATGCGGACCATTTTATATGTGTGGAATAAAAGTCAGAGTACCAATTGTGGTGATTCCAATAGACAGGGTACACCACACGAACACGCAACCATAATGAAGATCACAGCACACAAAAAAAAAACATCAGAAAAATAAAACTACATAACAATCAACATAGCAATCCCGCAGCTTGTAGAGTACAGAATGGTTTAGAATGTGATGATTTTATCGTAGAGCCTTACTATTCTTTTGAGATCTTGTAGTGTGCTTTGTTTATAATTTTTTCGAAAACTTTACTGATGTTGGGCAGCAAGTTAATCGAGCGAAGGTCGGCTGGGTCTTGTCTTTTCTGTTTTTTGGGTATCGGGTAGACAACAGCAGTTTTCCATCAAGTTGGAAAGTATGCGTTGTTCAGAGCGTTGAACAGAATGTGGTAAATTTTCACAGCTTCAAGAGGCAAGAGCTTTCGAAGAACATTGGGTATGTTATCTATTCCAGACGATTTTTTGTTTTTAGTAGATCGAAGGATGTCCTTAAGTTCATACTTGCGCACGAACATATTCGTATTTTCATTTCTATCGGGGGAGTCCGCTCTCTTGTTTTCACTTAAGGTGGTGAAGCTGCGGTTTTCGAGACGCCTGTTATGAAGTTGATTACACAGTGCACTATGAGCTTGGAGAGCACTGTTTTCGAGATCAATGTTCGAGCGAGCCAATTCATTCGCTCTGTACAATGCCTCGAAACAGCACCAATTGAGTTCGTTTTCTCTTGTAGTTCTTCGGCTAATATTAGCTCTTCGTAGGAGTTAATATGCTGAGCGGAAAATCCTGTGTTCAGCAATTTTTGACAACTCTCGGGGGTCCGCGGGACTCTCAAGGATGGGATGTAATTGTGGCTTCGTCTGAATGTTTTATTAATTTGTGGGAACATATTTGCTCCACTCGCTTGAATCGCTCGAATTCTGTTGTTCCACTCTTGATTTATTGTTGATCGGTAGTTATCATGAATCAATTTTTAAAGATTTTTGATCAGGAACTTCAGCGTGCTTATCTCCTGGCTATTGGGATCACTGAACTGTCTATAACGCAGTTTCAGCTTTGAGAGCAGTGTGCTCTTTTGTCTATACATAGCCTATACATAGATAGTTGGGTTTCTGTATCTGTTATTATAGTCATCCGAGTGAGCTACTTTTGGGATCGAGCGATTCATCGTGTTGGTAACAATGTCGTCCATATATATATATATATATATATATATATATATATATATATATATATATATATATATATATATATATATATATATATTTTTTTTTTTTTTTTTTTTTTTTTTGTTTTTTTTTATTAGACTTCTCTCGGGAGAGGCGAACCCATAGCGTCGAGTGGGCGCCCCGAGATGCCATCAAATAACTGTTGCAGTTCTTTTTGAACAGTTGCAGGTTGTAACGCTCCGGGAACACTCGCGTGGGAAGGGAGTTCCACAGCTTCCCCGCTCTGTAACGGAACGAGTTCTGATACAGGGATGTTCGCGCCGTCGGTAGATGAACCACAAACGGGTGCGATCCGTCGGATTGTCTTGTGGAGCGCATATAGACCGAATTGCGTGGAACAATGCCAAGAATCTCCGAAGAACAGCACCCGTGATAATATCTGTAAAACAGACAGAGGTCGGCCACGCGACTTCGATGTGATAGCGACTGTAGTCCCGACGTCAGCGCCGAGTCCCCGATCAGGCGGATCGCTCGTCTTTGTACGCTCTCAAGTAGGTCGAGGGTATGTTTAGGAGCCGAGCTCCAAACATGAGAGCAATATTCGAGCGCGGGTCTAATTTGAGATTTATATAGGAGAAGAAGTTGGGCCGGAGTAAAATATTTCTTGGCTCTAAAAAGATAACTCCGTTTTCCTGAGGCTGATCTGGCGATACCCGATACGTGTTTATGCCATGATACATTCCCACAGACCGTGACGCCGAGCAATTTCAAACTTTCCCCAGCCTCGAGGGCCCGGCCACTCATCATCAGCTGTGGAACCGATGATCCAGTTTTCTTTGTGAATGTTGTATACTGGGTCTTCGTTGCGTTGAAGTCGACAAGATTGGCCTTTCCCCACTGCAGGACTTTATCCAGATCCCGATTCAGAGAGTCAATCTGTCTACATCTCAGCTGGTGCGACGTTGATGCACCAATCGGCCGATCACTCGGAATGGAGGAAACAAGCGTACTATCATCCGCAAAACTGAACACTTTGTTATCCGATGTCTCCAACAAATCATTTATGTGAAGCAAGAACAAGGTTGGAGCCAAAATAGAACCTTGGGGCACCCCCGAATTAACAGGATACAGATCCGAATACTCGCGGTCCACAACAACCCGGATCTATCGATTTTCGAGGAAGCTCCTCGTCCAGTCGCAAAGCTGTTGGGAAAGTCCATATGAACGAAGTTTGCTCAGCAATGCCCCGTGCCAGACACGGTCAAATGCCTTGGAGATATCTAATGCGACCGCCCTTGACTCACCATGCCGTTCAATCGCAGATGTCCATATATCTGTTATAAGTGTCAAAAGGTCTCCTGTGGACCGCCTGCCACGGAATCCGTATTGACGGTCATTCAGAAGACCATTGCACTCCAAATACTTAACCAACTCTGTATTGATGACTTTTTCCATTACCTTAGCTAAAATAGACAGTAATGCTATCGGACGGTAATTTTTTGATAGGTAATGATCGATTTCATCATTACGAAGGTTTCTATTGGTCGGTGTATCTGTGCTATTGTTGCGTAGTCCTCTTTTTATTATGTGATCAAAACGTGACCAGTGTACCTTCCGGAAATCGAACGGATAAATCTGTTCAAACTACTCGAGTGAATATTGTTCTTTCGGGATGCCTCTTACGGCGCCTAAACCGTAGTGATGGCTGTCGTAGTGGATTGCGCGAAGACAATTTCGAGTTCGTAGATCCGTATCTGGTAATTGGATTCGATCGTCTATCGTGAGTAAATCCAAGAACATATTTCCTCTTAGATAGGACGGTATATTTGTAGCGTACAATTCGAGTTTACGTTCTATAGCATTTGTTTGCCACTAATCGAATAGTGCCTTGCCTCTTGTGTTCGGGGTCAAATTGTCCCAAGCACTGTGCTTGGGGTTCAAATCACCTGCCATTAAGAACAAATTATTATCCGACTCTAACTTCAGGATTCGTAATAGCGTACCAATTTCATTTATGAATTGGATACACTGGGTTATTTTCAGGAGCGTAAGCAGAGATCATGTTTACGAGTAGATGTCCTTGACTTCTCAAAGGAATATCTATGATGCAGGCTTCTAACACCTGGAACTTGTGTACTGTAGCATTTTCGGAATCCGTATCGCGATTAATTGAATTTTAAG
The DNA here is from genome assembly GCA_963931805.1 of Microdon myrmicae. NCBI lineage: Eukaryota > Metazoa > Arthropoda > Insecta > Diptera > Syrphidae > Microdon > Microdon myrmicae. Next base: position 123,886,507 of record OZ007499.1, read on the forward strand.
AAATTAATTCTATCCTCTGCTCATCGACCAACAGGGGATAATCCACCATACGTTGGTCCCAGCAAAAGGGCGCGAGACACACACGGTGACTGCATCCGTTGCTCATGGTGTGTGTGTCCGCAAGTATGCGGACAGTGGCTCAATCAAATCCACTAGGGGAAGACCACGAGCATCGATTCGCAGTTGGTAAGTCATTCTGCAAGGGCGACAGCATGTGTACGTTAATGTATCGCAGCGTACAGCATTTGCGACGTTTCGCTGTAGATGTCCGCAGACAGCCAATAACTCCAAACCAGCAATTACTGCCGAAAAGGGTTGCGACAGAGCGATATGCTGCATAGGGGAACGTTGGATGTTTATACGATTGTACATCCTTAATCAGCATCTCGTTGATGCTGCGTTCGTTTGGTTTTTTTTTGTGTCCCGTGGAAAGGTATGCTAATGCGGATCGATACGATCGACCGATGGCTCTGTGTACGTGCCTTGCCATGCACATGCGTGGAAAATTTCTTTCTTCTTGTGTGCATGGTCAAGTTCAGGGATTATGTCGGTTACGTAATGTTGTACCGAGTTGACTCTTAGGGACATGCTGTGTTGGTGCCCGTGCTTCGCTTGGTCGGGTGATTGGCGACCTATATGACTTAGTAATGTTGGTTTACGGATAGTGCGACCAAATTGCTTTTTGGGAAATTATTATTTGGCGCATATGCTTAATCCCTTTGCGCTAATCGTTAGCTCACACTCTTAAAAACCTTTTATGTTGGCGATTGTAAAAGGTAAGTACCTGAATGGTTTTCTCTTTCCGGTGTTTTGGTACTCTATGGAGCAGTTACCCGGATATTTGATGGGAAGGTAAGTAGTGGCGTTCAGAAGAACCGCACAGTACCTCTGTGCTGTAAAGGACTTTGTGGTGAAGATCGTTCTCAATTAAAACAGCGACCACGCCCCATTGAGTAGAGTGCGACCGATAACGTCTAATTATTGTGTAATTTTTGTAGCCCACTTTGTGCCTTTGGTTTAGCTTAGTTTCGCTACCCAAAAGTACATCCGGCCGTTCGGCTACGAGCAGATTGCCAAAATTATCCCTTCTCTCCACGTGGGTTAGCGAAATTACATTCACGGCAAACATTTTTAGTTTTAATCGGACGATTGAAGATCTTGATTTGGACAGTCTTGTGAGAGCAAAGTCGAATATAGAATATCTATTCGTGTCTTTTGTTCAGTCAATGTTTTTTTAAAGTCAGCAAATTGTCCTTGCATTGAAAGTAAAATTGTTTTGATGTCTGCATTAGCCTCTGGTGCGGGCGTGATTATAGGTTTGCGTGGTTGACACACTAGGTGGTACGAAGTTGTTATACGTACGATTTTTCATTCTCTTTCCATCATCAAGTTGTTTTTTTCCTAAGTTACAATTTTGATTTTATCTGTTGGAATTTAGGACAACCTCTAAAGCTCGCAGTGTGGCTTGTACGCAAGATAACTGCTTTCTATCCGAGGGCAGTTCTTTATCCACGGGTTATTTAGACGCTTTACGCGCCTAAAGTGCACATTGCAGTTCGGTGCAACATTCCCAAATCGTTGACAGCGCATGCACTGCAAGACACGATGTGATTTTCTTATCTTTTCCCAACTTATAGTTTGATGTAGGAGTATTTTAATGTGTCGAGGGCAGTCAACTTTACTGTTGGGGCTTAGCGATACAATGAAAATAGCTAATCGGCGATTACGATTTCGGAACTTTGCTGTGGAAAAGGATTTAACATCGTAACTGTTAGGCATGTATGCCGACATAAATTCAATTAGAAATGGCTACCGAGGGAGAGTCAAAATAATTCGAGACACAAACCGTTCTCTGGTCACAGAAACAAACAATATCGTGACAAGATGGACGCACTACTTTGAAAACCTGCTCAATGTGCGCACGCATCAACCACAAATAAACGCACCACACGTACATACAGCCGAGCCTCAGATCCCAGAGCCTTCTTTCAACGAAATTATGGACCCAATAAACCGATTGAAAAACAACAAGGCTCCCTCAGTCCACCGCAACGAGCTCACCAAAACATACGGAAGTCATTCCGGAAGAATGGAAAACCACACTAGTCGTCTCCATTTTCAAAAAGGGCGACAGATCTGACTACGAAAACTACAGAGGAATATCATTGCTCCCAACCACATACAAAATGCTAACCAATGTCATATTGGCAAGAATCACACCGTACGCAGAAGAAATACTGGGAAACTACCAATGCGTATTCCGTGGGAACAATAAGGCAACTGCTGGAAAATAAGTGGGAATAGGGATAGACAGTTCACCAACTGTTCGTTGACTTTAAAAAAGCCTACGACTCAGTCGCAAGACAACGACTCTACCATATTGTAGTTGAGCTGGGAATCCCGAAAAACGATGCCGCCCTCATTCAAATTTGCATGAACGAAAACAAAGGGCGAGTTTGAATATAAAACCACCTCTCACAACAATTGGATTCCGAGACGGACTAAAACAGGGGGATGTCTTCTCATCATGTCTTTTTAACCTTGTGCTCGAGTATGTTATCAGAAAAACAGAAGACGACAACATGGTCGGATCATCCCTGAACAGGGTCACACAACATGCGGATGGCAAAGCCGTTCTGGTCGATAATCTAGAAACTGTAAGTAAAAACAGTGAAATCATCATGCAAGCGGCAGAAGAGGTGGGGCTAGAAAGAAATGAAGACAAAACGAAATACATGATTACGGCGAAAGCAGGTGGAACTCAGGGAACACATATAAACGTCAGAGGCAAGATATTTGAAAAAGTTAAAGAATTTAAATATCTGGGAACAATACTGATGGCCAGTAACGAAATGTCGAAGGAAATTAACAAAACACTGCATTCCGGCATCGCTAGTTGGCACGCAGTCAGTAAATTGCTGAATTCCAAACTGCTATCACGTAACATAAAGCTCCGTATCTATAGAACCATAATCGTGCCGATTGCTTTATACGGATGCAAAACATGGTGTCTCACAAAACGGGAAGAAAACAAATTCCGCGTATACGAGAATAAAGTTCTAAGAGGTATGTTTGGCGGTAAATATGACGAAAAGGCAGGGCAATGGAGGAAACTTCATAGCCACGAATTGGAAGAGCTATACCGCAAATCTACAATAGTTAGAGTAATCAAGTCGCGAAGATTAAGATGCTTCGGATATGAGGCGCGAATGTGCAACGATAGGACTGTGCGTAGAATTCTTGACGGTAGACCAACGGGAAAGAGAACGACAGAACGGCCGCGACGGAGATGGGAGGACAATCTAAGGTTTGACCTTGAGGGGATCGGATCGGATGGTCAAGAGTGGAAGGAGAGTGCAGAGGACAGGGAACGATGGCGGAGTCGGTGAGGCCATGAAATTCCAGGTCCCTTAAGGCCAATAAATAGTGAATAAAAGATTAGTCTTTCGGTTTCAACCGTTTTCAATTCTTCAAGTACTTGCTTGGGTGAAAACGAAGGATCAACTCCTTTCAGGAGCATGGATACCACCTTCTCTGATTTTGGGGTGTACGTATAGTACTTACTACGCGCTTGCCCTAATACTAATTTTGTTTATAATCTTTCAACTTGTCACATATTAAACTTATCTTACTATTACTAATACGTTTAGTTTCAAAACTCTTACAAGTTAAGTCACTTCCATTGAGCTAATAACTATGGGAGGCACCTTCTCATTTTTTTTTTTTTTTTTTGATTTGTTGCTCCATGTGTCCTTGTTGCTGCTATTGTTGTTCATGATGTCGGTCCTTTGTTTCTTGTCCCTACTGTACCTGGGGTTCATTCTCTTCTTTGCCTTGGCGTTGTTTTCGGTGGTTTTTTTCTCTTTTTCAATCGCGAGAGTCTCATTTATTTGTTTCTGAATCTCTCTCTCCTTCGGATGAGTTCATCGACAAATTTTTTTCTCTCTTCTTCCGTTTCTTGGAACGTATTGTCGTCATTTGCGACCAATTCTTTAAACTTGTTTCCCACTCCAGAGTAATAATAATTCTTGGGAATTACGCATTTGTGGGCAGTTTTTTCGGTTGTTTTTTGCCACTTGGCAATGAGGTTCGGCTGCGTATTTAGCTTCCTTCGCGACGCCCGTGGGGTAGGTTATTTCAAGTTTTGAATGTATATCAAAATCGAACAACATAAAATCACAAATTTTTATCAATACTTTCACCAACTTTAACATGATCGCCAACACGTCTGCTAGTTGTTATACGTTCACAACTTTACGAAAGTACTTTCAAACATTAAATGTGCCCCAAGAAGGTTGAATCTTAGCTTTTTTCAAGAAAATAACTACTGTTTATACAGAAAAATAAAATTTATTATACTTATCACTCGAGGGTTTAAATTGACGACTCGTGAATTTACGCATCTCGGCAGCCGGCGGAGAGCGGGAGTGAAGCAACCTGCTCGGTCGGTGGATGATAAAGGACTCTCGTGCAGAGATGATTCGCTTATGTTTGTGGTGTCGTGGTAGATATCCTCTCCACTAAGGATATCGTTTTTACCTACCACCAGAGAAACGTAAAGTCTCTCTTGGTGGAATAGGAAACCAGATATTGTAATGAAGATCATGGTGGTGTGTGAGATCGTTCAAATCTGTTTACACGTGCTCGAAGGCAATGTTACAACGACGCAGACAGGCGGCAAAGACAAAGCAGGAAGCGACCAAATGCTTCGTCCGGTAATGAGGGTCATATTTACGATGTGTATCGTCGCTATAATAGACGTTGCGGAAAAAAAGGTGCTAATGAGTTTGGTGGCAGAAACGAATCCCTTGTCTGCATTTGTATATGCAGGGAAATTAGTTTGTGGCGACGTACGAAATTGATAATTGTTTGTCTATTGAACAACGAATCGTTGGTCGGCTTGCTGCAGGTGTAAAAACAAGCCGTCCGTCGTTGCATTTCAATTGATAACAATGGGTGCCGAATGTTTTGTATTGATGGTGCATATGCACATTAACGAACTATTTTTAGGAATTTTAAATGGAAATTGAAATTTTCCTGGGAACCCAATAGGTTTTGGGATTCCTGAAAAGGTAAAAAAAAATCCTACAGGAAATTATATGCGAAGAGATGCATGAAGGTAAGTTTTCTTTTACAGGTACTTTTTAGATTACACCTTAGATAATCCTAGATGCGTAAAGCATTTAAGGTGCTAATGTGATTGCATTAGCGAAATTATATGATTGGATGGAAGATATGGGGGTTTTTAAGGAAAACGAAACGTGGGGTTTGCGGAACCGTCGCACGCCGCTTTAATTTCCGCCATTGTACCGAAAACTTTTGTTTACTTTTTTTTTTGTTTTTTTTTTTACCACCGTTCTTGATTACGGCCACACTGTGTGATAACACACTTGCTCACACACGAGTCCGAGCACTTAATGTCAGTGACGGCCACACTGTGTTTATAATGCACGCACGTGCACACACTGAACACGTATACAGTACACAGTTCAATTTTTCACAATAAACTATACAGCCTTTCTCAGTGACGATCACACTGTTTGTATAATTCACACTTTCGCACACATTAAAATGACGCTGAATAGGACGCCAGGACGATCCGTATCGTTTGAACGTTAGCTGTTTGACGGGCAATATGTATCGACTCCTCCGTTCCTAATGTTCTTCCGCTTGGTTCTCATGCATTGTGAATTGGCTTTTAAACAATCTTTATTAACTGTCCATTATAAAGAAAATTTAAGACCTCTCCTGGAAATCGTCCATCATATAAAGTCTAGTTACTCGTAACTAAAATGAATAAAATTATGTTCAATTTGCAATCTAAAAATTGCTTAATAAATACGACTATTTTACATATAATTTGGTTGATTGAATTATATACGAGTATTATAACATATAAACATTGCTAAAGAAATGAAACAAACTTACTGAGGCAAAACTCAGCACATTGACCACAACGATATATATAATCACCGGTACACCATACGGCACAGTATGTTTAAATATATGAGTTGCTTAAAAGGGAAAAAAACGACCAAGCTTATTAAATCCTTATATCCTTGAAACCCTTTCTGGCGATTATCAAAAAACCTTTATTGAGGGATTTACATAATAGCTCCTCTCTTGGAAGGTCTCTTTTGTTCGCTCTAATTGTTTTATTCCCTGACAGTTACGAATGATGATTGACGACGTTAGTTTAAATAGTCGGATGAAAAATTATAAAATGCTGAGCTACATCCTTTTCGGCTTCTAGCCATTTTAAAACGATACCCTTTTCTTGTTTCGCCATGACATACACGATATAAATGCCGGGCTAGGGTTGCAAAACAGGGCATGCCATACGTCTTGCCACACAGTCCTGCGGTATATGTGGAAACCTGGTATATTTCACAACAATTACGATTGTGTATGAAAATGTGAAAAATAAAAATAAACAGAAAAGGAAAAGGAACTGGCAAAAAAGGACAAAACAAAAGGATTCCAAAGGATTGACGAGAGCATTCTTGAAGGACTTACGGCGTATCGTGACAGGATTTTTGTAATGTACATACAATTCCGACGAAGTCTCACAAATGTGGGTTAATATGATTTATGGAAATTGTCAGATTAACATTTTTAACATGAGATCTTACATGGACTGATAACAAAAGGAGCTGCTGCCACTCTAAAGAACAACAAACACAAAATCTGCCTACAATCGACCAGCTACAGGATTCATTGGGGTGTACATGTAAATTTCTATATTCACCTACAGTTGGACTCGGTTCTGTGGGGATACTTTCTATTTGCTTATTTGCCTATAGACTTGGTTCGCAGAATGAATGAAAGGCTATGTCAAGTATCTGCAGTAAGAGAATTCATTTTGCATATAAAGGGAAAGAGGAAGGAGTTGTTACTGATGCCGAGTAGTAAACATTAGGTGGGTATCATTTATAACATTGCCACAAGATTCAACACTATGTGAGTTTTAAAATTAATAATGAAAACCCTCAAGGATCATGGACTCGAGATTAACATAGACAGTTACAAACCTCCGTTTTAACTGAGACGACTGGGTACTGAAGTGAAAGCGCTTCAACTTGGATGACTTTGGAATACAAGTGGAATATCTTAGTGCGAAGTAATGTCAGAAGAGGTGAAATCATCCTAAAGGAATATGCATGAAAGGACTATACTGGGAGAGGAAGGTTTAAATAAAACGAGGTACTAAAATAAAGCAGAATAACGACTACAGTTCGCAAATACTTAACAGGGTGGCTTAAGAACGCATAAAATATACTTCAATGTCATGTAAGTCATAATTTCTAGCGACGACTAATGCGGTATTGACGTTGTTCAGTAAAGGGTTTATAAATTAGTAGTCAGATTCTTAACGTGCTGAATGTATATTCCTTTTGAAGAACTTGATAGTGGTCGACCTTAGTTTTTCTACAGGTGGTAACTTGATGAAATTTATGGAATAAATTTACAATGTAAAACATTTTTGATAGTTGTCAGATGACGATCAGGTCATTCTATACTTTTTGAATCGAATTAAGGATTCATTTTTATTGGAGAACATTAGCACTATTGCTCTTACGTTCACATTGGAATGATGTTTGAGAAACTACATTGATCGGAAAGGACGGTCCTTCCAAATTCTTTTAACAAGTAACCGTTGGATTAGCAAGAATATATTTCTGAGTCAAATTTTTTTGAAAGTCAAATCTTTTAAAAAGTTGCGTTTAAGCTGGATGATAATTATCTTTATGCGATGGTTTCGTAAGCTCCTCAATAGTATACTGGTTAGTATACCCGCCTGTCACGCGGGAAACCGGGGTCCGATTCCCCGTCGGGGAGCCTCTGGCGTAACACTAATGACCTTGCCCGGAAAAAAACAGATCATTATGGAAAATTTAACAAGCCTCAGGACTTGCTAAATAAGGCCAAGACCGGTTCCAGGTTGTAGTGCCGATGATGATGATGATGATGATGATGGTTTCGTAATGGGGATGAATATGAAACTGAAAACAATGTTCTTTTGCTATGGTTAATCCTATTACGTTTGCACGGAAGTAATTAAGGTCGTGTAATTTCCGTTGGAGCAATTGAAAATCATCACCCGTGGTAACGACGCACCGCGTTCTCAATCGTGTGTAAGCGTTTGTAGTGCTCCAGAAAGCCCTACCATCAATATACCCTCAAATATACTCCCACAATCTTATACCATCATATCCCTACATATTCCAATAATATTTCAAGTCAATTTAAACGATTCCCATAGGAAATATCAAAAGCACGCGAAACCATGGCAGCTGTAACAAACTAAATACCATCAGCAAAAGCGAGATCTAAGCAGAGAACCACGAATCTAAACGATTGCCACGAGCAACCGTGCTTCAAAATTCTAGTATTTAAGGAAAAACAAGGATGAGAAAAACCGAAGTAGTGCGAAGAACATTCGAGCGCACGGATCGAAAAAAAAAACAAATAAATAAATAAATAACAAAAATCATTTTTTTTATCAAAACTCAACCCACAACGCTCTTCCTTTCATTTCATTTCAGCGCACGCAGCATCACAGCCAACTACGAAACAAAAGGCTCCTTATACATTCTGTGATGCATCGCATTACATCTCCGCTTGTGAAAGTTTTAAAAAATGACTGTGCAGATCAAAGAGTTCGTGCTTCAACTGGTTGGGTCGACACTCGCTGTGCGACCGCCACTCGATCAAGGTTTGCAGGAAATGTCAAAGAAGACCTTGCTGCACATTGGGACTTCCTTGATCACTACGCATCTCCAGACGCCGGTGTTACACCTCGCTTGACACCCCCTCTCAAACATTTAAGATTCCATCATCCTATAATTCCATCTATATAAACAATCATCAAAGTATTCTGCATATAATGCAATACTCGCCTTTCCAGCAATTGACATTCGCATTTTGCATACAATGCAAACAATTGAAATTCGCATGCATTCGGAAGCAAAGCCCCACCCACGGGCAATTAATTCATATCGCATACGTTGCGATAATTACCCACCCATGCCGAAGCCATACACTTGACCCACTTCCCAAGGCCACTGCATTCGGCTTCGTATTACGAAGAGCCTACACGGTCTCAGTTTTCAAGTACACATGTTTACAAGTGTGATATACGATATACGATCACAAGCGGTATTATCAAAGGCCACCAACGACGATATAATCGAGCGTCGGAAAAGTGCTGAGTTCGGCGAAGTAGCGAACACAGCAGTGAGGCGCAATTAATCGTATGATACGATTGGCACACGCGGGAAATGGCCTATAATTGGTTTTCCGCATTGAAAGCAATTTTAGTAATTGTTCAATTCTTTACCGTTGCATTTTTGGCAAGGAAAATTAAACGATTATTGAAAATTGCAAATTGCGAGTGACAGGCAAATAACCCCCAAATAGGCTATTCGCGCTGGGTGAGAAAAATGCTCTGTCTGCATTAACTCGCCAATTAAAATGGTATTTAAAGGGTAGTGCAAGTGAGTTTCTTTACAGTGTAAACTAATAACCGAGTAAGAAGGTTGCAGCCTTAGCGTTGGAACAGTGGGCCTTCTTACTTCTCTTGCTATTAAGTAAAAATTAAAAATTAAAGGGGTCGACATCCCCATTTAAATTAAAAATAATAAAGAGTACGAATTATAGTAAAGTGAAGTGTGTTTAACTTTTCACAAACCAAACCATGGGAAGCGATCTACTACGCGGAAGCCATTTTCAAGGAAGAAGACCGTATCACAAGTAAGCCGCATTAAAATCCGCAAGTAACCCCGAATTAGTAATACATATAACCCGAAATTGAACCTGGAGAATCGTCCACCACTAATACCCTCAAACACAACATATTCCAATAATCAAATAATAAATGTTAATATCTGGGGTTACACTCAGATGTTACATTTTAATAACCATAAAATATTAAATGTTAACATTAGGGGTTACACTTTAATGTTAGCTTTTGGCGCCCGAACAGGGACCAGATAATAAACAAAACTACTAATAACCTTAAACCCCCCGCTTGGTAGAAACCTTGACGTTGTGCGGGGGCTTAAACTACGATGAATCACTCAGGCTATGCTGACGGAAGCATACGCTTCTACTAGGGCCACCCATGTCAGACAGGCTAGCGAGGAGTAACACACAAAGATCTACCGCCCCTAATCCAGGGTGTTACGCGTCACCGTGCCCATTGGATGGTTTGCAGCCAGGGGTATACCGGCTGTATTATAACGGCGCCTCTCTGACACCGGGTCGAATCAGAGCAGTAAGCAGACCTTACCATATTAAAGAGGGGCTCTGATATGGCGGACCATTTGAAACCCCAGAGTGATCCAATGAAATGAATGATCAATACACAAAAAACGATCTCACAAAAAAACCGGTAGGCGTAGGTGTGATGAGCCGACACTACCATAAGGGAACAAATCATCAAGAAAACACCGACTCGGCAAAAAGAAGACGTAGGGAAAAACGGAAAAAGTGGGACATACGCGTCGGAACGTGGAATGTTCGAACGTTATATAAACCAGGCGCGATACAGACGGTCGTAGACAACACGAAACAATATAAAATGGACATCGTCGCGCTTCAGGAAGTCTGACTCCCACATCAAGTAATCGAAACCAACGGATTTACACTGGTGTGTGGAGGTACCGATATACATAACCTCGGAACTGGCTTCATCATAAGCAAGAAGATTACGCCCCATGTAAAAGATGTGAAATTTATTAATGACCGAATGTCGGTGCTAAATATACAGGGTCGATGGTACAATTATGTATTTATAAACGTACACGCCCCAACAGAATCTACGGACGAAGAAACGAAGGACACGTTCTACGAGGCCCTAGGGGATGTATTTGATGGGATCTCATCATTCGATGTTAAAATCATCCTCGGGGACCTCAATGCGAAAATTGGAAAGGAAGATATCTTCCAACCAACTATATGTAAAGAAAGTCTACACGACGTTTCAAATGATAATGAAATTGGTATTATCACGTTCGCAGCGTCAAAGATCTGGTAGTGAAAAACACGATGTTCAAGCATAAGCAAATCCATAAAGCCACACGGATATCACCCGAGGCGTAACGCGTAACCAAATAGACCACTTCCTCATAGACAAAAGACACCACTCGAATATCCTTGACGGAAGATCATATAGAGGAGCAGATTGCGACTCAGATCATCTTCTAGTGATGGGCGAAATCAGGAGTCGCCTCGCAGCAATCCCACATGGGCAGTCACGGGAGACGAGCAAAAAGTTCGACACTGATAAACTGAAAGACCTACGCAAAAGGGCTTAATATCAAGACGAACTAACGAATAGATTTAGCATTCTAGAGAATGTGAGCAGTGGGGAACAGGAAGGTAATAGTGTGGACACTAAATGGGCATCGATCAGAGACACAATCAAACAAACAGCCCAAAAGGTATTAGGATTTAAGAAAACAAATAAGTCCAAACCTTGGTTTGACGATGAGTGCAGGGCGAAGCTGGAAGAACGTAAACGCATCAGAGTGATCCACTTAGAAAGATATGATGAAGTCGACGCAGAAAGATACGCGACAATTCGGAGAGAGACAATGAGGCTCTTCAAACGCAAAAAACGTGAATGGGAGAAGATTCGGATCGAAAAAATCCTAGAAAATTCTAGGGAAAAGAACATCAGAGGTATGTATGTCGGCATAAATTCAATTAGAAATGGCTACCGAGGAAGAGCCAAATAATTCGAGACGCAAACGGTTGTCTGGTCACAGAAACAAACAATATCGTGACAAGATGGAGGCAGTACTTTGGAAACCTGCTCAATGTATGCACCCATCAACCAAAGATAAATGCACCAAGCGTACATACAGCCGAGCCTCAGACTCCAGAGCCGTCTCTCAACGAAGTTGTAGACGCAATAAAGCGATTGAAAAACAACAAGTCTCCCGGAGTCGACTACATACAGGCAGAGCTTGTGCAGCATGGAGGAGAGGCAACCGCTCGAAAGATCCACCAGCTCATCCAAACAATATGGGAGAAGGAAGTCACTCCGGAAGAATGGAAAACCTTAATAGTCATCCCCATTTTCAAAAAAGGCGACAGATCTGACTGCGAAAACTACAGAGGAATATCATTGCTCCCAACCACATACAAAATATTAACAAATGTCATTCTGGCGAGAATCACACCCTACGCAGAAGAGATACTGGGAGACTACCAATGTGGATTCCGTAGGAATCGGTCAACAAGCGACCAAATGTTCACAACAAGAGAACTGCTGGAAAAGAAGTGGGAATACGGAGAGAGGGTTCACCAACTGTTCGCTGACTTCAAAAAAGCCTACGACTCTGTCGCAAGGCAGGGACTCTACCATATTCTAGTTGAGCTGGGAGTCCCAAAAAAATATGCCGCCCTCATTAAAATGTGTATGAACGAAAACAAAGGGCAAGTTAGAATAGAAAACCACCTCTCAGAACCATTTGAAATCCGGGACGGGCTAAAGCAGGGAGATGGTCTATCACCGTGTCTTTTTAACCTTGTGCTCGAGTATGTCATCAGAAAAGTACAATACGGCAACATGGCCGGATCATCCCTGAACGGGGTCACACAAGTGCTCGCATATGCGGATGACATCGCCGTTCTGGGCGATAATCTAGAGACTGTTAGTAAAAACTGTGAAATCATCATGGAAGCGACAGAAGAGGTGAGTCTTGAAATAAACGAAGACAAAACGAAATACATGCTTACGACGAGAGCGGGTGGACCTCAGAGAACACATATAAACGTCAGAGGTAAGATATTTGAAAAGGTTAAAGAATTTAAATATCTGGGAACGATACTGGCGGCCAGTAACGAAATGTCGAATGAAATTAACAAGAGACTGCATTCCGGCAACGCTAGTTGGCACGCAGTCAGTAAACTGCTGAAATCCAGACTGCTATCACGCAACATAAAGCTCCGTGTCTATAGAACCATAATCATGCCGATTGTTCTATATGGATGCGAAACATGGGCTCTCACAAAACGGGAAGAAAACAAATTCCGCGTATTCGAGAATAAAGTTTTGAGGGGCATCTTTGGAGGTAAATATGACGAGGAGGCAGGACAATGGAGGAAACTCCATAACCACGAATTGGAAGAGCTATATCGCAAACCTACAATAGTGAGAGTAATCAAGTCGCGAAGATTAAGATGGGCGGGACACGTGGCGCGAATGGGCAACGATAGGACCGTGCATAGAATTCTTGACGGTAGACCAACGGGAAAGAGACCGGTAGGACGGCCGCCACGGAGATGGGAGTACAATGTTAGGTTTGAGTTCGAGGAGATCGGATCGGGTGATCGAAGGTGGAAGGAGAGCGCCCAGGACAGGGAACAATGGCGAAGCCGAGTCGGTGAGGTCATGAACTTCCGGGTTCCTACAGGCCAATAAATAAATATATATATACCTATAACCTTAAACAAACACTTTCTGATAATCAAATATTAAATGTTAATGTCAGAGGGTCTGGTCACAGGCAGTCCACGTATCGCCCCAAACAGGCTCGCCGGCGCTAGAGTGATCGTTCAATCGGAACTCCAACACTGGGTTAAAGTTCGTGCACTGTTGAACTCATCTTCCGAGGCCTCTCTCGTCTCTTAACCACTCGATCAACGGTTGCATCTCCGACGCTAATCATCGTCCGTTCCAGTATATGGTATTGGAGGTACTCGCTACCTATCGACAATGGCCCCAGCATCAATCACAATCTTGTCTTGTTTCAACAGTCCCCAAGACTGGATTCTCAACGTACTCATCTTACCCCATCTTTCGGATTATGTGCCGCTATCACGAGAATTGGCGTTGATTTCTACCCTGCACTTATTCTCGAAGGGTTGAGGGAAAACGAGAGCTCCGACGTCATCGCTCAACTTACCCACTAAGAATAGTGCTAACAGATGCTACACCCCCGAAATCATCTGATTGCGGTGAAACGAAATCATCTGGTTGCGGTGAAACGAAATCCTTTAACAGACATCTTATTTCCATTGATGGTGAATTGTGACCTTACAACAACTCAAATCAATTGCGTGACTCTGTAACTCCAGTCCGCAACGCGGGTCAATGGATGGAGGAATGGTGTAAGCAACATCAATTCCATGCGCTATTGAAGAAGTTGTTGCGAGAATACATCACGCTCGATGATATAAATGAAACAAACATCGGAAACACCTCTAGTGGAGCGAACAATCGTAAAGTCGAAAGGTGATCAGGCGATCACATACTTAAGTCAAAATATAGCAATTGAAGAGAAAATAAAAAGAAACCGGTCAAGGAAGAAGCACGAAATAGACTACATCAACATGGTGTCACGCGTTCCACACTCAGAAATTCAAACTAAACTTCACCGAAGATCATAATAACTTGATCAAGGACAACATCAGCGATAAATCGCGTCGGCAGTCAACATCTTCCCCTTCAAATAAATCGAATTCAAGGGACATTGATTCAATGCACTCTCTTCCAATCTGTGCTGTAGGCGGTCGAAGCCCTCTGCAAGACCAACATAATTTAACTAAACCTTCATATGCAGACACAGCACGAAAAACATGAGCTTTACTTCTTGATGGGCGGTTTTCCCCACTGTAAATAAGAACCATCTACGTCGACAAGTAATATCACACTATTCTTAAAGTGTTAAAAATGATAACTTTTATGACGACATCAAACATCTGCGCTCGGAAAAACAACAAAAAGACATATTGTTGCACGTTCCAACGATGAGGGTGCTCTGTATAACACCGTGTTGAAAATAACTCTCCACCCTCTACACTCGAGGTGTTAGCTTGTGTCATATCCGCTGAGCTCAGTTTCGATTACCTTGAGCTGTGACACAAGAAACACTGGGGCGAATTCAAGAGAATAGTACATCAGTACTGCTCCTGATCGGAAACAGCACAAAAAGCCCTGGAGAGAGGAGCGGCGACTATAACGTGGGACGAGAACAAAGGAGAATAGCGGCGGGCGATTAGGAAAACACAATCGAACTAAGGAAAAGAAAGAGGCGATCAAGTTAAGATCAAAAAATAACGTCGATCGTGCGCAATAATAATTAATTAATCAAAAAAAAAAAAAAAAAAATTACACGAAGGGTTAAAAGGAAAGATATAAAATAATAAGGATTCTCGATAATACCAACCGAATCGAAGAGGATCGAGTACCGTGTTTTGAAATATTGAAAAGCAGCTGAAACTGAATCTGGCGCCTTAAATAGAGTCAGTGTGAAGAGGATATTATAGTAACCCAGAAAATTGCACGAAAACGAAGCCAATATGAGAGAAGTGGTACATAACATCAAGAAGCAGAACGAGAAAACGTGAGTAATTGCAATTAAATACATTTCGGACAAAAGAAAGGACAATTCACAGTTGAAGTAAGGGGAATCGAAATCTTCATCGAAGAATTGTTTGGTGAATTCACTAATTTCTAAATAAGACCTCGAAGTTCCATCACAAAATTAACAAAGGAAACACAAGGACTAGCTCCCAAACGAACAGTATGGTTCTATGAGAAAGCCAACTGGTTGTTATTTTTCCTCAATAACGATGTTGGCTCTATAGCGGACACATTGACAAACACGATTCTACTTGGCCTGCGGACCTTTATTCGACACAGAATAAACAGTATCAAACCCAAGAGAAATATGTGGTTCGATTCCGGGTGCAGAGAAGCCATTAAGGCTAAAGAGTTGAGCTTCCAGTTGTATAAATCAAACAATACTTAGGAACACCGGAGAAGATTTAAGATAGCTATAAATGACTGTAATGCGCATATTCAACGCGCCAAATTCTTGCACGACCAGAGAGTGAGACAAAAAATACTACACGCTCCCACAGGTATTAGAAACTTCTGGGCATTCGTGAAAAACATTCAAAACTCAGTCTCCTCATCCATTCCATCGCTTATAGTCGATGACAAACCAGTCACCAGTGCAATAGAGAAGGGGAATCTACTTGCACATTTTGCAGCCAACTCAACGCTGTCAGATACTACATCAGTTCCACCTCAACTTGAGCATAAGGAGCACACCATGAGGCAGATTCGCTTCCGAACGCGTAGTGTTGCCCGCACTCAAAGAGCTAAACGCACACAAATCCGCTGGTCCGGATGGCATTCCCCCCAATCCTCTTGAAGATATATTCCTCTTCGCTCGCTAAAACCACTGCGGAAACTCTTTCATTTGTCTTATTCTACTGGCCGTTTCCCAAATAGATGGAAGTCAGCGAACATTCAACCAATTCCCAAAAAGGGTGACAAATCATCCCTTTCTTCTTATCGACCCATATCTCTAACTTCTATTCTCTCCAAGGTAATGAAATCAGTTATCAACCTTCCAAATATGATGACCGCCAATATGGGTTTCGTAGCAACAGATCCACAGGAGATCTGATTGCGTACCTTACCGAAAACTGAAAGCAATTTAGTCGCATTGGATATTTCAAAAGCCTTCGACAGAGTTTGGCATGCAGCCCTTTGTCAAGAATGTATTCCTATGGAGTGGAGAATTGCCTGATCCAATGGATAAGAGACTATCTTCCTGGCCGTTCAATCCAAGTCGTTATTGATGGTGTTGTGGGGAAGAAATATGTACCAGCATGGGTACTCGGTTCACTCCTTCCACCATCATAAAATACTACTTGACCCGTCGTCACAACAAGAGAAAACACAAAAGTTCCAAGAAAAACGTTCAAAAACTGCAACACAACGTCCACAGAAACGGGAAAGAAAAAAGGAAACACTGCTTTACTGTTTTTAGTGAAAGGTTTTTTATTTTAATTTGGTTGTTAGTTAAGGTTCACAGATAGTTATTTGGCACGTAATAATTTTCAATAAATTGGGACGAAAATACTCTTAAGGGATTATTACGATATATAATGTTATTATCGGTCGGCAGTCCAAAGTAAATGACGCCACCATTATGAAATGTACACAGCTCGTACCAGCGGGGACAATAACTCAAAAGATAACGACAGAATTTATAAACACACACTCGAATACGCTTCCCCGTGCTCGAAACGGAAGCGGAAGTCGGCACGACCAGTGACGGTCGGCGGATGAAATTAGACTCACCGAGGATAGAACTCTGACATGCGTTCCATCCTAGGTTAGGGTTAAGAAAAGGGAAGAGAGAGAAAAACTTTTCTCTTAAGGGTGCGGCCGCCACAGAAATGCACTCTTTCGGTGCAGTGGGGTGTGTGCACGATCGAACAGATCGATGTTATTTACACGGGTTCGAAGGCAGTCGAACAACTAAACAGGCAGGCGGCAAAGACAAAGGAGATTCATGATCTATGTCTATGCTGTGCAACGTCGCTATGATAGACGTTAGGAAAAAAGAGATGCTAATGGCATGCGATACTCTATACAATGGAAATTGTATATCGTGTTTTGGGTCGGTGGCAGAAACGACTCCCTTGCATGCCTTTGTATTTTTTTTTTATTAGACTTCTCTCGGGAGCGGCGAACCTATAGCGTCGAGTGGGCGCCCCGAGATGCCATCAAATAACTGTTGCAGTTCTTTTTGAACAGTTGCAAGTTGTAATGCGCTGGGAACACTCGCGTGGGAAGGCAGTTCCACACCTTCCCCGCTCTGTAACGGAACGAGATCTGATACAGGGATGTTCGCGCCGTCGGGAGATGAACCACAAACGGGTGCGATCCGTCGGATTGTCTTGTGGAGCGCATATAGACCGAATTGCGTGGAACAATGCCAAGAATCTCCGAAGAACAGCACCCGTGATAATATCTGTAAAACAGACAGAGGTCGGCTACGCGCCTTCGATGTGATAGCGACTGTAGTCCCGACGTCAGCGCCGAGTCCCCGATCAGGCGGATCGCTCGTCTTTGTACGCTCTCAAGTAGGTCGAGGGTATGTTTAGGAGCCGAGCTCCAAGCATTAGAGCAATATTCGAGCGCGGGTCTAATTTTCCGATTTATATAGGAGAAGAAGTTGGGCCGGAGTAAAGTATTTCTTCGCTCTAAAAAGATAACTCAGTTTTCCTGAGGCTGATCTGGCGATATCCGATACGTGTTTATGCCAAGATACATTCCCAGAGACCGTGACGCCGAGCAATTTCAAACTTTCCCCAGCCTCGAGGGCTCGGCCACTCATCATCAGCTGTGGAACCGATGATCCAGTTTTCTTTGTGAATGTTGTATACTGGGTCTTCGTTGCATTGAAGTCGACAAGATTGGCCTTTCCCCACTGCAGGACTTTATCCAGATCCCGATTCAGAGAGTCAATCTGTCTACATCTCAGCTGGTGCGACGCAGATGCACCAATCGGCCGATCACTCGAAAAGGAGGAAACAAGCGTACTATCATCCGCAAAACTGAATACTTTGTTATCCGTTGTCTCCAACAAATCATTTATGTGAAGCAAGAACAAGGTTGGAGCCAAAATAGAACCTTGGGGCACCCCCGAATTGCCAGGATACAAATCCGAACACTCGCCGTCCACAACAACCCGGATCGATCGTTTCTCGAGGAAGCTCCTCGTCCAGTCGCAAAGCTGTTGGGAAAGTCCATATGAACGAAGTTTGCTCAGCAATGCCCCGTGCCAGACGCGGTCAAAAGCCTTGGAGATATCCAATGCGACCGCCCTTGACTCACCATGCCGTTCAATCGCAGATGTCCATATATCGGTTATAAGTGTCAAAAGGTCTCCTGTGGACCGCCTGCCACGGAATCCGTATTGACGATAATTCAGGAGTCCGTTGCACTCCAAATACATAACCAACTCTGTATTGATGACTTTTTCCATTACCTTAGATAAAATAGACAGTAATGCTATCGGACGGTAATTTTGCGGGAGACACTTTTTTCCCGTCTTTGGGATTGGCTGAACTCGAGCGATTTTCCAGCAGGCAGGAAAGGTCCTCCGTGCATAAGATAAGCGGAAGAGTCTGCCAAGAATCGGCGATAGTTCTGGAGCACAGTTCTTAAGGACTATTGCTGGTATACCGTCCGGGCCGGCTGCCTTCCTACATTCCAGTTCACGTAGAATGCGTTGAATAGTGCGCGGACGAAATCTCACATCCCATATGGAAGACTGTACCGGCGAGATCACAGGTGGCTCCAAAAGGCCAGGATCGCGGTTTGAATTCGCGGAAAATAAATTCGCGAACACATTAGCTTTATCCTTTGGATTCGTGACTAACGTCCCGCTGTCTGTCACCAACGGAGGGAAAGAGGAGGAAGCGAAGTTACTGCTAACAGCCCTTGCCATTAACCAGAAGGAGCGCGAACCAGTTGGGCACCGAAGGAGCTTATTGATCACCCTGTCGTTGTGAGCCTTCTTCGCGGTATCAATCGCCTGGTTGCACGCGTTTCTGATTCTAACAAAATTCGTTCTGTTAACATCGGTGGGATTGGAGCGCCATTGCTTAAAAGCTCTATTTTTTGCCGCTGTAATCAGCTCGCATTTTTTGTTAAACCAAGGTTTATCAGACGAACTTCGTTTGATGGAATGTGGAATATACATCTCCATCCCCAGGAGAATAATCTCTGATACCGACTCCGCGCAAGCGTTAACATCGGAGTTTCCGAAGCACACCTCCGACCATGGAAAGGATGCGAAGAAATCTCGCATATCGTCCCAGTTAGCAGCCCCATACTTCCATACATGGCGAAGCTGCCTAGGCCGGTTATTCGCTTGGCATGCAAGTGCTTGCGCGACAGCTACCAAGCAGTGATCTGAGTTTCCCAGTGGCGCAGAAACCTCTACGGTATAAATACTCGGTTCGGATGTCAAAAACAGATCCAGGGTGTTCGCATAATCGCCTCGGGCATCCGGTACTCGCGTTGGCTCCCCCACGAGTTGAGTCAAGTTGTGGCTTACAACAAACATCTCCGCCAGCCTCCCAGCCTCGTCGGTTCTGTTAGAATGTAACAACCAATCGGAATTGTGCACACTAAAATCGCCAAGGACAATAATTTCAGAAGATGGGTGGTTGATCTGTATCCAGTCGACGGTATATGAAAGATGTTCGAAAAATGCCGCCGGTCGATCGTCATTCGGGGAGCGGTATAGACAACAAAGAAATTTAACGGAATTCGTCCACGACCCTCAACCACATGATGTCCATATTATTGGGCTCCAACGCCTCCATCCTCTGGCAAGCCAGATCCGACCGCGCGAAGACGCAGACTCCGCCCTTAAAACGGAATCTCGAATGTAAGTCGTATCCTGAGCAACGAAGATATGTCGAATCAGTTGACGAATCGACCTGGGTCTCAGTTAGGGCAAGGATATCAGGTTTCCAAATATTGCTGGACGGCGTTTATATTAGTATTGGTGAAACCGATGCCCCTGATGTTACAAAATGCCGTCACCAGTCGAGCGTGGGCCGAGCCTCGAGAGCTAGCCCCTTATGCGATGACGAACCTCTCAAAGTTCCATTATTTATCATGATATCTGCATGATGTTCCCCCTGACATAGTCCCCCCCGGAGATCCGAATGGGAGACTAGTTTACCTCCGGAATTCTTTATATCAGAAGACACCATCATGACTTATCCCCGTGTCAGTCCGGGCCATCAGCCACACATCCGAAACACCGTCGAAGATTTCTCTCGGCGATATCGCGGAATGTACAGCGTGACGGGGTGGTATCTCACCTTGGGACCGACTACCACCTAACCAACCTTTTCTCGAACCGGTCCATCAGCCAAGCTCCGAAAGATGACCAGGGACTTCTCCCGACCATTTCACGGAGCCTAAAGCTTGATGGGGTGGTATTTCACCGGGCGCACAGGGCGTTGGGACCCCGGCTACCACTCGGCCTTTAGTCGCCTCTTACGACAAGCTAGCCTAGCTGTGAATATATTCTAACGCCCTACTCACAGGGCTGATGTGTCGGGTAAATCGTTTTGTGGCCATGAACAGAAATTGAAGATTGTTTGTCAATAGGGAAATGCTGGGAATACGATTATAGTTTGCCGTATCGCCAGATGCCTACCAAAAGACAGCGTTCCTTTGTTTGCACTTAATGCATTGCTAAGGCATTCGTCTCAACGTGAATGGTGCTAATTACATGCATCTGCGTTGGACTATTTATCGCTGGCTAAAGGCGTCGCCAGCCGATGTGTGTGTAAATAGTTTTTAGTACACACATTGAGGCTGGGATTAGCCAACTCATGATAAGATTCTCTGGTATGCGGTCGTATGATATACGAATGCTGAGTTTCATTATATGGAATTTAGGATAAGATAAGAAAGAACTCTTTTTAAATGCGAAGTTATGCATGCAGGTAAGAATTATTTTGCAGAAGCTTGAAAATTAATAAATTCGGTAAGCTTAATGCGTGCCGTATTTACAGATGCTAATGCTGTAGCATTAGCGGAAACTGATGTAGACTTGGTTGTAATAATGGGGGTTCTGCCTGATAAGGTTGTGGGGGGTTCCGTACATCGTATTAGATCTCTTCACGAAACTGTCCGCGACTCCAAGCTCACCGTCCGTGAACTGCGCAACTAGCCCACTTGAGATGGACAACCAAAGGAGTGAAACTGACGATTCAAAATTAGGCAGCGTCTCTTTATAAATACCTAAACACACACAAATTGAACGACTTATTGTTATTCTAAAACAGTGTACAATTAATGAAACTAAAACTGATTAAAATGTCATTTATTTGGATTTAATTCTAAAACGGTGTACAATCAATATAAACTAAAATGGCTTAAAATGTCACTTATTTGGATTTAATTCTAAGACGGTGTACAATTAATATAAACCACAACGGATTAAAAATGTCACTTGTTTGGATGTAATTCTAAAACCTCCACGGAATCCAGAACGCGATTGAAGAAATAAATTGAAACGACAGAATACCGAAACTTTGATTCATTGACACGATGGCCATATATGGGATGATCATCGCAAAGATGTGCACACACACAGATGATGTTGCTTCGCCCTCTCATGCTGTGCATGAGCAATCGAACAGTGTATACGATAATTTCCTACGGGGAACATAAGCTGACATGGTTACAGCTGGTGCCAATATCCCTGTATAGGGATTGAAATGTTTGCAAGATCAGCGGCTGTGTAAAGTATTATTGCTGACCGTGTACATGTTGATGGCATCCTCACGTAGTCGAATTCTCGATGGAGGTTTACCATTTAGGGTACTTAACTTGCCTGGGCAATCAGCCACATGCCTTCATGTAATTGTCGTTCGGATAACCGATCGATGTAGGCATGATACAAAAAGGAAAGATAAAACATTTCCTGCATGCGTGCGACTGGCGCGTAAGGCATATCTCATGGATATTGTTCCGACGATGTTGGTTGCTAGATGGTGCGACCAAATTGCGCTTACGTTTGGAGGATGCCTCTCACGTGATGAAAATCGAACAGAGACATGTTCAATGTATTGGTTCCGTTAATGTAGGTTGCGTGATGATGCAACCAAATTGCCCATAAGAAACATGCCTGTTTATGTGCTGATGTATTTAGCATGATGGATTTAGCATCAGCACATATTATGTTTTTTTTTACAGCGTTATGGTACAACCATGAACAGGTAAGTACTTGCTGTCCAGGTTTCTGTATGCCCTAGGTGGGAGTTTCCACTTGTTAATGGGAAGATAATTGGTAGCGTTCAAAGGAACCCCCATAAGATAAAGAAAGGAATCTTACAGGAAATTATATGCGAAGAGAATGCATAAAAGGTAAGTTTTCATTGACAAGGACTTTAAGATCATATATTTGATCTATATGATGCGTGAAGCATTCTCAGGTACTAGTGCGATTGCATTAGTGAAGTTAGGAAATTGGATGGAAGTTATGGGGGTTTTAAGTAAGTGAACCGTGGGGTTTGGCGGCACCGCCACAATGCCAAATCTGTCTCCCATCAAATTAATGCCGGTGTTACCCCGGGTTCGGTACTCTCACCCTCTCTGTTCCTCATCTTTATAAATGATCTCTTGTCAATTACTCACAAACCAATTCACTCGTTTGCTGATGATAGCACGTTGAGTTTCTATTACTCATGCGAACACTCCCGTCCAAACTCGTCGAACGTCACTACCAACCAGCAACTTATGCTTGATAGATTGAACTCAGACCTCAACAAGATATATCAGTGGGGATTATCTAACCAAGTAGAATTCAATGCCTTAAAAACTCAGTGCTGCCTCTTGTCGTCAAAGGTGAGCCCCAAAGAGTTGGGGACCTTCAAACCGCAACTGCTGCCCTCATCAGGATCGATGAAAATCACTAACCTTCCCTTTTGAAGAGGACAATTCGCCAACACTTGACGAAGGCGGGCAGTATGTTGTATGTATGTTATTCGCAATAAATTCAGTTGAGAATAGCCTCGATCCATTCTTCTACAATAACATCGACAGATAATTATCTGCGAACAACTTTGGGTGGTCCGTGTCAAAGAAAAATATTAATCTCATCTTATGTTATGTTAACAGTAACAATATGTTTAAAATAGCAAATGCATTAAATATTTGTTTTTATCTGCAGTTATTTCCATAGGACATTCGAAATTAAAATGTTTGACAGTATTTAAATGTTTACTCCAAACATCGTTTGTATCTATATCTATTCTCTGCGCTCCACATTTTGTTTCGACAGCATGTTTCTCTTAAAAAGGAAATCGAAGTAGCTTTGTAAAGTATTACATTCGCCGACGTAATGCCTTTATTCGAGACATTAGACTACCACAGTTCATATCCCTTGTACATCACAGAGCTTGAGTTTATTGCAGCCGTTTATTTCTATCACATTTAGCTATTATCCTTCCGCAACAGTTACAAATGATTGGATAACTTAGATGTGGTTAGTAATAATTTAAAGTTATTTGTACCGACAACATATTCAACTAATCTCATTCATGCCACCAAACGTTTGTCCTCTTCTTGCTGATTCTGAGGTCATGGTATAATCGCATAAAACACCGTTTCATTGCCAAGAACTAACACCATCATGTTGGGTGAGAATATTACTTAGACAAACTCACGGTAGAATGGCACTTAAAATGCCATTAAAAAGGACAACACCAACTCTACTGAATTAAAACACTCTAGATCCTTTCAACAATGGAGACTCGGTTTTTTTATTCATTTTTTTCTATACCTTCTCCCTCATACTATGCCTTTCTTCACTCAGATGGATATAACTGGACAGATGGACCATAGAATATCTCGTCGTTAGCCAACTAAACACCCAGGCACCCATCCAACTATTCACCATCAACCGCAGTCAAGTTGCAATGAATTCTATCCACGGATGCTTACTTTACACTAGCGGCCATGGTCGCTATAGCGGTGAGGACACCTTCAACGTTGGGAGTTTGGTTATGGAGTATGGTCGCCTCCTTTGCCATTCTGCCAATTCGATTAAATTTCTTGAAGAGAAAAACTCATCGAGCGTAAAACAAATCAACATCCTGACAGTCGCCGCCACAACATAGCCTTCAACTAGGAAGTTACCAGTAGGGGACATCTACGTTGCTATAAAGCCCGGAATCCTGGCTAGTGCGTATATAACTATAGTGCAACCTAGTTTTATGCGCACTCCTCGGATGGTACCAATCTGGAGTAGAGGGTTTCAGGATATCAGGACATCAGGCTCGCTTCAACACACTGCTGACGATATCATCGCGGGCAAACAGTTTTAATGAACTCAATTTATGCTGATGACATTGGACAGGCGAGCATCGTGCACATGATACGCTTATCGCATCCCTTCCCCTTTTCTAGAATACAACACACTGCGGCATGTTTTGCAATGAAATTAATTTTAATTCAAGATTTATGACTTGATTATCCTTAGCCGTTATCATAGTAATAAAAGAATGGTTTCAGCACGAGCCACTGATGATGGCTACTGCTCATGTGGGTGCATGAAACGAACTATATACTATGACAAGCTAATATACTAAACGTGTATGTGTAAATACGTATCGGGCAGGACCTTTCGTCCTGCAATGGGAACTTGTGTATCGTTTCTTGTCTTTACTGTTTTTATAGACACTATCAAATGAGGATGAGAGATTAAAATTCTTGGCTGTCTGAAAAATGATGATGGCCGGTTATATGACTCTATAGAGGATAAACTCTTTAATATAGGAAGCCTTGATGTCCTGGGAATATGCTTTATGATTGATTTACAGCAGTTTGATAGAAATTTTCTCCGAGTTGTGTTTAAAAAAAAAAAAAAAAAATACGACACAGTCTTCTGATCTTTCGTCGGAGATGGCGTCTTTATTCCCGTCAGGAGAGTGAAAATGAGAAAATTTGACGTGTTAAAAGTCAGGTCACTTCGCATCCGCTGTAGATGATCCAATCTCATCTCGGGAAATGGGATAATAACAAAACATATTGGGGAAAGTCATTATAGCCATTCTGGTAGCAATCATCAATATATAAATTGTGAATCTTCTAGTTGGTAATTCTACCAACTGTTTCAACAAGACTGTCTTTATTGGCCTTATTATTCGGATAATATTACGATCTACAATAAAAGTGGAGTTTTGGGGACCCGAATATATATATAATTAAATATTGTGGATACTCACAGTTTCGTGCCGCTGTACTTTCCACGCTGCGGTTTCAGTAGGTACCGCTTCCTCAACGTACCGGAGTTTCGTGTTGGTGTTTCCAAAAATGCACCGTGTAATTTTTATTGTTTATCAAATCACGGAATTTAAATTCATCTCCAGATATGGTATATAGTTTTTTTGTACATGCCACTTAACAAGAACTTTGTATTATATGTTATATGGTGGCCCATACATTGTTGCAATTGCAACATTGCAAATTCTTAAAGACCATAAGGGGGGGGGGGGTTATTGTGCGTTGCTTAATGCTTCAGTGCATGAAGCGACACACACGCCCCCCCCCCCCCCCCCCCCTAACGGTTTTTAAGAAACCAAATGTTGGCATTTGCCAAAAACGTATGGCCCACCCTATATTATATACTACGATAATACTCTTCACCTTCATCGAACACCACCGTTTTTTCTTTGTCTACCAAAACACCAACTGTCTGTTCTAAAAGCAAACGGCACGATTACACCTGCTCTTAGTTCACCATTATCTCAATGAGAACACAACGGCCGTGGTCGATCCCCAGTTTTTCAGAAATATCATCGCCGATGGGATAACTGGGCGGTTCTATGCGCCAGTTCTATGTTATGTTTTATATTTCATATTTGTATTGTTAAGTTTAAATTAATGTTTTGTGTATTAGGTGTTTAATTATATTAAATTGTATATTGTATAAATGAATGTGTTTATTTTATGTTGTAAATGATTGTTATTGTAATTTGTAAATGAATATAATGTATTTTCATGTTTTATTTACTATAGGGCTTTTCAATAGGGACTTGACAACTTTTTTTCGCCAGCAAATTTTTATAATTTGCAGACGTTGTTTTGAATAAATTGGCAGTAACAGTTCGATGATTAGTGAAAAGGTGCGCTCACAAATTAAATACAAAATTGTCAAGTCCCTATTGGAAAACCCGATATATGTGTAAATCGAAATGTAAATTGAGTTTTTCATTTATGTATTTTTCATCACCATTGGCACTACAACCGGGAACCGGTCTTGGCCTTATTTAGCAAGTCCTGAGGCTTGTTGAATTTTCGATAATGATTTGTTTTCTCCGGGCAAGGTCATTAGTCTTGCGCCAGAGGCTCACCAACGGAGAATCGAGCCCCGGTCTTCCGCATGACAGGCGGGTATACTAACCACTATACTATCGAGGAGCATTTATATATTTTTATTGTCTGTAAAATAAAAGAAAGAAAGTAATGTTTAAATGTTTAATATTTGAATTTAATATTTTATGTTTCCTCGTTGGGACAGATGTGGTGGGGGAGTTATTACGTACAAACTTCACTCTCACAAAAATGCGTGTCATTCTTGGAAAAAGAATGACATGCTGCAGATTGAATAAGTGGAATCGCATCGGGGGGTGCTGTAGTGCTCTAAAACGCCCTACCACCTTTCCCCCCCATTCCTACATCCAAATCCCTGCCCAAACCGGAAAAAACCCAAACATGATCTAAAATTCGCAATAAACGAACCAAACATCCATTTATCGCTTAACATTTGCTCCCACGGTATAATTTAATCCAAAACCTATATTAAAATTAAAATTCACAACAAACGAATTTAATATTCGTTTATCGTTTCACATTTGCCCCCCGGCATCATCAAAATCCAAAATCCAGAGATCGTTATCTCTATCTGGAAAATTCCATCAAGTTAAACAAATAGAAAACCGAATCCAGACATCTGCACAATTTTTTCGAATCCTTATCTTAAGTAAACACTGAGCATCTCACTCAGGATACCAAAATCGAGATTCTTGTAAGAAATTGTGCATTTTTGTTTTCCTTTATAAAGGAATAGTAAAGTGATCTCTGCGTCGCAGTTTAATCTCATTATTGTCCCGGAAGGAGGTACCCCAACAGCGAACCCGCAGTAAATGAATGTACACTGTGCCTGAAGGAAGTACCCCAGGAAAATCTTTGAATAATCATGAGTAAAGTAATAAACACTTATAAAAAAGGAAACAAAACGAACCATCTAACACTGGGTAAGTAAAGCCGTGGTACCTTCACAAAAGATACTCTTGTAGATTAGGAGTATCACCTGACCCCCACGGAAACCAGTGAAGACGAGGACTGAGGCCAAACCAAGGAAATTGCTCTTCCCTCAGTATCTGGGGAAGCACGGCGACGATCCTTTGGGAGTACGTTGTTTCAGGAGCGGTCTATAAGAGATCCCTCATCCTTTTCAGGACAAGGAGACCCGCTCCCTGTAACATAAACCCACTACAGTGCTGTTTCGGTGGCATTTTTATTGTTGTTGCTGCTTCTGGTGTTGGGCTGTTTGTAAGAAAAAGGTAACAAAAAATAAAAATCAGGGGAAAGAAAAAAAATCCCTTTTTTTCTTTGTATGTTCGCTTCCCTCTCTTCCTTACGGGTCCATCCTGAAGTAGGTATAATACGACAACCAAAGATAATCCACCACCATTCAGTTGACCACCTTCCACTCCGTACGGCCTGTTCATTATAGGGCTTTAGACGGGTATTGTGAATCAACACAAGTTGTTTATCCTATTTTGATGGCGGAATGTACCGTGCATCTACGATTTTGTGAATAACGCTAGAAAGTCCCATTTTCGCACCTGCAATAAAGATGTGCAAACCACCTTCAACCTGAAATAATAACCCACGGCAAGTTCATCATCTTGCCACGGCATCAAGCAATAGTACTTTCTTCCCAAAGCATCGGTTCCTCTTGTCGGCACCCATGACCATCACGATCCATTTGGGAATCTAGCCGGGTTCGCTTGCCGGCGTCCATGGCTATCATATACACAGAAATTCCCCTGTGTTTACTTTTTCCAACCATCCGTTGGTCCCACGACCAAGCCATAGCAAATTGCTTGCTTATACATCATCATCATCGGCACTACAACCGGGAACCGGTCTTGGCCTTATTTAGCAAGTCCTGAGGCTTGTTAAACTTTCCATAATGATTTGTTTTTTTCCGGGCAAGGTCATTAGTCTTGCGCCGGAGGCGCCCCGGCGGGGAATCGAACCCCGGTCTCCCACATGACAGGCGGGTATACTAACCACTATACTATCGCGGAGCTATTGCTTATACAGCTGCAGCCTAATTATCCACGATCGGTTGCCTAAGCGATAAACGAACATCGAATTGGACGATACCCATAATTTGTTTACCCAAACAATCATAGCAACGGTCAGGTCCTATGTTTCGTTTGCTAAATCAAACTAGTACCCATCTCAGCGCTTGCCTTCGAAATTGTATTTCTGTATATACAATATCCCAATAGGAAAATCGATGTCTGCCTCCGGCAATATTCTCTATTGTTTACTTACAATGGCATGGCCTTAGCATCTGTACATGAACATTTGTTTGAACAGCCGCTAGGTGGTTCCCTTCTCTGCACCCAGCCTCCGATGCATTTTTCGTTGTCCTTGCTTCCAATCTACGGACATTCAATCAGACTTGCACGATCACAATGGAAATCCTCCCAATGGGACTCAAGTCGATTTTTCATTGGTCACCACCAAAAAGAAAGATCAGATTTGGTTCCCACCACATCGGTGGAAATCCACCTCAGTGGCGACGGGCAGCATGATTGGTGCAATGACCCCAGGTCAGATTTCAACTCCAAAACGGTGTACATGAGTAGTGAGTTTAACGCGCCTGAGTTCTCGCTTGCGAGTCCAGTGAAAGTTAAATTTGTATTTAGTGAAGAAGAAGTTTAAAGTCTAATTCAAACAATCCCAATGTTTCGTAGATGTTAAGTAATGAATTAATATCGTGGACCGTCTGGAGCTTACGCCAAAACAATTCGAATGTACCCCAGTGGAAGTTAGATCATCATTCAATATAGACGAACGTTTGATGTGTACCTCAAACAATCAATGTATTAGACCATAGTGAGCGTTAAGTCGCTGATGAAAAAAAACATAAAAGAAACAATAAAAACTAAAAAAAAAAATTAAACAGAACGTCAACTCCTGTGTTTTATTTTCCATTCTCTTGTGGTATACGGTTGTTGTGAACTTAAGTAAGTAGAGGTCAGCCCCTGTCAGCCAATTTTCGTGAAGGATTCATCAGTGGTGTTTTAGTAAACCTAGCGCCCTTCACGGCACCCCGACTAAAATTCCCACAAAGTTTCCTTTCACCGTATTCCAGGTGGGACTGGCGTAGGCAATAGGCGGGTCTTTGACTATT
Organism: Microdon myrmicae; assembly: GCA_963931805.1. Lineage (NCBI taxonomy): Eukaryota > Metazoa > Arthropoda > Insecta > Diptera > Syrphidae > Microdon > Microdon myrmicae. The sequence goes on from OZ007499.1 coordinate 123,916,296, forward strand.
TCGCCTTGAGATCGCACGGCTCTGAGTGCTTCATGGCTCGTATCCGTGGCCAGATTAAAGGGGTTTGGTATGGTTAGGGTTGGCCAATTTAGGCAGCGAAACCAAATTGCCTTTTTTTTTTTGTCTCAAATGCGTATTAGCATTTGTCTGACCATCTGCATTTGTGATGATATGATGCGAGCTAGCACTCGTACACGCCAGGCCTTCAAGATGTGTAAGTTCATCTGACGACTAGCCATCCGAGAACAGAGGTTCATTGTGTTGGAAGTGTTTCCACCGAAGGCTGGTTCTCGGATATGGGATCATTCGATTCGTTATCAGAGGTGAGTCCCATTGACGTGTTAACTCACAACCTTAGGAGAATTACGGAATATTCTCTGGGTCTGGTATCTCCACTCACCAATCATCCTTCGTGAGCGACCTGGTATGCCCCTACAGTTTGCGGTTAGGTGTTTGCGCCTACGGTTTGGTGCCTATAGTTTTGGGCCCGGTCTTAAGAAAATTCCACTTAGACCCATTTAACGGCTCTTCCTACTGTAGTCTTTAGTAAAAGATGAAGATTTATTCCAAGAGAAGCCTGAGTCTGACCGGTCTGCTCAGAAAAATTTCGACCTCAGAAGGGTTTGTTTGTAAACGTTCTAGTGAAGGTTTGCTTCTTTAACGCCCATTGGGCCTTCGACGTGCGGTTTTGCTGGAATTACGGGGTCCAGCATTGTTTCTAATCATGGTTATTTTGAGATGGGGTTGTACTTAACGCGAACTGTGGATGAGATAACTTAATCCCTATGTTGGTTGGTTGGCTGAAACACTGCTGCGATGAGCCGACTGCTGCGAATGAATCGAAGGGACGACCGTTCGATTTGTCATCAACTTACCTCAAGTTTCTTTGTGTTTCAATACGTGCTGCCAATCTACTTAACCTCTTTTTTAACTCTTCGGCACGCTTGATGAAATGATCCACAAAAATTCTGAAAATTTTAAACCAAACTTGCAAGCTTCCGGGTATTTATGACTTCACCTGATTTTGGAGAATTTCCTACTGATCTCAATGATTCGTTTCTCTTCTTAAATCAATTCTCGTCTCGGTGTTATCTTTATCGCTCGTCGCTAATCATCTCCCTTTTTAACCTCCCTCGCCGTTATTATGCTTTTTTATATCCACCGCAAAACCATCTCTTCCTTTTTCTCCACCGTACTTTTCATTTATTTTTTTTTAATTTTTTTTTTTTTTAAACAAACGCGCACACAATATGGGATTTTCATCATCATTATCATCATCGGCACTACAACCGGGATCCGGTCTTGGCCTTATTTAGCAAGTCTGTCCTTATCTGAGAGTTGTTAAATTGTCCATAATAATTTGTTTTTCCGGGCAAGGTTATTAGCCTTGCGCTAAAAAAATGGGATTTTGTAGTACCCTTAAATGTCAGAGCACAGTGCGAGCGTTACAGATCGATATCAGTACCGTTATACTGTTCTCTTGATCTGCCCCCAGTATTTATTGTATCAGAAAACGCTATAGATGTTGAGTTCAATGGTTGTGACACAAGCTAACAGCCAGGGTGTAGAAAAAAAATGGGAGGGGAGAGGCCGACTTTAGCGAGACAAGGACAAGTGTGTCCTTCATATTGTCTCTGGCTTCACATTGGTGAGGATATTGGGCTCGATCTCAAGATATATAAAAAAGAAGGCGTGAGTTGGGGGGGGAGGGGGGGGGGGGTATATAAAGATAGTATGGACACGGTTAGTTCAAATGTTCTCTAACTACTTGGATGGACGGATGGTGGAAAAGAAATTAGACAAGAGTTTTGAGTGCGGCAGTAACCGCAGGTCACGTCTTCGGCGTCTGATAATATGCGCTTTGGTCGATGTGTGTGTTTTTGTGCTGTCTTATAGTGTACGTGTACGTTTGCAGTGTGTCACCAGTATACCCTATGCGATGGGTTCAAGAATCCTCTATTATAGAGGCAAATGTTGTTGGGAAGGGTGCTTTCTTCAGTTTTGTACTGAAGAAGAAATTGTGGTTGTCGGTACCGAAGAGATCGAAAGAGAGAAGGGTCAAGAACGCAAGACTCTTGTGTAAGTATTAGGTGTACAACTTCCGCCGTTTTTTTTTTCCGAAATTCGAGGCTTTATTGTAAAAAAAAACGCCGTTCTTGAAGCGTTGAAACCGCTCTCGGCACGTTCTTTCACTAATAGCGGCCTCACCATAGGTATTTCAGAGCATTCGATGAGCCTCAGCCGCAGATTTCTTCATATTAAAGCAGAAAATTAAAACCTCCCGCAAATGACGAGAATTTGGCTCGTAAGCTGACATGTTTAATCGAGAATAACTTTATGATGCAGACACAAATCGACTAATATTTCGATGGCGTTATGTTTCCAAATACCTAAACTTATTGTCAGATGTGATACCTATGATCTATTTATTTCAACTACCACTTACCCCTACAGCCATCTATTGCAAAACGTTGTACACCTATTAAGTTTCCGCTGTTCTGAATGCATTCGATGTACTTGTATGCTAATTGTAGCAAGCCAGTGTGTAGATGGTGGAGAGTTATCTAATAAATTATTACAATGCATACCCTCGTCACTACTAGTTGCATAGTGCAACACCATTTTTGATATGAAAGGTCTTGTTGGATGTTATATCTCCACATGTCACCACAAACTATTTACCCACTATCATATCGTAGATAATGTATAACAATCCCAAATTTGATAACTTATATACAACTTCTTCTAGCCACACTGTGTCGAAAGCCTTTTCAAAATCAAGTTGGATTTTGTCTATAAATTATGGGGAATCGGATGTAAGGATGATAAACGAATAATTGATATGTCTGGGAGAGGGGGAAGTAGATGGTGGGGCTTTTCAGAGCACTACATCGACGTCCTTTAATAGAACTGTTACGCTCTTTGTTTGTTTTGGTGTGAACGCGGTGGCCCTTTTTAAGATTTCCTTTATTTTATCGTGGTCTGCCACCGTATCGGTTTCGGTTGATTGGTGGCATCTTTATTTTTCTTTCGTTTTTGATGATTTGCTGCTGTTGTGCTGCTTGCTGTTCCTGTTGGTAGTTTGTAGTGCGTCTGCTGCGGTGCATCGACATGGACACTGGTTAAGCAGAATCACCTTCTTTCGTCCACGGAGAATCGCTCTCACCTGCTGAACAGGGCACAACAATTAACACAACAGCTCTCCAAAAGAAAACACACTGGAGTAGTTTTAATGGCAAATGTTTTTATTTCTTCGAGTTAACTGATACACTGCAAGTTACTGATGCACAAGGTTACATATTTAAATTCTCATTGTTCTTGAAGTTAATTGATATAGCACAGGTACTGCCGCAGAAAGTAACATATTTAAATTCTAATTGATCTAATTGGTTTCGGGCATAGGCGCATCAAAATACGGACGACAGATTTGACAAGGACTGTTTCACAAGACTCGCGCGAGAGGGTAGCGCGTGCACGCTGAAAAAGTTGCTATTAGACTCCGATCAAAAATCATCCTCAACATTTTTTGAAGTGTCGAGGATGAGATGGTATGCCGTCGAAGAACTAATCCGATCGTTGAATTAGTGATTATAATGGCGATTGGATTGGAAAATTCCAACTGTAAAATCCCTACAGAAACCGTACAGGTTAGGAAGACATGTGGCGATTCCGCCAGATCCCACGGCTCGCCTTCCTGAAAAAACCCCCATAACCATAACCCGGGTCTGCACCAGCTTTCGCTAATGCAATTCGCATTAGCATCTTAGATGCTTCACGCATCAAACAGACCCAATTATTATAACCCTAAAATCCCTATAAAGAAAACTTACCTTCATGCATCCCTTCGCATACAATTTTTCATAAGATTTCTTTGTTTGCTTATTTGGTATTCTGAACCAATTCGGTACCAGACAAATACCATAAATATCGCGCCGTCTATTTTCCCAGACGCGCCATATACCTTTTCATATACATTGCCTGGCAACCTTTTTTGTTTGTCTTAGCAACAAACAACCCAAGCAGCTGCATATAATTAGCGCAATAGACGCTGAAACCAAATTCTCCAGCATTTCCTAATGCAAATATGAACCCGGTTTCTATTGCAGCCAGAGATGCCATAAACATTCAATTTGCTTTTAGCACCTTTTTCTCCTAACGTCGAAAATAGCGACGAGGCATCGTGTAAACAATGACCCGCATTACCAGCGGCGCATGTGGTCATTTTTCCCTATTGTCCTTGTTTTCGAACACATGCAACAACATTGAATCTGTTCGATCGCGCACATATACCACTGCGCCACTAGTTACACCCTTAAGAGAAACGTTTTTCTCTCTCTTCCTTTTTCTTCCTTAGCGAAATCATCTCTGCATGAGATGACGATCGTTTGAGTCAAATTCCATCCTTCGACCGGAGCAGGTCGTGTCTCCTATCGCTTCCCTGGTGCGCACAGGGAAGCGATAATAAGCGATAATCCGCGATAATCGTGTGAGTTGAGAGTCGCGTGCGGTTAATCACAAAATGTATTCGGTGTTTCACTTTTCAAATATTATTTAAACAACACCATTAAAGTTATATCAAATCGTTTTTTTTTGTGTATTTGTATCACCGTCAACGAACAGTGTAACATTAAAATAAAATAAAAGAAAAAGTAGTTACCACAGTGCGTTCGTTTCTTGTTGTTGTTCGTCGGTATTTTTGGCGTTCGGTTGCTTGGCGGAACATTCGAGGAACATCTAGTAATTATGATGGAGGAGGAAGCTAATCAGCGCCGTACGCCGGTGCACTTACTTCCTCCCCACATTGGTGACCCGCGAGTGTAAAAAGAACACCGCAACCTTCGAACATCCGCGTTTGTCGTCATTGGTGACCCTTAAGGTCAGAACAGCGCGACCTTCTAACAAACTAGTGACATTTTTCCGGTAATTCAGAACCGTGACTCATCGTGAGAAATGGCGGTTTGTGACTTAATACGTTTGCGCGAAAAATACCAAAGAATAGTGACTCTTGAGTGCATAAAATTTGCCAAAATCACCACCCAGTGAAGTACATCCAGCAATAGCCTCAACACAACGATCCAACATCATCAGACGACACGACATCACCAGAATAAATATACATTCTGTGCGCAATTGTGGCGGCAATTGCCAAACCCAACAGTGCAAAATAAACACATTCACAGGAACAAAAACAATCAACGGGCAAAAAACATCGCCCCAACGCCAGCCCAACAACAGCACCTGGCATAACATCAGTACCAGTAACCATCACCGACCAGCAAGCATCGAAACCATCAACAGAACGACAGGTATCCTCTCCTGAATTTTCTTCAATTTTTTTTCATCTCTTCTCGAAATTTTCAATTTTTTCCTGTGTTTTTTTTCTTTTTCTATTGTAAGCTCCTTCCGGGCGAAATTTAAATTTAAAAAAAACTGCATTCCGAAAAACTAATCAAGTAGGCTAATCATTAAGCTTGTGTTTTGTGTAAAATTAATTAGTGATTTGAAGTACAAATTTCCATGCACAGTTCTAATTTGCGAAAACGATTTTCTATTGTAAATGTAGACAACTGGTTAGAGGCAGTTATTCTACCAGTGTAAGAAAAGAGTATAACTGATTTAACTATTAAAAAACTATGCTTTCTAATCCAAATACCGAAACAAGGTTTTCAATAAATAAAATTCATTAAATATGTATAAAAGATATTGACACTTATATGAATGGATATATGTCCGGAAATATATACATTTATATAGGTGCGTTGTGGGGCTTTTCAGGGCCCGAAGAGCCACGCATCGCTCGATCCCCACTATTCCAGGCGAACGACTTACCTCTCGGTCGAAATTCAGCAAGATTGCGTAACCTTGCTACGGCATTTACTCCCAGCCAAATCGCCGGAATTATTACGGTTACCCAATCGGATACCTGTTTTGAATTTCTGTTAGGCAGCTTACCTATTCTGTGGGGGTCTTTCCTTCCAAACCCCTTTTTCTCCAACACCACCTCTGAAAGACATTAAATCCACGGCAAAGCTTATCACCTTGCCGTGGCATCGAAAATCCACCCCCGGGCGTACATTATTCCCTAAAAAAAACATTAAGTCCACGGCAAAGCTTATCACCTTGCCGTGGCATCGAAAATTCACCCCCGAGGCGTATATTATCTCCTAAATAAAAAGCATAAGTCCACGGCAAAATCATCACATTGCCGTGGCATTCGAAATCCTATCTTTAGGCATACGTTCTGCCAGGGCAGCTTGTTTCCATAGCCTTATGCTATGGAAACAACATCAACAAAGAGTTCCTTGTTGACTCGTTTATTTGTTTGCCCATGGCACTTCTCGCATGCGGCTTTTTGGTCCCATTGATTTGCTATCGCCGACAAGGTTTCTGCTGACGCAAACCAAACATGTCCCTGATTACCAGCAATCGCTGGCTTCCAATTATCGGTCCCCACGTTCAGAGACCGCAATCAAGCAGCGATCAAGATGCAGCCAGAAAATGTTTACTTTCAACATCTGGCAATGGCTGCACCCTATGTTCGTTGCAATGTTTAATCATCGGCAACCGAAATGATGATTTATGGCCTCCCATTAGGATGACCAAATCATCGGTTTGGGTCTTTCACACCCCAGATGCTAGTATTTACATTCTTGGAAAATGCACTAGCGATGTTGCCCTCCATCCACGGTCGCCGAACGATCGTATGCATGGCATACGCACACATGCGTAATGTATGCCTATTCCGTCCGGTCCAATCACGATTAACTACCTCGGGTTAATCGTGTAACTCCGCCTCCTTTTCAGTTTCTTTTGAGGTTTTTCCATTTCTTTGGTGAGCTCTAGTCACTAGTCAGATTTTAGTCACCAGTCCAGAGGGACGTCACCCAAAAAAAATCTTAAGCTGGTAAGCTGAGAGTAGATGTGCGTCGATAAATTCGCGAGCGGAAAGTTGATTTTAGTTGCAAAATTCGGTATTCCTAAGAAAAGTTCGTTTGTTAAATTTCCCAAGTAGCATTTTATTGAATTAATGTAATGTGAGACAGTGAAGAAATATTTTAAACTAATTTAACAAAATTCAGAAATATGTACTCTAATGGAATAAAAATTTAAGAAAATTCAGTGTGGCGTAATAAAACAAATATGAACTTTGAATGGAGATTTGTGTTTTATTCCTCCTGTGAACAATCCGTGGGTGTTGGTATTGAACCCGCGTCCTTGCCGACGCAAGTACCTAACATCCCACAGCGTTTCTTTTTTGTTTTGTAACCTATAAACGTACGAAAAAGACATAATCTTTTTTTTTTATATTAAATGTTACACGTATTCAGTTCTGCTATTATCTTTTCTTTCAAATTCATACAAAAACATGGTTAACATAATTGGAAATAAATAAATAAACCAAAACAAAACCCTTTACCGAAATAAAGAAAATGATTTCATAGAGAATCTAAGAACGTGCAGTTGTAATGTTTTGTTTATTGTCGTTTTTGTTTTCTTTTCTCTTTTACCATTATATATTGTGTCCATGAAAAAGGAAATCAAGTTTAATTATATTAAAAATACGAGGATATGAATACATATTAATGTATTGTTTTCGCCTTTTTTTTTTACTATGCCTTTTTGTTGTACGTATGATTAAATAAAATATTTCATATCCCTAAAAAGGAAACTTTAATCTCTTTTGCTTTTCCTTAGCTATTAAAGTTAGATGAGCAATAATAATAATTGTTTGTGTTCTCACTAAATTGTTTCATTATTTTGAATATCCTCATAAATTTTATGTATGTCAAATGTGTAAAAAAAATATTTTCATTGTTTTCCTAGTTTATTGCTTTAAATATTATTTTAACTGCTTCTCCTTGTTTTTATTCAGGTTTGATTCAAATTAATATAAATATATACACACCACAGATAAATTCTAACCAAATTAATGGAAAGCAGTCTTCAATTTTTACTTTATCCTTTACTTTGTTGTTTAAATCTTATGTTAAGACGAATCCAAATAACAAGAAACATTTTGAATTTTAATCATTATAAGCAAACAAAGACAAATATCTCTAAATACACAAGAAATTGTAAAACATTTAATATATATTCAATTCTACAATTATATTACTCTCTCTCTCTATATATATATATATGTGTATATATATATATATATATATATATATATATGTGTATATGTATATATGTGTGTATATATATGTGTGTATATGTATATATATATATATATATATATATTTGCGTATATATATTCATATATTATAAGCAATCTCGATTTTTTTTTTTCTCTTAGTCTTTATTAAAATGTTTAAAACATATAATTAACATTATTTGTTTTAAGAAAAATTAAAATTCCCAAAATTGATAAGTAGGTTATATCCAGACATGGAAACATGGAATTACTTATTAAAGCAGACATTTTCACACACAGTTCTAACTTAACGAGTTCCTATTGTAAAACTATACCCCATATCGGCTCGGCTCGTCAGCAATTATAATCGATAAACACTCGCTGGCCAGCGTAATTGTGACATAGCTGTAGCCGATATTAATACAATATATTTTTGCAGTCGCCTTGTCTAATCAATTTACTAACTGTTAACCTTACACTTAGTCCTTCTGACCTATCCAACATTTAAACATAATGCATAAAATAAAATAAAGCAAGAAAAACAATAAAAGACTTCAAAAGAGAAATAAAATCTACAGAAATATCACCTTGCAGAGTAATCGGTTTATTGATGGATATATTGATTAATACTAATCTAAACGAAAATAATAATTTAAGCTATCCAAAACGATTTAACAATAAACGTTGATATATAATAATTTTAAACCAAACTACATCATATCTATTTGAATAGAAACGGTTGCTGCAATTTTTTTTTAAAACAAATAATAAATATTGTAAGCCCCTTCAGGGTATTTAGCAGTGCACAACCGTTTTTACAAGATGCACAGCACTGTTGACTCCACACAAGTTCACATGACTCAATTCGACTACACACGACTCCGCTTCCTACTTCTCTCGACTACTCGCGACAATACCCGACCCCTTTTCAACCTCTTCCTACAGTTGCTTTCTTTTTCGACTTCACGTCGCCCACACTCAACTCCACTTGACTCCCCGTGACACATTCGAACCTTTCGACTCGACATTACGCGACCCACCTCACACCCGACTTCTTTTCACCCTTTTCGATTTTGCTCGGGTTTATTCAATCCCGAAGCCTTCTCAACATATTGGCGCACACGCTCGCCATTATCAACGCCCATTTTTTGCAAACCGGCCCCTTAGCTAACAACAGCTACTACGCGTAGCATATAATCAATAGGACGCCCGGTTTTGTCTCGCGTGAAACACCTCACCCTTTTCTGCCTCCTTTCTGAAGGTCGGCGCTCACGCTCACCAACCATAGCCTTCACGCAACCCCATGCATCCCTCCTCGACTCTGCTTGACCTCTAACACCTTTTTCTGTCTCTGTTCATATATTGGCGCCCATCTACGCCAAAAACAGTTATCACGCGAAACCGTTCATCAATGCTCGACCTTTCTACCCGATTTCAGCAAGCCAGCTTCCCTCGTTACCACAGCTACTACGCGTAGCGGCACCCATCAGGGCACCTGGTTTTGCCCCTTTATTTAAATTTCAGGACATTCGTCCTTAGATCTCCTACGTCTCCCAAATGTCTCAGCAACACCGGTCCACAAATCAAACCGATACCACCGGGCTGAGACAACATACCTGGTTCCCCAATCCTTTAGCCACCATGGCTCACCTTTAGCGGCAACTAAAGGCTATACACGCCCCTCTACGCCGCCTCAAATACCTAGGTGCATAATACTTCGGAGCGCACTTCTAATAACCCTAGGGCGCCCTGGGGTTGGACACAATCAACCACCCACCAGGAGCCCCCTAACCAAAATCCCCTATTTTTTTTTTTTTTTTTTAAAACAAGAGCGACGGCCGGCACCTCACAGCAAGTTTCCATTCGGTCGAGGTCGCAGCTACCGCTACATTGGCACCAATGTACCGGTCCTCCCTCGATAGGTAAAACGTGCAATTGAGGGCCCGCCCTCCTTTACCAGTCCCAGCGGCAAACAAATCGCCATACAAACGTATCGACAAAAGACACCCGCTCTGGACTTGGTCCCTTTCCATTCCGCACACGGCAACCCGTCACTGCGGATGGGAATTACCCTGGGATAAATCCCCCTCCATCTCGCACACACTATTTCGTCACTGCGGATGTGAGCGGATTTCCGATAGGTTCCGACCTATTCGGGCGATAAGCCTGTTGGTCCACGAGACCCATAACAGGCCGATGGACCACGCCGCACACATTTGCCCTTGATGGCATCAAGCGGTAACAACTGTGCCCATCTTATCGATAAAGGCCCAAACAATAACCAGGATCTGGTCACAACGGTAGTCCTGTAACATTACCACAGCGCATTCCGAAGCAACCTCCCTATCATCACAGCACCCACCATCGAGCATTCCCTCGCCCCTACCTTTCTTTTCGTGACTACGTCACTGGGAGGGGAGTACTGTGGCGATTCCGCCAGATCCCACGGCTCGCCTTCCTGAAAAAACCCCCATAACCATAACCCGGGTCTGCACCAGCTTTCGCTAATGCAATTCGCATTAGCATCTTAGATGCTTCACGCATCAAACAGACCCAATTATTATAACCCTAAAATCCCTATAAAGAAAACTTACCTTCATGCATCCCTTCGCATACAATTTTTCATAAGATTTCTTTGTTTGCTTATTTGGTATTCTGAACCAATTCGGTACCAGACAAATACCATAAATATCGCGCCGTCTATTTTCCCAGACGCGCCATATACCTTTTCATATACATTGCCTGGCAACCTTTTTTGTTTGTCTTAGCAACAAACAACCCAAGCAGCTGCATATAATTAGCGCAATAGACGCTGAAACCAAATTCTCCAGCATTTCCTAATGCAAATATGAACCCGGTTTCTATTGCAGCCAGAGATGCCATAAACATTCAATTTGCTTTTAGCACCTTTTTCTCCTAACGTCGAAAATAGCGACGAGGCATCGTGTAAACAATGACCCGCATTACCAGCGGCGCATGTGGTCATTTTTCCCTATTGTCCTTGTTTTCGAACACATGCAACAACATTGAATCTGTTCGATCGCGCACATATACCACTGCGCCACTAGTTACACCCTTAAGAGAAACGTTTTTCTCTCTCTTCCTTTTTCTTCCTTAGCGAAATCATCTCTGCATGAGATGACGATCGTTTGAGTCAAATTCCATCCTTCGACCCGAGCGGGTCGCGGCTCCATCGCTACCCTGTGCGCACAGGGAAGCGATAATGGAGGATCACCAGTTTGTGTCGTGTCTTACGTAAAATTAAAACACAACTTTAAATATTTTTGGCTATAACTTAATACCCTAATTAACTTAAAAGCAACCAACAACAAAAAACATTTAAAATTTATACAGTTGTTTAATAAAAGGAACCTTATAACGTGACTCTCTGTGTTTAATTTCTCCGCGTGTATTGGCGACGTGTTTTTATTATTTCTCCGGTGTGTGCTGTTTCCCCTCGGTGAGCTAATTACGGCGGAACATTCATTAAGTGAATGATGGAGGAGGAAGTTAATCAGCGCCGTACGCCGGTGCACCTACTTCCTCCCCACAGACACGCCCACCCGCTGGAAGTGGTGACGATGCCAATAATTTAGATGCACACGGAAAATACGAATGCACATCTGGTCGACTAGAGGTACGAGTGTTGCGGCTGGCACTAATGGCGGCCATAAATCATAGAAATAGTTTCCTATGATGTTGACAGACACTCAAGGGTACTCTATTGTGTGTTTATCTTTTCGGCCACATAATTTGTGTAGAAATTGCCGCCCGGACGAAAATCATTTCTTCGGTCTGCATTAATAGACAGAAACATTTTATGGGTGGTGTGTAAGGGATAATAAAGGCAACGGTGTTAGATTCTTCTGTGATGTTAAATCGGCAGAAGATCGCCCGCCATCGAGACTGATCTTTTATTATCCCACTCATTATGTCCTATTACAGGGCTATTAAACATCTGGTTTGCAGATGTGCAAGCCGGCCAATAGCCCAGCCAGTGTTTTGGAAGATAATGGACATTGAGACAGTGTTTGGGTACACATTGTTCTGATCATTAGAACATCCTATCGGTCGATGTGGTGACATGTGTGTTGTTTAAAATAACACAAGGTCATTTGCAGGAAACCTACGATGGCTACGCTGCATTAGAAAATAGAAAGATCGGCCGATGGATCTAAGGCCAAAAAGGTAAACACATCCTGCCGAATCTGGGGAAAAGCTCCTCAGCTATCATGGATATTTATGTCGGTTGTCCAGGGGGACAACCGAATTGTTTTCAGGATTTTAGGGTGGTGCAGTTGTGTAATTTTGCCAAGGATTCGAATTAAGGGCAGCTAAGGAGTTTATAGGATTGTTATGGGGTTAAAATGATGCGAGGGTCTTCGGGCCCTGAAAACCCCCACAAGATGCTATACTGTTGAAGCTGAAATTGTTGCTTTGGCCGACTTTTGGCTTCGAATTTTGTTGTTGTTGGATGGCTTCTTGCCGTTCGAGCGCAGCTCTACTTTTTTCCGGTGCCACTATTCTAGGCTTGCTCTTGGCACAGCAAGTTTTACTTCCAATTCGCTTATCTTCGCTTCTTCATCCTCAGACTCTGACGATGCCCGAGAAGCGAATGTATTATTTGCTCCACACAAGTTAAAGTTGGAGGGGGAGAGGAACTCACTGTCCTCTTCCATTTGCTGTTATTTTTTCTTCATCGTTAGTTTCGCGGCTTTACATCGCGTCACGATTGCATTTTGGGGCACCTTTCCTTTTGTATGTTTTGTATTGCTCCAAGAAGCCCTACCATTTCTCTCCCACATACACATTTACCCCCCTACAAAAATCGCATCCAATGTCATCCATCCATATCCCCAAATGAACACTGAATTTAATCTCAAGCAAATAGAACCAAACGTTCAATTCTCTAACATTGAATTCAATTCCTTAAGATTCAAAAAGCACAACGCATATCTGCACATGCATGGTATGTGCAATTAACACTTTTTAAAACCTATAATAGAATCGAAAACCTAAAATGAGCACATGTCTAAACAAAAACATGACTATTTGATCCGCCGACACACAATTCAGGCAATCCAAACATAATAATGCATATCTCCATATGCCAGATGTCTTATGACTTGCGAATAGACCCAGATTCCCAGTTCCTAATTTCACACCGAATTCCCACGGATTTTGTATTACCCATCTGAAGTGCATGCAAAATCTTGTTTACATTAGCCAGATGGATAACACAAACAAAACACCAAAAAGGATCGGTGATAAGTGGCGACGCGTCCGAATTAAGAAAGAAAATAACAAAAGATACAAATAGAGTCTGAATCGAGAGTCGCAGTCGATGAATAGCAGGGAGAAACTGATGTGAGTACGTAGCGTGCGGAAGGAGAAGAGCTCTTCAAATGTTATACGAAAAATCGAAGTATTAAATTGATCTTTTTACAAAAGATACAATCTGCGTTTATATTTTAAATGACTGTTCAGAAAGAAAGATTCGTTGGTCGCAGCATTTGTTTAAATGGTGATTTGGTTGTTTCTCTTCCGATTAATGAAATTGACTTTTAGCGAACAGTGTTTATTTCTTGCCTGTGTGAAGACACTTACGTCGCTAGTGAAGCAGTAGAATAGTGCGGCAACACCTTCGGTATGTTGTTCGGAAGGACAAAATACACACGAGTTCGACACATCCAGCAAGGACAACAACGGTAGCCCAGTCTTCACGCGGAAAGGGAAGCACGATGGTGCGTAACGAAAAGTATAATAGTTGTTGCGTGTTTTTATTCGTCCGTGTTCATACTGGTTGTGGGGGAGTACTAGGTCGATGTGCCGGCGTACGACACGGTGTTCTACCTCGTCCCACTACTAATTTCGCCGAAGTTCTTAACCAAACGTTAATCACCGTTGCACTAAAGAACGATCACCACGAAGACGAAGTGCCGCTGACAGATATATCGCCATGGCACCGAAAATTGTCACCAAGTAAACTGTTCGCACCGGATATGATTAAAACACAACCGCGGGAGTGAAAATAAAACACGATGTTTATCTAAGGTAGTGAATAATCTCTTATTTGATGTAATTTATTTTATAAAAACAGTTATTTAATAATTTTACGTCGTCTATGGATATACACTGTTTCGGTATTTAACTTTTTCTGAACAACTCGACATAACACTTATATCATGAAACGTGACTACAAACACGACTCCGGGGTACATACGAGGGTGTATATTTACGCGTCCCCGCTGGTGGCGGAGAGCGGGAGTGAACCAACCGTCGCGAACGGTGGTTGTAATAGGACTCAAACGATATCCTCTCCAATAAGGATATCGTTTTTTACCTACCACCAGGGAAACGTAAAGTCTCTCTTGGTGGTATAGGAAACCAGATCTTGTAATAAAGTTCATGGTGGTATGTGTGGGATCGTTGAGATCAATGCTATTCACACGTGCAGTGGAACAACGAAACAGGCAGGCGGCAAGGACAAAAGAAAAGGCGACCAAATGGTTCGCTCTTTAATGAGGGTCATGTTTATATGATGCCTCGTCGCTATTTTCGACGTTAGGAGAAAAAGGTGCTAAAAGCAAATTGGATGTTTATGGCATCTCTGGCTGCAATAGAAACCGGGTTCATATTTGCATTAGGAAATGCTGGAGAATTTGGTTTCAGCGTCTATTGCGCTAATTATATGCAGCTGCTTGGGTTGTTTGTTGGCAAGACAAACAAAAAAAGGTTGCCAGGCAATGTGTATGAAAAAAGTATATGACGCGGCTGGGAAAATAGACGGCGCGATATTTATGGTCCCTGTCATGACGGTTACATTGAATGCAATCCGAATTATTTTGTTTACTGGAATTTGTTTGGTACCGAATTGGTTCAGAATACCAAATAAGCAAACAAAGAAATCTTACGGAAAATTGTATGCGAAGGGGTGCATGAAGGTAAGTTTTCTTTATAGGGATTTTAGGGTTATAATAATTGGATCTGTTTGATGCGTGAAGCATTTAAGATAGTAATGCGAATTGCATTAGCGAAATCTGGTGCAGACCGGGTTGTGGTTATGGGGGTTTTTTCAGGAAGGCGAGCCGTGGGATCTGGCGGAACCGCCACATGGTACTCTCCGGTTTGTTTTCATTAAAACAAAAGTGACCTGCCTCGCTGTTCGAACCTCGACAAAACTCTGTTTCTCCGTAACCTGCACTCGAACTCGCCTAGCTCCGATTAAGACCCAATCAACTTACACTAAGGCTAAATGCTTAACAAACAATACATTGTTAGGTTTGTTTTTCACACTTGCGACCGAGGGGACATATTTTATTTATTTTAGTTGAATATTATTATGCACATTTGTTTTTAGGCTTTAAGTTATTTTACGCAGTATTTTTTATTTTTATTTCATGTAGTTTCTGGAATTACGTGTTTGCGTTTATTATTTGTTTTGCTTTGTTTTGTTTGTTTGTTTTTGAGTTCCTTTGTTTTATTTCCATTGTCTTGTCTATTTTTTTCTTGGTCGACTAAATCAAATACTTGTGTTTCAAACATTTCGCTAGCAATTTTGCTGATTTTAACAATAAAACGAAATTTAATACCGACTCTTTTTAATTTTTGACCGCTGCACGGATGCGTTGTATTTCAGTTTCCATTGAACGAATCTGCTACTGTTTTTCCTTTTCGTGCCTTCAATCTCTTTTACTTGGTTGTTACATATATATATATATATATATATATATATATATATATATATTTATATATATATATATATATATGCATATATACATCATCATCAACATCGGCACTATAACCGGGAACTGGTCTTGGCCTTATTTAGCAAGTCCTGCGGCTTGTTAAATTTTCCATAATGATTTGTTTTTTCCGGGCAAGGTCATTAGTGTTGCGTCAGAGGCTGCCCGACGGGGAATCGAACCCCGGTCTCTTGCGTGACGCGGGTATACTAACTACTATACTATCGGGGATATGTATATGTATATATATATATATATATATATATATATATATATATATATATATATACATATATACATATATATATATACATATATATATATATATATATATATATATATATATATATATATTAATTTTGTTTTGACTGTTTTTATCGCTGAAATTTATTGATAAGTAGTCTTTATGTTTTAAGCACTCGCGACTCACAAAAGCGACTTTTTAATATAACTCAATCGCCGAATTGAGAACACATCTGCACTCGGTTACTGTATATCTGTATAACTTATAATTTAAAGTATACGCGGCAGTCAATGTAGATCTTCATCGACATAGTATGTGTATAAAAAGAAGAAGAAAAACCTGAACAAATTCAAGCGAACTACAAATTGTATAGCCATCTTCAAGGCGACCACATCAAATCACTGGAAGGTATACGAGCCCTCTAAAAGAAATAATTAATCGCAACTATGCCACTGTTGAAGTTTTCGTAAGAAGCATTAAAACTGGAGCATGCAAACAGAAAAAAAAAGAAAAAAAAAACGAGGTGGTGTTGATTACAAGAAGTCAGTGTAATTATTAAGCAAAAGTAATTAGAGTGAAGCAAATTACATTTGATGCATTTCTTGATCACTCTTTCTAAACATAAGTTCTTTAAAGTGTTACCCGATCGACTCCTTAAAAAGTGTATTTTTACACACTTAACAAATAAACTTGAATAAGTTACTAAAAGTCACTCGAAACCGCCAAACTTGTTAAAGAGTCATCTGCAAAGAACCTGCAAAAAACCAGCAAACATTTCTAAGGCGATTTTTATTCAAAAGTAAAAAAATAAATACTCTAGTTATATACGACAGACAATTACAGACGCACAATCGAAGTTTGGCCATCCCTAACTCCATATCACCAGAAATTATGATATCTTTGGATATTATTTCACAATCAAAATATTAAACCCTACAGTTCATATCCTCTATAGCAATTTATATGCATTATAATTCCTTATCGAAGGGGAGTAGTTACTATTCAATTCGTAATGCACAGCATATCGATTTCTTTGTTTGTTAGCAAAAGACCTCCACTATCCGATCATCCATACCTAGTGGAGTAAAACTTTCAATTCCATTTTCTTGGGTATCCATCGACTTCCTTAGTCTCTAGAGTCATCACAATGGATCACTTAAAAGTACAGAATCCATTATCTGCAGCTTTTCTAGCTCTGTAAAGTATCTTCAACGAATTTAAAAAATTTTCCGGCCACTCCCGATAGTTTTGTGAATAATGGATGACAATTTCAAAAACTTTATTCAAAAAACTTTATCCCGAAACTCACTAAATTTGGAAATGGTCTATTTCTCTACTACATGTAGTGTAGTTTATGTCCTTTTGTAGTATCCGAAATAAATTTATGTTTTTGACTTTTTCCGTGAATAAAGTCGCTGAAGTTCCATAAGTTGGTTTGAAATATGCAAGAAGTGCTCCTTTCGTGAGCCTTTTGGACCATTTCCGTCGTTTAGCAGTAGTCGTTTGTAGTCACCTTGAAGAAGAATCTGAGTTCTGATGATTTTTTATATTTAAGCATTGAAGTTGTTCAATTATTTATTTCTATGAATGCAACAAAATTTACTTAAGCCAAACAATTATCTACAAGTTTACTGAAAAGAAAAGTGGGCGGGTACGTAGCCCAGTAATCGACAGTACGTCGGCGAGTTTGGAAATGGAAGAATAGCATCCTGTCGCAGTCACCAATGTTGGTCGCAGATAGGTATACATATAAGTTATACAAAAATTCTCTTGTAGATTAGTATTTTTGACGATTAACTTTCAAACGTAAACCATTGAATATGATATTAAATTACATTTCGTCAACTCCTCTACAACGACCAGCCAAAGTAGAGTGATGCTCGTGAAAACGTTTTTTTTTTTAAATACGTGCACAGCAAGAGAATTTCATGGTATGTACCATCCCTTATGTTTAATGCCCTAAAATAACAACCCAGACTTTCGCCGATATTAACGATTATAGCGCTTTTTCAGTATATACAAAAAGAATGAGAATCCAATCGTAAAGTAGCAATCCGACCATAGGAGGCAGAAAAGATCATCATCACGTCAACGAAAAACCTACGACCACTCAGGTTTCTACACCTGCACTGAAATAGTGCATGTTAGTTATATATATACGAAGGTGTACTGAAAAGTTTTCGACCTAACAAAAATACAAGACATTTTTTCTTAGAATTTATTTTTATTTTTCTACATAGTCTCCTCGTAACTCTACACACTTCACCCAGCAATGCTCCCATCTCTCTAACCCGTCCAAATAGTACTCGGCGTTTTTCCCTGCAAAATAACTGCCTCCCCATTTGACGAAAATCTGTGTCCTCCGAGCGCAATTTCTATATTAGGTAACAAAAAGAAGTCGCTTGGGGCTAGATCTGTTGAGTAAAACGGGTAGTCAAACAGTTCAAATCGTAATTCGTGGATTTTCGCCATGACAACGGCTGAGGTGTGAGACGGCGCGTTGTCTTCGTGAAACAGGATTTTCTTTTTCTGCAAATGTGGCCGTTTTTCCGCAATTTCTGCCTTCACTTGGTCAAGTAACGATGCGTGGTATGCTCCTGTAATGGTTTTTCCTTTTTGAAGATAATCGATTAATATAACTCCATGACTATCCCAAAAAACGGTCGCCATCACTTTCCCAGCCGAAAAAAAAAGTTTTTGCTTTTTTGGACCTGATTCCCGCTTTGCAATCCACTGTGTGGACCGTATTTTCTTTTCGGTCGTATAATGGTGTATCCAAGTTTCATCGGCAGTAATTAATCGGCGCCGAAACTCCGATTTATTGCACCTAAACTGTGCCAACAGAGCGTTTGAAATCTCCATTCGAACACGTTTCTGGTCTAACGTGAACAAACCTGGCACTCAACGCGCGGACAGATTTCTCATCCCTAAATCTTGACTTAATATGTGATAAATACGTTCTTTGGACATTTTCATTGCCTCTGCTATCTCTCACTTTAATTCGGCGGTCGTCTAGCACCATTTGGTGAACTTTAGCGATGTTATCGTCATTTGTTGCAGTTTTTGGACGTCCCAAACGTTCACCGTCTCCCAAGCTCTCACGGCCACGTTTAAATTCAGCTGCCCAAAATTTCACTGTGGTAACTGATGGTGCAGAGTCCAACTCATTTTTGATTTGCGTATGAGTACTGCCTTTCAAAAACAAAAATTTAATGACAGCTCGATACTCAATTTTGTCCATTTTCACAAAAACACTCACATCGACTTACATATACAAATGTCAAATAAAAACTACGCCTCTAAAATAGCTGAAATGTTGGCGAGGAACTGTCAAAAGATGCGCAACTACATTCACCAGCTTTTATTGACGAGTGCTACTATCTTCACGTACATATTTTTCATTTACATTTTTCAGCCCACCCATGTATATATCATATAAATAGACGCAGGGGAGGCATGCTACTACCCAATGTTGTTTTGGTAAGTGTTTGTTAATGGACATTATTGCCTATCATTCACACCTAGTGGAATTGCGCAAGGTATTTTTTTATATCTAAATGGTATTATTGTTTGATTTTTATTTATTCGTGGACGGCAGCGGCATCCGCACAGGACATTTTCCCTGAAACATGACTTAATGTAAGCGGTGCCGCTATCGATGTGTACTTGGAGTCATTGGTATTGTAAACAGAGGTGCTATCCTGGAGTTTTGCTTTCAGATGTATGTACGGGCTTTATGATCTCACCGTTCTACTGTTTTTCTTGAATGGATTCAACGTACATGAAGCCAAGAACGTTCAGTTATCTGATTCCAAGGTGAAAGTGGTGGTCCCAGTAAATGAATACATTGGAGTCCGGACTTTTTTCTTAGGTAATATTTGACTTTCGCCATTTCTAACAGATGTCCCACACAACCCCCTCAGATCCTCATATTCTCAGCTACAAAATACCAAATGGGCTGAAAAGTCCCGCGATTTTTCAATAGGTGGCGCCACAAGAAATGAACATAACTGTTTACTTCGTTTAGAAACTGCAGTCATTTAACCGACTCTACTTTCGCCTTCGTAAAAAGAAATTAAAAAACAAGAATATCGCATCTTGATCAAACATTGTTTTTTGATAGGAAAAAGTTCTGAACAACCATTGGAATGGTTGCGGAAATGTTATCCTGCTCCTTCCATAACAACAGTTTATCGATGGTTTAGTGAATTTAAAATGGTTCGTACAAACAACGAAGCCGCACCTCGCTCTGGAAGACCAAAAGAGACTACGAATGCAGAAATCGGAAAGCAGGTGTTTGGGGGTAGATGTATCGTGGCAAGGCACGGGCACTACGTTTACCTCTATCCACAAACACTGTTACTTCGTACACAAGAATTGTTCACCGAAGATGTCCAAAAGGTAATGGAAATGCACTGATTAATTGTTGAGATTAGTGTTTTCTTTATTTTAATTTGTTTCCTCACTCTGTGATAGTACTGAGGCACTTTAAATTACATCACATTAAAATTAGGTCTATAATTGACATAAAATGGTTCACAAACAATTTATAATCCTTCGGGTGTGGCTTAATAGGTTTAGCTACGGTTTAAGTTACTCTAATAGCTATATTTTAAATATACACTCTCCTTCTTAACGACAAAGAAATATTCACGACTCTGGCGATTTGAAATCAGATCTCTCTAGACTCTGTTGTGATGTAATTCGACTCATCAAGCGGTGCGACCGATCTCTCTCTAGATTGAACAGCGACTGACTTTAAAGTCGGCGAAATTAAATTTGACTCCGAGCGGCGTAACCTGGCGCGGTAGTGGTTGGATAGTGACTAATTTGAATTAGGGTGGAAATTGTGATTTCTGCTTTTACACATCGATCCGACAATCATGCTCTCTTGTGCATTCCTGAACTCACCACATTCATCGAGGTAGAAACGTACTTGTGTATTCGTTCGACGTCGATGGGTGTAGCAAGGATGGAGAAATCAAAAGGAAAGCACAATAACCCAGGGTTGATCTGGCTTAGTGGGTGTGTATCAGTGCCGCGTATGCGACTGGTCTACTGACCTAGTGATGATCTCATAGGTCATCGCACTATAGAAAGACAGAATTTCGAAGGAGAGGAAAATTTAGCTGTTGGAATTCACCTGCAAAAAGAGATAATTGATCACAAGCGAATGTATGATCTGATGAAAAGCCGAAATGACGCCAAATTGGCTAGGGTAATATATCATGAACTCTAATTAGATATTTTGATAAATTCCCCAGCGGTTTCGCTATGATGCGACGGCGTCGTTTGCTTCGACTTGTTGTTGCTACCCGACATGATATGATTTCCGATGGAAATCTCATGGGCTAGCAAAAATTGAGTTGCCGTATGGCAAAAAAGTTAGCTGAATTCAATTCTGCATTATCTGCATAGAAAAATGAATTCAGATATGCTCTTTTACAGGTAAAATAGCCGAACGGTGGGATAAGGGATAATGTGACGCGCTGTTAGCGGTCGAAATTAGGTAAAGAATTGTGGGTTGGTTCTCATGTAGAATAGAGAAACCCCACAGGTGCATTGAAATGTTTTGATAAATAGTAAAATCAAGTTGGGAGAATTAGCTTGGGGCAGGGGCATCTCAAAATAACGGGCGCGATAAATTTTGCACGATACTTTGAAGTAAAAAAACCATCAGCACGATGGATGTCGCGTTTGTTGACCGTCGACCAAAAACAGTAGGGCGTTGATGATTCAGCGGTCGGATTGGCGTTGTTGCGGCGTAATCTAGCGGGCCTTTTCGACGTTTTGTGACGATGGATGAAACGTGGGTCCATCACCATACGCTTGAGTCCAAATGGGCCGTCTGTAGAGTGGCTGGAAAGCTACGAAACCGGACTAAGGCGACCAAAAGACGAACGCTCAGCTGGGAAGGTTAGGGCATCCGTTTTTTCTTTTAATCGGCATAGCGTAATCTTCATCGATTACCTGCAGAAGGGAATAATAGTCACGGAAGATTATTATGCAGCGCTATTGGTTAAACTGAACGATAGAATAAAGAAAAAAACGTCCCCATATGACGAAGATAAAAAAGTTCTGTACCATCACGATAACACACCGTCACCCACATCCTTGAGAGTGAATTACGATATGAATTAGTTGCTTACCTACCATATTCTCTCGACTTGGCACCCAACGACTATATGGGTCTATTGCAGCTGAGCAAACAAGCTGGTTGGTGTTGCTTTGTCGTTGGACAAAAGGGTTATGGGTCTATGCTCACTCAGTCTCTGTGATGGGTCTCGGTAGGGTGTCCTTCCGACACGGATTCACCGAGACGTACACAAGACTCGGTACCCGCTCGTCCAAGCTTGTTCGTGTGCGTCCTGCAGTTCGGCGCAAAACCCGCGGTTCACCTTCGTCGTCCTGTTTCCACTCAATAAACCAACTTAACTAGAGTATTTTAGTTCAAACATAGGTTATTCACGATGATAATTCCGTTTGTATTTCCACGTTAATTAGTAATTGCTATTTCTGATATTTAAATCTATCTTATTGGACCTAATGTAAACGTATTTCGGTACTTTATTGTACAGTATTTAATAATCTTAATGTACAGTATTTAATAACTTTATTCTGCACTGTATCTAAGGACTTAAACGTAACAGTATTTGATAACTTATTGTACGCGGTATTTAAGGACTTAAATGTAACAGTATTCAATAATTTTATTGTGAACTGTATCCAAGGACTTAAACGTAACAGTATTTGATAACTTATTGTACACGGTATTTAAGGACTTAAATGTAACAGTATTGAATAACTTTATTGTGCACTGTATTTAAGGTATTAAACGTAACAGTATTTGATAACTTATCGTACACGGAAGATGGAATTCGTACCACTGTGTTCAAGCACTAGCTTTATTTTCCATTGGTTGCGCAGCACGTATTTTAATTCAATATAATTGAAACTACAGTGTTTACCAGAAGATGGAATTTTTGTCACTGTGGTCAAGCACTAGCTTTATATTCGATTGGTGGCGCGGTACGTATTTTAATTCAATATAATTGAAGCTACCGTGTTCACAGTAAGATGGAACTTCTTAAATCCTTTGCGGTTGGCAGCTAATTCACTACTTCCCTGGGTGTGCTCATGTACCTTAGGGGTTTGTTTAGTACACCAACACAGCGACAACCCTCTCTCCGTGAATCAATTCATGCGGAGTCCATTTCCATGTCGCTGTCTCTCACACAGCCACAGGTGTGATCGCACCATTGCCCCGGCTGTGCAAGTCATCGCAAGGGTCGTCATCCATGTAGGTCGCCACACCGTACCCTCGCCTGTGTGTACATTTATTCGTTATGTGAACAGTGGTGGGCGCTATTGTGTGTGGTTCGATCATTGGTACATATTCATACAAGGATCGCCCGTATTGGTCATACGTGCGACTTGATGCAGTTACCAGGCATGCGTTGTATCTCTCGTATTTGTATTGGTTGAGATGTGTCCTTTTAAGGGCATGCGTTGTAGGTTTCGTTTCTTGCGCGCCTGCCTGGTAATTCATGGAATTCGTCGCAGGCTTGAGCAACCGCATAATGTGTTGGACGGTTATTTTGCTATATCAGATCGTTGGTTGGCGTTTTTACCAGCTCGATGTGCAGGTGTCCCATGTTTGCTTACGACATAGAGTTGCATGCTTCTGCAACTATGTTGCGCTTGGTTTTCATGTCGTGCTTTTAGATCTTTTAAGTATTTCCCTGTTGGGGCATGCCTGCTATTGCTGATACACCTTTCGTATCAGTAGACATTGTGGTGTTTAGAAATGCCAATGCAGGTAAGTACACGATTTATCGGAGCCGAACGCTTATGAAAAGGGGGTTACTTGGTGGTAGGTAAGCAGGTAAGTATTCCCATAAAGAATTGAGCTTTAAAACTTAATTCCAGTGAACACTAAGGCAATGTAAACTGTGATGATCTGATAATACACTACTCCGGAGTACCAATACTTATGCTTCAATGCTTGTAATCTAAGGTAGGTCTGTGGCGTATTTTACTAGTTCGTCTGCACGGACGCTGATTTAACAGAACACCCACCAAGTAAAAGCTAACGAAACACCAAACACAAGAGAAAGCAGTAGGAATAAAAAAACTCGCTGTTGATACCTTGTTGTTTAAAATTCTCTTTATTTAATTAATCCTCCACACAATTTTCTTTTTGTTTTGACTTTACAGATATCTTTTACAATACACGATGTGGGTGACGTATGTATATCGTCTTTGAACACGAACAGCTAACGATATGTTTATTTTCGGTTTTTAGACACTTGAATCACGAACAAAACGTACTACTCCCACACAACATTAATGTTCCTTCAGATTTCCTGCGCAATGGGCTGCATATTAGATGTTAGTATATTTCGCGCACACGACTCTTAAGAAACGGACAAAAGAAAACTGAACTGCAATTTCAAATCTTAAAACTGACAAATGAACTGAACTTCCGACTCGACCACAAACGTGTGTGTATAACTCGGCTCTTAAAATGGGACTCCGTGGCACATGCGCATTCTCCGGATGTTAAAATCTGACTCCTGGTGTTGGACGACATTGACCCAGCCTCCGGTGATTGCGATGAGTTTCCACGCACTTCATCGCAAGGGGAAACCGTCTTTCCTTCGCCCCAACGACCAATGAAAAACGATTTGCATTCCATTGGAAGGTTCTCAGGGACGTCGTTCAGATAAGTTGAATGTCTTTACCTTGGAAGCAAGGCAACAATATGCGCTGGGCGAAGGAAAGGAAAGAGGAAAAAGGAACAACATATATATGCCACAGGTCTAATATGTTGATTGATGTATGGGCTGCGTATATTGCCGCCGTCCGATAGGGATAGGTTTCTTGATTGACGTTAAGTCAACAGAGCCTTTGCCGACAATGGATAGGCACTAGGATAGATGGGATCGTGTTTACTTAAAAAGTAACGATGGGCATGAGGGCAATATTTTGTTTACCCTATTGCCAACGCGTATAGCGTAATTTGATTGTTCCTTGCATGTAGCATAACATCGTCGATGGGTCGAGTGCATGTTTAGGCAAAACAACATTCGACCGATAGTAGGTATTCAGCTATGACTACTCTGGAAATTCTCGATCGAAGGGTCGACCGATGACATGGTGGACATGTCATGCAGCATGTGAGGAAATGCTCCTCGTCTCTGTGTATTGGCGTGTCCAATGTTTATGCCGGTTATCTGTAGGGACAACCGAATTGCATTTCATGGCATAGAAGCATCATTAGGCATGATAATGGGTACGATTCTCTAACGTCAATCATATTCGTGCCCAAATCCCATGATCGGTAGATAACCGATAAAAGGAAACTGTAGCGAACCTTAGGGGATAGGAGTAATTTATTCATTGGCCATTGCGTACAGCATCAATTTGCTTGTACGCAGATTGCCAATGTCCCATCGGTCGATGTGTCGGGTGTGTTGTTTCCGTTAGAACAACACTGGAAATTACTATAGGCGGCCAGCAATGGCTGCGCTGTAGGTTGTTGTTTGTACAATCGACCGATCACTTGGTGGTGAGGGTAATCATGTCATGCACATGTAAGAGTAAATGCCTCTTCGCATAGGGCATTGGCATGTGAATGAATCAATGCTAGTTGCCTGATGAGGTAGCCAAATTAGCCTTCGGGGACATAATGCGTTGGCTGCGAGCATGCCCCGAGGTGAAAGTTAGATGTCATGGCAAAATGGTAATCTTGTCATGAACTTATATTTCAAGAATGTTTAAAAATAGGTGCATGTACTTGTAGTTGGCTGGGTAAAGCGATGGGTGGTTCTTCGAGCGCCATGAAGAACCCCACAGGTATTTTCACTTATACATGAGCTTCGCTTCAATTGGAAGTATTTTAAGGAACTGGATGAGATTTGGTTGAATTTTGATTGTATGGAATATGAACATGTGAGTTATATGTGGAGGGGGGATAGTAGGGTTTTTCAAACCGCTTTACCTTTCAAATTTTAAAATGTTTAAGAACCAAGTTCTCTACCTATTTATTATTAAGTTTGAAGCAAATGAAAATGGTTAAACGATTTGAGAATTTTCTCATGGTACGTCCGCTCACTTGAAGCAAGTTGAAACATAATATAACAATTTTGATTCTGGTTTCACATTTGGTTTATAATACTATAAATAAAACCATGGGAAGACGTTTCTCTACATTTGGATGCCGGTGGGCTTTTTTTTAGGAAACCTTGAGCACCTGTCGCTGGGAGTTAAATTAAATCACCTTTTACAGCTGACTACATTGCTAAACTTTTCCGGATTCGCTTAAGAGCCAGCCAGCCGTGCGTTTTTAACCATAAAGTCAATAACAACGGCGGTGATCGCAATGGAATATAAGGAGAATTTCGGAAGAGACATCCTTTTGTAAGATAAAGGGGATTCCGTTGATCTTCGTAACAAGGCAGCACAATATGTTTCTATCCCCTAATTACAGATCTCTAAACTTGCTGGAAGAGTAATTTAAACTTCAAATTGACGTTTCAAATATAATTATCTCACGACTAATTCAGAAGACAGGACAACTTCTAATAGAGATAAATAGTGCAAACCAAATTTCTTCTAGGTGCCAATTCAATGTAGATCAACCTAGTGTCAAAGAAGGTGGTCTGTGTTTGTTTTCTCAGAAGCAGATTTGAGTTTAGGAAAAATCCTATTTCGAATAGCGAAGTAGGAACAATATCATTCCAATACTTCTTTAGGGGGAGACAATACCTCAAAAAGGCTAAAAAAAAGTCATTCAAGAGTCTTCTGCTTCTTATCCTTTCACAAAACGGAAAAGCATCAGAGGCGATGATACTGATCTCTTTCGACCCCACATTGTGGAAGTGGGGCCGAAATTCTATAACATTTGGCGGTTACAGTATTTTTGATATTGTTGTGCAGTCTTGCAGTCATATTGTTAAGTGGGCAAAAGATGAAGAACCAAGGTTAGAGAAAGAATAAAGACTGAACAAGAGATAACAAGAAAAACATAAGACGGATATTAAAAAGAAGAAGAAAAAAGAAATCATTAACTTGGTGTCTAATTACATAGTCATTTATCTTCAGAACCGAAGAAGGAAAAAAGCTCTACCAAACGACATGCAACACCCTACGTAGATAAAGCACTTTGTCAATAATAAATACGCGACGCTAAAGAGAAAGTAACGGCTGGTGCAGTCCCCATGCTAACACTTAAAGTTCATGCTATTAATGTTTAAACAGGCAATTATCCTCTGCTTAAGACACTCTGGGAAACGTGTTTGTGTAATAGTGTAATAGACGATTTATCTCACTGCTTAGCGGCACTCCATAATCGACCTTCAAATGGTTACGCTATACCGCATACAAGTTTTGCACACTTTCGTATTGTCGGATTCGCTTCCTTTATGTCTCCTCAATCCATTTTCGCTTCCTTCTCATCCACTTAGTCATCCGAAGGACGATTTCATTGAGAGAATTGGATTTCTCGTTCGTGTCTTATTCTAGAATAATTATTATTCCTGGCAAAAGTCCTGATAGTTGACTGTGCGGGAGTAGAACCCAGATCCTGGCTCAGTTTCCAAGATATTCACAATCAACTATATGAAGTTTGTGTGCGTCCTTCTGTTTGCGGTATACGACGTTCTTCGCACTTTTGTTTTATTCCATTCAAACTTATAAGGAACTATTATCTTGAACTTTGCATTTGTAGCGCTACGGCTGGCAAAACTTTTCCTTCCCTGATGCAATTGCATGTCAGGATGGCTGAGCATATTATGTAAAGGAAAAAAATTACAACAGGACAATGAAAAGGCAGCGAAACTTAGCTGCTGCGTTTCCTGAAATTTAATGGGAAAACGAGACTGTCCAGTAGTTTACATGGATCGTATATTCTTTCCGAATTTAAATGGAAATTAAGAGAATTGCGTTGCTCGTAGGTAAATTGAAAATAAATTACGAGACCGTCCGAAGGATGTACGCGCCTTAACGTTGGCACTTAATTAAGTAGTTTTTCAGTAATTTGTAAGATGTGAAAAGGTGAATGTCTTTTTTTTAAATAAACACTCAACTGTCTGTAAAGGACAGTTGACAATTTATATTTCATGATTTTAAATAAATGCTGAATCCGGGACAAACATGTTCAGTACTTCTTCGCTGTAATGTAAAATTTGGTAGAAATGTTTTTAATTTACTAAGCTAGCTGCATCCAAATGCTCAGTCGCCAGGTACGATTGAGAATTTGTTCACAGAACATTAAAAAGAAAATAGATTTGCCCCGATAACAGAAATATTAACCCACTCACTGCCAGGCAAATTTAGACTGGCTAACCCTTGGTGGTGTTACGGACTTACCTCGCGTCCAGGTCCCCCCTAACATCCACAAATCCCCTTTCGTAAGTTCCCCCTCTCTATCCCTAAAATGAGCACATGTCCACTGTTAACCAAGAGAAAGCCACTACTGCCGAACAGGGGAGCATTACCTCAACGCCCCCTGCACCCAGTCACCGAAACCACCAGCAGCTGACAAGCAGCAACTGCTGCGACCGCTCAACGGTCAATCAAGAACTATCAAGTAAGTGTATTTTTCTCTTACACTTATAATAAGTATTAAATATAATAAATAAATTATATATATTAAAATATTATAATTTAAATTGTGTGATTAAACCATAACAATTTTGGCGCAGCCGGTTACCACCAGCTGAGATTGTATCAACGTCAGGGATACAATCCAGTGATGGGAAGAGCCCCGAGGCTCTAACGTCCCTACGCCGACTAGCGGAACGCGCGGCTAGGATAAGAAAAAACAAAAAGCCGTGTAACAATAAATAATAAAATAAATAAAAATATTGGTTTCCTTTTCTCTTTTTCGTTTTCCAATTACAGGAGATAGGACGAAATCAACGTTGGGAGGAAGGTTTATAAAAAAAAAAATATATATATATATATATAAACCCAAATATTTCCGTTGTTTTTAGTATTCTCTTTACAGGTTTTTATCTTCTTCTTTCTTTTCATTTATCTAGATGGGGTCTTGTCCCTCATCGATGGGTCGTTTTTTTTTTTTATTGATTCTTGCCCCTCATCGTTGGGTCGGTTGTTCCGCAATCGTGTCTTTTGTTCGCTACGGTTAATAGCGAACCACGGTTAGAATAATCCGGGTAGTCCCTCCGTACGCAAACAATTAAACGCGCATAAGCCATTACCCTTAATGCAAACGAGGAGCCACATAAGCAGGCTATCCGCAGGAATTAGAGCGGAGGAATTCATCGCCGCTATGCTGGGTGCGGAAAAAGTTGTGGACCTAATCCAAGCTAATGTGGAAGTCTTCAGTGGCCAGAAATGGCCTAACGCAGCGGGGGAACTGCATATTTTCTTCGAAAGCTGTGACAGGACGCTGGATTGCTTATCAGAGGAGGAGGAAAAAGTTTTCCTGCGGTGGTTGCCCATGAAATTAACTGGGAAAGCTCGCCGCATGTTCAGAGAACAACTCCCAGCGACTTTCAAGGAGTTTGAACAACGACTCCGAAGCACGATACTGCCACACGCGTCATACGAAGAGTTACACTCGAAACTCTCGCGTATGCGACAACCCCGCGAAGAGGATGCCGCCGATTTCACACACCGCATAACGCAAGCAGTAACGGACTGCAATGAAGTGGCAAAACGTAAATATGGGAGTGCAAATAGCATAGGGCTCACCTTCCAGACCGAAAGATTAGCCAAATCGGTTCTGATGGTAGGAATCAGGAACGACCAACTGAGGCATCTGTTAGTACAATCAGAAAAAGACCCTTTTGATAGAATTATCGCTAGGTTTCTCGAGTTAGAGCAAACCAAGAACGAGATGAGAATCGAGAGTGGATGGTATGAAATACCAACGAGGTATTATGCCCAGTCACCTTCACCTGAAAGGAACGACACATACCATGCCCCCATCTCACCAAATAGGTAGCCAATTTTTCAGAATAATCCATTCTACTATTGGGCGGATGAACAAGGTCGCCCAGAGGAAACAAATAGGGTTTTAGATAGGACCTACGGGGATAATCGACCAAACCCCCAGGAATCGAGGCAAAGGCAGAATAGGCCTATAAACGATGCGTCTCGGATAGTAGGGACACAGAATAGGAACTCTACCACTAGATTCCCAGAACGATCTCACCCCGTTACACGCCCACAACCTGGGAAAAACCCGTTTAGGCCGGAAACACCACCACATACTTCTAGAAGACCAACAGGGTCTAAACCAAAGAAGCCCGAGGTACCACAAGCCCTTCAAAGAGGCGGAGGTGATTATCATAGTGACTCCTCTAGTCAAGGCAGGGACAAGCGTACACCAAACACATGTGTTACACGCATGACTTGCAGCTTCTGCAATAGGAAAGGGCATGTATACGACGAATGCCTTCGACGCCGAAACACACCAAAGTGTACAAAGTGTGATCGATATGGGTACGATGTCCAGGATTGTCGGACACTAAATACACAAAGGAAGGCGGCTAACCCTGAACCCACACCAAGGTTGTGGGGCTTTTCAGGGCCCGAAGAGACATGCATCGCTCGATCCCCACCATTTCCAGCAATGCGACTTACCTTAAAGTCGAATCTTCTGCAAGATGATCCAACCTTGCTACGGCATTAACCGCCAACCTATTTGCTGGAATTAATTCGGTTATCCCAAAGGATAACCGACATAAATACCTTATAGGCAGCTTACCTTTCTTTGGGGGGTTTTTCCAAACCCCTTCTCCACGGTCATTTCTGAAAACATAATTCATGGCAAGATTATCATCTTGCCATGACATCGATTCAGCATCACCACGAGCTTCCGCGACCGAACAATGGATGGCACATATCTACCAACACACGCTGATCTTTCCGTGTGTTATCTTCGTACCCATTCATTGACCTAGCATTATTTCGGGTTGCTTGCACATCTGCAAGCTAGATTTCCAATGGCATGTCTACGATCTATTTTTCCTACCAGTAAAGAAGATCAAATTAAACATTGGCCTTTCAGGCGCGCATATTTACTTATCCCCGCATGACCGATTTTAGGATCCGTTGCCGTTTCTTGGAACGATTACCAGCATAGGTCATGACCACTAATTTTAGTTTACACAAAGTAAACACCCAAGCGGATACTTTCGCCTGACAGTACCTTCAACGGGATTAACATATCCCTAAGATAACATGCATCGAATCATACATGACCGAAATTTGTTTATTTTAAATGATCTAACAACGGCCATACCCAATGTTTGATTCATTTTTCCAAAATAGATTCCTGCCTTCGGCAAGGGTTTTATTGACTCACGTCAATCAAAGAATCTATCCCCTGCGGATGGCGGCAGTTTATCTTGCCCAAACATGTAGCAGCGGATTCGATCCGCTACATGAGTTTTTTTCCTGTTTCCTTTTGTTTTGGACCTTCGCCATTGGCGGAGAATCCTTTAGGTTCGTTTTCGTTGGATGTCTGTAAAGAGACATCCAATAACCAGTCAGATTGCAACCCCCGTGACGAGCACACGTGCTGAGAGTCGAGCCCTTTTCTCCATTGACGATACACGCGCGTCAAAAGTGTCTATTATTGCCGCATGTCTATATGCAAAATTATCCCTTGTACCCTTGGGACGTAATCAGTGATGGTGTCTAAAAGTGATCGCTACCAGTGGCTCTTTAATCAATTAGCCGTGTTTTAAACATTTGCGTGATAGAAGAACTAAAGGAGTAACAGTATTGTGTCACTTATCAAACTTTTATCTTAAAAAAACATAGTGCGGAAAACAATAAAAAAGATAGTAATACAGGTTGATCTAAATAATCCTTGTGTGGAGAATAAGCCAAATAAAGAAAACTTTTTTTTACAACTAAGCTTCCTCAGTGCCTTATTATTTATTTTTCCTCTCGGATCGTGGTTCAGTGACAATTGTTGTGAGGAAATTGTTGGTGGGTGAGATAGCTGCTGTGTTGTAAGACGACAACAATAATTATCACGATCACCACAAGGTCACAGAACCAACAGCAGTCACCCGTGAATATGTTACCTCAAATCAAGGGCGAGAACTGCGAAATAAGCAACGGCATCGAATCGTAGAGTGTACAGCATTCGATGTTGTTTTGAGTTTTGTGGCCGAAAGGGTCACACATGGGACAAGTGTCGAACCAAGGCAAGGTGGGTAAAACCACAAAAGCCAACAGACACACCCAATGTGGTTAAGTCTGTACTTAGCGACCTCACCCCACCGACCTGCATGGTCAATACAGAATGGCAAACAGTCCAAGGAAGAAAAAATTCAAAGGACAATAAACAGTCACGCGACAAAGGCGCTGAACAGACAATGAATATTTTCATTGCCGTTGACGTTTACTTTTTATTCGGCGTCAACGCCGTATTTTATTATTTCTCTCTTTATTATTTATTGCACAAAGTAGTGTATGCAAATTAGCTACTTGGCGAGTTGTTTTCCTTTTAGAGGTAGAGAGGCGAAACTTACGAAAGGGGATTTGTGGACGTTGGGGGGGGGGGGGGGGGGGGGCTGCACGCGAGGTCCGTAACAGTGGCAAGATTTTAGTACATCGATTTTTTTTTACACCAACGCCCGCACAAAAGGGATTTTGGAGTACCAGTTAAGGCTACTTTCAATCCCAGATCTAAAAATATATTACAGCAATAACACTTGCCCACAATGTTGTCATACCTTATGAACGGACACCATATTCAGAACCCCCACCAACCATAGCGATACCATATTAGTATAAATAACCCAAGCCATTCTTGCACCTTATTCTTTGTTCTCTATAGATCGTAAGTTTTATTTTTCCGAATAAAGTCTAAATGCAGGACATAGTCACTCGCTGCACAAAAAAAAAAAAAATTTCATCTTTCACTGAGCCATAACTTTAATTTACCTGTAAATGTCAGGCAACAGTGCGAGCGGAAGGAGAGGAAGAAGATAAGGAAAGCTGATATCGATGTACAGTGATCTTAAATGCCTTGACATTACAACGACGAGGAAACACATGATCAGGCAGAGAATTCCACATCCGTGTGGTTCGGTTAAAGAATGACTCTTTATATTTATTTGTGCATCTGAAATTGACAATTAACGTGAATAGATGCGCATTCTCAGATTGGCGGATATCGCGGGAAAATAACTGAAGTGGCGGAACACATTGAGCAAATTCAGTTGAGCAACAACCGTGATAATACCTACAGAAAAGAGATAGGCATGATACGTTGCGCCTATGTTCTAACGACGGAATTGCTGGGTACCCAATAAGTTTCACTGCCCATTTTGGCATCCTATCGACAACGTGTAGTGCATTTTTGGATGCGCCTGACCAAATACGGGAGTTGAAGTCCATTTTTGGACGAATATACGCTTTGTAGATAGAGGCAGGTTCCGCCAAACCCCACGGTCCACTTACCTGAAAAACACCCATAACTTTATCCCAATCTGCATAAGTTTTCCCTAATGCAATCGCATTAAGCACCTGTAAATGCTTCACGCATCAAATAGATCAAATTTATAATCTAAAGGTCCCTGTAAAAAAATCCTTACCTTTCATGCATCTCTTCGCATACAAATTCCCTGTAAGAATTCTTTCCTAACTTATCAGGAATCCCGATTCGCACCTTCGCTGCCAGGAAAATCCCCCTAGACGAATTCCTGAAAACAAAATGATTTGGTTTACATACAATGTAACCATCAAATCAGGGACCATACCCATTGCGTCGCCGATTTCCCGTCGTCACCAAGTGTATCATAAATCACCATACATACACATTGGCTGGCGACCTACACCCAACGGATCAAAAGAAATATACGCATCTCGCGTCTCTTGGCACCAAGTAAATCCTACAGCATAAGCAAATGCAAATAGGAATTCAATACCTACCCTTACCAGGGATGCCATAAACACCATTTCCCGGTAATCTAGCCCCAAACCCATTAGCACATTTCCACATTGCATTGCCGCCTATTTATTTAGCCGCAATGCACATCTCAGACAAAGACCCAAACGTTCCCTTGTCTTCTCATATTTCGGGATCTGCTTCTTATCAGCAACGGTATAAGCAAACACAAAACCAATTAGCATCCTATTAAATGCGGCTTGTGTGAGCTGAACTCACATCTCATGGATGCATATTTTCTCTTTCTTTGTTTTAGATTCGTTCCCATGGCTTTGTCCCATGAACGAACCAATGTACACTCATACATTTGTACCACCATGATCTTTATTACGAGATCTGGTTTTTGTATTCCACTAAAAGAGACTTTACGTTTCTCTGGTGGTAAGTAAAAACATTTCCTTAGTGGAGAGGATATCTACCACCACCCTACCAAACTCACCCCATTAGCGGGTCGGGTCTGCACGAGCCGTTTATCGCTGATTCCAATTACATCCGCTGACCACGCTGGTCGCGTGATCTACCGCTCTCCGTCGCGTGGCGGAGAAGCGTAGATATAGAGAAGTCGTGTTGAGAGGGAAGTGTTTCATCTTGTATAAAATTTATTAAAATCAGTTTACTATTAATATAAGTTCAAAGTAAAGTAATAAAAGTCGGCGATCACCTTTCAGTTCGTGTGTTTAATTTTCCGTGCTGCAGTGCCTTCGGCGTTTCTAATGTATTTTCCTGATCACTGGTGACATGCTGGTTTCCTTCGGTGGAACATTTAGTGACAATTCGGTTTGGCGGAACCTTGTCCGAACTGTGGATTGTTAGTGGGACGAAGAAGAATTCGCACCCTTGCCGATGCCACGACTTCGTTGCCCACAGCGTCAAGCATCTTAGGCATCTCTTAAGGAACCCGATGCATTTGGCCTTTCCAATTAAGAGTCGAATTAATTCGAGGACCTAGGATTGATAGTTCCTTGGCTTCGTCGATACAAGTCCCCTTCATCGACAGTATTCATTTTGTTCATTTTTCATATCATTTTTTATTTCTTCCTCTTATTCTATTTTACTTACACGCTAGACAAAAATGATTAAGCTCTAGCTCATGTTTGTATCTTATTTCCTAACTTACAATTTGCTTTTCGACATTACGATTGTTTCATTTACATGAATTTTAAGGAACTTAATGGTTATGAAGGAAATGTAGAACAGAGAAAACCCTGTTTTTGTTATTGTTTTTATTTTATATCTAACTAGCTAAAGCTTTTATTTTAATCTTAACTCTATCCTAAACCTAACATCTAAACTCAATCTGCGGAATGCTAAATCTATGTAAGCTTTCCGTAGTTAATGGCCTTTTTATTATTATTATTATTATTATTAGTTCCTTTTTTTATCAGTTTTATATGTTTTTAAATGCCACTCAGCCACCAAAATCGCTGATGTTGTTTATTCGTGTCTTTTCGGTCTTTCTGTTATACTGCCCCACTGAACTGCAGCCGCTGTTCATCTGTGTGCGTAACCTCTCGATTATAACATATTCGTTTGTCTATGCCCGACCGAAGCACGTGATTAAGCAACGGTATAGCGGATTCATTTTGTATGAGGCCATTCATATCAAGACTGAGGAATGCTTCTGGTGGGATAAAACCATTGCGACGCATCCCCTCATAATACATATTGTTATGGATAATATGCACAAAAAATTAAATCGTTCGGTGAGCTTGTGGCGGTTCCCTTGAACGCCACTGCTCATCTTTCCATTAACCAGGTAAGAAGTTCCAACCGAGCGCATTTAGAACGATATAGAACAAGTATTGTGGCAGTTCCATTGAACGCCACTACTTACCGTACAACCTATGATGAGGAAACAGTTCCTTTAACACATGAAAAACATGTACTTACCTTCCATAGTTGTACCAACAATTTTGGAAATACATAGAATCAATATTTGTTGCTAACATAAAATTTCATCAGCAACAAATATTGATTCCCTAAAAGCAATTCACCGGTTGTATGTTGCATCATCAAATTCCTGGTAGGAAATTATAAACGCAGCATACATCCAGGAAACCCATTCGGCGCTACCCACATATACTTACCCTACTACGCACCTGCACGAAGATCATAGCATGAACCCCAATACACAGCAAGTTAACCAACCAACGAAGCTTGCTCTTGTATCTAGCGCCCAGACGTCGGAAGCAAATTCTGCAGCGTTTTAACATGCACACGAGTATCCTGAGTGGGCCACCACCATCGGTGCGACGACTCAATCATCGTTTGTGCTTCTACTTAATGTAAACATGCGAACGCCCTTTCAGGATGACTCGTCCAGCTGCAGATCATTGCTCATGGTGTTACCCTTATGGATTTGATCATCCACGGTCCGCATACTGTGGACACACACACACCATGAGCAACAGAGGAAAACATCGTTTATATTTCACGCCCTACGTGCAGATGCTAAAGAGAATCTTACCCTTATATGGTCATCAAAGCGATGGATGGAATTTTTGGTATTCTGTCGTTTTGGTGGCATTAATCAATCGCGTTACGGATTCCGTGGAGGCAAGTCGTGCCTTCACGTTAAATAATTAGAGTCGAGACAAGTATCCAGCCAGTGTAAGTTTGATGAAA
This sequence comes from Microdon myrmicae, assembly GCA_963931805.1. Classification (NCBI taxonomy): domain Eukaryota; kingdom Metazoa; phylum Arthropoda; class Insecta; order Diptera; family Syrphidae; genus Microdon; species Microdon myrmicae. The sequence goes on from OZ007499.1 coordinate 123,952,985, forward strand.
AGGGTCCTCCTTCATTTCTAAAGTTACCAAGTGGAAGCCGAAACGGATCGTATCGGATTCTCAAGTGTTGTTGAATTAGATAAGTTAACATTCGACATTTAGTCCTTACTAAGGCACCTTACGACTAAAGACTAAATATACAAATACAACAAGCTCGTTGATATCGCAAGATACCCTCGGATCAGATTGATCATAAAGTTATCCACTCTGCTTATATTGACTCCACCGTACAACGCTTCATTGGGATAGTACTTCTTATGATCGGAATCTGGAGTCCGATGTAAGTTAAGGCACGTTCTGAGGAATTGTCTCTCAAAAATCCGAATGTTTTGTTACGTATTTATTTAACAATTAACTACTATATACTTACCACTGATTTTTGCCCATTAACACATTTACACCGGACAACATTATCAATCAGTATTCTTCAAATTATTTATTGTTTTATTCCAATATTTAGTTTTACTAAACTTTATTCCATTAACACATTTTCGGCTGACCACATTACATCCGCACTGATCGACTTTCGTTTTCGTACTGCTCTTAAAATCTTTTTATTACCCTGTAAGTGTTTTCTACTTGTGGTCCTCTAACCGTGCACCACGTCAACCCCATTCATTCTTCTATGCAGATAATGCATAACAGAATTCAGCCTTTCCATGCCATATGGCAACATAATTTGATAAATCACATGAGATTTCCACCGGAAATCAAAAATCTCATGTCTGCTTAGCAACAGCAAGGTTTGTGCAAGCGACGCTGTTTGCTGCATAGCGAAACGGCTTGGGTAATATCGAATTCTTTTAGTTTTGTTCCCACGCTGATATTATCCCAAGCTATCGTGGCATCCTTTGACCTGCACCAGACACAGCTATTCCCTGGGGATCAATAAACCCAGAGTTAGGTGAAGAGTATGCTTTTCAACCTACCCCAAGCCCCCTTCTCGGAGTACATTTCTGCATTCTGCGAACAATCAAATACTTAACTGGGTCATGCGGTCACCAGTTGGTTTCGCTCTCGGATCAGCTTGATCATAAAGTTATCCACTCTGTTTATATTGGCCCCATTGTACAACGCTTCATTGGGATAGAATTTTTGTGATCGGATTCAGGAGTCCGATGTAAGTTAAGACACGTCCTGATGCATTGTCTCTCAAAAATCCGAATCTTTTCCATTAAGCTAGGTCCCACATTAAACCACACTGGACATCCATATATGATCATCGGTCTGATGAGAGCCATGTGGCATATAACTTTAACTCTGCTGTCAAGTTGACTACTATGGAACAGTCTTTTTGTCATAGCATAAGATTTCTTTGCCCTGGCCAGCGCAGCCTCCACATGTTTGTTAAAATACGAGGGTTGCCACTTATGTTTCGGGATTTGGCAACCCTAGTGTTGCAATCCGGCAATTGACAGCTCTGTCGTAAAGTTGGACATTTTTGAGGTTATACGCACTCAGAACGTTTTGACATACGAGCGCTATTTGTGTTGTTTACAGTAACTTAAAAGATTCATCTCGGCCCAAAAATGGAATTAAATCGTCAACATTTTCGTGCGATTATTTTTTACAACTTTCGGCGTGGATTAACTCAGCAACAGTGCATGGATGAACTTAATTCAATTTTTGGCGATGAAGCTCCATCAAGGACCAGTGTTTATCGATGGTATGGTGAATTCAATCGTGGTCGTAGTTCACTCCAAGATGAATTTCGTGAAGGTCGTCCAAAATCAGTTGTTGTTCCGAAAACCATTGATGGTGTGCGCGAACTGATATTGGAAGATCGTCATGTGACCTATCGTGAGATTGAGACAACCTTAGGCGTTAGTGGGACCAGCATACATTCAATATTGCATAAACATTTGACAGTCAAAAAAAATTGTTCGCGTTGGATCCCACACAATTTGTCAATCGCCCAAAAAAAAGGCTCGTGTCAATTGGTCGAAAGAAATGCTCAAAAAATACGGTCGCGGTGCTTCGAAACACGTCTATGACATCGTGACAGGTGATGAATCGTGGATTTACGCGTATAAGCCCGAAAGTAAACAACAGTCGACTGTCTGGGTGTTTCAAGATGAGCCAAATCCAACAAAAGTTGTTTAGAATGCCTGTGTTGGAGAGACCTCCATCAGAGTGGCAAAAGTGCTTCGACAATTGGTTCAAACGCATGCAAAAGTGTATAGATCTTCATGGGGAATATTTTGAAAAACAATAAAGTGATTTTCGATGATCAATATTTGTTTTTGTTCTCTAATCCCGAAATATAAAAGGCAACCCTCGTATAGATACTGATCCAGCCAGATGCCTAAGTATTTGACTACATTTTTGGTTTCCAGTGTTTGTTGGTGTGGTCCCATAATAGCTAGCTTTCGCCAGTTTTTCTTGGTGTCCCTGGTAGCTTCAGCCAGTGGTGTTCTAAAGAGGATGGTTTTACACTTCTGGATATTGATTTTGAGTTTCCAGTTGTCGCAGTATCGCTGAACATCACTGAAATCCCCTTGTAATAATCTGTTAATGATTTCAATTTTTGGAGCTGTTCTATATATTATCAGATCGTCTGCATACGCAATAGCCTGAATATACCGCAAACCTACAATAGTGGGAGTGATCAAGTCGCGAAGATTAAGATGGGCTGGACACGTAACGCGAATGGGTGATGAGAGGACCGTGCATAGAATTCTTGACGGTAAACTAACGGGGAAGAGACCGACAGGACGGCCGCGACGGAGATGGGAGGACAATGTTAGGTGGGACTTTGAGGAGATCGGATCGGATGGTCGAACGTGGAAGGAGAGCGCACAGCACAGGGAACAATGGCGGAACCGAGTCGCTGAGGTCATGAACTTCCGGGTTTCTACAGGCTAGTAAAAAAAAAAAAAAAAAAAAAAAAAAAAAAAATTGTCACTTTATTATTAAAATACTAGTTTGGGAAAAATATTCCGATATTTTTACATTTATTTCAATCATTTACTTAACCAAGGAACTGTGATTGAAATGACTTTAGTTGAAACTACAATTTGTTCACTTGAGTTTGTTTATCTAACAATTTATTTAACAAACTATGACTCATTTTTTATTGTGAATAACAACAAACACCGACCCTATCAAAATTGTTAGGGGATCTTAAATGTAGTATTCCAGAATACTACTGTCCTTATAACTATTAAGTTTAATACTGAGTCTCATTATTTATCTAACACATCCTTAAAACATTCTCCTTACATATCTAACATTCTCATTTAATACATATCATAAATAAACATCCTTAATATTCTATAACAAGTCAGTTCCAGTACATTTCATAACATGCCCCTTTTTTCATTTGAAACATGGCTCTTTGATATTCGTTCAAAGTTTATTCAAAATTTAAAAGTCACAGTAGAGTAAATAATACTTTGATAAAATTGTTTTTGTTCAAATTATAATTTACAGTGAATTAGAACACAATGTTCTATAAGAAGAGAGAAAATTGAATTGTAAGGTCAGTTTGAGTTTGAATCTAGTTGAGTTTGAGAAATAAGTTTGAGATTGGAAGTTGAGTTGAGTTAAGAGTTAAGTTAAGTTCAGAGAAGAGCAGTTGAGTTCAGACAGTTATTACAATAGACAAAAAGAAGTTATTAGAAGAAAAGAAAGAATAAACAGAAAATTAAACAGAAGATAAATTAATCCTACGTTTTAATAAATATTCAAAATAAAAGGTCCACGCTCTTCCCTCAACCGAGGAAGCACGGCGTCCCGGACCAATAACATAAATGACTGGTGTGATGTAGCTTTGCAGTTGTTTTGTCATTCGCTGGATCTGTTCAGATTGTGTATTTCATCACTTTATGGTGTTTAGAATTTTAAATACGGCGTAATTCAAACCTGCCATCGTCTCATACTAGTAAAGAACTTACTAACTTACTATGCTCTATCAGAGCCCTCTTAATGATATTAGAAAATTGAACGAGTTTCTTATGAAGAACTGCAAATTTTAGTGCTTGGGAAAGAATCGCGACGGAAGCGAGTTCCCCAGTTTTCTTATTTTGAAACCACCACATTTTGAAGCCACCTAATCTGCTCCGCAGTTTTGTAACTTGTAAAATGCAGAGCAGCTATAGCGTTTCACAATAGGGACTCAGGAGCAAGCTTTCCAATTCCTTCGTTGAAACATAATCGGAACGTATCCTACCTATCTTTTCCTTTCTCGGTCGTTCTTCAACGGAACTAGATGGATAAACTTCACGTGTCAAAATATATGCCACGATATTCGTTAGTCAAAGAGTGCGTATCGTGAAGATGAAATACACACAGTCGTTCTTTAACCGAACTACACGAATGTAGAATGCCCGGCCTGACCTTCTGTTTCCCCATCGGTGTATTTTTCAAGCATTCCAAACCAATTTAGGTCGATATTTCCTTTTCTTGCCGTCTCATCTTTCTTTCGCATGCTTTATGCTTTGACAATTAAGAGTATTTAAAAGATGTTATGTGTACGTGATTTGCTAAAATACAAGTTCTCGGTCATAATTACTAGTCTAAAAACAGTAGTGAACAATCTGATTCGAACCCGCAAAGACTAGAACAGATTAGAACCAAAGCACCGATGCATCAGATCACGGTCACGTGTAAACGAGGATATATTTTCTCGCTTCCTATGCTATGTATTGCTTAATTAATGGCTTTAGTGTCCGACTCTAACAATTTGTTCTTCCGATTCTTCAAGATTTGAACATTGCGTCCTACTATCCACAGTTTAAGTGTCACAAACTTACGCAGTTACAACTATGTTACGAGTTGCAACTATGTTGTACAACATTTGACAAAAAATACGTTCTTGGTAAACTCCGTCCCGCCTTGCGATGGAATATATAAAGGAAACTTCTGTGGGGAATAACAGACAGCTGCGCTTCTGAAATGGGGATACATATAAGGTGGTTGATAATAATAGCATTGAGCCTACCGTCACTAATTTACATATCGTCATTGTTTTCTTCCCACAAACTAGGTTTGTGCATCAAAAATAACATGATGTTGATAATCGGGCTTTTCAAAGTTTCCCGAGACTAACTTTTTCTTTCAAAAGCATATAAAATTCATGCGAGGTAGGTTACAAAAAAGGACTTTCCGTTATGCTTCACTTATTTTGAAAAGCCTTTTCATCGTAATCCATTAATACGCTGAACTGAATTTGAAAAACTTTCGAAATTGTCCTAAATAAATAGAAGCAAAAATAATCTCCTTTCCCATCTAAAATTCCAGTCCCCTTAATTTACTTCCCATACTCACACTGCAGAACCGCAAAAAATAAAAAATAAAAAAAAACAAACGAGAAATGATAGAAACCAACGTTTATCGTCAAACTTCTAACCGCAAGCACCTAAGTTCAAATTTTAGTCGCTCACATAGAGTAATACCACCAAAATCACCCAGGCAACCGCCACTCAATCTTCCACGCACATCCTTCGAACTTTTCAAAACGTCTGTGTAATCAACTGTTACCCACCCAGATAGAGAAACTTCCAGAATGCCCAAAAGTGAATGTCAACTAGAAAGGTCCAAGGACGATGACGCCTTTTCAATTCAACAAGCTCGTTCGAACAACTGCCACACACTTGTAGCATATACGCTGCTACCACTACAGCTCCGACAACTAATACCGTCACCCGCCCACATAATCTCGACACCAACATGGGTATGACCTACAGATACGTTCGTTGAAAGATTAATGGTGTTCGAGGACGTGATTTATCATCTGAAGAAGCTATCAAGTCATCACACCGCACCTAAGATCTCTTATCTATTCGCCTCTTTGTAAAGACGCCCTTGCAAACGTCGGAACTTCAGTTTTACGAAAAATTAATCATATTACCGGATATACGTGTCCTGCGTATGGATTTACAATTAACAACACAATTTAAAGAGTAGGCTTACTCCGAAAACATGTGAGGTCTTAATTCAAATGATCAAAGGGCACATAATTGAATAAAGTTTGCCATTCTTCTGGAGTGAGATTCGACGATATTAAAAACATTAAGCAGATGTGGCTTGGAAGGTGACATAAAATTCACTCGAGTACTACGGGCCAACCAAAATTTAGTACTATTCCGAAGATCCTTAATCAATTTACGCTTCGATGACTGAGTTGGTATGGAGGTTTTATTATGTGTTTGATTGTGCATACGTTAGTTAAACAGACGACTCTTGTTGGTGTGACAGTTCGGCACAATTAGTGAGTGCTAGTCAAATACTTGATGAGGAAATCCTTGGTCTTTTTCTGAAGTATTAAAAAAATTTGGACTTTTATGAGTTTGGATCAGTGTGACTTTCCCATTCGTCGGAAATAAGGAGACTTTCAAAAACCTATAATGGTTACGCAGTGTTTCGAGATGCGATGTTTACACGCGCCCTCTGGTACATTATTTATTGTATTTTCATTAATTAATTGTTTGCGGCTTATGTTTTATAGCACTCGTCTGGGCGCTGGCCGCCACTTTATTAAGAACTTAGTAGGTTGGCAGGCCGGTCTAACATCACGGTCACCATCGTATTAAGTGGTCATTGGGGTCGTCTTTTAAAGTCTTCATTTTTCTGCTTTTTATGTTCAATTTAATAATACAAATAAACTAGTCGTATTTCAAGAAGTATGTTAGTTTCAAGTTTATACCGCAATGCTGTTTACATCGGGAGAAAATAAAGCGTCGAACGTATTGCAGGCCAACCCCTAGATTGACTACAAAAATTAAAAATGCACCTTTTTTAACTATACTTTCTAATGTGATTTGTTTAGGAAAACTCCATTACACACATTCTAACGATAAACTAACGATTGTCTGTCCGACTGGGCTTATGCATTAAAAAAAAACGGCAGTACCTGAAAAGTCGTTGAATTAACTACATCGATCGTCGGTCGTCAACAAAAAATACTAAAAGTACTATTCGCGTACTGTTTCTTTTTCTTTTTTTTTTGTTTCTGTAGGAAGGTGGACATTTTCAAAAGATACTTATGGACCGATCCAGAAGCAGAACGGATATATATTCCTATAGTTCCCCGCGAAACTTTCTTTAGATATTCCATCGGGTGCTGGGGCGGAGTTTACCTGTCTTCCGCTCGTCGCGTCGCAACTGCTGCATCATGTCACATAGAACATCATTTGCTACGGACCATGCCTGTTGGAGCTCACCATGTATTCTATTACTCCCGCCTGAGTAACTGTCCGTCTCAAATATCGCTCCAAAACCGTCTGTGCGTTTCGAATCCCAGGCACTCTATGAGTACGTGTGCGGCATTTTCTATTTTGCCTGCGCAGCTCGCCATGTTTTCTTTTCAACCAGGTTTCTACATCAAGTATCATGGTGTGTGTCCATCTCCCTTTGATGGTAGAATCCCACCTTCGTTGCCATTCTCTTAGACTTGAGAGCTCTAATTGTGGCCGCATTGTTCGTCGATTCTCTAGTGAGACTTCATGCAATGCAGCGTTTTCGTTTGCTGCAATATACGAAGAGTGTTGTCAGACGGTAATTGTTGGCCACGATATTTTCGACGATATGCACTGCAATTTTCAATGTATACCGTCACTATCTCAGCGCCTTGTTTAGGTGCGACCCATGGTTAAAATTGTACTGAATTGACATTTCAAAGACATTTCTACTCAAGTTAATCGGTTGATTAATGTCAACGTCATTCAATGTTTACATGCCGGCATAAAAGATGGCGCACCATATGTATATATATATATATATATATATATATATATATATATATATATATAACATATATATATTGACTCCTCGATAGTATAGTGGTTAGTATACCCGCCTGTCATGCGGGAAACCGGGGTTCGATTCCCCGTCGGCGAGCCTGTGGCGCAGGACTAATGACCTTGCCCGGAAAAAACAAATCATTATGGAAAATTTAACAAGCCTCAGAGCTTGCTAAATAAGGCCAAGGCCGTTTCCCGTTTGTAGTGCCGATGATGATGATATATATATATATATATATATAAATTTACATATATATATATATATATATATATATATATATATATTTATATATATATATATATATATATATTTATATATATATTTTTTTTTATATATATACATGGGCGGCATAAAAAACTTCCGACCCGACAAAGATACAAGACATTTTTTCTTTAAATTTATTTTTATTTTTCTACATAGTCTCCTTGTAACTATACACACTTCTCCCAGCGATGCTCCCATCTCTCTAACCCGTCCAAATAGTACTTGGCGTTTTCCTCTGCAAAATAACTGTTCACGAAGGTGATTGCCTCCTCATTTGACAAAAAACTGTCTTCGGAGCGCAACTTTTAGATAAGGGAAGTCGCTTGGTACTAGATCTGTTGAGTAAGGCGGGTGGTCAAGCAGTTCGAAACGTAATTCGTGGATTTTCTCCATGGCAACCGCTGAGATGTGAGACGGCGCGTTGTCTTGGTGAAACAGGATTTCCTTTTTCTGCAAATGTGGCCGTTTTTCCGCAATTTCTGCCTTCAGTTGGTCAAGTAATGATGCGTAGTATGCTCCTGTAATGGTGTTTTTCTTTTGGAAGATAATCGATTAAAATAACTCCATGGCAATCCCAAAAAGCAGTCGCCATCACTTTCCCAGCCGAAAAAACAGTTTCTACTTTTTTTGGAGCCGGTTTGCAGAATTTTCATTTCGGGCGTATAATGGTGTATCCAAGTTTCATCGACAGTAATTAATCGGCGTCCAAACTCAGATTTATTGCGCCTAAACTGCGCCAACAGAGCGTTAGAAATATTCATTCGAACGCGTTTTTGGTGTAACGTGAGCAAACCCGACACCCAACGCGCGAACAGCTTTCTCATGCCTAAATCTTGATTTAGTATGTGACAAACACGTTTTTTTGACATTTTCATACCATCCGCTATCTCATTCCCTTTAATTCGGTGGTCGTCTAGGACCGTTTGGTGAACTTTAGCGATGTTATCGTCAGTTGTTGCCGTTTTTGGACGTCCCGAACGTTCATCGTCTCACAAGCTCTCACGGCCACGTTTAAATTGCGCTGCCCAAAATTTCACGGTGGTAAATTATGGTACAGGGTCCCCACACACAGAGCCGAACTCGTCTTTGATTTGCGTAGGCGTATTGGCTTTCAAAAACAAAAATTTAATGACAGCTCGATACTCAATTTTGTCCATTATTACATAAACACTCCCATCGACTCACTCAAACGACTGTAAAAACCACGCATCCAAATTGGCTGAAATTTTGGTACCTAACTGTCAAATGATGCATAACTACATTCACTAGCTTTTATTGACGAGTGCTGGTATCTTCACAATGAGGTCGGAAACTTTTCAGCTCACCCTGGTGTACATACACAACATATACAAATTCTAATAAAATACAACACATAAATACAATATATAAATTTAATATTATATTATCTTTCATTCGATTCAACAACGGTCATTTCACTTCCTCTGGCTTAAGGAAACACGGTGCTTGACCGCAGCGGGAGTCGAGAGATCCGCAGAAGGACTTGATCTTCCTAGAGCAAGGAGGCTCTCCCTCTCTCTCTCTCTCTCTCTCTATCTCTATTTCTATCTATCTCTCTCCCTATCTCTCTCGACCCCCCCCCCCCTTTAAAAAAAGATTCCGCAACACAGGCAGAGCCATCACACCACAAAACTTAAGTTACGACAGAAGCGTACTTTTTTGCATAATTCACTGATAGAAGACTTTGAATGTAAAAAGCTTGATACCGGTATGTCTTGAACACTGCACGTACTGTTGTTTTAGACATTCATATACGACACTCTATGGCTCTCGTGGACATCGATGGGTCCACGTCAATTTTTCGAAACATGATGCCATCATTAACAGGTCGAGTCCGTCCTTCATCACAATGTTGTTCTGGCTGTCTGCCGTTCACGTTGGCGTTTTAAGTACTTGTAACCGCACATATCGGTTTCATCCTGAAAAAAATTTAAGAGTGCGTCTGTGGCGGTTCCGCCAAACCCCACGGACCACTTACCTGAAAACCCTCCATAACTTCATTCCAGTCTGCATAGGTTTTCGCGAATGCAATCGCAATTAGCACCTTAAATGCTTCACGCATCAAATAGAGCAAATTTTATATAACTAAAAGTCCCTGCAAAGAATCCTTACCTTTCATGCATCTCTTCGCATACAAATTCCCTGTAAGAATTCTTTCCTAACTTATCAGGAATCCCAAAACCAATTCGGCACCGTCGGTGCCAAGAAAATCCCCCTAGACGGATTCCTGAAAACAAAATGATTTGGTTTACATACAATGTAACCATCATAACAGGGATCATAAACATTGCGTCGCCTATTTCCCGTCCTTGCCAAGTGTATCATAAATCAACATACATACACATTGGCTGGCGACCTACACTCAAGGGACCAAAACAAATATACGCATCTCGCGTCTTAAGGTATCAATTGAATCCTACAGCACAGGCAAATGCAAATAGGAATTGAATAGCTACCCTTACTAGCGATGCCATAAACACCATATCCCGGTAATCAACCTGAAACCAATTGATGCATTTCCACATTGCATTGCCGCCTATTTATTTAGCCGCAATGCACATCTTAGACAAAAATATAAGCGTTTCCTTTGTCTTCTCATATTTCGGTATCTGTGTCTCATCAGCAGCGGCATGAGCAAACAAAAACCATTAGCATCCAAGGGGATTCGGTTTGTTTGCTTTACCGAACTCACATCTCATGGATATACCCTATGCCTATTTCGTCGTTTCAGGTTCGTTCTCATGGTTTGTCCCATGAAATAACCCATGTACACACATGCATGTGTACTACCAACGATCTTCACGGTCCCTTTGTCCTTACCGCCTGTCTGCTTCGTTTATCCATCGCCCTCGCGCGTGTGTTGAATATTATGATCCTCACGATCACCCATGCACACATACTACCATGATCTCCATTACGACATCTGGTTTTCTGTTCCACAAAGAGAGACCTTACGTCTCTCTTGTGGTAGATAAAACGTGTGCTTAGTGGAGAGGAACACTTTCTCTCTAGGGGAAACTCACCCCATTAGCGAGTCGGCTCTGTACGAGCCGTTTATCGAGGAGTCATTTAACATCACCCGACCGAGTCGGACGGTCCGTCTTCCGCTCCCCGTTTCGGGCACGGGGACGTAGTTATCACCAGTCGAGTCGAGTAAGCGCACGAGTCATATAAATAATTCAAATCCGTGTTCTGCCATCGAATGTCGTGTTGCGTCATATAAATAATCCGAATCTGTGTTCTTACATCTAATTTAGTGTGGCGGCATATAAATAAGACTTATGGATTAATTAAAAGAATAAAATGAAAGAACTAACTTCGAATAACTAAACCAGTGTTTCATTGTTACTTTTGTCGACGTTCTGTTTCGGAGTTTCGTTTGTGCTTTTGTCGCAGTGCATCCGTTTTATCCTTGGTGTGATTGCTTTTCCGGTGGACACAATTGCTGCTGCTGAACTTTTGATCGATGGAGGAAGGAAGTGAACCGAGTGCCCGTGTCTTGCCATAATACTTCTACCCCACAAGTTCGTATAAAAATACATAATTGTCCCTTTTGAAAAACCCTTTACGTATACTGGACACTGCAATAGAATATTATGTAAACATTTGACACCTGTCAATAAAATGTCATAAATATCAAGTTTTGTTATTATACATTGTTGTGGCACCTGTTCGAAATATCCACACTTAATTGTGCACCTTGTTGATTCATAAAAAAGTGGGAGTTGTATGACATGAAGAACTTATTATATATACAACTATCTCGATGCTATCGGGAAGCTACGAGTTTAGCTAAAGGTTTATTACTAGTGGGTTGATATTAGCAAGGATTTTCAAACGCTGTATAATTTTGATATCACCAGAATTGACGTACTCATTGGTAAATTGTGTATTTTGTGACCACTGATATCATATTACTGTCCGTATATCTTTCAGTAACTTGAAATCACTTTTAAACTTATGATCTTGCTATGTTACGGTCAGCACCGCCGTTTTGTATTTTACCTAAAAGTTCTATTTTGATTTCATTTATTTTTCCTATCCAAGGGGTTTCATAAATAATAACTTCAATGTATCTTGTTTAGATATCCTCTCTGTTAGACAGATGTAGCAAAACCAACGTTAGGTGTCACCCTACCCGTGTAGAGTCCTTTACCGTATCCGGTGATAAAATTTATAACAAAATCAATAAAATCAATAAAAGTTTACTCAAAGAATTCAATAGAAAATGGGCGTTTTAAATTCTTGGAATTTGTAGAATAATAAATACCGGCGGAGTTAAATTAACATATGATTTATATTGTAACGCCTTTATTCTATTAAAATCGGTTTAGAAGTCTTAATAGTCATTGGGACCAAGGAGGGATTCTGAAATACTGCTCTTAATATATTTATTTCTCCAATCCACCGTTCTCTTTCTCACTTTACATTTCTCTTGTGGCGGGTCCTTTGAAAGCCACTGCTTACCTTCCCATTAACCATCCAAGTAATTGCTCTCTAGAGCACCGAAAACCTGGAAAGCATGTACTTACCTTTACATAGTTTGTACTATAAATACCTGAAATGCTGTAAATCCATAATATTCGCTGATGCAAAATCCATCAGCACCAAACAAACATGTTCCTTATAAGCAATTTGCTTGCACCACCAAGCAACCAACATGACCCGAACCATTTCATTACACATATCTCCGAACGAATTCCGCTGCACACATGCAAGAGATATTCCTTCGTTTCCTTTTACCTAGAAGCACATCGGTCGGTAAACCGATCGACAAGCATCAACATCCGTAAGCATTACCCCCAGGGGCATGGCTGCATACAATGCAGCATATTCCTAAGAATCCAATTCAGTTACGACATTACGTAACCGATATGAATCCTCAAACTTGTCCATGCACGCAGAAGGAGAATATTTGTTCCCACACACGTGCATGTCAAGTCACATCAGAAGACGCCAGCAACATGCGCCCGAACAGCATGGATCCCTTACGCATTACCAATCGAATAAATATTTCCTTTTATGGTATTATTATATCCACGGGTCGCATGTTCATGGACACAGCATGAGCGTGCGAGGTAACCGCATCTGTGTGAGTGCACATCCTCTCCGTGACCATCATCTAAGATCACCCCTTATTGGTCGCCGAAGCGATGGATGGAATTTGGTATTCTGTCGTCTTCGGTGACCTAATCAATCGCGATACGGATTCCGTGGCGGCAAGTCGGGCTTCCACGTTAAACAAGTAAAATAGTCGAGTCTGAGTCAGGGAGAAGTTTGTGGGGAAGTGTAGTAATGCACCGGCAAGGTTGGGTTCACTAAACTCCCCACTCATCTTCGATAGTTCCGCCGAACACTGTATACAGAAAATCAAACACCAAGGCAACGAGGAAAATTAAACACAAGATACTGATTATTGCACAAAGTTGTTTTTAATTTATTGGACTCCTTTCTCCTTATAGTACATTAAATAGTAGAACACACCAGTACTGGTTATTATAAAAGTCACATTCCGTTCAGCCATCAATAAAACCAGATGCTTCAAAATATAGTTACATGCGCGAAGGGAATTACTCAATCTTTAATTGTATTTGAGTTTATTTTATTTAAAATTTATAAATTACACTAGGGGGAAAATTAGCAAAACTTCGAAGCGATGCAATGCTGCGACAATCATAGCCCGCTCGTAACATTTAATTATATCCTTGGTATTGAATAACACTTGATTATCGCACCGCACCGCGCGCGCGGTACGGTGAATGGGAAACGCGACCGACCCCTTTGGTGTAAGAATTGCGACTCACCGATATCCTCTCCAATAAGGATATCGTTTTTACCTACCACCAGAGAAACGTAAAGTCTCTCTTGGTGGTATAGGAAACCAGATCTTGTAATAAAGGTCATGGTGGTATGTGTGCGATCGTTCAGATCAATGCTATTCACACGTGCTCGACAGCAGTGGAACAACGAAACAGGCAGGCGGCAAAGACAAAGGCGATTCATGATCTATGTCTATGCTGTGCAACGTCGCTATGATAGACGTTGGTAAAAAGGTGTTAATGGGATACGATACTTTATACAATAGAAATTGTATATGGTATCTTGGGTTAATTGCCGAAACGTATCCCTTGCTTGCATTTAGGTATGCCAAGAAATGTATGATTGTTTGTCTATTGAATCGCTAGTGTTGCAGCTGTAAAAACAAGCTGACCGACAGAGTATTTTAACTCAGACAAAGGGTGCCGAATGTTTGGTATTTATGGTGCATATGCACATTAAGGAACAATATTAGGAATTTCAGATAATGCTTGAAAGCATTACATGTCCTTGGAAAAGGAAATGTTTTCTGGTACAAATGCATTGGCGGGAAACAATGGGAGTAATGGAATTCCTAAAAAGCTCGTGGAGAATTCTTACAGAAAATTGTATGCGAAGGGATGCATAAAGGTAAGTTTTCTTAACAGGGAATTTAAGATCATGGGTTTGATCTCTTACATGCGTGCAGCGTTTTTGTGTGCCGAATGCGGTTGCATTGGCGAAATTATATGGGAAGATGGGTGTTATGGGGGTTTTTAAGGAAAGCGTACCGTGGGGTTTGGCGGAACCGCCACAACCGCGGGCTATCCGTTTCTTTTATAACAAATTAATCGTGCGAACATCCTATATTGGGTAAACGCTGTTATATCGCAACAAGTAAATCGTGCGAACATTCTTTAATTGTTAAATTCTTTTATATTGCAACAAGTGAAACTTGCGAACATTCTTAAATTGTTAAATTCTGTTTATAGCAACAAGTGAATTGTGCGAACATTCTTTAATTATTAAATTCTTTATGTTAAACTATATTAAGCTACTCTTGAGAACAATAATATTGTGTAAATGCCTTTGTTTGTTTGTCTGGATCAATATAAACAAATTAATAAAAGGGGACTCGTACCCGAGTAAAACCACTTCACCTTTGATCTTATTTGGTAGCTGTTTTCGCTTGGTGTTCGTGATCAAATAGTGTTCGGCGGAACACCCCTACAAATAACAATTAATAACCGCCAAACTTTCTCTCTCTCCCTCTTTCTGTCGCTTCTTCTCTCTCGGTAACTCTTCTTCTATTCTTACCTCAATCTTTACCTCTACATCTGCATCGACATCTATCTCTACCTTTACCTGTATCGCTCTGAATTGGTGATTGGTAATACATTTCTGCAAAACTCGCATTACATAATTTTTTACCCCTATTTTGAAACCCTATTTTATAACCTTTCTAGCTATTTCTTCGTACAGCACTTTGCGCACATACGTGCCCCCAAAAGTATTTTATTGTTGACCTAATAATATTACAGTAGGAAACCCAATAAAACTATAAAGTATTTTACAAAAGCAAAATTGTACTACTTGATAATCAATCCCGCGTTCACTATGTTGATAAATGCGTCTATGCGGTTAAAACCGAAATTACTTTAATTCCCACAATTGACTACAGGCTAGCAATCAAAAATTTGCGGTACGTTACATTCAAGGCATATTGCAAAACTGCACCGCAGTTGGTGCTGCCTGTCAACCATCAATTCCAATTTGCAATACTGCAATTATAAATCCCTTCCAACATGCAAATCAGCTATGAATTTTCGCGCGTCGCAGCAAATCAAAGTATGCAAATCATTCGTACCGGCATCCTCTGTTCAATTAAATCCTGAACTGCGTCCCAACAATTCCCAGTGACCTCAGAGTTTATTTTTTAATTGCCTGCTGCACGAGATGGAAAGTTTTCCTTTATTATTTTTTGTTTTTCATTTCAAGCCTTTCCTGGCCTCTCACCTTCACCTACCTACCACACGCACCCGCACCCTGACCCGCAACTACCACCACCACACCCCGCAATGCTTTGATCCGATATAAGTCAGGAAAGAAGGCAGTTTACAGATTAAATACAGCAGCCCCTATTGGTGAAGGACTTTTAACCCGAACGCTTTACAAATAAATCCTCAATTAATCAATAAAATTTAATTTTATCCTTCCACCAAGCAGCACACCCTCAATCATGTATGTGTAGGATGTTTTATATCCCAGGGCAGCATACCTAACAATCGTCGACAGTTGGATATGAAGTCGAGTCAGAATCGGCCTTTTCTCTGGTAGAACAATAAAACCGCGTTTACTATGTTGTGTGTGGCTATTAGTTTGCCAGAAATGTAAGCCGGTGAAAAGTGTCCTGATGCAGGAGTAGCATGAACGACGACGAGCTCGGTTACGGGAAATACTCGCGTACTGACGGAGTCCTGGCATAGGACAAGGAATATGGTGAACAATAAATAAATTGGGTCAGGAGCTGTAAATCAAGTAGACTGTTGGCTTGGGAACCGAGACGAACTGTAAATGTGGTTGGTAGGGTAAACGTAGCGGGGATCCTCAGAGAGATTTGCACCCGTGAATATTTCAAATATTTAACTACACAAAAACCAAGAAAAATATATAGAGAACTAGTAGTAATTAGTTCATGTACCTGGGGAGTGCATTTGCATTTGGTAAGTGACTTATTCGTAAAATTTCATCCATGAATCAGATAATAATTCTGTTCGGTGTGATTAAACTGAGGGGTGAATTTATCGCATTATGAATTGTCTGCCATAACCGGAAACGAACTGATCAATCGCTTTCAATACTTGGAGTTGAGGTATATGGCCAAGCACTAGCCAACTGCTTCTAACTTTGCAGATAGTGTGAACAACATGGCCAAGGATTTATAAGGAGACAAAACCCGATAAAAAGCATATAACAGTAAGAGTTGTGCGGCGTTAAGGAAAGGAATAAATCCAAATTCAGAATGAGGATCATAAAAACTATTTTAAATTATTATGAATCGGCTCAAGACAGCCTGCCTCGAATGGGCAAGGTGGAGAAAATTACTCTGTTATTGATAACCACTTAATATTACACCCATATGGATTACTGACGAGACTAGGCAACCAGACTTTTAGTTATGCGGAAGGCATGTATTTCAAAGCGTCGGAAACGAACCAAGAAACTTCATAAGAACTCATATAAATGTTGTCTACTTTTATAGCTGTTACGTACACCCTAGGTGGTCAATAAACGAATATACCACAAAATCATGCTACACAGTCTCATTATATATGCCGTAGACTGAAAAGACCTGGACGACCAGCAACATTTGCCCCATTAGACGTTACAATCGCCAACAACGGCTGGAAGAATACATACCAAAAAAAAAGTAGTTGTTAAGTAACAGACATCACATTCATCTGCATCCAACTCCCATGGTCGGCTAAGTTGTAGGTTAGTGAAAGATATACTCACAGCGACCATTAAGCCATCACAATGTAACTTGCCGCAAGGAAAGATAGTACGAGGGTTGCCTCTTATGTTTCGGGATTTGGCAACCCGAGTGTTGCAATCCGGCAATTGACAGCTCTGTCGTAAAGTTGGACATTTTTGAGGTTATACGCACTCAGAACGTTTTGACATACGGGCGCTATTTGTGTTGTTTACAGTAACTTAAAAGATTCATCTCGGCCCAAAAATGGAATTAAATCGTCAACATTTTCGTGCGATTATTTTTTACAACTTTCGGCATGGATTAACTCAGCAACAGTGCATGGATGAACTTAATTCAATTTTTGGCGATGAAGCTCCATCAAGGACCAGTGTTTATCGATGGTATGGTGAATTCAATCGTGGTCGTAGTTCACTCCAAGATGAATTTCGTGAAGGTCGTCCAAAATCAGTTGTTGTTCCGAAAACCATTGATGCTGTGCGCGAACTGATATTGGAAGATCGTCATGTGACCTATCGTGAGATTGAGACAACCTTAGGCGTTAGTGGGACCAGCATACATTCAATATTGCATAAACATTTGACTGTCAAAAAAAATTTGTTCGCGTTGGATCCCACACAATTTGTCAATCGCCCAAAAAAAGGGTCGTGTCAATTGGTCGAAAGAAATGCTCAAAAAATACGGTCGCGGTGCTTCGAAACACGTCTATGATATCGTGACAGGTGATGAATCGGGGACTTACGCGTATAAGCCCGAAAGTAAACAGTAGTCGACTGTCTGGGTGTTTCAAGATGAGCCAAATCCAACAAAAGTTGTTCGCGCACGAAGCACTTCCAAGCAAATGGTCGCCTGTTTTTTCGGAAAAACTGGACATGTCGCAACCGTACCACTAGAACAACGCAGAACAGTCAATTTTGAGTGGTACACAACCATTTGTTTGCCAGTTGTCTTCCAAGAAATCAGGAAAACCAACCGCCGAAGACGGATCACTCTTCACCACGACAATGCGAGCTCTCACACATCGGCTGCGACAACTGCATTTTTGAGCACCCAAAACATTGATTTGATGGGTCATCCGCCGTATAGTCCTGACTTGGCACCGAATGACTTCTTTTTATTCCCGTACGTAAAAAATAATCTGAGAGGTCAACGTTTTTCGACACCTGAAGAAGCGGCTGCTGCATTCAGAATGCATGTGTTGGAGATACCTCAATCAAAGTGGCAAAAGTGCTTCGACAATTGGTTCAAACGCATGCAAAAGTGTATAGATCTTCATAGGGAATATTTTGAAAAACAATAAAGTGATTTTCGATGATCAATATTTGTTTTTGTTCTCTAATCCCGAAATATAAAAGGCTACCCTCGTACAAATGTGGGGAGAAGAAGTATTATGCCGGACATGGGCACACGGTTCACTTCTTCCCCATCATTCTTCACTAAACCTTTCGGCGCGAATTGTCCATCACGAAAGAAAAACGGAACAGGATCTCACAACACGACGTCCACGAGGAGCAAGATAAACAAAACACACTGATTTTTATTGTTTATTTTATTCACTTTTGTTTAAACGTTAATTTTAGTTTACACGCTGGTTTCTGGATCACAATTAAATGAATAAACAAATGTTGAACGAATGTTTTATGGTTGCAAAGTAAAAACGATAATATAATTGAATATTGTGTATTTAATTAAGGAAAATAATATTGACTTGCGGAGACAACGACTCAAGCGATTATAACTGATTATCGCATCCCTGTGCGCACCAGGGTAGCGATAGGAGCCTCGACCTGCTCGGGTCGAAGGATGGAAAAGGACTCGGCGATAATCATCTCGTGCAGCGATGATTCGCCTCTTGGGGTGAGTTTATGGTGTCGTGGTACATATCCTCTCCAATAAGGATATCGTTTTTACCTACCACCAGAGAAACGTAAAGTCTCTCTTGGTGGTATGTGTGCGATCGTTCAGATCTGTGTGGTTTACACGTGCTTGAGGGCAATGGGTAAACGAAGCAGACAGGCGGTAAAGACAAAAGGGAGAAATAACCAAATGCGCCGTTGGTAATGCGGGTCATTGTTTACGCGATGCGTCGTCGCTATTACCGACGTTGGTAGAAAAAAGGTGCTAAAAGCAAATTGGATGTTTATGGCATCTCTGGCTGCAATATAAACCGGGTTCGTGTTTGCATTAGAAAATGCTGGAGAATTTGGTTTCAGCGTTTATTGCGCTAATTACATGCAGCTGCTAGGGTTGTTTATTGTGGTGAGAGAAGGTCGCCAGCCAATGTGTATGAATGGGATTTATTGTACACATGAATGAAGCTGGGAATAGGCAATGCAAGGGTAATAATTCCTGATAGGCGCTTGTATTATATATAACCGATGAATTTTCTTTCAGGTAATTTATGATAAGGTAATAAAGAACTCTTACAGGAATTGTAAGCGAAGGAATGCTTGAAAAGGTAAGAATTCTCCAATTGATGCGTGTAGCATTTTCAGGTACCTAATGCGATTGCATTGGCAAAAACGTATGCGTCTAGGGATGAGGTTGTGGGGCTTTTCAGGGCCCGAAGTACCTCGCATCATTTTTAACCCCATAAAAATCCTATAAACCCCATACCTACCCTTAAGTCGAATCACTGGCAATATCACACAACCTTGCCATAGCATTCACCACTGTCCTAAAGTTGCTGAAAACAATTCGGTTATCCCCGCGGATAACCGACATAAATACCCCTTCAGGGTAGTGATCGGCAAACACATTCAATTTGAGAACACGACACTCCGAACACAACTTTAGTGATCAAAATGTATGTTAAAAGAAATTAGTTACAAACTAAGGTATAGGCATTATATGCCCTTTTTAATGTAATTTCTACCAGAATTTCTAACTTCTTTTGTTATGTTTTTTTTTTTGTTTTAAAGCCTAAAATTAATTAAAAACAATACATAAATACATATTTTTTGTCTGCCTGGAGAATAGCCTCTCTTTGGTTGATTGTAGAGTTGTTTTAAAGACATCACAAGTAAAACAAACACAAACGCAAAAATAAATAATCTAAACCCTTTCAGGTGACTTCATAAATTAAAAACAGTACTTTTGTAAGCCCCTTCCGGGTACACGCCTGCACAACCTCCCCGCACTCGCGCCCGAGCGCGCGCCGTCACTCAGCAAACCTCCTCTCAGCCTCCCCTATCTGTTTCGTGACTACGTCACTGGGGAGGGAGTGAAGTGTGGCTTTTCAGGGCCCGAAGAACCTCGCATCATTTTTAACCCCATAAAAATCCTATAAACCCCATATCTACCCTTAAGTCGAATCACTGGCAAGATCACACAACCTAGCCATAGCATTCACCACTCTCCTAAAATTGCTGAAAACCATTCGGTTATCCCCACGGATAACCGACATAAATACCCCAAACAGGGCTGTGGAGCATTTTCTCTATATTCGGCATGGCGTACTTACCCTTTATCTGCAGACCCATCGACCAGATGGGATGTTACAGGCTGAGCAGAGAAAAGGGTATACAAACACCGTCTCCATGCCCATTAGCGTCCAAGAATACATGTCGGGCTATTTGCCGGCTTGCACATTTGCAAGCCAGATTTCTAATAGCCCTGCAATAGGACATAATGAGCGGGATAATCCCAAAGACCAATAAACCTTTTTTTCTAGTTGCTATGGCGAGCGATCTTCTCTGAATTTTACATCACAGAAGACCCAATTGCCGCCGCCAACATTGTTCCATTATGCTACCCGAAACACTTCTGTCTATCCGATGTAGACAAAAGAAAACATTTTCGTCCAGGCGGCAATTACCTAAACAAATAATGTAGTCGAAAAGATTCATACTCTCAGGCAGCCTTGGGTTTCTGCCGATATTTTATCACCATTATGGGAAAACAATTCTCATGATTTATGACTGCATTTTCTGCCAGTTTCAATACCCGTCCCTTTATTTACCAAATGTGTATTGGAATTTCCCTGGTACACCAGAGGTATCCGATACTACAAGGAATGTTGAGGACGATTTCTACGAGCAGTCTGATAATAACCTTTGCGGTACACGCACCTTTCTTTCAAGTCGAATTGGATCGTGGTAGAACATACCCCTATGGAGTCAGATTTGATTATTCGTGGTGTGTGCACGTGCCGTCGAGTGCAGTCAGTCAGTTAATGTAATCGTTAAATAAGTGTTGACCAGGAACCTTGTAATAGTTGAATAAGTGTTAACCGAGAACCTCGTAACTGCTAAATAAGTGTTAACCAAGAACCTTGTAATTGTTCAATGAGTGTTAACCAAGAACCTTGTAATTGTTAAATAGATGTTCACCAGTCCAATAAAGAAAACTCTTAAACTAAATCCTCAGTATTTTATTATTCAGTTCTTGATCGCCGGGAGAGGTAAGCTTCGCATTCGTTGGGATTAGAAGAAAATAAGTGTCCGTGACTGACACACACTCCTAATAATACCCACAAGGTAATGGGGTTTTTAGGTAATTGTACCGTGAGGTTTGACGGAACCGCTGCACAAATAAGTAAATAAAAAACAACGCGTTTGACGAAAGTTTCTTTAAAATTGTTGTGAGAACCTACGATACAACAATCGAAGGGAAGGTATAAATAGTCAACTAGTTAATAGAAATACCTAACACAGCGTGTGACACAGCAATGCCAAAACGGATACCAATGGATGAATGAAAACTAAGCAGCTTGTGGACAGACGACATTAAAGCACTAACAGCACAATGTGTATAATCTTGTCGCAGGTTGCAAAAATCACAAAAAAAGCCGACATCCAAGATTTCCTTGATAACTTAAAAAGGTCAATATGTTGGAGACGCGTTACTTCATGTCCAGGACGCCAAGCCGATACGTCATAAAATGCCGAAGACGCCGCATGTAAAACACCATCGTGGGATTCCCTGGAACACACGCCGAAACACAAATAAAAACTATCATGGGAAGACGTCGCACCGAGGGAAGTAAAACCAGCAGTTACCACCAAACGCAGGACAATGACGATGAACCTGACGGACACTCAGGCAGACGGACAATGAAGCAACATTATGTCGATTTCCCAGGGAACTGCTAATTTCCCGAACACTAAACGAAACGAACGCTCCCTAGAAAGATGTAACACAATAGAACCACATGCAGCAGCTGATGATTGGACAATGACAGATAGCATCGATGGCTATGTGCAAAAGTTATACAAATAGAATGTAAAATTTGTAAATCTTTGAGTTCTAGTTTGAGAACTGACGGGTAGCGTCTCTTCTCGTTTTTGTAATTTTTTTTTTACACTAACGCGCGCAGAAAATGGGATTTTGGAGTACGCTTAAATGTCAAAGCACATTGCGAGAGGGAGAAAATAATATCTTTTGAAATGAAATTGTTCCACTTTTCAAAGCATACTCTCCTTTATCTAGGTTGCACAAAGGGCATGTGCCCTACCGCTGATGGTAACAGCCTTCGCGAAGGAAAAGGAAGATAAAATTGACACCACGACACATCGCAAGGGGTGCATTCGGTAGCAATCGTGTTAGGGCTTAAAGGAAAGGCGTTCTTTTCCCATACCTGTGTGTTGATGGGTTGCTTCTTGTCTTTCACAGAAAAGGGATACAGTCCAGTAGTTATCAGCAACACAAGGCGTGCCCTATAGCAAAATGAAATGTTGCCAATCCCCGCGCGGTAGAAACCATCACATGGTACGGGTCATAAACCACAATAAATCACTCAGGCTATGTTCACGGAAGCCTACATTTGCAGCAGGTTCACCCATGCCAGACAAGCTAACGAGAAGTAGCGTGCCCATTGGATGATTTTCAGCCGTGGGTGTACCGACTGTATTATAACGATGGCTTTCTGAGACCGAGTTGAGTCAGAATAACTAGACCTCCCCATATCAAAATGAAGCTTTGATATTGTGGACTACTTGGAACCCCGAGACAACAAATTAAAATCGGTGGAAACTATTGTTACACAATAATACCACCCCCGCACCATTAAAATGATTCGCAACTTTATTGGCCCGAAAAAGCGTAATTCCATGATATCCCACATACGATTTCCTACCTGAAATCAAATTCCATGCCTGGTTGGGAACAGCAAAGCGTGGGTAAGCGACACTGTTGCTACATTGAGAAACAGCTTCGTTTTACGCAAATTCCTTTTGATGCATTCCCGCTATGAGAAAATCCCAAGCCCCATAGGCGTCTTCTTGTATCTCTAGATACAGCCATTCGCTAGGGAACAAAACCAGCGACAGGTGAAAAGTGTACTCTTCAACCCACCCTATCTCTCCTTCTCGGAGTGTAGTTTCGACTCTGCACTCTGAGAGCAATTCCAACATGAAACGGGGTCATGCGGTCAACCTCTCGGTTTCGCTTTTCGTTGCCAACGAAACCAAATCAACCGCTAAATTGTCGTGCTCTCCGTTGCAATTTTCCCATTCTCCCGGTGTTCATTGACTGTTGAGTAAATTCGCAATAGTTTATTCGCTTTAATGGCCGGGGAAATGGGAAAATAAAGACGAGTGTGCAATCGGAAATGGACGATCGTGGAAAGAATACCTGCTGTTTGGTCGTATTGGGGCCGTAGTCAGTTACCAGTTGAATAATGGGTTTGATCGTGGTTGGTTGTGGCGTTTTAATAGTCGTGTGTAGATATAAAACTGCTTGGGCGGGAATACAATCTTTGACTGAGTATAATTAAACTCATTATTGTGAATGTGAAATATTAACAAAAATAAAATATGAAAAGAAACTAAATTATAAGAATATTTAGTAATTAAGCAAAAAAGTGTTCATTTTAAACATCATTTCCTAGTGAATGTGAAATATTAACAAAATATAAGAAAAGGAACTAGAACAAAATAATAAGAACATTTAGTAATTAAGCATAAATAAATTCATAGACGTCAAGTAAATAAAACTAATTAATTAAGTGTGAAATAGTTTCATTAAAAAAAAAAAAAACAATGATCGCATCGCCGTGGAGATTCCAACAGCTGACACGTGAGTACACTTAATATATACATATATATTATATTGTGGCAAATTAAATGTTACACTTGTATATATGTTATCAAATCTAGGTATGCCCGAATATTTATTGTACATTATCTATGATATGATAATGGGTGAACAGTTAATGGTGAAATGTGGAGATATAGCCTCTAACAAGACCTTCCACATTAAAAACGGGTTACAGCGGGGAGCAGTAAATTCTACCATTTTGTTTAACATTCACACTGGTGATCTAGAGAGTTCCCTCAACTATGCAATTGCATACACCGACGATGTTGTTGTGTATAGATCTGGAGAAAAGATTGATGTCATCAACAGACTTGTGCAAGATGACTTCAATAGAATCAAACGTTTTTGCGCCACTGGAAATTAAAGATCAATTTTCAGAAACGCCGCTGACCATGACATTGAGGGATACAAAAGGGAAATGGAAGACATTTTCCATTGTAGAAAGTAATAATCTTCCTTTACAAGTAAAAATGGTAGTTAGATACCTGGGTATCTGGCTTGATTAGTATCTTTACTTTGATAAACATACAGCAGCTGCCCTGTGTGCAGCTAAAAACGCATATGCTATAACAACAAGTCTCTTCCGTAGTAGTCTTTTGGACTCGCCATTCAAGCGACCGATATTAGTGTATGGTTGCCCGTGTTCGAGATGTAATGTTTTCGTTCTTGCCTCGAAATGTACAGAGCCCCAGAGTCGCAACATAATAAATTCTACCCTAATAAAATCCCATATGACAACTCAGCACTAAACGAGATAGACAACTTCATAATCAAAATTATCCGTTGTCACACTGCAGGGGCAATGTGCAGTGAAAATGATCTTATTGTGGGAGTATTGAAAATGATATTATTGTGGGTTTATTCCTTCAAAAGCGTTCACCTTCTTGGATAGGAAATGTCTTACCCAAAAAAAGCATGGACTCCCTGTTATTTACCACGCTTTTCGCGGTGCCAGGAAGAAAGGAATTCTCCATAACAGCGATAGCTCTAACACTCCAGATCACCTACGTTTCAGTATGGTGATAAGTGAAAGAGCCGTCTAAAAGAGACCGATTTCATCCCAACTGGTGGTGGATTAGTGACGAAGAGACAACTACATCTCCTTAAAAAAAGTGTGCCTTTTAGATGCAACGCTCACCACTATCTCTTCCTTCATATTTATCATAGTTTGACTAATCTCATTATTTTAGTTTTAATCGTTTTGTTTGCTTGTTAGAAAAAAAGGCAATTTATAAAATAGCAAACCTGTAGGAAGACCTCTTATATACTGATTACACTGTAAACAAAATTATAAAAATCATTGTACGCCGAAAGACATAAACAAAAACTAGATATTGTAGGCTTTAGAGTGCTCGCAAAGAGTCAGTAAGTTAACATTAGAACAATATTTGTAAAATAGGACATGAATTTGGTCCTACATGAAGAAATATGTATAATTTGATTTCGAATTAAAATAAATACGGCTTCAAATCAAAAAATAATTCGGTACCATGTATGGCGCTTTTG
This sequence comes from Microdon myrmicae, assembly GCA_963931805.1. NCBI lineage: Eukaryota > Metazoa > Arthropoda > Insecta > Diptera > Syrphidae > Microdon > Microdon myrmicae. Next base: position 123,978,843 of record OZ007499.1, read on the forward strand.
AATTTTTCGATTCTCTTTCGGTGGTATTCACTATGGTTCTGTGTAGATAAGCTGTTGATATCGCTACCGGTTAGTAAATTCTAATAGAACATACGAGATCGGTCCGTTATCAACCTCAATTTGGCTTCGCTAGTGGTGAACTACGCGAGTGAAAGATAACCAGGGCAATATTGCGATCTGTTTCTGTCATCTGAGCTAAACCTATATTCGGACACACAACTGTCACATGGGGAAATTCTGCTCATTGACTGGCATCTGTTGTGTAATATACAGTTATAGACTCAAACGTGAATTTACAATTTTCTTGGCATGAGTAATAAACTTTTATGACTAGTTTTGTGAAAAAATATTGTCAACCGGCACCATGTCAGGGAAAACCCTTTAATGGCTTAATTGCCTTTTTACCGGGAATGGTAATTAATTTTCTGATAAAAACCTGTTCTGTTGTTAACACCACCATAGTTCCAGTCAAAGAAAATATTATTCCTGGATATGGAACTTCAGATTTCACATTTTATCAAACGAAATTCAATCGATAAACCTTAGTTTATTAAAAAAGGTAAATATATTACAACAGTCCCAAATAGAGCTTTTAAACTGTTCCTATCTCATTGCCAGACGAACTCTCGAACAGTAAGGACGCAAATTTTAACCGTATTGTGCAGTGAAAGAATTGTGAACACAAAACCGCGTGTGAATATTTTATTACGGTACTGTGCGTGTTGTAAGTGTATTGCTTTTGTTAGTGTACTTTAAATTAACCGGTTCCAAAGTAAAGCAAAAGGAAAGAGAAATAAATAAAAAATGGCCTTAGGGCCAAAGCAGCACACCGGCAACAGATTCGGTATGTTGCAGGAAACGTCCTTGGGTGACGTCCCCGTCAATAAAAAAAACGGCAGGCATTTAGTCCAATTGAATCGAACTTCCCGGAATTACCAACAAAGACAAGTGAAAAAAACCCGAAATTTATTCAAATTGTTCCTAATGACGCGACAAAACCTCTGACCGGAGTGAACGTATTCGTGTTAAAAAGAGCTATAGACTCAATTAGTACACAATATGAAAAAGTGTCCATGCTAAGAGACGGTTCAATTCTCTTACTAGTGAAAGATGAACAAACAGCTCTACGTTTTGTAAATACCAAACGGTTCGATCAACTATGTCCGGTAACAATAAAGTTGCATCCGAAATTAAACCTCTCGAAAGGTATTGTTTACGCACCATACCTAATTAATGTTCCGGAAGAAGACATCGTCCAAGAAATGAAACCTCAAGGAGTGGTAAGTGTCCATAAATTTAAAAAATCGCAAAATGGCGAAATCAGGGCCTCCGGACTAATGTTGTTTTCATTTGACCGCTTCAATCCACCGAGTAACATAGAAATCGGATGGCACAAAGCCAAAGTAAATGAGTATATCCCAAGACCAATGCGCTGCCGCCAATGCCAACTACGCGGACATACAGCCAAATGGTGCAAACGAAACCCAGCGTGCAACAACTGCAACCTTCCTCCACACCCCGACTTAGAATGCACCCGAACCCACTGTGCCAACTGTCAAGGCCCTCGCCCTGCTTCATCACCATTATGCCCCCAATATATAGAAAACCAGTCCATTCTTGAAATACAAACGAGAAATAAAATTTCTCTATCCGAAGCGAAACGGATATATAGGGAACGAAATCCCACGCCATCAAACAAACCAAAGGAATCCTATGCCGCACTTCTCAAAACAACAGCCACACATATAACACCACCAATAAAAGAAACTACAAAACAAAACCCAACAAAAACTACACTCCAACCAACATCGACAAACACTTCATTCATTTCAAACTGCGCTTCTACATCTGCAGAATACCGTAAAGCCATACAAAACCAATCACCTCTAATCATAAAACCCACAACAACCAACCGTAACAACGAACCTATACCTATTAAAAAAAACACTAACATAAAAATAAATGAACCCACCATTCAAGAATTATTAAACTCCCCACTCCCTCACAATAACCACATATAACCCTAACACTCCCAACGAAAGCACAGTCTCTGTGTCTCGAGAAAATCCCAACTCGGGCCGAAGCAGACAGGGCTTCGGCTTGAATGGTTCAATACTCGAGACACGGAGACCGAACCCTTACAACAACAAAATCCCCAACAGCAGCAGGTTTAATATACACAATAGCATTCATGTCCATAAACTCACAATACTACAATGGAATCTGAACGGACTCAAAAACAATATGCATGAGCTCCAAATACTCATCAAAGATCTGAAACCATCCATCATAGCTCTACAAGAAACGCACATCCGCCACGACTCTCGGGCCACAGGACCCAAAGAATACGCGGCATTCTTTCACAACCTTACGGAAAATGTTGCTTCTAAACATGGTACAGGTATACTTATACATAGATCAATCCCACATAAACTTATAGTAGTAAACTCTGCAATCTCGGTCGTAGCAGTAGAAATAAATATCGGCAGAAACCTCACGATAATATCAGCATACACCCCCACATCCCAACCAATAACGATACACGATCTTACCACTATCACAGATAGCATCCAAACACCGATACTTCTCCTCGGAGATTTTAATGCGTGGAGTCCCATCTGGGGATCTTCGTCCACTAATAAAAGGGGAAAAACCGTAGAGAAATACATACTGACCGCAAATCTAGCACTACTCAATAACGGTAACCATACACATTTTTCCACTCACAAATCCTTCACACATGTAGACTTATCACTAGCCTCACTTCAATTGGCCCCAATGTGCACTTGGAATACTTTACCCAACCTGCACGGGAGCGACCACTTTCCAATAATAATAAACATTAACACTAGCATGTGTCCCAAACCCTCCAAACTTCTTCCTAAATTCCAAACCGAACTTGCTAATTGGAGTAAATTTCAAAATATAACTACCCAGGCACTAAGTCAACATGTAGAGAGTCAAAATATTAATCAAGAAACAGCCATAATCACTAAAGCAATCCGAATAGGAGCAAATGCCTCGATACCACAAACAAGTCGAAAACTCCATAAGGCGGTAGTTCCCTGGTGGAATCCAGTATTGGACAACCTAAGGAAGAAAAAACAAGAAGCTTGGAGAATTTTCAAAAGATTCCCCTCCGATTTTAACCTAATCAATTATAAAAAGTTAAATGCTCTTTTTCGCAAAAATGCCAAGGAAGAAAAAAGAAAAGCCTTCCAAACATTTACCGAAAAGTTAAATCCGAACTCCACTCCCAGAAAAATCTGGGCGGATATAAAAACGCTAACTGGGCAGTATCGCCCCCTCTCAATAAAATGCATGAACACCGACTCAGGCACTCTCACATCTCCCCTTCAAATTGCCGACCATCTCGGCAAAACATGGTCAAACTACGCAGAAGACGTAAACTTCCATCCGTCATTTCTCTCTGCCAAAAGAGACACAATTAGCCCGTCCCCTCACACAAGCCCATCCTCTAAATTAATAGATCTCCCGATCAATAAAATTGAATTAGAGTCAACCCTACACGGCGCCACAGGTAAAACACCAGGATATGATCGAGTCGATTACATAATGTTAAAGAACAGTCCACCACTCCTGAGACACCGAATACTCCATCTCTTCAATAACATACTCCAAACTGGTGTAATTCCACAAGTGTGGAAAATAGCCACAATTGTACCCATTCCAAAACCCACGGGCGAACCGACTTCGGCAAAAGGATATCGCCCAATATCGTTACTCCCATGTCTAGGAAAAACATTTGAAAAAATTGTAGCTAGACGACTCAACTGGTTCATGGAGAAAAACAATCTAATAAGCATTGAACAGGTTGGTTTCAAGCAAGGACGTGGAACGATTGATGCGCTACTCCATATCGACAACTTCATCACATCTTCTTTGTCAACCAAAAAGCATACAACAATTCTCTCCATAGATTTTGAAAAAGCGTTCGACCGGATCGGTCCTCATGTGATTTTGAATAAATTAGCGCAATGGAGAGTTGGTAACAATATGTTCTACATAATCTAGTCCTTTCTTTCTAACAGGAAGTTTAGAGTCAAAACAGGTGGTGCATTCTCACAAATATACAACATAAAAAACGGTATCCCACAGGGTTCTCCACTATCAGTCCTATTATTCGCTATAGCCTTTGACGGAATAAACGACATTCTCGTAAAATATAAAAACATAAAACACTGCCTCTACGCTGACGACCTAGTTATTCTAACAAACATAAACGATGTCAACGAAGTACAATCTACCTATTCAGAAATACTACACCACATCACTAATTGGTGTAAAACCTCAGGCGCAAAGATCTCCCTCGAAAAAACTAAAATGTCACACATTTGTAGAAAAACCAGCTGCAGCAAAAACATCACACTTCCCTTTCAGAATCACACAATCCCTACAATCCAATCCATGAAAATCCTCGGTATCCTTTTTGACAGTAAATACAATTTTAAAGAACATTGTTTAGCACTTAAGAAAAGCCTAGCTGCAAGATTAAATATTGTAAAATACTTAGCATATAAGAATGGATCTGCACATACTAACACCCTTATTAACATAACTAAAGCCATCATCCTATCTAAAATCGACTACGGACTAATGATATACGGAAAATGTAGCAAAACGACCCTGCAAACAATAAAATCTCCCTATCACGCCGCAGCTCGAGCAAGTACCAGAGCATTCCGTACTACACCAATTAAAAACATCCTCGTCGAATGCGGTCTCCCATCTATAGAAAAGAGACTAAAATATATATCAGCTACACTTGCTTACAAATTTACAATGTCTATAGCAACCCCCATAGTGCAGGACATCCGAAAAATTTATAAAAAAAAACGAAGGTCGAGATACCGCTCAGGACTGGAAAGGGCCATCGATATAGCCAAGGACTTACATCTCCCTATAAATATTTCAAAACCCCACCGCACACAACACCCTCCATGGTTAATTCCGAGAAATACAATCTTAGATGACCTGTCCCATTATCCAAAACATTCAACAAATCAGATAATCTATCAAAAACTTTTCAAGGATACCATCGACAAACATCAAAACTGGAACCTGTTTTTCACAGATGGTTCCAAAAACGGATCAAATGTGTCATTTGCTATAGTCAACGATCGCAAAGAAATAATCAGAATGGGATCACTTCCCACCTTTTGTTCCATCCTATCAGCGGAAGCAACGGCAATTTTGGAAGCAACAAAACTGATCCAGAAAATCCCAACGATTATCTGTACTGATAGCCTTTCAACTCTAAAAGCAATAACCAACGTAAACTCCACAAATGCTGTCATTCGTCAAATCCAAGATAACATTATTAAGAAAGCTAATAAAATAAAGCTACTTTGGACCCCCGGGCACTGTAACATTAGTGGAAATGAAGCGGCCGACGCGGCCGCAAAACTAGGGACAAAGTCGCCTCTCGTCTCCTTCTATTATTCTAACAAAACGGACATAAGAAGACAGGTAAAAAATGCCCTTAAGAACGTGGAGGAAGAGGAATGGCACCACTACACCCACATGTACAGCACTATTAAACAGGACACCAAACCCGTTACTTACCCAACAACAGTCTCAAACAGAAAAATAAAATGCTTCCTACGACTCCGGCTAGGACACACCAAAATCACACACCAACACATCCTTACAAAAACCAGCCCCCCACAATGCAGTAACTGCAACAACCAAGTCCCACTTACTCCACATCACATCATATTCGACTGCCCAAAAGTCCAAACCATCGCAAACCAACTATTTGGAAACGACACCTTCAGCAACATTCTGGCAAAACCATCAGAACAGAATATCAACTACACATACGAATTACTAACACTTACTAACCTTCATAACAAAATTTAAAGTAACTCGATATTAGCCGAAAGCCCTAGCAGCTAGCGCTATTTAGAATTAAGTTATTGTGTAATTAATTACATTGTAATAAATAATAATAATAATAATAATGTTCCTATCTATTCCAGCGGAGATTAACCAAACGGATTTTATCAAAATCAAAAACGTTTTCGGTTGAAACTGTGATGAAGGTTTCTATCAACAAAGTGAGTAAAAAATTACTCGTCCTACTAATTAATCTCCCTTCCGGTCAACGTCAATGACTATTAGAAGTAACTCAAGTGTCTTTACACACTAGGTGTATACGGTTTTTTGGTAAAAATGAATACGTAATTTTCTACGCAAATAGATTTTTTTTTATTCAAAATATATGGAAGAAACTCCACAACCACGAATTGGAAGAGCTATACCGCAAACCTACAATAGTGAGATTAATCAAGTCGCGAAGATTAATATGGGCCGGACATGTAGCGCGAATGGGCAACGATAGGACCGTGCGTAGAATTCTTGACGGTAGACCAACGAGAAAGAGACCGGTAGGACGGCCGCGACGGAGATGGGAGTACAATGTTAGGTTGACCTTGAGCAGATCGGATCAGATGGTCAAGCGCGGAAGGGGAGTGCACAGGACAGGGAACGCTGGCGGAATCGAGTCGTTGAGGTCATGAACTTCCGGGTTCCTGCAGGCCTATAAATAAAATAATAAATTATTCAAAATATTGGCCATCGGCTTCTACACATTTCACCCATCTTTCAGGTAATTTATGAATAGCATGCCAGAAAAACAGGCAACACGATAGTATAGTGGTTAGTATACCCGCCTGTCACGCGGGATACCGGGGTCAAATTCCCGTCGGGGAGCCTCTGTCTCAAGACTAATGACCTTGCCCGAAAAAAAAACAAACCATTATGGAAAATTTAACAAGCCTTGCTAAATAAGGCCAAGGCTTGCTAAATAAGGCCAAGACCGGTTCCCGGTTGTGCCGATGATGATGATGCCAGAAAAACTGCTTGTCTTTCACGGCAAACCATTCGTCGAAACATTTTTCAACTTCCTGAAATTGCTTAAGTGCTGCTCTGCGAGCGCGTGCCCCAATGATACGAAGAGGTGAGAGTCACATGGCGCCAAGCCTGGGAAGTAAGGCGGGCGTAGAAGGATTTTTTTTTTTTCTTTATTAGACTTCTCGCGGGAGAGGCGAACCTATAGCGCCGAGTGGGCGCCCGAGATGCCATCAAATAACTGTTGCAGTTCTTTTTGAACAGTTGCATGTTGTAACGCTCCGGGAACGCTCGCGTGGGAAAGGAGTTCCACGGCTTCCCCGCTCTGTAACGGAACGAGTTCTGATGAAGGGATGTTCGCGCCGTCGGGAGATGAACCACAAACGGGAGCGATCCGTCGGATCGTCTTGTGGAGCGCATATAAACCGAATTGCGTGGAACAATACCAAGAATCTCCGAAGAATAGTACCCGTGATAATATCTGTAAAACAGACAGAGGTCGGCTACGCGCCTTCGATGTGATAGCGACTGTAGTCCCGACGTCAGCGCGGAGTCCCCGACCAGGCGGATCGCTCGTCTCTGTATGCTCTCAAGTAGGTCGAGGGTATGTTTAGGAGCCGAGCTCCAAACATGAGAGCAATATTCGAGTGCGGGTCTTTTTTTTTTACATTTCTGTATTTATTGACCATAAATAATTTTTACAATAAGCAAAACAGATAACTTATGATATCTTAGCTATAATTGTTTACATATACTTACTAGTACATTTTTCAAACAATATGATAAAAGTTATGTATTGGTTATGGATTAAGATTTTAGTGATTAGAGAGTACGGGTCTAATTTGGGGTTTATATAGGAGAAGAAGTTGCGCCGGAGTAAAGTATTTCTTTGCTCTAAAAAGATAACTCAGTTTTCCTGAGGCTGACCTGGCGATACTCAACACCTGTTTATGCCATGATACATTCCCACAGACCGTGACGCCGAGCAATTTCAAACTTTCCCCAGCCTCGAGGACCGGCCATTCATCATCAGCTGTGAAACCGATGATCCACTTTTCTTTGTGAATGTTGTGTATTGTGTCTTCGCTGCATTGAAGTCGACGATATTAGCCATTCCACACTGCAGGACCGTATCTATATCCTGATTCAGAGAGTCAATCTGTCTGCATCTCAGCTGATGCGACGCAGATGGACCAATCGGCCGAACACTCGAAAAGGAGGAAACAAGCGTACTATCATCCGCAAAACTGAACACTTTGTTATCCGTTGCCTCCAACAAATCATTTATGTGGCGCAAGAACAAGGTTGGAGCCAAAATAGAACCCTGGGGCACCCCCGAATTAACAGGATACAGATCCGAACACTCGCCGTTCACAACAACCCGGATCGATCGATTCTCGAGGAAGCTCCTCGTCCAGTCGCAAAGCTGGTCGGAAAGTCCATATGAACGAAGTTTGCTCAGCAATGCCCCGTGCCAGACGCGGTCAAAAGCCTTGGAGATATCTAATGCGACCGCCCTTGACTGACCATGCTGTTCAATCGCAGATGTCCATATATCGGTTATAAGTGTCAAAAGGTCTCCTGTGGACCGCCCGCCACGGAATCCGTATTGACGATCATTCAGAAGACCGTTGCACTCCAAATACATAACCAACTCTGTATTGATGACTTTTTCCATTACCTTAGATAAAATAGACAGTAATGCTATCGGACGGTAATTTTGCGGGAGACACTTTTTTCCCGTCTTTGGGATTGGCTGAACTCGAGCGATTTTCCAGCAGACAGGAAAGGTCCTCCGTGCATAAGATAAGCGGAAGAGTCTGCCGAGAACCGGCGATATTTCTGGGGCACTGTTCTTAAGGACTATTGCTGGTATTCCGTCTGGGCCGGTTGCCTTCCTACAATCCAGTTCACGTAGAATGCGTTGAATAGTGCGCGGACGAAATCGCACATGTGGATGTCCCATCCAAGCGATTTCAAGGCGTCTTTCACTAATTTTGCTGTGTGCTGCGTACTTTGCGCTCCCGCCATCTCGTAATTAAACCGGAAAAATTATACGAACACCTGGTATTGATCTTGCCCATTGCTCGTAAGCGTCTGCTTATGGTTTCTTGTGACACATGTAATGACACATTCTGCTAATTGCTGTTGAGTTTGAGTTGGGTCATGATCAAATATCTCCTGCAATTGCTCGTCTTCACATTTTTGTGGTCTACCAGAACGCTCACTGTCTTTCACATTGAAACCACCACTTTTAAATTGTCGAAACCATGTCTCACATGTTCTAATTGATAAAGCGTGTTCAACATATGTTTCTACCAGCAAACGATGACTTTCAACAGCTTTTTTCTTTTGATTAAATAAGAAAAGCAATGCGAGCCGCAAATGTTTTTTTTTTCAGGCACACAACTCGACATGATCACTGAACGATAAAATAAAGACGCTAGCTTTTGTCGGACTCAACTTGTGTGTGTTTGTAGTTAAATCTCAGACGAACAAAATAACGTATGTGTCAAACTAATACGCTGCGTACTTTTCGCTAGCGCAATCTCTTAGCTACATCGGAAAAAAACGTATGGATACACCTGATACGAGGGTAGCCTCTTATGTTTCGGGATTTGGCAACCCTAGTGTTGCAATCCGGCAATTGACAGCTCTGTCGTAAAGTTGGACATTTTTGAGGTTATACGCACTCAGAACGTTTTGACATACGAGCGCTATTTGTGTTGTTTACAGTAACTTAAAAGATTCATCTCGGCCCAAAAATGGAATTAAATCGTCAACATTTTCGTGCGATTATTTTTTACAACTTTCGGCGTGGATTAACTCAGCAACAATGCATGGATAAACTTAATTCAATTTTTGGCGATGAAGCTCCATCAAGGACCAGTGTTTATCGATGGTATGGTGAATTCAATCGTGGTCGTAGTTCACTCCAAGATGAATTTCATGAAGGTCGTACAAAATCAGTTGTTGTTCCTAAAACCATTGATGCTGTGCGCGAACTGATATTGGAAGATCGTCATGTGACCTATCGTGAGATTGAGACAACCTTAGGCGTTAGTGGGACCAGCATACATTCAATATTGCATAAACATTTGAGTGTCAAAAAAATTTGTTCGCGTTGGATCCCACACAATTTGTCAATCGCCCAAAAAAAGGGTCGTGTCAATTGGTCGAAAGAAATGCTCAAAAAATACGGTCGCGGTGCTTCGAAACACGTCTATGACATCGTGACAGGTGATGAATCGGGGACTTACGCGTATGAGCCCGAAAGTAAACAGCAGTCGACTGTCTGGGTGTTTCAAGATGAGCCAAATCCAACAAAAGTTGTTCACGCACGAAGCACTTCCAAGCAAATGGTCGCCTGTTTTTTCGGAAAAACTGGACATGTCGCAACCGTACCACTAGAACAACGCAGAACAGTCAATTCTGAGTGGTACACAACCATTTGTTTGCCAGTTGTCTTCCAAGAAATCAGGAAAACCTGTAGCGGTACCGCCAAACCCTACGGTCTACTTACCTGAAAACCCCCGATAACTACTACCCAACTCCTTTAAATTTTACCCGGTTTCTACTACAGCCAAAGATGCTATAAAAATCCAATTTGCTGTAGCACCTTTTTCTCCTAACGTCGAAAATAGCGACGAGGCATCGTGTAAACAATGACCCGCATTACCAACGGCGCATTTGGTCATTTTCCCCTATTGTCTTTGCCGCCTGCCTGTTTCGTCGTTCCACTGCACGTGTGAATCGCATCTATCCGAACGATCCCACACATACCACCATGACCTTTATTACGAGATCTGGTTTTCTTGTTCCCACAAGAGAGACTCTACCTTACACTTGTGAGAGATAAAACATATCCTTGGCAAGGATATATTCACACCCTTAAGAGAAGAGTTTTTCTCTCTCTTCCTTTTTTCTTAGCGAAATCATCTCTGCTTGAGATGACGATCGCTGAGTCCTTTACCATCCGCAGGCCGCCACAGTCATGCGTCACTCCAAATCGCCGTCACTGCGAAGCCGCACAAATATATACTGGAGTCGTGTTCGCGTTGTTCAAGTAACTTTAGTTAAAGTCGGTGAAAGTATTGATTTAAATCTGTCATTTTATGTGTTGTTCGATTTCGATATACCTTCAAAACTAAAAATAAATCTAAGTGAAAGCATTAAAGGTAACAAACAAAGTATTATTGTTTATCAAACCGGAGTGTTTTGTTTCTGTGTGGTGTCCGCTCGGTTGCGAAGGTCGACCATAGTTTGCTTCATCCTTGCGTAGTGAGCAGTTACCGCGCGAACAATTTATGATGGAGGAGGAAGTGAACGGGGTGCCCGTGTATTGGCACAATACTTTCTACCCCACATTGGGCTAATTATATGCAGCTGCTTGGGTTGTTTATTGATAAGACAAACCAAAAAGGTTGCCAGGCATGTGTATGAAAAGGTATATGACGGGGCTGGGAAAATAGACGGCGCGATATTTATGGTCCCTGTCATGACGGTTGCATTGAATGCAATCCGAATTATTTTGTTTACAGGAATTCATCTGAGGGAATTTGACTGGCGACGTAGATGCCGAAATTGATTGGAAATTCCTGGTAAGTTAATAAAGAAATCTTAAGGAGCAATGGTATGCGAAGAGAATGCATGAAGGTAAGTTTTCTTTACAGGGACTTAAAGATCATAGATTTGATCTCTTAAATGCGTGCAGCATTTTTAGGTACTAATACTGTTGCATTAGCAAATTTAAAGGAGTTGGGTAGTAGTCATCGGGGGTTTTCAGGTAAGTAGACCGTAGGGTTTGGCGGTACCGCTACAAACCAACCGCCGAAGACGGATCGCTCTTCACCACGACAATGCGAGCTCTCACACATCGGCTGCGACAACTGCATTTTTGAGCACCCAAAACATTGATTTGATGGGTCATTCGCCGTATAGTCCTGACTTGGCACCGAATGACTTCTTTTTATTCCCGTACGTAAAAAACAAACTGAGAGGTCAACGTTTTTCGACACCTGAAGAAGCGGTTGCTGCATTCAGAATGCATGTGTTGGAGATACCTCAATCAGAGTGGCAAAAGTGCTTCGACAATTGGTTCAAACGCATGCAAAAGTGTATAGATCTTCATGGGGAATATTTTGAAAAACAATAAAGTGATTTTCGATGATCAATATTTGTTTTTGTTCTCTAATCCCGAAATATAAAAGGCAACCCTCGTACATATACTTTAGCTTATAAGTACTTATATTGCTTGAATTAAGCCAATAATTAAGGTGGTAGCCCCACGTCAACTTTTCCTTCTCCCGTTAGTGGAGAATAATGAGGCAATGGTTCCGAGAAAAAAAAAGAGACTAATGTTTTTAGGAATGTGTTTTTCTTGAATTCAACTCTAGATTCTGGTCTTTTATAGCCAGCAGTATAACCTTCTATGCTTCATATAAAGCTTGATGAACTTATTGGTCAACGCATCCTCCATGAGCTGGAACCCTGTAAATTAACCGAACCAGGCGAAAATAAAAAAAGAACTCGTCCTATCTGTGAGAAAACTTCTCGAATTCACCCTATCCCCAGAAAAGGAAAGAAAATATCACCCGCAGAATTACTATCCATAATATTCAAGGTAATCGAAAAAGTAATCAATTCCGACTTAATGAAGTATATTACTTAGTAACTCCCCCACCACCTTTTACCAAATGAGAGAACATTAAAACATACACGAAACTACGTAACGTATAAAACATTTAAACAATTTAAAAATTAAACACAATTTCAATTTAAACATAAATCATCGTAATCATCATCATCATCATCATCGGCATTACAACCGGGATCCGGTCTCGGCCTTACTTAACAAGTATGAGGCTTGTTTAATTTTCCATAATAATTTGTTTTTTCTGGGCAAGGTTATTAGCCTTGCGCCATTTAAACTTAACTACATTGTACAATTGCACATAATTAAACATATCATCATCATCGGCACAACCGGGATCCGGTCTTGGCCTTATTTAGCAGGTCTCTCCACCGGAATCCGGTCCTTTCCCGAGACTTGTTAAATAGTACATAATAATTTGATTTCCGGAGAAGGTTATTAGTATAATAACCATAATTAAACACACAATACACAAAATATTAAATTACATTTAACATTACCAATATAAAACATAAAACATAAATGGTGCATAAACCTAGTTTTTTCCCGGCGATGATATCTTCGAATATTTTCGAAATTGATCATCGTCGGAAATCGATTTTCGTTGCGATAACGGTGAAACTGGGAACGGCGATTAAGCGGAAAGGAGAGAAGGGAAGAACGACAACCGTGTTGACAGTTCTTTAGACAGAGTGTGTGAAAACAGTTGCGTTGACGGTTCTAAAGAAAGACAGTTGAAAGTAGAGGAAAACCCGCGAAAGGGAAGTATTATACAACTAAGGGTTCGAAAACCTAAAAATGTTAAACAATGTAACTAGTTAACATTTTGTTTTGAACAGTTTTAATAAAAGTTATGTTTTTTGTGAGAGAAGAGAGGAAAGAGTGTTTTCAAAACCAGTGTACTTAATGATTATTTCTGTCGTGTACTTGTAAGAATGAACTCAGGAGCAATCGATAAACTATATGCTTAATTAAATATAGATAGTGAGGTGACTGCAAAAGCATGGAAATCGACGGAATCATTGACATCACAACCACCGTCACCAGGAGTAACAAAAGAGGATTCCTCAGCTGATTCATGACTAACTCCAGCCGGTAGGAAATGCTTAATTGATTATGGATACTGAGGTGTCTGCAAAAGCACCGAAATCAATGCAATCATCGACATCACAACCACCGTCACCAGGAGTAACAAAAGAGGATTCCTCAGCTGATTCATCGCTAACCCCAGGTACGACACACCTGTAAAACGCCAAACCGTGAGTACCCCTTATAAATATTTACATCTTAGTGTGTGCAAACTATATTACAATTTCCCGATCCGAATTATGTTACTATATTACAAATATTAGATTGGGGAAAAGATATACATTTTTTTTTTTGCTTTTTTTTACAGGGCTTGACCGATTTTGGTCAAATACTCACTACGATGTTCAATAATTTTCGGCTAATTTAAAGGTGACTTCATAATGTCTCACTGATGGAAGTGATGGGGTTGAACTCTATTAAGTAATGCTAATGATTTTTCGTTTATCCAAATTTCTGATTAGTAAGGAAATTATGCAATAACAGAAGAGGATGTTAATCACTTTGTGTATTAAAAGGTGGATACATGAAAGCTTTGCAGCCAAGCTGCCAAAACTTCTAGCGAGTCGGTATACATGTAGATGTGCGTGTCATTGCCCTGGTAGAACACAACACATTTAATATTAGCCAATTCTGGGCAATAGCTACCGCCAATTGTTGACGGTAGAGGTTCATCATTATTACCAGACGGAGTGAAAACCATTCTCTCTGCGATCGTCGAAGTGTGTAGACGCGTCCTACCACTGCTTTTGAAAAACAAAAGAGAAAAGAAAAATTAAAAGAAAACACGTGTGCGCGTGCAGACATAGATGTGTGACCGTCATTAGGAACGGTCTGTGGCCGAACAATAGTGTACCGTGTATAATATTAAGTGGAAAATTTTGTGAAATTTTTGCGCGACATTTTAAAATTTAAGTAAAATTGGTAAACCAAAACATAAAATCAGCGACCGCATCCGGAGTTTGCGTTCGCAGATGCTGGTCAGCGGCCCCAGTACTGCCGAGCTACCTAAAAAACGAAAGAAAAAAACAGCTCACAGTCCTCTGAACGCACCGAAGAAAGTAGCTACAATGGCTACTCAACTAACAACGGAATACCACAAAAAATACGATGAAGCGATGGAAACAATAAGGATACTAACAGCCCAAATGGAACAACTACAAGAAAAAATTCGCTCTCTTCAAGCGCAAACCAAAACCAATGTCGACGTCCCCATGAAGGAAGTTCCTCCCCAACCCATCTCATTAACATTCAACAATAACCCATCATCATCGAATATCTCGCCACCGCCCCAAGATACCCACAAACCAGAAGACCACTGGCAAACAGTTGGACAGAAATCTACAAATAAGGTGAGACCACCCCCAATTTACATTAAAAATCCTAATAGTACCAAAGAAGTCATCAAGACGCTTGAGAATGCCCTTGGACACAGAAATTTTACCACGGACTCAAAAGGATCTTCGATCTCTATCAAGACGATGACTATAACGGATCACGACATGGCAATAAGAAAACTCTCAGAGAACAAACACGAGTTCTTCACATTCCAGCATGCCCAGATAAAACCAAAAACATTCATCATAAGGCACATTGATCCAGCATGGACTACCGAGGAACTTACACTCGAAATCTTGAGGATATGCCCGTCAATGAAAATCCACAGATTGGACTACTTTCAAACCCCACACATGAGGGAGAATAATATTAGGAGCTTGCGAATCATACAGATCCCACCGAACGGTGATGTCACCCAACTTAAACAAATAAAATATTTGTTCACACACAAAATCACGATCGAGGAGCCACATAAACAGAGCATTCTCCATTGCAAAAGGTGTCATGGATCAGGACACCTAGCAGTTGCGTGCCACCTAAGTGCACGATGCGGAAAATGTGCCGAACAGCATATACCAGGAGAGTGCAAAGTGAACCCGCCTGGCACAGAACCATCAGTAATTCAGCAAACAAACGCCGATGGATCAACATCCACGAAAAAAATTACCATAACTTGCTGTAACTGCGGAGGCCCACATCCAGCTAGTTTTTCACAATGCCCCGAAAAGCTACGGATTCTGGAGAGACGTTCGCTACACACGGTAACTAATACGGCCAAACCAGCTGCAACGAAACCCTTATCACCACAACCATCCCATCTCAGGGGGTCAGGAACATCATATGCAGAAATTACGAAAAGTTCCCGTAGCTGCCCGAAATCTCAACAACCCAACCCCAACGTTCTCAACCTGGATATCTTGGGATACATCAGGAGTCTGGAGACACTACTACCAACCTTAAAATACAGTTCCGAATTGGAAAAAAAAAGGTCAGATCTTAAATTTAATAACTTCCCACATCCTTTCCCTTAACGTATAACTTAACTCTTATCTGCCTCAACTCAGAGTCCATTTATTCCCACACCCGTAGACAACACCTCCGACTGTTTGTTGAAAAGTTCTCGCCAGATATTCTTCTGCTTTCAGAAACTTGGCTGAAATCCACTTCTCGAGTCTACATACCTAATTACACATTTGTGTCCAACCCACGAACCTCTGGCCCTCATGGAGGTACGGGAATCCTAATACATAAAAAATTCCAATTTGCTGAGATTAGATTTGCTAATATAACTAGTGTCGAATACACGGCTGTTAAACTTTTCTGCCGAAATAATAAAGTACTGGTCTTGTCCTCCATATACATTCACCCTTCTCGTGAACCAAACTTCCCTAGTGCAGACATCTCACAAATAATCCAACAGTCTCTGCCAGCACCTTTCATAATAGGAGGAGACTGGAACGCACGACATACTGCATTTAATGACATCAAATGCAACAAATACGGCTGTCAACTCCTTGATCTCCTCCGACTTCATCCATATGTCTACGCAGACTGCCCGTTGCAACCTACTCGAATTTGCAGCTCAACCAAGTCAACAATCGATTTCTTCCTAAAGTCTACAGATAGCTATTCATCTAATCCTCCCACAGTGTCCTTCACATTCCCTTCGGATCATGGCTCTGTCCACACCTCGGTTCAAATCCCCTCGCTTGAACCACTCTACACTCTGAATCCTATTCCAAATTTCACCAAAACAAACTGGAAAAAAGTCAATAAGGATATTGCTGCTAGCTTTTCAAAATTTTCTTTACCGGAATCTTCTAACCTGCCCCCTACACAAATTGACCAAGCAGCGGCCCAAATAGAGCAAATACTGGGAAATGCTCTCTTCAGCCATACTCCCACTATCGTTCCTCATAATCACTTAGGAAAACCCCTACCCAACCTACTCACAAAATTATTACGTATAAAAAAACAACTCCGACGAAAATTGCACACTAGCTACTCACCTTTTATTAAACAACAGATCCAGTTATTGACCTCCCTGATAAATGGACAACTAAAAGTTTTCACTAATCAGACCTACACATCCACCTTAAACAGTATCAAACCAAATCGCGATCTATTTAAAAACATAAACAGACTAACGGGTCGCAAACTCAAGCCTCGAACAGATTATCTTATTCACCCAACTAATAATAACATCGTCCAGTCGGACACTGATATAGCAAACTGTCTCGCTGAACATTTCTGCAAAGTCCATAAGCAAAACGATACCCTCCCAGTAACAAATTTCCACGATACAGTGAACGATTACATTCCACGCTCACTGGAGCCATCCCTCACACCATTTATTACTGAATTCACCGAAAGCAATAAAGCATCACACCCCGTAGAAATCGACACATTCCTAAGCCTTGAAGAACTATCCGAAGTCATTACTTCACGTAACAATAAAAAATCGACTGGCCTAGATGGAATCCCTAACCTCCTATTCAAAAGACTCCACCCGGGCAACTTGCTCCCGATTCTCGTTCTTCTCAACCACATAATAAACGCTTCACATTTCCCTAAAAGTTGGAAAACAGCGGTGATCGTCCCTATTAGCAAATCTGGGCCCTCCAAGCACCCGGATAACTTCCGTCCGATATCGCAGGTAAACTCGCTTAGCAAGATTCTTGAATGTAAAATCTACAAAAATCTTCTCTCATTTGCCAGGGATAACTCCCTCATTCCGAACTCTCAATTTGGCTTCCGCTCACAACACTCCACTTGTCATGCTCTCTTAAAACTGACACATGATGTGACGACCCACCTCCAAAACCAATCCCCAACGGTATGTGTCTCCCTAGACATAGCTAAAGCATTCGACTGTGTCTGGATCGCAGGACTGTTATACAAACTTCATTCAATGTATGGATTAAACATCCACTCCACAAAACTTCTCGCTTCTTACCTCTCTGATAGAAAGTTCATGGTGAAAATAAACTCAACTCTCTCGACACCTTATAGCATAACCGCAGGAGTTCCTCAAGGGTCCATCCTCGGCCCACTACTATACCTTCTTTATACATCAGACGCACCGCAGCCACTGTTACCCAATACAACAATGCTCAACTATGCCGACGACACTTTAATTTATTCAAGCAACAAGCTTGTCAAGGAGGCAAGAAACTGTATTAACAGATATCTCCCAATCCTGTCAGCCTACTTTACCAAGTGGAGAATTCAACTAAATCCAACCAAAACTCAGCTCATAGTTTTTAAAGGCAGAAACGCGAGTTGTACAAACAACACTATTCGCTGCCATAATAAAATCAGAATTAAAATAAATAACAATATAATTAAACCCTCCAAAACCTTAAAGTATCTAGGTATAACCTTTACCAACAATCTGTCATTCTCCGCCCACATTAAAAATACGATTCGTAAAGCCACAACCCAACTGAACCTCTGCAGAAAAGTCATGTACAAACCGAATGGTCTCTCTCCCAAAGTCAAATCACTTATCTACAAACAAATAATCAGACCCACTCTCACATATGCATGCCCGATATGGTACCATATCACACCCGCCCAAATGGAGAAGCTACGCATTTTCGAAAGGAAATGCTTCAGACTTATCACTGGCCTCAACCGACATCCTAACTCCCACAAATATTACAACAGTAGTTCGCTCTACTATGCCGCTAATATTGAACGTATAGATCGACGCTTCCTCGAGCTGTCCATCAAATTTATCGAAAATCTTCCCAATAATCCCAATCCGATAATAAATGCGCTCACATCGACTCCGTCAGACAACCGAACTGCCTACCCGAACTGTCTCCACACCAGAACCCTCTTCACCTCTGGCAGGTTGGTCAACAACTCCAATGAGATCGTATACCACAATACTGAACTCTCACCTCACCAGTTTAAATATTGTAATATACAACCCTTCTCGAATATCTTGCGTTTCAACGACCAATCGGAAAGTGTTCCCCCAACCCATATCCCCGACTCATAGTACCCACCCTAACCCAAATTCCACCCATCAACCACTATACCTCCCGCCCCACCCTATTCTAACTTATTGTAATAATAATAGATTTAATAATTAGATAAGCTAGGCTAAGCTAAGTTAAGTTAAGTTAAGCAAATTAGTTATAGGTTAAGTAAATAATTATATCCTGGTTTTCTGACTTTTTCCAGGAAGCCCCACCTACTCCTATCTTGTCCACCCATGAAATATGTAACTTTATAATAATGTTTGAAAAATGTACTAGCAAGTATGTGTAAACGATTAAAGCTAAGATAATTATAAGTTATCTGTATTACTTATTGTAACAAATCATTTATGGTCAATAAATACAGAAATGTAAAAAAAAAAAAAAAAAGAGTGAAAACCAAATTCTAAAAAGACTTCACTGAGAACATCCGATTTACAATTTGTATTTTATATCAAAAGCAACAAATGGTGATGACTTTTATAACAGCACATGGCATAAAATCTGAGTAAATCAGCAATTAACAAAGTTATAAAGCTAAATTTTCGACGCAACCGTAGCAAATACATACTCATTAATTACGCTTTCATTTCTGAGTTTTATACGTTTAAGGTCAAGTGGTAAGGTAAGTGACACAACTGTTTGCTCCAAATACTGTTCCTTAGTCAAGGAGCAAATAATCAGAAAAATTTTAATGACCTGCCTCAGGTAGGTAATAAAAGTCGATCATACCGTGTCACATTATACACCTGTAATATCATGTTCTCATACAATTTCTTTTCGTCCTTTCGTCATTAGCTGGTGTGCTTTTTTGTTTTCTCGAATTTCCCACCGGTAATGGCCTCAAACTAATAATCACCACAGTGTGTCCTTTCTCTTTCTAGTCGCGTTCCCATAAACCATCAAACTCAACAAGAGTCACCTTTTGTTGTAACATTAGCTAATCTAAGGGACGTAAATATTCCCTGTAGAGACCGGGCTATAACTGTCAGCCTACGATGTCAAATAATAAAATAAGTCATTAACACGAAAGAAATATGTTTTGCTTACCCGTTTTCGGCGTCCGCCTTTTTTTTTTGCCTCTTCGTTTCCTCAATCCTGACTGTGTCCTTCTAACTTACCATCAAGTTTCACATACAAGGCCTGTCCCTGTCTTTTTCTCTTCATCTATTTGTCCTTTTCGTTTTCCGTATTTTTATTTTTTTCTACGCTTTCAAGTACAAGCTCAAGTTAAGTAAATATCACCCTTCACTCCCTTGGGTAACCACCACCAACGACAATTCAACTAACAAGGACCTGGGTATTGCGATAAGGACAATACCAAAATAGAAACCAAAAGTAGCGCCGACAATGATATACCGTCCTGCGCCGCCATTCTCGAGCGGCCTTTATGGCCCGCCGACATGATAGTTGGCATTTGAGGGATCCTTATTTTTATTACAGAGTTATTATGTTAAAATGCCTGCTAACATAATTTGATGTGCTCTTGGCTTTGTTACCCTAGAGCAAATTTATTGCTCTATTGTCGGTGGGCGGTGCTACATAAGTACGACGCTCTGTAATGCAAGAACGCTCGTCCTTGTCCCATTATTTCGAGAATTAAAAAGAAAACGACTTTTATATTCTGCTGGAGGGGGAGTGAAAAGAGGCGTTCATACCTGAAAAACTTCAGGAATATTCACTTCATAATCGAGAGCAAAGTTCTTGGAATAGCTCCAAAGAATGCTTATCGGAGCCATTTAGAGGTTCGAGTGGAAATTTTTCTGAGCAATTATTTCAACATGCGGACTTACAAAAAGGGAATAACTTGAATACCAAAATTGTTGGAGCATATGTTACACAATTTAAAAGCAAAAAAAAAGAGAAAAGAACGCAGTCGAGAATAATTGAATATCCAAACTTTCAAGGATACCAACACGGAAAGAAACAATATTGCTACCTGTTCTTAGAATTAATCCAAAATTCGACTACAATTGTGTTCCCATATATAATCGACCTTTTCGTGATACGGATTTTCCCTTACTGCCTAATATCCCATAAACTAGATCGACAATTTACACTACATTCCTTAAAATAAAAAAACAATTTTCGCGCAATCCGAATTTCATAGATTTCTTACTCGATTAAGTCACACTGTGTAGATGGATTCGATACTGTCGGTAGCAGGGATCTACCCAACAGCGTCGGACTACCTACTAATTTATGTTTTATTATTCAATAAAAACTTTTCTCCAAGGTCATATACTTCCACAAATATGCGCCTATCAGTTATTTACAACTGAATAGATTCTCGAATGGTTAATCTAAACGTTGATTTTTTCTAAGTGAAGTCAAGAGTCTCTCAGTCTCGGTGAGCGCTGTGGTCTCTCTCTCTCTCTATGTCTATGTAGAACCATAAGCGCTCTGTGGTTTTAATACCATTTAAATTGGAATATTAGTTTTATTTTAAATTGCAATAATAGTAGAAATAATTATAAACAAATAATAATGAATTATCATCATCATCATCATCGGCCCTACAACCGATAGCCAGTCTTGGCCTTATTTAGCAAGTCCTGAGGCTTGTTAAATTTTCCATAATGATTTGTTTTTTCCGGGCAAGGTAATTAGTCTTGCGCCAGAAGCTCCCCGACGGGGAATCGAACCCCGGTCTCCCGCGTGACAGGCGGGTATACTAACCACTATACTATCGAGGAGCCATATATATATATATACGGGGGTTGCCTTTTATATTTCGGGATTAGAGAACAAAAACAAATATTGATCATCGAAAATCACTTTATTGTTTTTCAAAATATTCCCCATGAAGATCTATACACTTTTGCATGCGTTTGAACCAATTGTCGAAGCACTTTTGCCACTCTGATTGAGGTATCTCCAACACATGCATTCTGAATGCAACAACCGCTTCTTCAGGTGTCGAAAAACGTTGACCTCTCAGATTATTTTTTACGTACGGGAATAAAAAGAAGTCATTCGGTGCCAAGTCAGGGCTATACGGCGGATGACCCATCAAATCGATGTTTTGGGTGCTCAAAAATGCAGTTGTCGCAGCCGATGTGTGAGAGGTCGCATTGTCGTGGTGAAGAGTGATCCGTCTTCGGCGGTTGGTTTTCCTGATTTCTTGGAAGACAACTGGCAAACAAATGGTTGTGTACCACTCAGAATTGACTGTTCTGCGTTGTTCTAGTGGTACGGTAGCAACATGTCCAGTTTTTCCGAAAAAACAGGCGACCATTTGCTTGGAAGTGCTTCGTGCGCGAACAACTTTTGTTGGATTTGGCTCATCTTGAAACACCCAGACAGTCGACTGCTGTTTACTTTCGGGCTCATACGCGTAAATCCCCGATTCATCGCCTGTCACGATGTCATAGACGTGTTTCGAAGCACCGCGACCGTATTTTTTGAGCATTTCTTTCGACCAATTGACACGAGCCTTTTTTTGGGCGATTGACAAATTGTGTGGGATGCAACGCGACAAAATTTTTTTGACACTCTACGACAGAGCTGTCAATTGCCGGATTGCAACACTAGGGTTGCCAAATCCCGAAACATAAGAGGCAACCCCCGTATATATATATATATATATATATATATATATATATAACTCACTTAACATTTAATTTATATGTAAAATATTTTTAGTTTTTCGTACGCTTTTTTTTTTAACGTGAACAAGGATTAAGAGCATTAGCACGTACCCCTGCGAAACAAAAAAAGAGGAGTGTTTATGCGGATGAGTTTTGTTATTTAAATCAATCACTTTTACGGCATTTGAGGCGTTGCAAAAACAGTCAGAATTGCAATCGATGGTTTGTTTGGTTAGGAATAACTGCGGTCGGATACCCATTCCATGGAGCAGAACTAATGATGTGTTCTACTCTGAGGATCATTTCAGCTGCCTCAATGGCGGACAGAAGCACTTGCCGCGTTACGACAAATGACTCAGAGACACTTCTCTTCCGTTCCTTCATTTCAGACATTTTCCGTTGTCCACGTCTAGTCCGGTGGTGAATTAACCTTGAGCATGAGCTGTACGCTATTCTGACAGTAATTGGGCGGAATCATAACCGACGTTGTGAATGATTCCATTGCAATCGCTTTTTTGCCCGCAATTTAGCATCTTTTTTTATCACCGGGGTGACCATAGGGGTTTCGGAGCTTTCACCTCCGTAATCGATTCCTGAGCGTTGTGCAGCAATTGATCAGCTTCGACGATGATTTGTTTTGTGGCGCAACTAATCACAATGGTGCATGCTTCGCCAAGTTGTACACCACTGAATTACGCAGAACCACTAACACCTGGTTTCCTTCCTCGTGGGTTTGATCGCCCTTCCGCTGTTAATTAATAAACAAAGATCTACTCACGTTTGATAATATCTTTTTTCTTTTTGTTTAAGTTTGATCA
Source organism: Microdon myrmicae (assembly GCA_963931805.1). Taxonomy (NCBI): domain Eukaryota; kingdom Metazoa; phylum Arthropoda; class Insecta; order Diptera; family Syrphidae; genus Microdon; species Microdon myrmicae. The sequence goes on from OZ007499.1 coordinate 124,002,190, forward strand.
TCCTGTTCTTGTGCAACTCGAGTAGCTAACGACATCGCTGCAACTCGCCGGGGTTGAGTGCATCCACTTTTCGGGTTGTCCTTCTATTATCAATGTGTTTGATCGTCCCTTTTATATTACTATATATTATTTTATTGTTTCCTCTGTATGCATACGTTTTTTCTGGTTTAACTAAGAGATAGCGCTAACAAAAAGTACGCAGCACACAGCAAAATTAGTGAAAGACATCTTGAAATCGCTTACATGGGATATCCTACTGCACCCGCCGTACTCCCTAGACTTGGCGCCATCTGGCTATCACCTCGTCGCATCAATGGGGCACGCGCTCACAGAGCAGAACAAAAGCGATTTCGGGGATGTTGGAAAATTGCTGGACGAGTCGTTTGCCGCGAAAGACAAGCAATTTTTCTAACATGGTATTCATAAATTACCTGAAAGATGGGCGAAATGTTTAGAAGCCGATGGACAATATTTTTAATAAAAAAAAATTAATTTCCCTAGAAAATTAGGTCTTTTTTTACCAAAGAAACCGGAAACAACGTATGCTTACATGTTGCGGATTCGCCCTGGACACAACCAGCGAATTCGCAACTGAATGTTACCCGTGGCACCAACCTCACAAATGTCAACAATCAGCTGACATTATATTTAAATCGCCTGCTGTCATTGCCTTTTTCCTTCTTCTTTGTAAACTGATTGGCGACCACGGATCGCAAAATTATTGTAATCCACGAAAATAACAGCAATCGTGTGAAGTAAATTAAAGATTGTGACTCCAGTTTGAGTCTTAAGTGTGAAATAGTTTGCTCTTGATTTATTTTCTACAATTGCGGGTGTTCGAGCTGCATAGAGTTTCTGTAAAAGTTACTGCTGTGATAGTTGTGATTCAGATGAGAGTTTTGAATAAAATTTATATAATTAACTAAAACAAGGAACGTTCTATTTGTTATCTTGGTTTAATTCGTTTTAATACAACCCATCAACCCAAAGTCAAAGTGATCATCACTGCATACAGAGGGAGAAGCAAATTCACCAAATACATCCATTCCCGTCTGGAGGAGAATTACATCTTGGACTGATACCTATTCTACCTAGGTATTCTTTGCTATTTTCGCACATAATTTCCAGCTTATTTCAGAACCATCACTGCACGCCAGGAGACACCACCGTGCTCCTGACGCCAGCACCCAGCCCACAATAAATCAAGAACCCTTGTTTGTGGAAAGTGTGTTCAACGCTTGTTGAGCACACATTACACATAGTAAGTGTTGGTTTGTTTAAAAGTGCAACGCCGGATGAATATTTTTTTCTTTATTTTTCATTTTACGTATTTGTATTTTGTTTCCGTCGCCTATTTTTTTTTTTTTTATTTTACACGTATTTCTTTTTTAGTAGTTTATTTTTTATCTTCCATCTCGAGCTTCCAGGAGAGAGCCCTTAAGGTGGTGTGAGTTTAATTATACAACAAATCGCAAAGGAGTGTTGTGGGGCTTTTCAGGGCCCGAAGAGCCACGCATCGCTTGATCCCCACCCTTACCAGCAATACAACTTACCTTAAAGTTGAACTTTCGGCAAGATTGTACAATCTTGCTAGGGCATTAACCGCCACCCAATTAGCTGGAATCAATTCGGTTATCCTTACGGCTAACCGACATAAATACATTTTAGGCAGCTTACCTTTTTTGCGGGCTGTTCCAAGCCTCTTCTCCACGGTCATTCCTGAAAGCATAATTCATGGCAAGATTAACATCTTGCCATGACATCAATTCAGCATCACCACGAGCTTCCGCGACCGAACAATGGATGGCACATATCTACCAACACACGCTGATCTTTCCGTGTGTTATCTTTGTACCCATCCATCGACCTAGCATAATTTCGGGTTGCTTGCACATCTGCAAGCCGGATTTTCAACGGCATGTCTGTGGGGAGGAATTATTGTACCTGACATGGGCACACGGTTCACTTCCTCCTCCATCCAATTGTCACTAATTAAGTTTGGCCGAATATCGCAGCAGGTACAGGAAAAGCGCTTTAACAACGAAATGTGTCTAGTTGCGAATTTAATTTACCTTTAAATTTTGAAAATCAAACAGTTAATGAACTTTATTTTTATTGGATGTATTTTATCGAATGGCTTCATTTGATTCAATCTGAATAACTGCTTGTTTTGTTATCTAATTGCCCAGCATCTTTTAAAAACCACAAAGTACTACACCACACTAACTTCTTCAAAAGAAAACACTCGACTCGAATTAACTGGTTTCGCACCGTACCCGGCGGAGGTACGGTGAATGGCGAGCGACCCGACCGCCACGGAGATTGAATTACGAATCAAACGATATCCTCACCAATAAGGATATCGTTTTTTACCTACCACCAGGGAAACGTAAAGTCTCTCGGTGGTATAGGAAACCAGATCTTGTAATACAGGTCATGGTGGTATGTGTGGGATCGTTCAGATAGATGCGTTTCACACGTGCAGTGGAACGACGAAACAGGCAGGCGGCAAAGACAATAGGGAAAAATGACCAAATGCCCGTTGGTAATGCGGGTCATTGTTTACACGATGCCTCGTCGCTATTTTCGACGTTAGGAGAAAAAGGTGCTAAAAGCAAATTGAAAGTTTATGGCATCTCTGGCTGCAATAGAAACCGGGTTCATATTTGCATTAGGAAATGCTGGAGAATTTGGTTTCAGCGTCTATTGCGCTAATTATATGCAGCTGCTTGGGTTGTTTGTTGGTAAGACAAACAAAAAAAGGTTGCCAGGCAATGTATATGAAAAGGTATATGGCGCGGCTGGGAGAATAGACGGCGCGATATTTATGGTATTTGTCTGGTACCGAATTGGTTCAGAATAGCAAATAAGCAAACAAAGAAATCTTATGAAAAATTGTATGCGAAGGGATGCATGAAGGTAAGTTTTCTTTATAGGGAATTTAGGGTTATAATAATTGGGTCTGTTTGATGCGTGAAGCATCTAAGATGCTAATGCGAATTGCATTAGCGAAAGCTGGTGCAGACCCGGGTTATGGTTATGGTGGTTTTTTCAGGAAGGCGAGCCGTGGGATCTGGCGGAATCGCCACATGTCTATGATCTATCTTCCCTACCAGTAGAGAAGATCAAATTAAACATAGGCCTCTCAGGCGCGCATATTTGCTTGTATCTCAGCATGACCGATTTTATGATCCGTTGCCGTTTCTCGGAACGATCACCAGCATCGGTCATGACCACGAATTTTAGTTTACACAAAGTAAACACTCAAGCGGATACTTTCGCCTGACAGTCCCTTCAACGAGATTAACATATCCCTAAGACAACATATGATTTGACCTGCTACATGAGTTTTCCGGTTTCCCTTTTTTTTTCTTTTTGACTTTCTCCATTTGCTGACCTTCGGCGGCGAATCCCTTAGGTTTGTTTTTGTTGGATGTCTGTAAAGAGACATTCAATAGGGGGTCAGATGTCAGTCTTTATAGAGGACAGTCGCGCCCTTTTAACGTGAGTTTTTATCAAGAGTCTGGTGCAATACCGTGTAGAGAGAAAGCCGTCGCGAGTTAACATTAATTCAAAAATACACATAATTTGTAGGCGTGATTTTATTTTCCTTTAAATGTCAATTTCTTGTCCGCGTACTAATAACTGTTAAGCTATTGTATTCCAACCTAGCAGCTAAGAAAAGAAGTAGTGTAAAATCTACATCAAATAATTTAACTGATATGCGCTAACTAATCAAGCATCAGTGACTAGTGAACTAACCAACCATTTCACCAGTGATCAATAAAGATTTAACAAAAAAAACAATCCAACAATTTTATTTCACGGCGTCGATGTTTGTGATTGGTCTTTTCGTCGGTGGAGTTTTTATCAACTCGCATCCTTGCAGATGCCAACGTAAAAACAACCCACATTGGTGACTGCGACTAAGCGAACACGCGCTTTCGTTCAACTTTTGAATTCGCGTTTTGTTAACATTTGCGCTACACTATCGGTGTTTACCTGTCGGATCCCAAAACATAAACTGTCGGTATAAATTGCACTAAATACAAGAACACAAAAAAGCCAGTGAAAGTGACGAGTGCTAACATCACCGGAAGCAGCCGAGGACTACTGGAAGAGGAACAACACCATCATCGTACCAGCAACAGACAACTCAACAATAATTCAACAGGTATGCACGTTAATTTAGAGGAAAATTATACGAATTTGTAACGAAAAGAAATAAACAGTACATTTTTCATTTTTGTATTTGCTCTTACTAAATCTGTTTGAGAACCCTTTTCCTAAGATCACTTCACTTTTAATTGTTATTCATATCGCTTAAATTGTTGCTGTTGATTTACTACATGTTGTGTTTCCTTGTTAAAGTTATAGTTTATTGTATCCATTATCTGACAAATTCATAATTACAACTAAATCATCTAAACAAAAAATAGAAAAACAGAATGAAAATACAAACGTTTAAAACAAAAACTAATTAACTAAGAGCAACAAAGCATACTAAACCCGATGTTAAAAATATATGTAATTCTGTTAGTGTTATTGTCCCAAGTGAACAATTAAACCTACCATCATAATTTTTTTTTATTTATAACAGAGAAAATATTAACACATAAAGTAAACGGTTTGCCGATCCGACGCAAGCACAATTTTTTTGTTGTTGCTATTTAGCAATTACCGGGAACAAATTTTATATAATCAGTTGCAAGTACCACAATTCCATTAATATAAGTTAGCACATAATAACCAGTAGGAGGGCAAGAAGTTGATTTTAATTAAATTGCATTAGTTAACAAATAATTTCTTTCTACTAACTAACTCATAAAAGCAAAAATTCAAGTGTTTTTGAATTCGTGTAACTAAAACAGAGACTAACGATATCTAGTGGTTTATATATATATACATGAAACAATTACACGAACATAAGTTGTAACATAGAAACAACACAAAATATAAGTTAAGGAAACATTTTTTTCGAAATTTTTTTTCCGCTGACCCTTGCTGGGTTGTCATTTGTAAGCCCCTGCAGGGTACAGCGCAACACAGAAATATTTCCTTGTCTTTTTATTTTACAAATACGAGTACATATAAAAAACATCTTACTCGTTTTTAAAATAAGATTATGTAAATTGGAAGCGGAAGGAAAACTTAAACAAATAAAAATATGTTAATCAATTATATTCCATAACAGTTAGTTATTCAGGAATTGGTATTTGCGTTGTTGCCTACTGTAAGCCCCTTCTGGGTACAATCACTGTAAACAACCAATCATCATCATCATCATCATCGGCACTACAACCGGGAACCGGTCTTGGCCTTATTTAGCAAGTCCTGGGGCTTGTTAAATTTTCCATAATGATTTATTTTGTCTGGGCAAGGTCATTAGTCTTGCGCCAGGGGCTCCCCGACGGGGAATCGAACCCCGGTCTCCCGGGTGACAGGCGGGTATACTAACCACTATACTATCGAGGAGCCCAAACAACAACAATAGCATACTTAATAATTTTTAGCTTCTGTCCTTTGATTTTCTCTCTGCTATTTTTTCAAGTTTTTATTGGTGTCTTTAAAATTTTTTTTCTAAGTCACTTACCAAATAAAGAAGGAACCCGACCGACTTTTACAAACGCCACGCGTGGTAACAACAGACTATCCTACGACCTAGTTGTTCTAAAATTTAAATAACATAACAAAAATCCAACAGCAACTAGAAAAAATTTTATAAGCTCCTTCAGAGCTCCCAAACAAGAAATTGAAATAGAGTAGGATAATATTTATTAACGGCACAATCTTGAACTTAGCCAAAAAAATTATCGATTATTGAAATTTAGGTCTATTCGAAGACGAAACCGCGGCTGTATTTACGACTCCTCTTGATTTCACGCGTCCTCTGCACGACTCGCTTCTACTTTCGCTGACGCACCCTGCGACTTCTTTTGACCCATTGGCCTCCCTTCACCTTTCTTCGCGTCCTCTTACGCTTTTAATCCCAGTTTCGCGTGATACAGCCCATAATGGTCAACACGCGAAACACCACGGCCAAAAAGGCTCAGGAACAATCCGAGCCCCTTGAATTTCACGACGCCTCCAGCGTCGATTTCCCTGCTGAGCAGGTCGATGCTGACCAAGACTTGCCTGCACAATCTCCTCCCCTGGCCCCACTGGTCGCCCCAGTATCGTTAACCGACCCCAGCCTACTTCCGCCCACACACTCCCGACTGCTTCTAGCGCCTCCGGTACCGGCCATTTGATGAATTCCGGCATTTTAATGCCCACAACTTGCGCCGGTACCTCTCAACAAGCCCATAGGCAACCAGAGTCCCAAGAGTTCCACGATGCTTCCAGCCTCGGGAATAGGACTAATCCTACTAATATAGGGCCTCCCCCTTTTGATGAGGCTGATCCGGACCTTTGGTTTGCAGTAGCGGACCGCATCTTCCTGGCCTCTGAATTGCACGACGAACAACTTCGTGCAGTCGAGCTGTTAAAGTGCTTGACCGCACTCAGCGACCGCATGTTGCCCACATCATTAGGTCGGCCGACCGCAACGCGTATAGCAACATGCGTGAAGCTCTGCTCGACGCTTTGGACGAGCCTGGAAGTGTGCGGCAACAACGTTTAGCTGCCGTAGCCAACCTTTCAGGGATGAGACCGTCTCTTTTCCTGACCCATTTACGCTCTATAGCGGGGACCAGGATTGGGGACGACCTTATAAGGCCTCACTTTTTGAGATGTCTCCCCCAACATGCCCGTTCGGCACTTACAGCCCAACCCAACCAGAGTTTGGGCTATTTATCCAAAATTGCGGACGCAATTATGGAAAGCTCAGATCAGTATTCTGAGTCTCCTGCGTACCAGGTAGCGACGGTTTCTCAATACGCCGCCCAGCCTACACGGCACCCTCGTCTGCCTTTTACAGCCCCTCAATTGGCTCCAGAGCAACATCCTCCTCAAACCCAGTTACCTCACAGAAGGCCCACCTCAACCAATTTCCCACAGAGGAATCCAGAGGCAAGGCCCAACGTATTTAATCAAAGAAGTTCGCCACCTCAATTAACTCCTGCTGACCTTCGGGCGCTCCAAACCTCACTCCTCCGCGAGATAAGTCGGTTTCGCGCGGAGGTGAGAAACAATCCTCGAAGCGCCCAGAATCGTGCCATGCCGAGCCGTCCTCTCAATCGGCAAAATTCCTTCCAAACTGCCCCTCAGAGGGCCTATACCTTGCAAAATGCTCCCCAGAGGACCAATTCCTCTCAAAATGGCCCCCACCGGGCCAATTCTCAGCGAACACCCACTCGATCTCCCCGTAACGGCAATACCAATAGGCCGAATATATCTGATAATGCCGTTACCCTCCCTTGGTGCGCCAATCACCAACGATATGGTGATCGCGCATTTAATTGCAAGGCGCCTTGTGGTTGGACTCAACCAGCCACCATCCAAAGGCGCCCTTTAAACTAATTTTACCGACCGACCCCCTCGCGCAATCGACCGGCACCCACACGATAAGTCGCCTAACCATCCGGGATTCTAAACTGAATATCGCTTTTACTGTCGATACCGGCGCCGATATTTCAGTCCTCCCGCGATCGTTTGCTCTGCGTAACCGCGTGCCCGCCGCACTTAAATTGTCAGCTGCGAATAATACGCCGATACTTACGTACGGACGGAAAAAGCTGACACTACAACTGGGTCTTCGACGTCCGATCACTTGGCGTTTCGTCATTGCGGACGTAAATAAACCCCTGATAGGTTCCGAGCTATGAGGCGCACGTAATCTGTTGGTCGATACGACCCATAACAGACTAGTGGCTCCAACCGCACCTCCCTTGCCCATGTCGGCATCTCCAGCGGTAACTTCAAGGGCCACAGAGTGCACAGACGCGATTCAAGCCATGGTACAGGAATTTGTTAGTACAACAATTCCTCTACCTAACCAGCGCCGACACAAAGCCACGGTGTTTCATCATATAGAAACACGTGGTCCCCCGGTGAGCCAGCGTCCACGTCAACTGGCTCCCGAAAAATTACGTGCGGCGCGCGCGGAATTCTAGCACATGATCGAACTTGGTATCTGCCAACCGTCAGACAGCCCCTGGGCAAGCCCACTCCACTTAGTAAAGAAACGTTCTGGTGAGTGGCGCCCATGTGGCGATTACAGGCTGTTGAACGCAGCAACTGTCCCGGACAGATACCCTATCGCACACCTATACGATTTTTCGTACAAGTTACGAGGGTGCAATGTCTTCACCACCCTGGATCTCACCAGGGCGTACCACCAAATTCCGGTGGCACCTGAAGACATCCCCAAGACCGCAGTCATCGCACCTTTCGGACTCTTCGAGTTCAAAGTGTTGACTTTAGGCCTCAGGAATGCCGCACAGACATTCCAACGTTATATCGACACGGCTTTACGTCGTCTTAATTGCTGCCATGCATATCTTGATGACATTCTCATCGCCTCCAAAGACCATGCCGAACATAAACGCCACTTACGTCAGGTCCTAGAGCGCCTCCGTGAATTCGGTCTTGTCATCAACCCAGATAAGTATCAATACGCCAAGGAGCAAATCACCTATCTGGGTTATACCGTTGACAACCAGGGCATTCGCCCGCTACCAGACCGTGTGGAGGCCCTCATGAAGTATCCCCGGCCTACTAACGTAAGTGAGCTTCGTCGATTTTTGGGCATGCTTAACTTTTACCGCCCAACACTGAAGAACGCTGCCCAAGTTCAAGCTCCGTTAAATGAATTTTTGAAAGGAGCTAAGCGCAATGATAAGCGCCCCATTAATTGGACAGAAGTCTCTGATAGAGCATTCCAACTGTCCAAAGAACAATTGGCAAATGCCACCTTACTCCGATACCCCCTCGAGGGAGCAGCACTTTCCATCCAATGCGACGCATCGGATACCGCAATCGGAGCCGTCCTTGAACAGGACATTGAAGGCCGACCGGAACCACTTGGTTTCTTTTCAAGGAAGCTGAGTCCTACTGAGCGACGTTACAGCGCCTACGACCGAGAATTACTCGCGATCTACAGCGCTGTCAAATACTTCCGTCATATGATAGAAGGACGTTCGCTCTCTATTTTAACAGACCACAAGCCATTGGTCTATGCGATCCCGAAGAAGTTGGGAAGTGCCTCCCCCCGACAAGAGCGTCAATTAGACCTCATTGGGCAATATTCTACGGAGATCAGGCATATCTCCGGTAAACAGAATGTCACGGCGGACGCCCTTTCTCGAATCGATACGATTCACTTGCGTTCCGCCTTGAACAACGCTGATCTTGCCCTAGCTCAACAGGAGGACGAACAACTTAAATCCCTCCTAACTGCGGAAACGGCACTTGAGCTAAAGAAAATCATTCTTAGCGACCCTTTGGGCGAAATTTGGTGTGATGTCTCCACTGGAACCGCTAGACCTTACATTCGCGAGAAACTTCGTAAGGGCGTGTTCCAGGTTTACCACAACCCAGCACACCCCAGCGGCCGAGCAACAGCCGCTGCTGTCCGTCGCAAATTCATTTGGCCCAGGATGAACAAAGATCTCACCGGTTGGGCCCGTGCTTGTCTCCAGTGCCAGCGCTGCAAAGTAGCGCGACATAATGTACTGGAGCCAGCGCAATTCAAGCTTCCCACGGCACGCTTCGCCCATGTCCACATAGACATAGTGGGACCGCTTACTCCATCAAGAGGATTTTCTTATATCCTCACTATGATGGATCGCTGCACGCGATGGCCAGAGGCGACACCTCTCCGGGCAGTTACTGCCGAATCAGTCGCCAAGGCCTTTTACTCAACTTGGGTCACACGCTTCGGTGTACCAACCACCATAACTTCGGACCGAGGTCCACAATTTGAGTCGACAATTTTCAGGCAGCTAACAAATCTTCTCGGCTGCCAAAGAAGTCGTACCACCGCCTACCACCCACAATCAAATGGGGTGATAGAGCGCTGGCATAGATCTCTAAAGGCCTCACTCATGTGTCATAATGACACACAATGGCTTGACGCCCTTCCCACCGTCCTCCTCGGCCTGAGGACAAGTATTGAGGAGGACCTGGGTGCTTCGGCAGCAGAGCTTACCTACGGTACCAACCTCCTTCTTCCAAGAGAACTTTTCCTGGACAGCGAAACACCATGTGACCAACTTCGTGAATTGGGACATCTCCGTGGCCTGCTACGTAAGGTTAGGGCAACCCCTGTAACCAGGCACGGCACCAAAAAACGTTTCGTCCACCCTGAACTGCATAGCTGCACGCACGTCTTTGTCGGGGTGCATAAGGTCAAAAAACCCCTCGACCCACCTTATGATGCCCCATTCAAAGTCTTCCGCCGCATCAGTGACCGCGTCTTCGAGATCGACATTAGAGGTAAGCGATCCACGGTCAGCGTAGAAAGGCTTAAGCCCTGCTTTCTGGAAGCTTCCGCTCCAGAACAACCCCCATCTACTGACACGACTCCCACTCCACCGGCGCAACCTCCCCGCACCCACGCCAAGACGCGCGCCCATGCCCAACTAACCTCCCCCTAATCTGCCTTACCTGTTTCATGACTACGGCACTGGGGAGGGAGTGATGTGAGCTTTTCAGGGCCCGAAGAGCCACGCATCGCTTGATCGCTACCATTACCAGCAATACAACTTACCTTAAAGTTGAACTTGCGGCAAGTTTGTACAATCTTACTAGGGCATTAACCGCCACCCAATTAGCTGGAATCAATTCGGTTATCCCTACGGCTAACCGACATAGATACATTTTAGGCAGCTTACCTTTTTTGGGGGCTGTTCCAAGCCTCTTCTCCGCGGTCATTTCTGAAAGCATAATTCATGGCAAGATTATCATAGGCGAATCCCTTAGGTTCGTTTTTGTTGGATGTCTGTAAAGAGACATCCAATAGGGGGTCAGATGTCAGTCTTTATAGAGGACAGTCGCGCCCTTTTAACGTGAGTTTTTATCAAGAGTCTGGTGCAATACCGTGTAGAGAGAAAGTCGTCGCGAGTTAACATTAATTCAAAAATACACATAATTTGTACGCGTGATTTTATTTTCCTTTAAATGTCAATTTCTTGTCCGCGTACTAATAACTGTTAAGCTATTGTATTCCAACCTAGCAGCTAAGAAAAGAAGTAGTGTAAAATCTACATCAAATAATTTAACTGATATGCGCTAACTAATCAAGCATCAGTGACTAGTGAACTAACCAACCATTTCACCAGTGATCAATAAAGATTTAACAAAAAAAACAATCCAACAATTTTATTTCACGGCGTCGATGTTTGTGATTGGACTTTTCGTCGGTGGAGTTTTTATCAACCCGCATCCTTGCAGATGCCAACGTAAAAACAACCCACAGTGTCTTTGCCGAGCTTCACCTGCTCAATAAATTCACATTCGCCTGATTTAACTAACGATGGCTGATCGCAGGTTGAAACAATTTCACTACCAGTGACCAGAGCCTCATGCTCATCATCACCATCATCATCGGCACTACAACCGGGATCCGGTCTTGACCTTATTTAGCAAGTCTCGAGGCTTGTTAAATTTTCCATAATAATTTATTTTCACGGGCAAGGTTATTAGGCGGACAATCGTTACCATCGAATGTATGTATTCAATAGCCATGACGCCAGCGTCAGCAAACAGTGTTCGGACAAGTTGTAGATCAACTAGCGATTGATGAACACATTGTAATTTTGCTTCAGAATCTTGTTGAGCTTGTCAAGCATGTTTTCCTTTTCGGCTATTGTTTAGCGCGCCACCATATGTGTGTGTCGACCGCAAAATTCGCACTATTTTCCATCAGTATGTTTAGGGCCGCCGAAACGGGAGTGGAGGGGGTTGTGTAAGAGGCGAGTGTTGAGGAATGGCTGGAGTTAAAAGCCGACGAATCTGACTAAAAGATCGCCAACCCCGGCCGAGTTTCCCAAGAGAAGAGAGTCGCTCTATCACAACATCTCCTCTTGGCACTATTTGCTTTGGAGAAGCCTATTTATTATCTCATCGAGGGGACCATCGCCAACTGCCAGCAAATAGTGTCGGAAGTGGTCCTCTCTAACGCCGCTCATTATAATGGACTTCGCCATGCTTTCTACCTGGATGGCGAAAGCGGTCCCATTCGTCTGTCCGTACGAACGCTCCACCACCTCCGTGCAATGCACAATGGCCTGCTTCACTCTGGAAACAAAACCTGTGGCGTTTTCTGCAGGGAGTTGTCGCATCACGAAGAGCTGCGCGCACAACTTTTCGTAGTACACTTTGGGGCTGGAAAGCGTTCCTTGGGCGCTGCTCCACCTCCAGGAGCCTTCCTGGTGGGTTTTCACTTATCAGGTGGTATGTAGATGGCCTAACCTTGTGGGTAACCACCTAAGGAATCTCTCTTCTTCCTCTTTCGCCAAGCAACTAAAGGTCCTTTTACAACTATCGATGAACATCTGGAGTTCCTGAGCCGCGTTCGGACCCTTTTGCCACGAGAACACCGGTATCGTCTTTGCGACAAGATCAAAAATGCGGTCCACACTAAACATTCCCCGTGAAGGAACGGGCGGAAGGATTGACTGCAAACTGTCAGGTGTGCCCGGGGTGGTAGGTAAAGCCTCCTGGTTTCTTGTCGTACTCTGCGGGGCTAAGAAGATAGAGCTTTGGTTGAAGGAGGAGAGCTCTGTTTGTTTCCTCTCTGCTTCGTTGTTTGCACCAATGCCACTGTTCCTTTCCATTTGTTTGTTTGAGGTAGGCTACGGAAACCAAGCTCGAGCAAACATTCGAGAGTCGAAAAAAAGAAAAAGGTCAAAGAAAAAAAGGGAAACGTCGTCCTTTCCCAGACTGGATACAAATAATAAATGGAGGACCTCGTCATTCCTCAGCTGAAGGGAGAGAAAGGAACCATATTAAAGATCTGGGGAACCTTGTCGGTTCATCGGCTTTATAAAAAAGGATACAGATATAGCCCTGTTTGTTTAATATTCGTTGTCGATCCCGTTTCCTCGAACTTCTTGACCCAAGCTTTGATTAAATTAACACTTGGACACTCACTTACGCGGCGTAATCCGTATTCAAATCTAAATAAGCGTCGTACAGTAACGTAAGAATCGTTGTTTTTGTAAAATTGTTTTACACAAAAAGCACGCTGTTGTCCCATGAAGCGCTCCATCGTGACTAAAATTGCATGAAGCGACGCACAATTTCCCGCCACTCGCGCGCTCCTCCCTCTAACGGTTATTAAGAAATCAAGTGTTGCCATTTGCAAAAATCGATGGTCCACCCTATAGAATCATAGTCATGCCGATTGTTCTATATGGATGCAAAGCATGGGCTCTCACAAAACGGGAAGAAAAAAAATTCCGCGTATTTGAGAATGAAGTTTTAAGAAGTAGCTTTTGCGGTAAATATGATGAAGAGGCAGAACAATGGAGGAAACTCCACAAGCACGCAGTGGAAGAGCTGTACCACAAACATATGTAATATAGTGAGAGTAATGAGGTCATAGAATTCTTGACGGTAGACCAACGGGAAGGTGACCGATAGGGCGGCCGCGACGGAGATGGGAGGACAATGTAAGGTTTGACCTTGAGGAGATCGGATCAGATAGTCAAGCGTGGAAGGAGAGTAGACAGGAAAGAGAACGATGGCGCAGTCGCGTCGGTGGGGTCATGAACTTCCGGGTTCCTATAGGCCAATAAATAGTAATAGTAAAGACCAAACAAAGCAAGAACCTTCTTTCTTAACTGTTTTAAGGGCCATAGTGAGCACTACAAATCCGTGCAATGTGCTCTGTTATTAGGGGATACTTCTAGATTCCCTTTTGTCCGCGCGTAAAAAAACTGATTTGAATGACTTTGCCAAATTTTTTGAAAATAATTCTTGACGAAAAACTAACAGAACAGCCAAACAAAACCACATGATTTACGTTGATTTCCCGAGATAGTACTCGAACTTAAAGGGACATAGCACCTACAAATTTTCAAAAAATCAATTTCGTTGTTTGGTGATAGAATATGGTAGAATGAACCTTTAAAACCATTATTTTAATAATATAATAGTGAATTTCTCAAAAATAAATGTTTATGAGCATATGTAGCGAAGCGCGTCATGGTCATTTATTCGATGATTTTCGTTCACTTCGCTACATCGACTTTCTCTTAGTAACATCTGCTCAATATATGTGTGCTGTGTATACAACAGATCACGTCGGATTCTTGCGCTAAGCAAGAATAGTGAAGAAGGTGAATTGAACACACGATGAAAACGGTGAGAAGCGAAGCATGAAGCATCAGGCGAGCGCCGCGTGTGCGAATTCGATTTTTAAACTCAAGTACACTCAACCGATGTGGAATTGTCATTCTCTTGCTTGCTATACGGCAGATGCGTTTTCTTATTCAATTTTATTTGGTGTTCTTCACTATTTGCTTGTCTATTGTGTGTGTATCTGTCAGAAACGCCATATATATATATATATATATATATATATATATATATATATATATATATATATATATATATGTATATACATATAGTATAATACATTACTCTCTCACATAACAGCTGTACAGATAGAGGGGGACGTTTTGGAATGCAGGTATTATGTTGCGTGGTAACTTCGCCTCGGCGAACGAAAGCGAAACCACATAATGTGTAAACGCTAAACAATGCTAAAGTAAAACTTAGATACAGTTGAATTAGCATTGAGTAAATATAAAAACACAACATACATTGTGATTAACTACATAAACTGGAAATATCCTTTTAAAAAAATGTTAATTACAAATGTTAAATACTCATAAAGTAGTACATTGCAATCGGTATAAACAAATATAAAAGACTAAAACAGCGGGTGCACAAACCATACAAATATGGTCATGACCTTTTCGATCAGTTTCGGGACAGTCATGGCCAGAAATATTCGCCGAGACGACGGTGTTAGGAGAACGGAGAGGTAATGGCGGATGATATGGTTTTTTGAGACAAATAGGTAACTGCCGGTTCTTTTTGACCAATGGAGTGTGTCTGTCGTTCTGCGAAAAAGAGGAAGGAGAAGGGCTGTGATACTATTTAAAAATTGTTACAAGAGAATTGTTAAGAAATGTTGTAATTTAAGTGACATCTGCTGTGACACTATCAAATGGTTTCAAGAGAACTGTTAAAGAATGTTTTAAATTGAGTGTAAAAACATTTTAAGCGATAATTTTGAATTGTTCCAAGATATTGTTGAGGAATGTTGTAAAGTTAGGTGTAAAAAACCTTTGCTGCGACACTGTTATATTGCTCCAATTAAAATTGTTCACCGAGCGACAGAAGGAAAAAGAAAGTTTTCTTCCCCCAGAGGCGTTGTTCATGTGGAACCTGAACCTCCAACCAGAACAGTCGAACTTGTGAATGAAACCAGGTCGAACGAAATGCCTAAGAGTCACCACAAACGTATGAAGAGCGCTAGAAGGAAGTTGAGTGCATCGCCAGCTTTTCCAAAGGATTCTGAACTGTAGCAACGAACGGTCGCTAGATCCAGGTAGAGAAACTGTAAGCACTTGAGAAACTGTAAGCACCCCTTAATTGATCATCATCATCGGCACTATAACCGGGAACCGGCCTCAGGCCTTATTTAGCAAGCCCTGAGGCTTGTTAAATTTTCCATAATGATTTGTTTTTTCCGGGCAGGGTCATTAGTCTTGCGCCAGAGGCTCCTCGACGGGGAATCGAACCGCGGTCTCCCGCGTGACAGCCGGGTATACTAACCACTATACTATCAAGGAGCCCGACGATGATGATGATGTCCCCTTAATGAACTCTCCTTCTGCCAAATTTACTTTCGAAATTGAACACTGACTTCAGCGCGGACCAAGTTGTACAGACCAAGATTGTGAATTGTAAACATAAACTATACACACAGAACCCATCATAAATATGTTCCGAAAAAAAGAATTAATCAATTACACAATTTTTGTGGAGATAAAACTATTGATCCCAAATTGACAAAAACCTCGCGCATTTTGCTTCTAGTCAAACTCGGCGCATCATATACGTCAAACACTATTGTCTGTTTAATACCAAAAACGAATAACTCGTGTTTCCGGAAGATACTTTTTGACTGAGCCAAGTCTTTCACCCTTCGGACAACAGTCGTTGCAAGAGAAACGTAAAATTGCGGCTCCAGCATGACTAACAACGCAGATGAAGCCTACAGATCTAAGAAGTCGTCATTCCCCAAATCGTGTAAGTCATATGTCCAATATATTCCTACTAACAGCGTGAAAAATGACCAATACTACCAAAATCCTTTCAGTCAACCTGTAATATGCTATTAAACGCGCCCATTAGTATAAATGGGAGCCTACCAGTACGGTGGCATCGATGGTCTTTTGATTTCGTGCCATTGAGTCCTTTCAAAAACTAAGTAACACGCAATGTGTGCGACGAACGATTTATGTTTTAGGAAAACACAAGGCTGACTTTGCTCAACAATTAATAAATCTAAGCAACGATGACTCTTCCACAACCGCTGGCTGACGTGACGGCTTTGCTTCAAAGTCACACGATTTCCCCCATTACTCCATCTTATACCGTCATTCGAGCAAGTGAAGCTTTCTAACTACTAACAACGGTCCCGTGATGGCTAATTTATCGCTGAACAAATTGTGCCCATAAAAACGAACATGAGGAAAGAGTAAACCAAAAAGAAGCTGAGCCTGAGGTAGAACAAAAAAGAAACAACGAACACAATGAAATAGGCACATTAAGTCCAGGACTACAATGCGCCGTTATCAGGCGAGAACATGATCTAAGAATTCCGAAGGAAATAGTTAACGAGTGACCTCTAACACGAAGTGTCCACCTGAGCACACCGCCCTACAAGGAAACCAGTATCCGCTTTGCTGGTCTATAGTGACGGTAGAGTTTCATGTCTAACTCAGTTGGTGCTGTCGGATTAGCTGGACGCGTGCTATTGTAATTCCAACGTAACTCTTGAAGCGATAACTTATAATTTCGTCCTGGTAAATTATTTCCCGAGCAAGGATTCTGACTATAATCAATTAATCAGTAAAGTTGCACTATGCGTAATATCGTGCGTGGGACTTGATGGCTTTTATTTTGTCTCAGGAAGGAAGCCAATGGCTCTTTTGGTTTCATAGGTAATATTATTTGTACGTCCTTCGGCGAAGACCAAGATTTTCGTTATTAATGTGAGTTTTGTAAATGCCTAACAGGATTCGTGGTGTTCCATCAACGGCACAGCCTTATGAATTAATGAGCAATAAATATGGGGAAGGAACCTGGATTTTATGAAGCTGACAGGTGTCCTATAAAGTAAAAAGCACGGAATATGGCTTATGTACGCCTGAGCTATTTAACGACGCTATAACTAGGTGTATACACGTATAATACTGTGCACATTTATTGAGATCAACCTTAAGGTGTTTGTGTGCTCAGATTGTGTAACACCAAAGCGATGGAGTTAATTAACAATCTCCTCTCATAAGACATGATTAAAAGATGTTCTGCTCAACTACTGTACAGCCTGTCGTAGCGAGCCGTTAATTTAATAAAGTACATGTCCTTGATTAGAGACTATGGCCGAACCAGGGCTAATTTTACTTCCTATTTCTATGGACGTCGAAATGACACATTATCTTAGATTTTTGAGAATGATATTTTTGCTTGACTTACGAAGAACCCTCACTCCAATATTCACTGTAAAGGTCACAGGACAATGTAGCACACTAAAGGTTTCTATACATTAGACATCTTTGAATGTTTTAAAATAATTAAAATTGTATATTCGTTAAAACAATTTTCTCCGGGTGAACAAAAACGGAATACTCTATCGGCAAGGCATTATTGCGACTTTTGTCATACATTTTGCACCAGCTAAGTGTAAGTTATATACCAGATTCTGAAAAAGGGTACACAGGGACTCCATACAAAAGGAAAAGGATGTTTGTATCCTTTGATACGCGCGATATTTATTTAAAAAAAAATAACAACGGAAATTTTGTTCTTTCCTAAAAAATATTTATTTATAAGTTAATCTTTATCTACCGATCAATTTGAAGATCTAATGAATAATTCCGACAAAATTATTGTCGTAAATGGATCTGCCATTGTTGTTCCTTAACCAATTTAAACAGAGAGGTATAGCTAGGCCTCACGTTGGATGTCAATGTACACTATATAACATAGATTCCGCAGCTTCAAATATGTGGTCGTTTGAATTAAGACTGATTTAATATATTGCCAAAAGCTGTTAGTTCCTTGTTTTCCACGATGTAAGCGTCGTACATCCTAAGTGCGACTAAGTTGCGATTTATTTTTATTGACAAAAGACAGCACTGGAGCAGGAGCGCATGTTCGGCTTACAGGTATTACATTCCACTCGATTAGCCGTTCGTTAGCGGAAATTTAGTTGACACAACACTGCGGTCTGAAGTACCGAAGTGCGAAGAAATTTTGATTGTGTATTTATTATGGTGGGAGGTAAGAAACAGCTGTAATCTGTTGCCAGAATTGCTGCTAACATTTGGAAACTATATTGATTCTTTTGTGAATTAATATACATTTTTGGGAATAGGTGAAGAGTTGAATTGAAACCGAAACTCAATTGGTTGCGCATATGTTGCAACTTGAAAAGGGAGTCGGCAAGATTGGTCGAGGGTGTTCGAATAAATACAAGAAACTCAACGCGATGTTATCAGCAAACAAGTTCCATCGATTGGGTTGTGAGTAATCATCAAGAGATTAAAAAGATAGGGTGAGTTTACATTAACAATCGGCACTATCAATATTAATTTGATCGGAGGCAGTATTACTCGGGTTCAGATTATTGATTTTCATATGGAATCTTATATGAGCCGTTCAGAGCACACATCGATTAACTCCATAAAACAAAAAGTTGAGAAACGCGATGATGTAATATATATCGTTTTTAAAAATTCCTGTGATGATATGAATTCAAATATGTAATGTAGAATGCACAATTGATATATTATATCCTTCAAATATTACCTTTTGTTCTATATTTTCTGTTGTAGAAGGATATGAAATGAACGGGCGACTTCTCGTACGAAAGATATTATTTTTTCAACGAAGCACTCGTGAACTTGGTTTTAACAAATATCTATTAGTCTGACGCGGCAATATGAAAGAGACGCATGTAGCAAAAAGCGCACTCGGTCTGGTATAACTGTCAGGAGTAGAGCGACCGCATTAAGGCGTGAATTCATTTGCCCTTTACTCGTAACGCCCGATCCGGCGCTACAATCGCATAGAGCACGCAGCTTAGGGCGGATCCACAACATTTTCGTATATTTGGTTTTTATAGTGATTAATAGGATTGATACTGTTTTTATTCTGTATATATGTGAACTGTTTTCTGAGTGTATTGATGAATTATTTAGTCTTTGTCTACTGAGTGCTTCTGCTACCATATTCTCTTTTCCTGGCTTGTAAACTAGTTTCGTGTGCGGTGTTGTACTCCGTGCCGTGCTTTCCCAAAACGGCGGGAGAAGAGCCCGGAGTGTCGATAGTGATAAGTGAAAAAAGTGAAAAAACGGAGTTAAAACAATTTTGGGGGATTGTATTCTTTTCTATTTTATGAAAGTACAAGGGTGATGTGTTTTACTGAAAATCGGCCAGCGATTCGGCCTTCGAAATTATACTGATCCTGAAATTGAAAAGCACTGCCCTTTTATAGTTTTTGTAGTTGACTTTTGTCAACTATTTTAATGTCTAAATTCCCAGAAGCACACATAATGACTTAGTGCGTTTCAATTTGAGTTGTGTTCTGGGAATTTGTTAGAGGCTTTAGTTGGATGGGTTCTGGGAAGGGAAATCATGAAATGCGTTTTGAATTAAGCAGTTCATGATGTCGAGGTTTTGGGAATTGAGTCAATGTACGATGAATTAACTTTTGGTTAAATGACGTGCTGTGCGCAGGTTGTAGCCAGAAGGGGCTTACAATAATTTATAATTTCTTTATTTGAAGGTAGTGAAAATTGTGTACGTGTGAACTAAAGCGTTTTAATATATTTATAAAGGAAAATACAAAAAATACTTGCGTTCCGTTTGCCTTTTTAATTACAATTTTTGGTATTAAAGCGATTTTAAAATTGTAATAAATTACGGTATGTCGTGTATTTTGTTAATCTTAACCCAAGAAATTGCTTTTTATTTCTAATCTAATTTATTTGGAATACATTGAATAACGGAATCTTAACGTATGGATTGAAATGTTTAAATTCAGTTAACATCGAACTTCGTTCGATTATCCCGTTTCAGTCGTATTATCTTCTCAGGTCTTACTCTATCTTGGTTTAAATTTGTTTTATTATCGAAAATATTTATACTAATTTATTACACTAGTTTGTATATTTGAGCCTATATGCAATTACTAGATAAATATCTTTTGTCTCTGCTTATGTTTAGTATATCAAAAGGAGCTTGAATTATTGTTTTATCACTTCCTGGAATCAGTTAACAATGGGGAATTAATAGATATTATTGTTTACCGGCTGTACCGGTATGAAGCGAGCGTTTTTTTTTTTAAATAAAACACTAATTTTAAATGGAAAAGTAAAAATAATTTTTTTCGAAGTATTGGCTATTGCTTTCTACACATTTCGACCAACTTTCTGGCAATTTGTGGATGCCACGCCAATAAAACCGATCGTCTTTTGAGGCAAACCATTCGGAGACCCAATTTTCGATTTCTTCGTAGAAATTGAGATGCTGCTCAGCCAATGCGTGTCCCATCAATGAAAACAAATGGTAGTCGGAAGGAGCCAAGTCTGGTGAATACGCCGGGTGGGGTAACACTTCCCAGCCGAGACCTTGTATTGTTTCTTTAACGGGTTTTACTATATGACTCGGAGCATTATCATGCAACAAAAATACCTTTCCGTGTCTTGTGGCCCATTTTGGTCGTTTTTCGATCAATACATGGTTCAAATTGATCATTAAATTAACAAATAAAATTAATGTAAATGAGATAATGATTCGAAAATATAAGTATCTGTGGAATTGGTTACAGTCATGTTAGTCATTTACAGTTATGAACTATCGAGGACACGCAAGACAGCTTCATATACAGAAATATTCTTTTAATAGAAATAGTCTTTCATACAAACATCAATAAGAGGGAAAACAAAAAACGATATCTGTAATAATTATAATAAGATGTATAGTTCAAAAACCCCATTTGTAAAACGATTTTCCATTGTAAAAATAACACGATTTATTTCTAGAAAGTGAAGTGTTGACTTTAATTGTCATTGCATTGCACCCCCTTAAAATCTTTTAAGTTTTCCTATAAATTTATAATGCATTTATAAAATAAATTGATAGTTATACGGATGCATGTATGTCCGGAAATATATGCATTTGTGTAGGTGCGTTTCTTTATTCTTTTTTCTTTTTTTTATTAATCTATAAACGACGAAAAACGTTCGTCATCTTTTCTGACATATTTTATTGTGCATCGTATTCTAAGGCAGTGCTTGTGCAAAAGTAAAACCCTTTGTAATATATTCTATAGAATATTAAGATGATACGATTCTATCCCAATTCTTTGTTGTGTTTGAATATTCAAGAGAGAAAGAATCAATTACCCATGGCATTTTTCGAAGACATCTTGTATTAAACCTACTAAACCTTCTAATCCCTTAAAATAAGTTTTTTCAATTAATAAGTATATACGTGTTTCTCTGCAACCACGAGAATTGTCAATTCCTAGTTAGTACGGCAAGTAATTTTTAAACAAATTACTTGCCATAACATTAATACAAACAAACAAACACAATAAATCCATTTCAACTTAGGTACAAACTTAATGGGGTTAATTAAATCTCCCAAAACGAAAAAGAATAATTTAATAAATAAAGTAACTATTGTACCTTAGAACTTAAAATCCCAATAATTTTTTTTTTTAATGTAAAAACTTAGTAACTACTAAATCGTAAATAAAACAACAACACAAAGATTTTAAACATGTTTAAATATGTTTAATAACATTAGCCAATCGAACACAAAATCATATCCAATTGTGTAAATAAAAAAAAAAGGGCTGCTGCCAAATTTGACAGAGTATCGAAATAAGAATAATAAATTTTGTAAGCCCTCTCAGGGTATAAAGCAGCGCACAACCTTTCTCAGCACACACTCGACTCCGCTCACCACACACCCGATTATCTTCGACTCTTATTTCATCTCTGTTCACCGACACTCGACTCCACGAGCACCTTCAGATTCGACTTCCGCGATTCATTGTCACACGCGCGCACCCGACCCTTCCCTCCTGGCACTTTGGAGTACCAATGCCAGCGCGTCTTTATCCTTAAACTCCTGACACTTTGGGAAAACCGATGTCAGCGAGCCACATGGGATCCGATTAATTGGGAAAATACCACATGTCGGCCCACAATCAACCCAAATACCACCATGGACAGTACCGCACACCTTTTGCCCCTGCCGGCATCACCGCGGCGTAATCGGGTCCATTGCTCATCCCATTTCTTGTACATAGTACATTGTAATTCATAACTTTTTCGTTTTCTTTCCCCTTTTCCTGCACATCACCAGCAGAGTGATACCTTGCCCTACCTATTTTATCGTGACTACGTCACTGGGGCGGACTACTGTGGCGGTTCCTTTGAACGCCACCAACCATCTTCCCATTCCTGGGTATCTAGGGCATACAACCTGAATTAAAAACAAGTACCGTGGCAGTAACATTGAACGCCACTACTTACCTTACAGGTACAAAAGGTAACAGTTTCCTAAAATACACTAAAAGCGTGTACTTACCTTCCATGCCGTCCCTGTAACATTAGATAAACCTGCGAAACATTAATTCTCGCTGATATGAAATTCCAGCGGCAACAAATCCTATATTCTCAAAGCAATTAGGTTTAACAACCAAGCAACCAATATTGCCCGATCAATATCTGTACGATATTCCACACCTGGAGGAAATGTGTATCTTTCATTGGCACAGCATGCCCACATCGAGCGGTCACCCGACCAACCAACACATGAGGACGTCCGGCCGACTGCCCAAGCAGCCGAGTTCGCAAATGGAAATTTACCATTAGAATTCGATTGCGAGGATATGCCAGCAAATCTACACGATCAGCTATAATGCTTTACGCAGTCGTTGATCGTGTAAACATTCCAACCCCGTTTTTCCGTTGAGATACTCGCACCTGTTGCGAACATTTAGATGGGATCTATGCTATGTCTGCATACTGGCGGACGCACACGATGAGCAGCAGAAGCAATCATCGTGTGTGTATTTCAACCGCTTTTGTGTTGAACAAAACGCAAAAGGGATATCTTACCATCGTGGTCATCGAGGCGATGATTGAATATGTCGTATTCTATCGCTTCGATGAACTTAGTTTAATCGCATTCAGGATTCCGTGGAGGCAAGTCGGGGCCTCCACGTTAAAATAGAAAAAGTGGTGTCGGTGTAAAGATCTTTCCTTTTGTCGCGAATGATAAAAAGACGATATTATTTTGATTAATTTAATACGCAACATTCTATTATATTATAGTTTTTACTTGTCAACCATTAACACGCGAGCCGGGAGTGGTGTGGCAGCGTTAACGTTTTTTGACAAACATGGTTATTTTTTTCTTGTATCTTTATTGTGAACTCATTAGTAATTGTAAATAGTGAATTATGAAACAACATTAAATTGATATGTAATATTAAACGAAATGAAGGATATGTTTTGTTTTCATTCGACTGGTGTTGGAATTGACCCGATCGGAAAGTGCCTAGCTCGCCGTTGAAATTTCTTTATCGTCCATCCTTTTACTGCGTCTTGGCTCATTGATCCGCCTTTGTTAATCAGGTGCCGCTTCACTGCATTACGGTAGTTGCGCGTATAGTGATGCAGAAAAGACCCTCGACGAGACACCCAAATAAAATCAGTGTTAACAAAGCCCAAAACCGGAGCTCGTGCCCCACATTGATAACAACCCAATGGGGTAACTTAATGAATGGGGAGTAGAACCGGTGCAGTACCCCTGCACACCCATACTTTTCCCCCCATAAGCTCATATATACTTTTCCTTCCAAATATTTGTCTCGGCTTTAGTATAATTGGTCTAGAACCTCTATTTTGAAGATTGATCAATTCATCATAAATTAAGCCAAAAGAGTTCACCTTAAGTGAATTCCTGCATCATGGGGTTCGACTTTAGTAGACGCGTGTATTGGAGAAGGCGGTTCTGGTGTATAACGAATTAAGAGCAATGCTGTAATATTCGATGCAAAGCAAACTATAAAAAAAAAACGACTAGTGAAATTTATTGTTGACCGAGAGATGCAAAATTCTTATCGCCAACTATAGAAAATAGATTGAACCTATCCTATCTATTTCATTCCTAAAGGTTTTATTACGGTCGTTCCCTAACTGAGCGTGGTGAATACATTTCACTTCTCCGAGCACTTTTCCGCGATAACCATCAATCAGTAAGTGTGCATGATGTTAAAAAGTACCTTGAGACATATGGATAAGGCCAAGGGAATCACTCTATGGAAGAACTACATGAATATGAAATGCTTGTCTCTACATGTGTTTCTTCGTCATGGTAAGCTCTAGGCATTCAGGATCAATGTACGTTGTTACCTACCTTCCTTATCGTCTCCCTCTTCTTCCGACTCCACTGTGCTATAACATCTAAGGGAACCTCAAAATCCCTCCTAGGCGCGCATCCCATGTAAGAATACCGCTCACCCTTTGAAGAGAGGTTAAGGAAACACATCGACGAATCCTTGGTGATGTTATTTTTTGTTATTTATTTGAGGATTTCTTACCTTTTACTTTTCCTTTTTTTTTTTGCCATTCGGTTTATTCACTTGTTACAAGGTTTAATAACGAGGCCGTGGGCAGGAAATGAGGAGCTCCTTAATCAAGGGAGGGACTACAAGTTCAAGTATCCTCTGCGGTGTATTTATAATTTTAACTGGAAGCAACGCAGTCCATAACGCATCGTATTTTGGATGATGGTAATTGGGAAGAATTAAGATGAAGGCCAACGTTTCAGCATTTCCAAATTACGCCGGCGGTCGTGTTTTACGTTTTCTCCATTTTTCTCTTTTGCATTTCAAATTTCCTCGGTTGAGTTGCCTTTATTGTTACCACTGCTTCCGTACCTCGAGATACACAACATCTAGGAAAGGATACAAGTTTTACAATAGCTGATCTACTTCGTTGATTTTGCCTGTCTTAGGATTGTTAATTTGGTTGCTCTTTGCAGCAAGCTATTGTCTTGGTTGTGGTTTTTACCATATAAAATGTAGTATTTTCATTTGTTTAACACCGCTGTAATTTGCTTGTACATTCTCGTACGTAAAATACTTGTACCTAGGTACTGCACAGGGCTAACGAATGGGTATGCTTCGGGAAGATAAGTTGTGAGTGGGGTGCTGGTTTGTTTACGATTATTTCAGAATAACATAAATTGTTTACTGCAGACGGGATAAGCTGCTCTTCTACTTACTATGTCGCAGTTTAGATGATTCGAAAACCAGCCTTTCTCAACCCTACATCATCACGAAAGAAGGTAAGACGAAGCTTTGCACAGTTGAGATTAAAATAAAAAGTAGCAATAACAACTCATTATGACAACATGGGTTAAATGGAGTGAAGGATTCGCTGCACACACAAAGCGACTCAGACAGTACCATACAAAGGAAGAGAGAGAAAGAGCAGACAAGATAGACTGACTGAAACAATATCCGGTGGGAATTTTCCCGGTTTTTTTTTTTGGTATTTTCATAATAAGCTGTGTATAACGCCTCAAGGTGAATCCACATATCACATTGATTACAAGGACTCTTTCGGTTTTTCTTATTATAAAGTTGTTGATGTGTTTTGGATTTACTTTAGCTTCAAGCTGCTTGTTAATCTGGGGAACCCTCGCAAGGTACGTGATAAGGACTGGCACAACGATAAGAAACACGAGCGAAGATAATCTAACAAAGACAAACAAATAAAGAAAGTAAAAAAACTGCAAATCTCGTTCCCAAAAAATCTCATGAGCCTACAACAAACAACGATGCGTGTTCAGATTTGAAGTGTGCTTATCCTTCAGGCCTTTAAGCCGATGTGTCGACTCCTTACTCGGCAAGTGATTTGATTTCACCTTATTCTTGTCAACTTGTATAAACAATAACAACAGTAAATTTATTTCAATTGGGCTCGTCTCTGATTGTAGCTGATCACTGCGAACATGAAGTGTACTCTGTTTTTGTCGCAGGACATCAAATAAAAATAACAATAATATTGACTTTTACGACATCAAAACATGATGACAAAGTCGATTTTCAAATCATAATGGCTAAGGGTATATCCAAGAGCAAAGAAATGAACCACAAATTGGATTGGCATGGGAATAACAAATGGGCCATCCCCGCGAGGGCATTTGTTCGGTTCTTTTAGTTTACTTCGTTATAAAATTTTTCTGCCGCTGGGGTGGTTTTCAAATTCGTAATTTTTGCCAGAGGCACGAGAGCGAAATAATTTTGAGACACGAATAAATTTAGATCTTTTCACATTTCCAATGGTATCATGGGGAAGGTGTTAGATAATCCACTCTTGTATCATGCAGTAGTGAAGTAAATGAACTGACACGAAGGGATAGTAGATGTGTTTACGAGGTGGCCTTAAATGGGCTATTTACAACAAGCAACTGCAGGGGCAAGTGGTTTCTTAATTTACTTTACAATTGAACAGTCCGGATAATCAGATTAAAGTCTTCGTCTGAGAAAATCACCATTCACTGACTTAGGAGATTAGTTATAGGATTCCCATAATAACACGGTTTTGCCAAATATTGAGTGTCGTGGTGGTGCACTCTCCTGCATTTATCCGACAACATCTTTAATAGAAAATCCCTCAAAAAAATAATACAGGTCAATAATACGAGGTATGAAAACCTTAATCGGAGGCAGGGTGAAAATTATCGAAAATTATGTCGGCCACAGTCGCGGGATACAGTAGAATGTCTTAACTCATCAGAGAGGTTGTGATTCCTACGTTAATGCTCTGGTACCAGAGGTGTTTAATAAAGATTTTATTGCTCGGTTTAGGAGAGACTATTCCTGCCATCGTCGCCAAACTTGGTACGTTTGCACCAAATTCTTCTCTCTTTCACGTGAAACAAAACGGCACTAATGGTACGTACACACCTACAACGACGTTAATGTCCGTCTTTGTTGAACACCTCTCGTATATGGCAGTCATGATTTTTTAGGGTTCTCCTTTCCGGTATTGTCGCATGTGCATAATTTGTTGGAATCGTCACAAGTTAATTAAATTAAATATTTTTTATTAAAAAAAATTTGATCTGCTTTCGTATTGATCGAAACACGTTCATCAAAAGGAGTTTGGGTTACTCTTAAAAATCAGAGTATATTGGGAGCGGAAGAAGCGAAAGAGAAGAAAGAAAACTTGGAATTTAAATACATACGTTTTGTATGCCTGGAGGATACATGCGTAGCAACTTAGAACTCCACAATCATGTGGTGTCGTCAAAAGGTAATTATATCAATGTAAGGCCAATTTTTTGGGCTCAATATCAAGACGAAACAACGAATAGATTTAGCATCCTAGATAATGGGAGCAGTGAGGAAGAGGAAACCAATAGTGTGGACACTAAATGGGCATCGATCAGAAACACAATCAAACAAGCAGACCAAAAGGTATTAGGATTTAAGAAAACAATTAAGGCCACACCTCGGTTTGACGATGTGTGCAGGGCGAAGATCAAAGAACGTAAACCCCTCAGGGTGATCCACTTAGAAAGATATGATGAAGTCAAGACAGAAAGATACGCGACGATTCGGAAAGAGACTTTTCAAAGGCAAAAAACGCGAATGGGAAAAGACTCGGATCGAAAAAATCCTAGAAAATGACACAGCGAAGAACATCAGAGATATGTATGCTGGTATAAATTAAATTATAAATGGCTACCGAGGACGAGCCAACATAATTCGAGACACAAACGGCTCTCTGGTCACAGAAATAAACAATATCGTGACAAGATGGAAGCAGTACTTTGAAAACCTGCTCAACCTGCGCACCCATCAAACACAAATAAATGTACCACACATACATACAGCCGATCCTCAGATCCAAGTGACCTCTTTCGACGAAGTTGTAGCCACATTAAATCGATTGAAAAACAACAAGGCTCCCGGAGTCGACTGCATACCGGCAGAGCTTATGAAGCATGGGGGAGAGGCAACCGCTCGCAAGACCCACGCAATATTGGATAAGGACGTCACTCCGGACGAATGGAAAACCTCAATAGTCGTCCCCATTTTCAAAGGAGGTGACATACCTGTGGGGGGCGAAGTCGTGGCACCGACATGGGCGCATAGTTCTACTCCGTCCCCACAACTTCCACTAAATGTTCCCCAGTCTTCTCCCGAAAATTGTTTAGCAAAACCACAAGCACCGAGAGGAAAGATAAATGAAAAGGCGCTGGAGGATTTTTGACGTTAACTTCTCTTTACTCGAACTAATTTTATTTCACTTAAACAACGTTTCCAATAGCACTTAATTTTGGTTTGATTGCCAAAGCCGAATTTCGCGAATCGATTTCAATTAACAACGAATGAGGACATTTGAAAATAACGTCTCAAGACAATTTGCGACTCGGTTGTGTATATCTACGCTCCTCCGCCGCGCGACGGAGGGCGGGAGCTCGGCTGATTGAGGTGGACTCAACGATATTCAATCGTTTGTGGTCAAGATCGTTGGTAGTACACATGTATGTGTGAGCATGGGTTCTTTCATGGGACACGCGATGAGAACGGATCTAAACAAAGAAAGGGAAAATATGCATCCATGAGAAGTGAATTAGGCTAAGCAAATAAGCCGAATCTCATTGGATGTTAATTGGGTTTGTGTTTGCTTATACTGCTGCTAATGACAAGCAGATCCCGAAATATGAAAAGACAAAGGGAACGTTTGGGTCTTTGTCTGGGATGTGCATTGCGGCTAAATAAATAGGCGGCAATGCAATGTGGATATGTGCTAATGGGTTTTAGCCAGATTACCGTGAATTGGTGTTTATTGCATAGCTGCCAAGGGTAAGTATACCATACCTATTTGCATTTGCTTATGCCGTAGGATTTAATTGGTGTCAAGAGACGCGTTTTGGTTTCTTGGGTGTAGGTCGCCAGCCAATGTGTATGTATGGTGATTTATGATACACTTGGTGACGACGGGAAATAGGCGACGCAATGTGTATGGTCCCTGTTATGATGGTTACATTGTATGTAAGCCAAATCATCTTGTTTTCAGAAATTCGTCTAGGGGGATTTACTTGGCACCGAAGGTGTCGAATTAATATGGGATTCCTGATAAGGTAAGAAAGAAATCTTACAGGGGATTGTATGCGAAGAAATTCATAAAAGATAAGAGTTCTTTTACAAGTACTTTTAGTTTATATAAATTGGATCTATTTGATTTGTGAAGCATTTAAGGTACTAGTGCGATTGCATTCGCGAAATTATGAGATTGGGTGGAAGTTATGGGGGTTTTTTAGGTAAGCGACTCTAGGGGTTTGGCGGAACCGCCACAGATCTGACTCTGAAAATTACACGGGAATATCATTGTTGTTGTAGTCCGAACGCCGTGCTTCCTCGGTATGAGGGAAGAGCGTGGACTTATTATTTTTTTGATTGACTGTTATGATTTTCCAAAAACAACTCACTTATAATTCACGTACAACTGGCTTTTAAGATTTCCCAATTGCGACTATTCTGTTTATTTACAAAGTCAATCAAGCCGAAATCTGCTTTAGCGCTAATTATTATTTAAACAACAATAACAAACAATTATTTAAAGTTAATAATTAATAAACTTAATATGTTATTGCGACGCTAGCTGCTCCATAACAAATTATTCTCAACCTTTCTTTACGGCTGACAAATATCAACTGAACTTTTTTCTATTCTATTTTTTTCTCTCTGACTTTTCACATTCAATTCGGACGAAAATCCAAGTTGCTATGTTTTCAATAAATAAAAAGGTGCAGGTTATTAAGTGTGCTGTAACTGGTAATATTGTGAATGTTTATGAATGGTATGTATTAAGTGAGAATGTAATATATGTTAAGTGAAGTTTTTAAGGATGTGTTAGGAGATTCAGTGTTAAATTTAATAAGGGTAGTATTCTGGAATACAACATCCCACCCTTCTTCGAGAAAGAAAATTATCCTTGAAGAGAATAATTTTCTAGTAACTATATATTAAATTAAGATTAATTAAAAACTTGGATTTTCGTTCAATTACATTACAAAGGTTTTCAAAATTAATCTTTCATCAAAGGTTACAATAATCAAAAAGTTCTTAATACTAGAAAAATAATCTATTTACATTATATATTAACTAAATTTTTTCAATAATCAAAAAGTTCTTAACACTAGAAAAATAGTCAAAATAGTCTATTTACATTACATATTACCTAACTAAATTTAAATATTTCTCCTTGGAACCTTTTGTTTTCTTATCCAAAAGTTATTATTACTTATTATATTAATTATATAATATTAATATTATTGTTTCAAAATTCTCATTTCCGTTCGAATATATATATTAATTCCAAAATTTCCAATGCATATATTACCTCTAAAATTTCCTTTCTTTCCTTTTCCGTTCGAATATATATAAATTCTAAAATTTCCAATATATATTACCTCTAAAATTTTCTTTCTTTCGTCCCCCTCATTAACTTTTTTTTTTTTTTTTTTTTTTTTTTTTTTTTTTTTTTTTTCATTTCCGTCATTTCCTACAATTGTTAGATTATTTCATATATATTGAATAATAAAACAAAGGCCATTTGTTATGTGTTTATCTTTTCCTTAAATTTATGGAAAAGTTTCCAAAACCTTTCTGGGCCTATTACTATGATGATTGAATAAAGATGATTATTACCAAAAATCTTCTTGAAAAATGATCTTAAATAATTTAAATGACGGTGTAACCTTTTATTTTTTTGTATTTTGCATTGGAATAAATTTTTATTGTTGAAAAAAAAGACTTGTAATGTATTTATATAGTTACTCTTTACAATACCTATTTTAGTTATATTATTATTTTCATTTTTTATTATTTCGTGTTTGAGTAAGTGTTTGTGTTTGTTTTCGTTGTTTAAAATATTTATTGTTTTCGGCTTAGTGTTGTCATTGTCCATAGCTTTAACTGCTGTCGGAACGTCTACCTTTTCAGTCTTACTCACTGCTGATGGATCGTTTAGTTTCTCAGTCTCATTTACTGATTCGTATAGTTCTTCAGGCTTATTAGCTGTTAGAACATCTTGGTTCCCAGTACTATTTGCTGTTTGAGCTATTTCTTCAGTTATATCTGCTGTAGAAACATTTAATCCGTCAGTCTTTGCTGCTGAAAAGATTTGTTCATCAGTATTAGCTGCTGAACTGACTTGGGTTTCGAATTTTATTGCAACTATTGGGTCTTCAGTCTTTAACACTGCTGAATTTTCAGTCTTTGTTGCTGAAGTGCCGTGGTTGTCTATTGGGATAGCCGGAATATTAGGGGTTTCTGTTTGTATATTTTCTGCAGGATCCGAATTTTCAGTCTTTAATACTGCTGAGTTTTCAGTCTTGGTTGCTGAAGTGTCTGCGTTGTCAATAGGGATATCTGAGATATTAGCGATTTCAGTCTTTAATACTGCTGAAAATTTCGGATTTTCAGTCTGTGTTGCTGAATTGTTTTCCAGAATGGGAGTATGAATCGGAGTCTTTATATTAGGGACAGGGTTATCTTCGTTTATATGGCTTGGTTTATAGGAGTATGTGGGCTCAGGGTAAATTTGGCTAGGAGCTTCATTAAAATGGTCGTTATCTATTTCCAAAGATCTAATGCTGTAAACAGAAAAATTTGGTCTGTCTTCCATCAATTTTGGTTGGCGTCAGGCCTCGTTTTCCGACTCTTGCACCCGAGAAAAGTGAACATTTTGTCTATCGTTTTGTCTATTGGTGGTCCTAGAATTTTCACCAAAACGATTTTCAGAGTTTGTAGGATTATTTCGGAATGGGTTACGCGTTGTTGTACCTTGTTGGTAATTTGTTGAAGCCGATCCATTCCTAGATATCTTGTATCTACACTCATTCTCTGTGTGATTATTCCGACCACAGAAATTGCATAAAATGTTATATTCCCTTTTTATGGGTTGTCTATTCGGAAAAAAGTTGGATTGCATGTTCCGATAACATGTGTCCTGTGTATGCCCTGACTTACCACAGGTTTGGCAGACTATACGATTGAATGTAGGTTTTTCATTGTATTGATATGACCTGGGAGAGTTGTCCATTCGAGCCGCATGTGACACTACATGTGCAATCGACTGTTTTAAATTGTTTCCCCCATGGACTTTAGCTAGTATCTTTAGCTGTTCGTTGTTTAGTCCATCCTCAAATGTTTGTACGGCAAATTTTTTGTTTTCTTCCATTAAGAATTCCCTAACCACCGCGTCTGCTGTTATTTCACACGTGGCAGAGTTTAAAGTCCTTAGAGCATTCGCGACTCTATCGCCGTATTCCCGGACGGTTTCTCTGTAGCGTTGTTTCAGAGAAATCAACTCATTGTGTGCCGTCGACCGAGATTGCTCCTCTTTATATTCCGATTCGAGTTTATCTTTTAAATCCTCCCACTTAGCGATTTGGCTATACCTAATCAGATCGTAAGCATGACCCTCTAGTCTATTTTTGACTAGCTCTAAAAACGTCTCGTATATATCCGGGTCTGCCTTCTTTATGGATCTAAATAAAACGTCTCCCCCGGAAATAAATTTACCTAAGTCGCAGGGTTTCCCGTCAAAGGTAGGGACGATTCTGAAAACATCAGAAATTCCGACAGAAAGAGCCATTTCAGGGGGTTTAATGTGTATCGGTTGATAGTGGATTTGTTCTTCCCCCTGCCTAGCCGCCTGTCTCGTGTAATATGGACTCGTAATAGTGAAAGTTTAAAATAATGTATGGAGAAAATTCAATTCTTAAAATATGGTTAACTTAAAAATATGGTTATGGAAAAATTGGCCTTTCTTTTGGTTATTCAATATATATATATATATAGGAAAGAAAAATAAATTGGTCCCAAAACTGAAAAGAAAGAAAATTCGACGAGAAAGAAAGAAAAAAACCGGAAATGTCTTCGAAATACTGAAAAGAGAATTTGCAAATAATTTAGATAGAAATTTCTATCCAAAAAATATTCTATTGGGATAAGGAGAGCTTCCAAGTAGAAAATATTCCTAAAAAAAATAGAGAGAAAAGTCGCTAAAAAAAATTCTTACTCTACTAAATGTTGTCGTTGTACTGTTGATAGCAGTCTTGAGTGTTGCTGTTTTGTTTTTTTTTCTTCAGTTTTCCTTGGTTGTTTCCTTTGTGTGGTTCTTTTTCTTTTTAGATTTTTTTTTTTTCTTTGACGCCAGGCAGACTTCACGTCCTAAAGTTGATTGCTCATCCTGGTCTTTGCTGCTTTCCTTTTTTTTTCTTTTTATTTCGTTGTTTTATGTCGAGGTTTTTTTTTTTTTTTCTTCTTATTTTGGTTTGGTTATTTCTCCTGTTTTTTTTTTCTCTCTTTTCTTCTTGAAACATTTTTTTTCTTCTTCTTATTTGGTTATTTCTCTTGTGTTCACTTTTCTTCTTATAAGCAATTTTTTTTTTGTTGTTTTAAATTTTTGTTTACTTTGTTTTTCGTTGTTTTATGTTTACTTTTTTCTTCTTCTTATAAACATTTTTTTTTTTTGTTGTTTTAAATTTTGTTTTGTTTAAAAAATTTTTTTTTCTTGTTTTTTTTTTCTTCTTATTTTCTTCTTTTTATTTGGGATCCTTTGGTTGTATCCCACCGCTGCCACCAGTGTTGTATGTCCGAACGCCGTGCTTCCTCGGTATGAGGGAAGAGCGTGGACTTATTATTTTTTTGATTGACTGTTATGATTTTCCAAAAACAACTCACTTATAATTCACGTACAACTGGCTTTTAAGATTTCCCAATTGCGACTATTCTGTTTATTTACAAAGTCAATCAAGCCGAAATCTGCTTTAGCGCTAATTATTATTTAAACAACAATAACAAACAATTATTTAAAGTTAATAATTAATAAACTTAATATGTTATTGCGACGCTAGCTGCTCCATAACAAATTATTCTCAACCTTTCTTTACGGCTGACAAATATCAACTGAACTTTTTTCTATTCTATTTTTTTCTCTCTGACTTTTCAATTCAATTCGGACGAAAATCCAAGTTGCTATGTTTTCAATAAATAAAAAGGTGCAGGTTATTAAGTGTGCTGTAACTGGTAATATTGTGAATGTTTATGAATGGTATGTATTAAGTGAGAATGTAATATATGTTAAGTGAAGTTTTTAAGGATGTGTTAGGAGATTCAGTGTTAAATTTAATAAGGGTAGTATTCTGGAATACAACATTGTTCCCAACCATATACAAAATACCAACAAATGTTGTACTGGGGAGAATCACACCGTACGCAGAAGAAATACTGGGAGACTACCAATGCGGATTCCGTAGGAACCGACCAACGAGCGACCAAATGTTCACAGTAAGGCAATTGCTGGAAAAGAAGTGGGAATACGGAGAGACGGTTCACCAACTGATCGTTGACTTCAAAAAAGCCTACGACTTACTCGCAAGGCATAGTCTGTACCATATTGTAATTGAGCTGGGAGTCCCGCAAAAATGTGCCGCCCTCATTAAAATCTGCATGAACGAAAATAAAGGGCGAGTTAGAATGGAATACCACCTCTCAAAACAATTTGAAATCCGGGACGGACTAAAACCTTTATAACCTTGTGCTCGAGTATGTTGTGAGGTTTACGGAGTTGTTGAAGCGGAACGCCAACCCAGTCCAGCTGCTGCTTTTGCAGGTACACTTCAGGAAAACACTTGGTTACTCTGGTAACAAAAAAAGGTTCTTTATTTCAGTATACAAACTTCTATTTATTAATCCGACTCCAATAGTGTTGTTATCTTTTCACGCTACGAGTCTTAGAATATGTTTTTATAATAACACACAACTTAGTTCATCGTTATTTTAGATAGACTTCAATATAACACACAACTTAGTTCACATTTATTTTCGATTGACTTTCGCTGGCTACGCGCGCTCGCCCACCAAGGAATCTTGACTGGTATTTAATTTGTTTAACGTGGAGGCCCGACTTGCCTCCAGGGAATCCGTATAGCGATTGGTTAGGTCACCGAAAACGACGGAATAGCAACATTCATCCATCGCCTCGGTGCCCAACAAGGGATGATTTTCTTTGCATCAATCAAAGCACAGAGGGCGCGAAACATACACGATGTTTGCCTTTGTTACTCATGGTGTGTGTGTGTCCGCAAGTATGCGGACTGTGGATCAACCAAATCCATAAGGGGAACATTAGATGGAATGGTTGCAGCTGGTGCAACTATCCCGAAGCAGATATTTAGGTGTTTACACGATCAGCAACTGCTTACAGCATTTATGCTGATCGTGCACATCTTGGCGGCATCTCCAAGCAATCGAATTCTCGCTGGTAATTTTCCATTTAGGAGAACTCGGCTTCCTTGGGCGATCAGCCGTATGCCATTATGTATTTGTCGATCTGATGGGCGACCGATGTGGGCATAGATAAAAGAAAGGAAAAGAAGAAATATCTCCTACATGTGTGTGGCAGACTCATTAGGAGATATTTCATCGATATGGTTCGGGTAATGTTGGTTGCTTGATGGTGCATCCAAATTGCTTTTCCTAGTGGAAAATACTTATTATTGCTGATGGAATTTTATGTCAGCAAGAATTATTGATTTAAAACGTTTTAGAAGATAGTTGGTACAACTGTAGGAAGGTAAGTACATGTTTTCCAGGGTTTATGTGTTTTAGGAAACTGTTTCTTCATCATAGGTTGTAAGGTAAGTAGTGGCGTTCAATGGAACTGCCACAATAATTGTTTTATATCGTTTTTAGATGCTCTAGGTTGGTAGTTTTCGAATGGTTAATGGTGTAGTGATCCTAAATCACTACTCCCATCCAAATTTCCAATATTTCCTATAATCCAAATCATGTTCCCCAATTGAATCAGATGCACGACAAAATTAAACCAAAGTCCATTTGTCGTACATTGATTCAATTCCTAAGAATCCTAACATCATGAAATGCTTAACTCTAAATGCATTCATGATTTCTCCTTCCGGGAATTTATTCAAATAAATTCCTAACAGCTTCCCGGAATCTTATTCCAATTGAAGCACACAAAATCTTGTTTGTGCTTCTTGGAATTTTTAAGTAAAATTTGACAAATCCTGATGACCCACAGTATAAAAGGCCGGCACATTTTTATTTCATGATCAGTAGCGCAAACACACGCATACACACCGACCAAAGCGCAGATTATCAGACGCCAAAGGCGTGATCTGCGTTTACTACCGTATTACTCAAGACCTCCCGGTCTTGTACGATTTCTTTTCCACCATCCCCTCATCCAAGTAGTTAGAGAACAATTAAACTAACCCTGTCCACACTATCCTTAGATACGTCCTTCCCCCTTTCTTTTCCGATATATTGAGACCGAGCCCAACATCATCACGGATGTGGGTGATTCTGGTTATCGCAAGATGACCAGAAGCCAGAGACAAGATGAAGGGCACATTTGTCCTTGTCTCCCTAAAGTCGGCCTCTCGCCACCCCATTTTTTTTTTTTTTATTTTATTTTATGATCAGTCGTGATCCAGAGGCAAAGATAACACCCAAAAAGTAAACAAATAAAAACAAAATAAAATAATTACATAAACAAAACCGAATCGACTATTAATTTGGCCACCCTGCCTTAGAAACACCCAATTGAGGTAAGAACAAAAATTTAAAAAAATGTAACCCTACAATGGGAAGGTGAATAGTGGCGTTCAAGGGAACCACCACAATGTCATCAGAAAGGTACAAGACGACAACATGGCCGGATCATCCCTGAACGGGGTCACACAAGTGCTCGCATATGCGGATGACATTGCCGTTTTGGGCGACAACCTAGAAACTGTAAGTAAAAACACTGAAATCATCATCCAACCGGGAGAAGACATCCAGTGTCTTTCGAAAGGGGGACGTATGTCGGCTTATTCTAGTATTTTGGTAACGCAACTGAAACAGCGTGCTATTATCGATTTTTAACGGCTGAAAGAGTGACTCCTACCGAAATGCATCATCCTTATGTTTATGGTATGTTTATGGCGACGGTCAACTGTAATCGATGGGCAATAAATGTTCGTTGCTGCGAGTCTGGAAATGCCATAATTGTTGGTGGAACATACAGCGAACGTCCGATCACTGCCACAGACGATAATCATCGAAAACTCGTCAACGATTTGATCCAAAATGCCCGGAGAATCACTCAAAACCGTACCGCAAACCATTTTGGAATACCCGTGTCAACGTGTCGGTCTTATTATTCAATAAGTGGAATACCGGAAAATCGATGAGATGTCCGCCGTCTCACGGACGAGGACAACAGCATCGATTGGAGAGCTGCGAGCATCTTTGCAGCGGTATGGTGACAAAGGAGACAAGTTCCTTTTGAGAATTTTGACAGGGGATGACTTATGGGTTCATCATTGCGATCCCGAAGAGAAACGGCAGAGGGCTAAATATTGGGATGCGTCTTCTCAATAGCCGATTAAGATCAGAACACAACTAACTTTTCGTTTTTTGTTGTTGTTATATTTTGGGATGCTTATGTTGATGTGATAGATTTGCTGGAACTAGAGGCAATAGTAAATCCTTCTCAGTATAAACATACTCTGAAATACTTCCGACGTCGAGCTTATCACCTCGCGCACAATTGAAGAGGTTCTGCCAAACCTGAAGTTTGAACCGATTCCACATCGTCCTTATTCATCTAATCTCCCGCCTTGCACTTTTTTTTTATATAATATATGATTTTGTAGCTTACGAAATGTACTTTAATATACTTATTTACCGATCTTCCTGTTTTGTTTTTGTACGCTCTCCACAAGCATGTCTGTATGTTTTCAGCGTACCCACGTAGATCCTTGTTTTCGTTGAATGGAGTAACTTCACTTTTTGGAAAGATATGCCATCAAATCAAAATACAAAAGCCATGATTTCATTTGGTACTTCGAAAGTTGACGGTTAATCTAACCTTTGACAGAAAAGATTGTAATACTATGGGTCGGTAGGGATTGGTAGATGATTTGTCGGCCTTTTCGAGAATCGGTTGATAATTCGTTGAGTTCAATTAATTGGGAATTGGCCGGTTGAATAGGATACATAGATGAGCTTCCACCGTGGTTTAGCGAGTAGGGAAGTGTATGTCTTTAAGAGAGTTGGAGGAATGCCATGCATAGGCTACAGGACGAATCGGAGGGTAATTCGGGCTGATAGTGTATTGTTTGCACTCAAATTAAGACGGGGTTGTTGTTGTATCAGTCGGCATTGAGTTGGGAGCTAGTCGATTTTTGAGAAACATGTTTGTGCTCTATTCTCTGGTGCTTGATCTTCCATTCTTCACAGATAAAAAAAAGTGTCATACATTTACCGAGTTTAAGTTTTTTATGTTCGGATGACTAATGAATTCGTGAGAGTATCTCAGGTGTAATCGACTTTAAATAACTAAGTTCAAATTTATCTTTATTCCAGAAGAAAATTCTAATTTCACGTTAATTCTGTGAGAAGTTTAGATTTTCAATTTTTCACTCGGCAGGTAAACTGATGGCCAAAACTAATATAAGGACCAAACGTCAGGGTTTGCTATAAAGATTGTGAACAACGTGTATCCAGTCTGTAAGTTTAGCCAAAATGGAATTAGGTTAGAGTTTTACATATCCGCCACAGATTTGCTTTCTCTATAGCGATAATGATCGGTCTGTCATCGACTATAAGCCAAGGATTTGATTAGGACATCGAGATTTTAATATGTTTTGATGCCTAGAAACTTCTGCTAGATAGGGAGAATGAATTATTTGTTTGTCTCACTTCTGGTAATGCAAGAACTTTTCGAGTTTAATATGTTTATTGCAGTCGGTTCTAACCTCTCTTTTCAGGTTTTCTGTGTATTCTTTGATTAACGCAAGCGGAAGCTCAAATCTTTAACCTTAATAACATCTCCGCACTGGAATCGAACCACGTACCTTGAGTTTGATACGCTTTGTCATTAAAATCAAGACAGATATACCAAGCTGTCAATTTGTTGGCTATAATGTCGATATCAAATCTGAGAAACAATAATGGCTTATTTAACTTCCCAAAAAAGTCGTTTAGTCCTTCCCAATTCGCCCTCTCATAGAGCCATGCAATTCTTTTGGGAGTTTTATTCCGGTAACGCTGCTGTCGATAAGAAGAAACATCACAGTGGCCTTTTTTTATTTTACACAAATGCGCACACAAAAGGGGATTTTGAAGTACACTTAAATGTCAAAGCAGAGTGCGAGCGGATGGACAGGAAGCAAATTCGGAAAGGAGGTGTCGATGTATATTGGTCTTGAATGCCTGGGCATCACAACGACGATGAAACACATTATCAGGTAGAAAATTCCACATTCGTGTGGTTCGGCTAAAGAATCACTCTCTATGTTTGTGAACTGATGCTCATTCACAGATTGACGGGTATCGGGGGAAAATGTCTGAAGGGGCGAAACACATTCAGAAAGTTCAGTTGAGCAACGACCGT
Organism: Microdon myrmicae; assembly: GCA_963931805.1. Lineage (NCBI taxonomy): Eukaryota > Metazoa > Arthropoda > Insecta > Diptera > Syrphidae > Microdon > Microdon myrmicae. The sequence goes on from OZ007499.1 coordinate 124,041,900, forward strand.
GGTAATACCTATAGAAAAGAGATAGGAATGATACATGATATATAAAAAGGTGCTTCACTGAAGAGAATCAACTGGAGTGCAACCCATGCAGCAAAATACATAGCTTAAATAAGAGATGTATGTTGCTAACATCATCATCATCGGCACTACAACCGGGATCCGCTCTTGGCTTATTTAACAAATCTCTCCACCGGTCCCGATTTCGAGCCGATGTCATCCAGTTTAGCACTCCCAGGCTCTGGGCGTCCTGGTCTACGCCATCCCTCCATCGCAGACAAGGTCTGCCGCGCTGTCTCCTTCCATACATCCTGCCACAAAGGACTTTCCGGGCAGGGTCCTCTTCGCTCATTCGAGCTAGGTGTCCCGCCCACCGGAGTCTACCGAGCTTGATTTTTCTTACAATATGAGCTTCAAGGTAGATTGCATACAACTCATGGTTGTAGCGTCTCCGGAATCGTCCTCCCTCACATACGGGGCCAACAATTCTCCTTAAGACCTTTCTCTCGAACGCGGCGAAGAGTTCAGAGTGCCTTTTATTAAGCACCCAGGTCTCGGATCCATAAATGAGTACTGGTAAGACCATGGTCTTGTACAGTAGTAGCTTGGATGTTCTGGATAAATTTCGGGATTTAAAGAGCCTTGATAGACCATAGTAGGCTTTGTTGGATTTAATCAGCCGTTCGCGTATTTCTTCTTCCATGTTGTTATCGGCTGATACTATTGACCCAAGCTAGTTAAAGGATTGCACTACTTCAAATTCGTGCTCCACTACCCTGATAGTTTGACCAACGTTAGGTCTTCTCTTCGCAGAAGTTGCCACCATGTACTTGGTTTTTCCCTCATTAATGCGCAGTCCCAGTTTTTGTGCCGCCTGCTCGATCTGGGTGAAGGATTACTGTACCGCCGATCCGGTTCTACCGATGATGTCGATGTCATCTGCGTAGGCAAGCATCTGGCTGGACTTGGTGACAATAGTCCCTCTAGTTGTAACGCCAGAGTCACGGATTGCTTTCTCCAACGCCAGGTTGGAGAGGAGGCAGGCCAGACCGTCCCCTTGTCGGAGTCCATTATAGATGTTTATTGGTTTGGACAGCAATCCCGCTACTTTTACTTGACTAGTTACGTTGGTCATGGTCAACCTACAAAGTCGTATCGATTTGTTTGGAATGCCGAATTCTCTCATGGCATTATATAGTTCTACCCTGGCTATGCTGTCATAGGCGGCCTTGAAGTCTATAAACAGATGATATAATGGAATCTTAAATTCCAGACATTTTTCCATCGCCTGCCTAAGGGTGAATATCTGATCAATCCTTGATTTGCCTGGGATGAAGCCACACTGATATTGACCAATGATGGCTTTAGCGTATGGGGATATCCGGTCTTGTAGGATAGTGGAGAGTGTCTTATAGGCGGTACTCAGCAATGTTATACCCCTATAGTTGCTGCACAGTGTGCTATCTCCCTTCTTATGTATGGGGCAAATTATACCACGACGCCAATCTTCCGGCATCTCCTCTTGCTCCCATACGTGCACCACGATCTCGTGAATTGCGTGATGTAACGCTGTCCCTCCTTGTTTGATCAGCTCAGTTGGTATGCCATCAGCTCCAGGGGCTTTATTTGATTTTAGTTGTCTAATGGCTTTTAATGTTTCCTCAATGCTTGGTGGCGGCAGCATTTGGTCTTGGTCTTGCATTGGTGGAGCCTCCAATTCTTCTGTGAGCTGACCATTTAGCAATTCATTGAAGTGCACTTCCCATCGCTCCAGAATGCCTTCAGGATCGGTAATCAGATTACCCTCTTTATCCTTGCAGTAAGTGCAGCGTGGTGTGTACCGCGTCATACTGCGGATTATTTGGTAGAACTTCCGCGCCTGGTGCGGACCTCGCTCTCTACTTTTATCTATTTCACAGACAAGATTTTTTTCCCAGGCACTTTTCTTTTGTCTGTGAAGTCTTTTTTCAGTTCTTCTGAGCTCTTTGTATTTCTCCTCGCGTACCCGCGTCCAATGAGACTGCTGCATTGCCCGGTATGCAGCATTCTTACGTTCAGTCCCTAGTTTGCACTCATCATCAAACCAGTCGTTCCGATCTCTACGACTACTGCCTAAGATGGAGTTGGCAGTACTAATGACAGTATTCTTAAGGCGTGTCCATTTCTCTTCTACGCCCGGTATTCTGGCCCCAGGACTTACTCTCCCTCCGTCGAGCTCTTCTAGGGCGAGTCTTAACGCATGACCAAAGGTGTTGCTGGTGTTCTCATTGCGTAAGGCAGCCGTGTTGATTCGAACCTGATCCGTGGATGCAATACGTCTCCGTAAGGCAATCCGCGCTCGGAAAACTGTACCAACAAGATAGTAATCCGAGTCGACGTTGGCACCTCGGCACGTTCGTACCGTCATCAGGCTCGAAGAGTGGCGGCGATCTATCAACACGTGGTCAATTTGGTTGCGAGTGGCTCCATCAGGTGATACCCAGGTGGCTTTGTGGATATCTTTACGCGGAAACCTGGTACTCGCAACGACCAAGTTTTTCGATGCTGCCAGTTCGATGACTCGTAGTCCATTGTCATTAGTGTTCTCATGCAAACTATGGGAACCTGCGTAGTGCCTGAAAACCGGCTCCCGACCTATTTTCGCATTCAAATCCCCAAGAACGATTTTCACATCGTATCTTGGGCAGGCATTGAGGGCCCGTTCGACGTTCTCATAGTATTCTTCTTTTTCGTCGTCAGGGGACTCCTCTGTAGGTCCGTGAACGTTTATGAGGCTTATGTTCTTAAATTTGCCTCGCACGCGAAGAGTGCATAGCCTTTCATTTATTGCATTAAAGCCGATGATGGCAGGCTTCAGTTTTTGTCTGACTAGAAAGATGTTGCTAACACGCCATTGAAATACTTGATTTTTGTACTTTTATTGAATTTTTATTTACTTTGTATATATTCTCATAATAAACTCTTTTTTTTAAATGTTTGCATGACTAATTTATTTTAGAGACAAATATAGAGACCTAACAAAACTTTTCCAACTATACTGGAACCTACATGTTAGCAAATTTTTTATCATCTTTTAAAGAAAATGAACAATTACTCTTTTCAATATAAATTGCCTTGAATGTCGTATTAAATCCATGTTCTTCGATAATGTTTGCCCCAAATGAAGTTGTGGGGGTTGATGTGTTGATGCCGACGTACGGCAAGTATTCCATTAACTTCCCCCAACGATGTTGCTCCGTGAAAATATCCGCAAAAGACAGGAAAACACTTTTTTTATTTATTTAACTTAATTAACATTTAGTTTATTTTTTTTTTTTTGATTTAGATTACACTGGTATTTCCTTTGAATATGATAGATACATATGTACTTCCAATCAGTTGATCGATCTCGAGATGCGCACTCTGCGAGGGTTGAAATTCCTTTTTTACACCGACTGTGTTAGAAACAAAATAACGCGCGATTCCTGTTGTGTGTACGAACACCTCGGTGGATGAAAACTAACTTGTACGGCAGCGTAACTGCACGCAGTGGTGATTGAGATGTTACTGGTTCTATTTAGGGTGGAAATCGTACTTTCTGCCTTTTACACATTGATCTGCAGTAGTAGGGTTATGCCGGTTCCGCCTCAATTCTGCCCCAAAAGCTCTTTTCTGTGTGAAAGCTCTATGTGAAGGTGAAGATGTGTGTGTAGTGTGGTGAGTGTTGATAGTGGTATGTGGTTCATGGGTGGTGGGTTCTTATGTGAGGTGTAAATGGTAGTATTTAGTGTATTTCTTATGAGTATTGGTATTAATTGTGATATTTTGTGGTTGTGATTAATGGTTGTGGGTTCTTATGTGGGGTGGAAATAGTAGTATTGGTATTAATTGGGTATAGTTTGTAGTGTTCTTATCGCTGTAGTTGTTGGATTTTGTGCTTTTTTTGTAGGTGGTGTTGAGTATTGAGCTTTTTGTAGGTGGTGGTGAGTATTGCGGCTTGTGGTGATGTCGGTGCTTTTTGTTATGGGTTTATGTTTTTGCTAATGGATTTATGCTTAGATGGTGATGTCGGTGCTTTTTGTTATGGGTTTATGTTTTTGCTAATGGATTTATGCTTAGATGGTGATATCGGTGCTTTTTGTCATTCATGGGTGGTGTGTCTTAACTGAGGTGGAAATAGTAGTATTTAGTATATTTCTTATGAGTATTAGTAGTAATTGGGTATAGTTTGTAGTGTTCTTATCGCTGTAGTTGTTTGTTTGGGCTAGTGATTAATCGTTATCAGCGTGGTGGATCCGTGGATTTTGTGCTTTTGATGCTCTTGGGTTTTTGCAGGTGGTGGTGATGAATGCTTTTATTGACTATTGGGCTTTTTCTATGTGGTGGTGAGTATTGGGGCTTGTGATGATATCGGTGCTTTTTTTGTTATGGGTTTATGTTTTTGCTAATGGATTTATGCTTAGGTGGTGATATCGGGGCTGAATGGGTAGTGCTTTAGGCTTTTGTCTCGGTTGTAAGCTGTTAATTGTGGTAGAAATAAAAAACGTTGTCTGGGTTGTGCTTTTGGCTTTTGTCTCAGTTGTAAGCTGTTAATTGTGGTAGAAATAAAAAAAAAAACGTTGTCTGGGTAGTGCTTTAGGCTTTTGTCTCAGTTGTAAGCTGTTAATTGTGGTAGAAATAAAAAAACGTTGTCTTTGGTGTGCTTTTTAATCTTATTGTCATTAAGCTGAGTAATATAAACGGGGATTTTGTTGTTTGTGGGTTTGTATGGGAAATGGGTTGTTTTTAATCTTATTATCATTAAGCTGAGTAATATAAACGGGGATTTTGTTGTTTGTGGGTTTGTATGGGAAATGGGTTGTTTTTTTAATCTTATTATCATTAAGCAGAGTAATATAAACGGGAATTTTGTTGTTTGTGGATTTGTATGGGAAATGGGGTGTTTTTTTTTTGCTGGAACTTAAACTGACTCCCCCTAAGACGCAGAGCTAAGCTAGTTGACTTCACCTAAGACGCAGACCTAAGCCAGTATTCAAACGAACAATAACAAGGCGGAGGCGGGGGCCGGGGGCTTTTTGCTGTATGATGTTGATGAATGGGTTGTGCTTTTGGCTTTTGGCTGATTCTTAATATATGAGAATTTTTGATTATTCTATCAGCTGTTTGGGTTCAAGGTTAAAATTTGGGTCGTAGGTTAATTGTGTCACTTTTTTTGTTTTACGATTATATATAAAAGAAGATGTTTGAATGATGATGATAACACAGAATGATTAATGTTCTACGAGAGCAGAGATAAAGAAATTGAGTTTGAATTAAGCAAAGTAGCAAGAGATTCAATACATTTTAAAGAACATTTTAAGGAGCATAAAGTTCGGTTCAGGTTTAATGTGAAATCGTTGGGGAGATTAATCTATAATTTATTCCGAAAGAATTGTATTTGGTGCAGAGCTGTTAAATAGTCATGTTTTGGTGTGAAACTTTAAATGATGCTACCAAATTTTGTGTTTGTACTCAATCATGGCGCGAATTATCATTTGGACCTGTCACAGTAATTGGAAATATATTAAAAATTTATGCGACACCAGAAGATGGAAACCGAACACTATTAGCAAAAATGTTAAATGGTGAATCATCAAAAAAAATACAAGATTTACAAATCAGAGGTATTGAGAAAGGTCAGCACATAAAAATAGAAGCAATTGGAGGTAATATAACGGTAATGGGACAGGCTGACAGTAATTGTAGAAAAAGGTCGAGAGTAGATTACTTTCTCCCAGATTGTCCATTCGCCGATGAAAATGATTGGGAACTTGCACCACTGTTAATGGTTGATGATGAAATATACGAGGAAAACGAACAAAGGAAAAACAAAACAGTTGCTGAAAGAAAAATGAAAATAAAGTTGGAGTACATGAAAATTCGAAACGAAACAAAGCAAAATATAAATGGAGATAATATGGTTGTAGAAGAAGATTACGTGAATAAATACGAATCCGAATACTAATTGCATTTTAGTCGTTCAAGAACATTCACTGCAAACTGATCAATAATTAAAAAAGAAAAAATGTTTGCAGTACAACTCTTTTTGATAATTTTAGTTGGAGTAACTTTTGCGGCGCCAACAGCAAGGGTTCAATTAAATGATAGCAGTAGCAGTTCATCAAACCTTGAATTTGATATTATCTTACCAAATAATGATCGCATACAAATTGATTTATCATTTATACTTTTAAAACATCAGAATTATTCAGATTTAAATGCAACAACAACAACAACAACAACAACAACAACTAGTCCTACTACCGCCACTACATTATTGCCTAATACAACTAATGACAAGGAAATTACTGAAGATGTTGACACCTTTAAATATGTGAGTGTGGAGGAGGCAATAGAGGCGTTCAGGCAAGATTTAATACGAAAGGAAATGAATATTGCTGGATATATCGAAAGTCAACACATCTTTTATAGACATTTCAAATTGGAGTTTGACGGTGACAAGGAACTAAAAATCCGATGTTCTTATGATAGTAATTTTGAGAGAAGATCGTTGATAATTAAATGCTTTGAATATCGTGAATATGAATCTGAAAGAATTCTGAGCAATGGAGAAATCGAGCACATAACAAAATATGATACAGATTACAAATCAAATTACGAATTGTTAGATATGAGGAAAGCGAAACAAACATATCACATGAATATATCTTAAGAAAACATATATATATATAAATAAATAATACGAATATTACTATTGAAATAACTGTGTGTGTTTTATTTATTCAACATTAATCAAGTCTATGTATCCATCTTTTTCATTTATAATTTTACATTTAATCATTTCATTAACAAATGGTCTATATATTCTTCTTTTGTGGTTGCTCCAATTCAATAGCCCTTCTTTATTGTTAGGTAAGCGAACAAGATAGCCTACACCAAATGTTCTTGTGACAGTACACTCTACGATTAGATCCTTTGCTATTTCCATAATGCTTTGATTTGTCATATCAGCTGGCTTTTATTAATCCATGAATTATGATCATTTGAGAAACCAAGCCACTTTACATATACTTTGTTGCCTTTAGATTTCAGTACTTTTTCCACAAGGAATATATCGGGGTGGTTGGTTTTTTGTAATTCTTTTTCATAGAAACTCCCTTGAATGGGTTGACCTTGAGAATCATCAAGTAAATATGTGATAGGATTGGTTAGGTTGGTCTTTTTTATCGTGAATATTTCAGTTGTCCAATTGGGTGTGTAGCCTTTCTCGAAAGCATGTTTAAATTTGCTTATTCGAACTTTATCGCCAACTTTAAATTTAGCCTTTGGAGCGATTTTAATGTGATTGTAAGCCGATGACAATAGATCTTTAGAATTTTTTTTATTTACATCAACTGGTCGCATTTTTATTGTTCTATGTATAGAGTTATTATATTCGTGGAGCAAGCCTTTTAGGATCGGTAGCCATTTATAGTTGCCATTAAAACTGAATTCTCGCCACATTTTCTCTTTAAGCGTTCTATTGAACCGTTCAACAATTGAAGCTTTCAATATACTATACGTCGAATAATGATTAATTTTATGCGTCTTCATTAGAACCTGGAAGATTTTATTGAAAAACTCCTTACCATCGTCAGTTTGTAGATTTTTTGGTATTCGATTGGAACTACTGAAAATTGATTTCATAGCTTCTGTTATGGATGAGGCACTTTTATTCTTCAAAGGAACTGCCCACGCATACTTTGAAAATGTATCAATTACAGTTAGTAAAAAGTTATGTCCATTGTTTTCCTTGCTATAAGGTATCATTTCTACCAAATCCGCTTGCCATGTGTCATCAAACCCCTTGATTATAACTCGCCGTCTGATAAAATGTCTTCGTGCAGGTTTATGCAATTCCTCAACAACAGTTCGTTTACTCATCGTCCACACAATAATGAATAAAAAAGCGAAATTTGTTATCTTTTATAATTTTTTTAATTTTATTTTATTAATCTTTCATACAGTAACATCAGTTTCTTAATTTTAACCATTTTATGTTCATTCATAAAGCAAGCGCAAGTGTCTGATTTATTTTTGCAAAGATTTTCCTGAAAATGGCACGTGTTGCAGGATAAGTTCCTTAAAAATGAAATGTAATCCAGTATCTCATCATAGTGCTCATCCAGTAGAATGTGTTGTTTGCTTTGTAAAAATTTCAAAATCTCTTTAAGAATCGCAGTAGTATTTATATTGGACATGGTTTCAAATCGACTCACAACAGCATACTAGAGGTTTTTGTTCTTATAAAATGCTAATAAAGTATTTATTCGGGTCAACACCCTTTCAATTCTATGACATGAACAAGTATCGGGACCCGCTTTACATGTATTGGAAGACCAAGGGCAATTGGTGTAATGGTGTCCGTGAATAGTCTCGACGGAAGGAACGTTTTCAAATTTCCTTAGAAATCCGATACAATTTAAGATCTCTTTGTAATGTTCCTCAAGTATAGTGTTGGGTTGATTGTTTAGTAAAAAATTTAAAATTTCATCCGAGATTAAAGTTGACATGGTTTCCAATTGAATTTCTAATACGTACTAGTATAGCAACTCTTAAATTGGAGGATACTTCTTTGTTTTATGATTATATTCTGGGGTGGGCTCTTCGAGTTTCTTATCATTGCTCTTTTTAAATTTCTCAAGTATATCGAGGAAATAGTCTTTAAACTTTCTCAATAAATCAAGTGTATTAAAATTTTGATCATCAATGTACGTGCGTAATATTTCATCATTTTTTTCCAATTTTTCATCCATGACCCGAAGATAATTTTCTAATAGTTCATCAACATACTTTTTTGTTGTAGCATCATCAGCATCAGCTGGTTCTTTGATATTCTTCAAAGCTTTATGATCACCATCAAAGTACCCATTTAAGTGTAGTTTTAAGGTTTTTGCATTGATTACCTCTGTAAGAGCATTGAAATTACTCTCAACATATTCTTGAAGTATAGATATGGATTTATTTTGAAAATCTATGGTATCGTCTATGTAGCCTTTGTTGACAGCTTGGTGTATGGCTTTAGGTATTCCGACATTATTCAAACATTTTCCTTTCATATCAAAATCACCATTAGGTAATAGTTTAAATCCTTCTCCAGGTGGTCCTCGAGGTCCAATAATTGAATTATGAGAGCGCTTGAAGCTCCTTCCGAACTTGTCAACACTCATCTTGCTTATAATTATTTACTTGTCATGTACTGATGTTAATATATAATATTTGCTTCGCGAAGTTCTTCAACAATTGAGTTTATTTCATTTTGGAGATTATTATTTCCCGCTCTTTGAGATGCAATTAAAAGTCTTAGTCTATCAACGAGCTCATTAGCGTTATCCCAATAGATATAATCAACAGGGTTATTAGAATATGAATTATCGTTGTATGCTTTTCCAATTGTCTTCTTCTTCTTAGACATTTGAAGTAAAGGTCGGATAATATGCTTATATTTGTGTCCTCTGTTACCTTTAACTTGTGAGGTACTATCGTGATTTTTCAAGTGTGCATTTGTTTTTTGTAAAATCTTAAAATATTGTTCCAAATCTTCATTGTCATATCGAGCTTTTCTAGGAATTTTCCTAAAAATTAATTCATAAAGACCATCTGTTCCATGGAAGATTTCACCATCAATAACGAAATCCTTTTGGTCATTAATTACAAAACTTGATGTACCTAATTTCGTTGAATTTGATTGTAGGTCGAAATACGGACCATAGATCTTATCACGATTCTGATCTGATGGCGAAGCTCGGTTATATGGTGTACTTTGATTAAGATCATTGGAATTAGCAGGTGTTCTAAATGAAAGATCCCCGTCAGATGGTTGAAATGAGACTGATTCTGGAGACCCTTGGATTGTTTCTGGAGAACTTTGGATTGTTTCTGGAGAACTTTGGATTGTTTCTGGAGAGTCTTGGAATTGTAGTCGGCGTCGTTTGAGTTGTTGATGCTTTACTTTATCAATTATATCGGTTTCGGTATCGGCAGCAGCAGTATTACCACTTTTAACATTTTTCACGAGTTCTTTTAAGGGTTCGACTATAGGCTTAAAAGTATTTTCAAATTCCATTTCCTTCGTAGTTTTTCCAGCTTTGAGAAGCATATATTTTCTTTTCAGAGCTTTTTTAGTTTGTATGAGATCCTTAAGTAAATTTTCATTAACGTCCATATTTGTATATAAAAAACAGGGCGGTTCCAAACAGGGCGATTCCAAACAGGCTGTTTCTTCAAGCAGGGCGATTCCAAACAGGGCGATTCCAAACAGGCGGGTTCTTTAAACAGGGCGATTGCAAACAGGGCGATTCCAAACAGGCTGTCTCTTCAAACAGGGCGATTCCAAACAGGCGGGTTCTTTAAACAGGGCGATTGCAAACAGGGCGATTCCAAACAGGCTGTCTCTTCAAACAGGGCGATTCCAAACAGGCGGGTTCTTTAAACAGGGCGATTGCAAACAGGGCGATTCCAAACAGGCTGTCTCTTCAAACAGGGCGATTCCAAACAGGCGGGTTCTTTAAACAGGGCGATTCCAAACAGGCTGTCTCTTCAAGCAGAGCGGTTCCAAACAGGGCGATTTCTTTAAACAGGGCGATTCCAAACAGGGCTGTTTCTTCAAGCAGAGCGGTTCCAAACAGGGCGATTTCTTTAAACAGGGCGATTCCAAACAGGGCTGTTTCTTTAAACAGGGCGATTCCAAACAGGGCTGTTTCTTCAAGCAGGGCGGTTAAAACAGAGGACCGTTCCAATGTTATCGTATAAACAGCTGATTAATGACTGATCAGTTTGATATAGATACAATTTCTTTAAAAGATTTATTATATCGTCCCTTATCTACACTAGAATCTTTATTGATAACCAAGAAACCAAATGCATCTTTCCAGCATTTTGCGCATAATTCTTTGAATTGATTGAATGTCATATCGGAATTTATATGATCATTGTATATGTGCTTCAGGTTAAGTTCGTCTTGTTTAAATATAACTATATAGTTTGCATTGTCTCGAATCAAATGTTTTGGTATATGCGTATACGATTGACACAAGTAGAAACTATCCACATCGTTATGTCGTCCCATGCAGAAATATTCTCGAATGTTGTTTTGTTTATCGCATGCAACATCATCAAATATAAATACTGAATTTCGTTTTGCTTCAGAAGGTGCCATAATTTCACAATTATTTGAAAATTCATTGTACTCCATACCCTTGATAGACTTTATTAACCTTCTCAAGTATGCATACTTTGGTTGATGCAAAGACTTTGAGTATATGTATAGGTTTTCAAATTTTAACCCATTGGGATCGACAATAATGCTCAGCATAACATTAGTCTTTCCACAGCTTGATGGTCCGACAATTATTCCTCGAACACTATTTGGGAAAAATGCTCCATGTTTCCTATGTTCCTGAATTTCAGTATCAAAATTTTTAACTTTAATAATATTTTGTTGTTGTTGTTTTATGAACCGCATTTTACAACTGAATGAATCTAATCAATATAAAAGACAGTGTTTTTATAGGTGGACATTTAATCATTGATCAGCACATATACATATACTAATAAAGTGCTATTAAAATGATAGACTACCGAGTGTATCCAGTCAGTCGAAAACAATCATTCCAAGGACACGGATTAGTGAATTCCCTAATTAATAAACTACCGATTGAGTTACATCTTCCGTCATATAATTTCTGTGGACCTGGAACTAAATTAGAAGAACGTCTTGCTAGAGGAGATCGTGGAATTAATCAATTGGATGAAGCTTGTCGCGAACACGATATTGCATACAATAATAATAAAAACTTGTCCGATCGACATATTGCTGATAAAATTCTAACGGAAAAAGCCTGGCAGAGGGTAAAGGCGAAAGACTCTTCTATATCAGAGAAATTAAATAGCCTATTGGTTACGAACGTGATGAAGGCTAAAACAACACTCGGCATGGGCTGTCAATCTAAAACATTGAAAAGACGTTCACGTTGCAAGCGAAGCGGTTTATTCAAAAAAGCTATAACAGAGGCTAGAACTGCTATTAGGGAGCCAAGAGCCGAGGATCCAGACACAATCGCAGTTACAGCTTTACAAGCAGCTAAAAAGATTATCAAAAATAAAAGAAGAAACATTACAATTCCCAGAGTTATACCGCTACCGAAACGGGGAGGTTTCTTACCACTGTTACCCATCTTAGCTGCATTATCAGCGGTTGGATCTTTATCTGGAGGAGCTGCAGGAGTAGTTAAAGCAATAAAAGAATCAAAAGTAGCCAAAGAACAGCTGGAAGAGAACAAACGGCACAATCAAGCTATGGAAGGAATAAAAATTAATCAAGGCAAAGGGCTTTATCTACAACCCTATAAAAAGGGATTTGGTCTTTTCCTAAAACCTCAAGATTCAAAAAACTTTTAAATTTGCTACCCAATCGTCCTCTCACCAATATTGATATTGCTAAATTTGGAAAAATCAATATACCCAATTTTCGGGGTGTTTACATGAGAGATAAATTACCGATTAAATCACTTGACATAGAATGTGGTGTAATTAATTTAGACAATGAGAGTGGACCAGGAACCCATTGGGTAGCATATAGTAAACATAAAAATATCGTGAAATATTTCGACAGTTTCGGTAATTTAAGACCGCCTAAAGAGGTTGTAAGATATCTGGGTGAAAATATCCATTATAATTATAACAAATATCAAAATTACAATACATTTATATGTGGCCATCTCTGTTTGAAGTTTTTAATTGAAGAAAAATATAAATAAGTAGAGGAAAACTAGAGTTTGTGTTTTATTTCATTCGAAACAGTAATGTCGTTAACACTAACGTTAAGCGGAAACAAATCTACTCTCACCGCAGAGTACTTTCCTCCAATAATCCTAAATTCTGATTATGTATGCGGTTTAGTTGACTTCCAGACCTACAATTCTATACCTAATGTTGATGTATTTAATAATTTATTTCATTTTGGTGATGACGTAATAGAATTTCCTATTGGATCATATGAGATTGAAGATATAGATGACATTATTCAAGAAATTATCGAACTGTATAATGAGAACCACGATAATAAAATATCAATCAAAATACAAGCAAATAATAATACGTTAAAATGTGTAATTTATAGTACTGTAGAAATTGATTTTTCCCAACCTAACTCTATTGGATCGCTTCTGGGGTTCAGCAAGAAAAAGCTAGAAGCAAATAAAGTGCATGAATCAGATCTTTACGTTGATATAAACAGAGTAAACATTGTGCGAATTGAATGTAATTTAATTGATGAATCATATATCAATAATCGACCTGCTCATATACTACACGAATTTTCGGTTAACGTTAGTCCGGGGTATAAAATAGTTGAAGTTCCTCGCAATGTTATCTATTTACCAGTGAACGCTAAGAGGATAAGTTCTATAACATTGAATCTCTTAGATCAAAACGGAAATTTTATAAACTTTCGAGGTGAAACGGTAACAGCTCGATTACACCTTAAACGCCAGCAATGATAATATATGACAGCTCATCTCATCCCTCATATAATAAAAGGACAGGTGCTACTATTAACACTACCAATATACTCTCAACTTCTGCTAAGAGAACATCAAAACTTACTCTACAAAATCAACAATTTCTGCTATCATTGGGATACAGATTGAAAAATTAAATTAAATCTAACAAAAGACATGCTGAATATTTTCGAAGAACCAGAATTTGAGGAGAGTATCTCAAAATTGGAATATCATACATACTCGCCATACTTGAATAATTTCGAGAAAAATGACATCATTCAAATCTGTGTCCAACATCAAAATCTTAATATCTTGCCGTCAGAAAGTTACATTTATATTGAAGGTACTGTATCGAAAACTGATGGATCGGCAGTTGAGAAAACAAAACTTGTGAATAATGGAGTAGCTTTCTTATTCGACGAAATTCGTTATGAATTAAATGGTGTGGAAATTGATAGCAATCGTAATGCCGGCATCACATCAACTATTAAAAATTATATTTCTTTAAATAAAAATGAAAGTGATATGCTGTTTAATGCATCTTGGTCTCCTGATTCCTCAATCAATGTCAATGGTTTCTACTTTAATTTTTGCATACCCCTAAATAAATTATTGGGATTTGCTGAAGACTACAAAAGAGTAATTCCAAACGGACGCCATGATTTAATTCTAACACGCTCCCGTACAGATGACAATTCATTAATTTCTGACGCAGATGAAAAAGCAAGGATAAACTTGCTGAAAATACAATGGAAAATTCCTCACATTACATTGTCTGATTCTTTCAAATTAAAGCTATACAAACCTATTAATGATGGACAATCTATGAAAATTGCTTTCCGGAACTGGGATCTATATGAATATCCTGCCTTACCTAGTACTAATCATCATATTTGGAATGTGAAGACAACTTCTCAAATGGAAAAGCCGCGCTATATTATCCTTGCTCTGCAAACCAACAAACGTAATTTACTTAAAGAAAATCCAGCTAATTTTGATCATTGCAACATTACTAATGTGAAAGCCTATTTAAATTCCGATGCTTATCCATGTGAAGATTTAAATCTATCATTTGATAAAAATAACTACAGTTTACTATACAATATGTACTGTAACTTTCAAAAAACCTTCTATAATCGCCTAGTTGCTGAACCTTTATTGTCAAGAGAAGCATTCAAATCACAAGCGACAATTTTCGTAATAGATTGCAGACATCAAAGTGAAATAATAAAAAACGGACCAGTTGATATTCGTATTGAAATTAAAACATCAAAAATAATCCCTCCTAATACGTCTGCATACTGTTTGATGTTACACGATCGCATTATAAACTATAATCCATTGAGTCAAATAGTTTCTCGAGAAATGTAATCGTTACTTGTCTGTTAGCTCTCGCTGAAGAAACACATATACGCACGCACAATATAAAATGTATTTTGTTTTCGACGTTCAAGGATTCAGAGGATCAAATAATAAGTTTATTCCAAAGGAAATAGCTGTACTGCGCAATGGACAACATCAGCATTTCATCTTAAAACCACCATACAAGTTTAATCAGCTATCACCATCGCTAAGAAGGCAAGCTCAATGGCTTTACCACAATCATCATGGTTTATCCTGGAATGGAGGAGTCACAACATTTTCAGAAGTTAGAAAATATCTTCAAGATAATATACAAGATTCTATTGTTTACGTTAAAGGAATGGAAAAAACTCAATGGATGAAGGAATTACTACAGAATGAAAATGTTGAAGTAACGGATATTGAAGAAGTTGGATGTCCTAATTTAAGAGAATTGAAGCGTCTCTATCCCAATGAAATGAAATGTACAAACCACAATAAATGCTGTGCACTACAAAATGTTTTTCTGTTGGAAAAGTTCCTAAATGGAAGACGATAAAAATAAAACATGTTATTTCTTTAAAATATGAATTTGTTTTTATTTCATTTATGATTATCAAGAAATCTACGTTTTTTCTGCACTGGGTTTGTATGTTATTTTTATTTCCGCCACAATTAACAGCTTACAACTGAGACAAAAGCCAAAAGCACAACCCAGACAACGTTTTTATTTCTACCACAATTTACAGCTTACAACCGAGACAAAAGCCTAAAGCACAACCCATTCATCATCATGGCTTAGGTCTGCGTCTTAGGTGAAGTCAACTAGCTTAGCTCTGCGTCTTAGGTGAAGTCAACTAGCAGCAAAACCATTCACCTGGTGAAGTCAACTAGCTTAGCTCTGCGTCTTAGGTGAAGTCAACTAGCAGCAAAACCATTCACCTCCTAAGCACAAATCCATTATCAAAAACACACACACACACACACACACCCCCCAACAAAAAGTTCAATAGCAAAAAGCCCCCGGCCCCCGCCTCCTCCTTGTTATTGTTCGTTTGAATACTGGCTTAGGTCTGCGTCTTAGGTGAAGTCAACTAGCTTAGCTCTGCGTCTTAGGTGAAGTCAACTAGCAGCAAAACCATTCACCTCCTAAGCACAAATCCATTATCAAAAACACACACACACCCCCCCCCAACAAAAAGTTCAATAGCAAAAAGCCCCCGGCCCCCGCCTTCGCCTTGTTATTATTCGTTTGAATACTGGCTTAGGTCTGCGTCTTAGGTGAAGTCAACTAGCTTAGCTCTGCGTCTTAGGGGAAGTCAGTTTAAGTTCCAGCAAAAACACCCCATTTCCCATACAAATCCACAAACAACAAAATCCCCGTTTATATTACTCAGCTTAATGACAATAAGATTAAAAAGCACACCAAAGACAACGTTTTTTATTTCTACCACAATTAACAGCTTACAACCGAGACAAAAGCCTAAAGCACTACCCATTCAGCCCCGATATCACCACCTAAACACAAATCCATTAGCAAAAACATAAACCCATAACAAAAAGCACCGATATCACCACAAGCCCCAATACTCACCACCACCTACAAAAAGCTCAATAGTCAATAAAAGCATTCATCACCACCACCTGCAAAAACCCAAGAGCATCAAAAGCACAAAATCCAACAACTACAGCGATAAGAACACTACAAACTATACCCAATTAATACCAATACTACTATTTCCACCCCACATAAGAACCCACAACCATTAATCACAACCACAAAATATCACAATTAATACCAATACTCATAAGAAATACACTAAATACTACCATTTACACCTCACATAAGAACCCACCACCCATGAACCACATACCACTATCAACACTCACCACACTACACACACATCTTCACCTTCACATAGAGCTTTCACACAGAAAAGAGCTTTTGGGGCAGAATTGAGGCGGAACCGGCATAACCCTACTACTATCTGCCAATGGTAATCATGCTCCCTTGTGTGTTCCCCAACTCACCACACTCATCCAGGTCGAAACGTACTTGTGTATTCGTTCGACGTCGATGGGCGTAGCCAGAATGGAGAAATCAAAAGGGAAAGCACAATAACCCAGGGTGGATCTGGCTAGGTGTGTGTGCGTCAATGCCGCGTATACGGCTGGTCTACTGACCTAGTGACTATCACTTAGGGACAACGCGCGATAGCAAGACAGAAATACGAGAGAGATGGCAAACATAGTTAAGGTTATTCACCAGCAAAAAGAGATCGTTGATCCCAAGCGAATGGGTGATCTGGGAAAAGTCAATACGACGCCGCATCGGCTGGGGATATAATTCCATTCTGTGGAATGTTCAATAATACCCAAGCCTATGGACTATGACGTAACCGTGTCGCTTGGTTTGGCTTGGTTGTTGCTAACCAATACGAATGGAATTTCCGGTGGAAATCCCATGGTTAGCGCAATAGTGTTGCCGTATGTCGTTAATTGTAGCTAAACTCAATTATGCATTATCTGCATAGAATAATGAGTTTAGCTATGCGTCCCTTTGACATGTTTTACAGGTAAATACCTATCAAGGAAATGGGTAGGTATTGTGGTTGGAATTGTGGGCTGTTTCTCGTATAGGATAGAGAAACCCCTACAAAGTCATTTGAAAACACCCATTTTATTTAGAGTGTGTTCTAGAAAATGTCGTGATTCTCGCGTTTCGCCACAAAGCAATGAATGCAAAGGCTCATGTGACGAAGTCAATAATGGCAACTTCACTTTGCCATTAAGGCAACACACTCTAGGCGTTTCTCCAGCAAACGTCAATGCGCCACAATGCTCGCAAACAAGGTCCTTTGGATTAATGCGAACGAAAGATGTGAGCTGTAATCAATTGTGCAATCGTATAAAAACGGAGCACGATTCAAATCAACACTTGAAGGATTTCTTCTTGCGCGTCGAAGAATAGCTCGTTGTTTATCTGTGCAATAAGCTCGACGATTTCTCTCTGCCAACCGAGCCGTTTCACAGGATGCCTCTCTTTGCTATTTTGTTTGAGAAGCGCGAAGTCGGGCCATACTTACGCGGTGCTCTTCTCCTGCGATTTCTCGTTCTTCTTCGGTGGATTGATTAGGCAATGTCCCGAAGCCTAATTGCATTACGGTTTTGTTGGGAAAGATGGATCTTCTGTGCCGCGGTATTGTTAATAATAATATTCGCACAATAAGATTTATTAATAACACTCGCACAAAATAAACATATCGGCTGGTAACCTTTATATGTTTCTTTCAAAACAAATCAGAGACAACATGAAACAAAAAATTTTACACTTTCGCGACTTACAGCCTATATACAAGAAGCGGCACTGGAATGTTCCGAGAGTTTCTCATACATTCTGTGTTGTCAATCTTGTGGTACGGATTACTAATTGACCGAATGAACTGGAATGATTCAGACCAATAGATTTGACAGTTGTTGTCATTTGTTCTCTACATTTTTGTTTACATTCCGATCAACTATTTTATATATTATATGTTTCTTTCTACATTTGAATATCCTAGTTTCCCACTATTTTCTGTTTGCAGTGGACATCAATTATTACAAATAAGCTATAAGCGTGCGTGTTGCGTCAAAGAATCCTTCGACGACACCAAAAAACCTATCTACCGAAATGTGTAACTTAATTACACATTTTCTAGAAACATTAAAATATAAAAATTGCAATGTCTATTGCAACATATGATGGAAATAAAACCTATTAAGAAGTAATTAAAAGGTAATTAACAAGACTTCGTGGAATCACGAAATAGACAATTAAGCAAATTGCAATATAATATCTATTATCTAGAAAGATAAGACTAAGGAAAAGATTTTGATGTAAAAATAAATTTAGTTTCAGAAGCGACTCTCTGAAGAGCAGACGATTTCTTGACTCTAATCGAAATTAAAATTAAAACATAAATTTTTATATAAAAAAATGTTTTTTTTTATTTCAGTGGGACTGTTTAATATTAGGAGCCCGGTCCTGGACCTACTAGGACACAAGGTTAAACTCAAACCCCAAGTTCTGGCACACTAGTGTAACAGTTTCAAACGATAAAATAAAAAATACCGCGTTTCTCTTCATTTCCCACAATCTTCGGAGGGAGAAGCGTATTTAATGTTTTACGTGGGAGGACACGACTTGCCCCACAGAATTCATCTTAAAACTAACTTCTGAAATTTTATAACTAAACAGCTAACCTAATTAAGCTTACCTAGCCAAAGAATAATGAAAGAAAGAAAACAAAAATGTGCATCGATTGAAAAATGGGCAGCATAATTCAACATACCGGATGCGGGCCGGCGAACAAACCCACGGATTGCTGGGAGCATGCCAGTGATAGGCAAACTGATGATCTGGCATGTATATTGTGATGTTCCGTGGGTATCGCTACGTCAGCTGAATCGATGGACTTGGGTCACATAGCACGGTGCCACAGTGGAGTACAAAAATCATGTTACATTATTGATATATTGTTTATATGATGAAATAATCTTTAAATTAATTTGGAAAATATTGTTTAATTTGATGTTTAGAATATTACGTGTATATGAAAATGGAGTTATTATATCTGATATGGGGTCTGTAACACAACTTGTAACTTCAACGATCCTTTTATTTATCGAGGGGAGTCGTTTCCTTTTTAAATTTTTCCCACATTCCTTGAAGGATAATAGTACCAGCATGCCATTAAAGTTGATCGACTCTCCACTCTTGAATCCCAATATGACGCCTAGCCACAATACCCAAACGTAGAGTCTGACCACAATTTACTAAGCGTATATTGGCCATGTGATGGAATTCGTTTCCCATATTTGGTCAAGCGCATTTAAAACATCGCTGCACGTGTTCGACTCGTAAAGCGGTGTTGTTATAATATAAGAGCTTAGGTAGCTGGCCTATCGCCTACCTTCATGTATTATCATGGTCGCCGTTCAACTGACCTTGGTGAATGTATTCCATCTCTGAAAGCAGTTTCCTACAATACTCGCAGGGAGATGCCTGACAAAAGTTAACTTTAAACGAATGGATAAACACAGAGAGATGTTCTCCGGCCGAACGACACGAAAATAAAATGCTTTGCTATAAGTTTCCTAATCCTATTTTATCCAAGTACTAAAGACCAATGCACATTGACATTTTCTTCTCATTTCCCTGTTTTCGCGTCCACGTTGTGTTTTGAAATTTGCTAATATGTCTAAATTCCTTTTGCCTAACAAAAAATAAAAAAATAAAAAAAAAACACTAAATTTGTTTAGCAGGCGAATATTGGTATCGTTTCGAGTTCTGTTCCAAATCACACTCCGAACCTACTCAAAGACATTGAAGTTAGCTTAATTAAAAACGAAACATCGACATAAATGCTATACTTGTCATATCGAAAGCAATTGAAGTACCTATGCTCCTTTTAAAGTCATTCCATAGGAAGTATATCTTGGAGGATATAATTATAGCAAATTTGAAATGCACCTCCGCACGGCGGCTCCGAATTTTCAACGAAAGTCTTTTTGCGATTGCTCAAAAAATCTGCCAAACAGCCAATAACATTTATTAGCAGCGCGTGGCATTTTCACAGCGCCTCTCTATTGTGAGCTAGTGTTTCGCGCGTTTGTCGTCTCGAATTTCAGCTCGTTAATTTGCCCTGTGAATTTTCTCTTGTAAGTTTTTTTTATCCGGCGTAAGTCGCTCTTCGTGCGCTTTTTTGTAAGTTTTTCTTCCTTCAATTTTTTGACGCATATATCGTAGTAAATTTCACGTCACCAGATTTGGTCTGAGAGTTTTTCCTCACGTGTTTTCTGGTGAGTTTGTCTTCATATATCCCTCTCGAAAATCGTGTAACCTTATTTTAACTACAAGTGCCAAAGCGGAATAGACAGGGATTTAGCCTTGCTCTTAACCCGAAGATACAACTGGTCCAACTGAATATGAAGAGGAACTGTTATTACATCGGAGTAACTGCAAATCAATATTGGGTATTTCGTAAAAACTCTAACAACAAATCTCTGCTGCAAATATCCACCTGCAACCAAAACCTCACAACGACTGAAAAACTCTCCCACGTTACCGCCAGTTTTTCCCTCCATCGCCAAACCGATCACCATTCTGTAACTTCGAAAGGACTCCTATAGTTCTCAAATCGCGCCACTCAACGGACCGTACACAAGAAAAGCCAAAAAAAAAAAACGAGAAAAAAAAAATTTCAAATCCTCACAATGTTGAATTTTTGGTTTTACCCCCAAGGCTCCCAGCAAGAGTTAGGGTTTGGGAGAAATGTGGTGTCTGCATGCATTTTGCATGTTCCATTCACTTGTATATTCAATCAGAAAACAGCATGGGACAAAAAGTGCAACACAAGTTGCAAAATACTTTAATGCTAACCGCCATCACTACCGAAGAGAAAAAACCCCGAACCAAAGTCGACCTCCAAAAGCCAACTGAATCCTCACAAGGTGCTCCTCCACACAAAATCTGCCATTCCGATACAGAGTGGCAACTATACTACGGCAGGCGTGCACAGAAGCTATTTATTCACCGAATGCCAGGAAGACAATTGCACAATAGATAGCGAAATTTGAAAGGATATAGGGACAAAAATTGATTTCACCTTTTGCAGATTGTTCGGTGGGGATGCATCTAGTGGTGTACATAGTATTGTTGTGTATTTTCCCTACCTGAACTTAATCCCCGAATGATGATTAACTTCAAATAAGATCCAGAGAACAGAATGGCTGTGTGTATGTGTGATGCAAGTTGTTCCATCGGCAGAGGACTTTAGTCGGTTATGGCTTTGTGTCATGCTAGGCTTCCTGGGATGGAAGTGACAGTAACTAGAGCTCTCGGCTGGCTAAACGATAAACATAAACGAGAGTTGTTGCATTTTAGACACATAAATATAGTCTTAAGGTGGGCCAAATACTAAATACTTGTCACACGCTATGATTTTATTTGTATTTCACGATTCTTTAGAGGAAGCTGAATGTAATTGTATCCTTCTATTTGTTTGGAAGTGATTCAAGTAGAAATATTTTCCTAAGGAATTAGGTGTGAAAATATTTGCCGTGAATATAATACCGAAAGGAGGGAAAACGTCCATTCAAAATTCTGAAACGGTATTCTAGGATGATAACGTTCTTTGCTTGCTTCGATTTATTTGTAAACAAAAAGCCAACAGGAACACAAAAGTTGGACGGAAATATAATTCGTGTGCAATGGTCAACAAAGAAACTTTCATTTGCGAAGTAATACTAACAGCCCGAGGACCTTCAACTGAGGGGACAGAATGTTGATAGCAGCTTTGTAAACTGTAAGCTTTGGTCAGAAATGTTCTCATTTTCCTTGTGGTTTATCCTTAGGAAATCGGATTCAGCAGTTAAATTTCCTATGACGTTTCGTGAGTTTACTTTTGCATGTTTCCCACTCAAAACACTGCTGCCATTTTTAACGAGTAGTAACAGTTTCTGTAAACCAAACATTTCTGATCAAAAAACCCCAACACAAAACCGTCACGTTAACACTTTTGTTTCTTAATGAGTGCAGTGTGAACATCGATCCAATACGGCCTACGGGCTAAACCCACCTTCATTTTGCAACGCATTCCTTTGTTTGTTCACCCAGGGACCAGTTTTCAAGATTTCTTCCGGATAAGTGATAACAGATGTGGATTTGAAGAGACTGTTACTAAATGTTTGCTCCTAAACTTAATCAATCCTAACCTCAATCAATCTTCTTATACCGGTTTTACTTAGTCGACCAAGCTCGTGGGCTGGGATTTCGTAGGAGTTGGGTGAAAGAATTTACCCAATGTAATTTAGCGACTATTTACAAAGATTATATCCATCCAATGCTTGAATTCAATACTCATTTTTGTACGAAGAACGGCATTGCACATATTGGATGGGATCAAGCTCGAAAAATGATATTAATAGAAGACTTAGCGATATAGACTCAGCCGTAATGTATTTTACCGGTCCCTGTTTAACAATGTATACAAAGCCAAACTTACAGCTGTCCGAAAATGGTTTTTTACCCAATGGCAACAGAAATGGGGGACAATTACCATAGGAATGTTACGCACAAAACCCTCCACCCCTGAATACCTACCTCTTTGGAGCTAAGCTCCATCATTAATCGCGCATACATCTGTAGCCATCCTAAATCACTACTCCCATCCAAATCCCCAATACGACCTATAATCCTAATCCAAATTCCGTATTGAATCATATGAGCGATAAATTAAACCAAAAGTTAATTTGTCGCACATTGATTCAATTTCACATTAACTTACACCCCAATCCGATTGAATCATATGCACGACAAATTTAAACCAAAGTCCATTTGTCGTGCATTGATCCAATTCCCAAAAATCCTGACATCATGAAATGCTTAATTCAAAATGCATTCCATGATTTCCCTTCCAGGAATTTATTCAAATAGTCTAGTCTCTAGTCACT
This sequence comes from Microdon myrmicae, assembly GCA_963931805.1. NCBI lineage: Eukaryota > Metazoa > Arthropoda > Insecta > Diptera > Syrphidae > Microdon > Microdon myrmicae. Next base: position 124,065,254 of record OZ007499.1, read on the forward strand.
TCCCAGAACCCTATTCCAACTGCAGCACACAAAACCTTGTGTGTGCTTCTTGGAATTTTTAACAATAAAAATCTTGACAAATCCCAACGACTGAAAGTATAAAACGGCGGCACATTTCGATTTCATGATGAGTCAAGTTCTAGGAGGCCGAAGCTACGCCGAATGAAAAATAAAGAATTGAATGTTCAAACCAAAATAATTAAAATAAAGAGAATGGTATAATCCCAAATTAAGACCGGACGTTTCAATTTCACGAAGTATACTATTGCTGGGAAGTTTGCGCTCGCCGCGCTGCTTAACTATTCAGAACACCTTTGACTAAAGCAAGGGACCTTTGACAATTCGGCCCCCAACACGGAAACCTCAGTGACGAATGAATCCACGGTGACCAAGGAAGAATAGCGTGCTTCACCCCGGAGTAACAAAGGATGTCTTGGAAGGCGCCCCGCGCTATTTAATTATTCAGAACACCTTTAAATAAAGCGAGGGATCTTTGGCAATCCATTGCGGCCTCTAACACGGAAACCTCAGTGACGAATCAATCCACGGTGACCAAGGGAGAACAGCGTGCTTTGCCCCGGAGTAACAACCGATGTCCGGAAAGGAAACTCCGCCCTACATCCAAAGAACTTACGCACAGTGAGTCTCCCGTCCGGAAGCCCCCGCGCCCCCGAAAGAAGTTGCGAGGGCACACCAAGGGAAGTAAGCCAAAATTCTCAATTTAGGAATATAGCACCTCAACACATCAAATATCTCGATATCAATTCACTATCAAACAAATTGAACTACAGGTTCAATTTGCCCATATTGAATTTAACTCGAACCCAAGACGTGAAAGAACGAACCATATGTTCAACACGGAGAATCCCCTGGATCCAAATCTGTGGACCAGATGACAGACTTTCAAGTAAAGTTGTTGAGAATCATAAATTGCACGTCTGCAATTTCATGATCCTTTAAAGGTTTGTTGTTGTGCTCTCGGTTTCAGGAAGCGTGTTTCTTAATCCTTAAAAGGACTAAGAGATCTCTTATAAAAGTTCCCGAAAACCTGTCGCACAACAGGGTTCGTTGCCGTGCTTCCTTTGAGTCCAAAGGGAAGAGCAACGTCCTTAGATATGGGTCGAATGTCCTTGATCCTCTTTTGGTCTTCCAGGCCAGGTGAAATGAAAAACCGGGTTGTCTTCGTTTTCAAATTTTATTTCTTCTCCCACTGGGGTATCTGCTCCAGGGACAAGATACGAATTTAAACTGCGGCCCGGAGATCACGAAACCATTCCTTTATAAAGGAAAAGGAATCGAAAATTGTAACTCAAAGATACACATTTTCGTGCAACAATCTCGATCTTTTGGATATTTCGAGCGAGATGTTGTGTTTACACAAGATAAGAAATCAATTTCTTGAATTCTTACGAAACCATTACGCAGATGTGTGAATGTATCTGCTTTTGAGTTTTTGTTTGTTTAACTCAATGGAATTTTTAGGATAGAGATAACAATTTCTGAATTTTGGATTTGGGTGATGCTGTGGAGCAAATATAGAACAATAAACGAATATTGGATTCGTTTATTGTGAATTTTAATTTTAATTTTGATTTTGGATTTAATTATGCCGTGGGGGCAAATGTTATGCGATAAACGAATGTTTGATTCGTTTATTGCGAATTTTGGATAATGTTTGGGTTTTTTTCAGGTTTTGATAGGATTTTGGGTTTTAGGGTAATATTGCTGGGATTTTGGATTAGGAATGGGAGAAAAAGATGGTAGGGCTTTTTGGAGCACTACATTGTTTACCCAAACCATTTCCCACATGGAGCATCCTTGTCCATTCGCCTAGAACAAACAAGTTGCGCCATAAAACGAATTGCACGTTTTAACGCCCAACGACATAGGGGATCATAAATGTGCATTAGAACGAGCCTCTGTTCATTTTTCCTTTGTGTTTCCTCTTTTGATCCCAAGCCGGGAAAGATAAAGAAAGGAAATAGCGGCTCGCAAAAGGCCCAAGCAGAAGAAAGGACATATCCTTCTATCTGCAGGATGGAAGAAAAAACAAGTCTTCGTTAAAGGAGTTGATTCTAGACGCTTCGCGGAGACGGCGAAAGAGATGATGTTCGAGACTTGACGGAGGCGGTCATTGGAGATAGTGGTCCGCAGTAGAAATTATCTGCGTTCACATAAAAAATAAAATAAGAAAAAGAAAGAGCATTAAATTCATCGATGGTTAAGATTTTAATACCAGAATGAAATCAACTTAAAACAGTGAGTCACAATAAGAGAAATTCGTGTAGTTGAATAAGTGGAAAAATTAGTTTGAATTGTGAAACATTGAATTAATCTATGTGTAAAACAAAGTAAATAGAGTTTCAATTCAATTTTATTTGGTAGATAATTACATTTATGGTATATTTTACAACTAATACTTAAGAGATTTAGGGTAGCAATTCCTTTACAACTATAATCTTAAATCTATATAATGACAATAGCACAATTTTAATGAATAACAAATAATAAATTAAGGGAAAACTACAATAAAAAACCCTTATTTGAATCTTAAGACTAATATTGCACTGGCTTCCGGTTATTTTATATAGTAATGACCTCGATATAATTTTCATAGGCAGAGTACATATGTAGTGATTTAGGATAACGCAAGACGGGAAACGAGAACATTGTCAGAAAAAGAACAATTGACAAAGAAGTTTCGATTGATTTTGTCAATAAGGAACTCTACCGCTTTAACGTTAGCGTTTTCATGTAGTTCATGTGTCGAATAATGCAATGACAAATTCAGCAACATTTTCAATATTTTATTTTGACACCTTTGCAATTTTATTTTGTGTGTGCGAGCACAATTACACCATACAGGGCCCCCGTACAGGAGTATCGCTTGAAAAATGGTTTTAAATATTATAATTTTATTTTCGATGCTAAGCTTTGACTTTCTACACACTAATGGATACATAACTCTTGCGGCTTTGTTTATTTTGTCAATTGTGGTAGTGACGTGTTTTTGAAAGATAAGTTTTATATCTAGAATAATGCCTAGATATCTACAGTCTTCGGACCAATCAATATCAACTGCACACATACTGAGTTTAGTGCCATTTGGTAGGTAGCAGAGTTTCCTACATCTCGAAAACCAGACAGCTTGTGTTTTATTACCATTTATTTTTATTTTCCATTTCCTGTAATATACTGCTAGTTAGTCAAGAGCTGCTTGCAAAGAGTTGTAGACATTAGTGAATAAGGCACCCGAAGAGAAAATAGACGTATCATCGGCAAACATAGCTACCTGAATGTTTTCACCTAGACATGGTAAATCTGCGACAAACAATGTGAATAATGTGGGACCAAGGACCGAGCCTTGGGGTACACCATAGTGGATTTGGTGAATAGAGGATATGTCCGTTCCTATACTCACAACATATTTTCTCGAACGAAGAAAGCTCAGGATAATTTTGATAAGCGGTATTGGCAGCTTAAGCTTTAGTAGCTTATACATCAAGACATCGTGCCATACCGTATCTAAGGCTTTTTCGATGTCTAGAAGAACCAGTCCCGTTGACTCCTTGTCGATGAATTTACCAGCTATGTGGTTTTTAATGCGCAAGGCTTGGTGGATTGTGCTGTGACCACTACGGAAACCGAATTGAAAGTTTGGTAGGATATTATTTGCTTCCACGAAACGATCAATCTTTTCCTTAATGATTTTTTCTAAGAGCTTACTTAGACAGCTAAGTAGACTAATAGGTCTGTAGCTTTCGGGGCTGTTCTTCGGTTTGCCGTGTTTCGGGATAGGTATTACTTTTGCTGTTTTCCAACAGTCCGGAAAATAACAATTCTTAAGACAAGCGTTGAAAATGAACGTTAAATAGTTACTTGCAGCAGCAGGAAGTGCTTTGATTAATTTGTTGTTAACATTATCGAGACCCGCAGCCTTTTTTGATTTCGATTTTTTTATCAATTCTTTAACTTTGCCGATATTAGTTGCCTAAGTACTTTCAGCTGGTGTTTGAGAAAGTACATGGATAGTGTTAGCAACTTCAGCTTCAGTATACGCATCGCTTAGATGCATAGATATGAAGTGGTTCTTACTAAACGTGTTAGCAAGTAGGTTCGATTTCTCCACTGAAGAAATAAACAACTTGTCGTGATCTTTCAACGGAGGAATACTTGACCCCCTCTTTTTCATAATTTTTGATATTTTCCAGAAGAGTTTGCTTGCTTTGTCAAGAGAGGAAAGGTGTTTATACCAACACTTGTTTCTATATGTTGAGATTTCGTTTTTAATGATATTATTTAAGACTTTAACGTTTACTAGAAAACAATCGATTCTATAACGCAGCCATTTTCTCCTTTCAGAGTTTCGTAGCCTAATCAGATGTAAGATATTTTCAGGAAGCGGTGCCTTATCAACTGGAGCAGTAGAACATTTAGGTATCGCAAGATCGGCCGCTCTATTGATAACAAAAACAAAATTGTTACATAGGATATCAATGTGCTCGCTGCACGTTATAGAATTTAGGCTGGTATCACCTAGAACCAAGTTCGTGTTTATATATGATTTATAACAATTCCAATTGGCGGCGGAATAGTTGTGGTATAAACTGGTACGATTTACAGCCACTGTATGATTCAATGTGAGGCTGATCGGAAGGTGGTCTGAACTTAACGCATTTAGAGTTAATGGTACTGTGCACTAATTTGGATTATTAGTGATATATAGATCAAGAGTTGAGGGGTTCTTGTTAGCACTCGCTGGGATATAGGTGGGGAGAAGTGGATAAAGTATGGAAAAACTTGGGCTGGATTCAGTAACATCTAGTAAAATGTTACCCCAGCAGTTTGCCCTGAGACAATTCCATGACTGATGTCTGCAGTTTAGATCACCGCCAATAATTACCTTGTTTCGAGTGTTGACTCTATACAATTTTTGCAGATCCCGCTTAAAGTAAGCAGATTTCTCAATGTTTCCATTTCCACCAGGGAAATAGACCGAAAAAAGATTCACCTTGGAGTTATCACTTAATGTAACATCTATACTAATTTCCTCAATTAACTTAAGGTGCAATGAAGGACGCAAGGAATGTTCTATACATTTTTTCACAACAATGGCGACACCTCCACCACTAGCATGTACCCTGTCTAGGCGATAACTTATGTAATTTTGATGTGAGAAAGAAATGTCTTGTTTGAGCCAGATTTCTGAAACAAGTGCAATGTCAAGATTAAAATTTATCAAGAAACTAAAAAATGCATGTTTTTTGTTTTTGATGCTTCTCGCATTCCAAGTTATGATGTTAAGAGAGTTTCTTAACATGTTTTTTCCGAGTATATGTACTTAATAGCTAATGAAGTAATGACGTTAAATTGGTCAGCTTTAGTTTGACAAGCACTAAGCTTGGTTACAACTTCATTAAGAAGAGAGTTTATCTCGCTAAATGAGAACAAGTTATCATTAGTTATAGTTTCAGACGATTTTTTCTTCGTGTGTGTCGTATCACTGTTGGAAGGTTGCTGGGTTTGATGGAGGCCAGAAGCCCAGGTGGATGAAGGAAGTGAAGGTTGACGCACAGATCGGGTTAGTGGAGGAAAATGATCAATGGATAATCGGTCGGGCAGTGGCTGCTGTTTGTCACTCGGAGGCTGTAGGAACGTTGTATTTCCTGTACCACGTCCACGTGGGGATAATTTGCGGCGAATGTCTATGTACTGCTTTCGGCTAATGAATTCTGGATCGGTAGATTTATGTGGCCCAGTGTAATTTGCACACTTGATGACCTCATTCGTTTTGCAGTCGGATATTTTGTGGTTTCCCGAACAGATTGCACAAAAGCTATTTATGTGACAATGCATCGAGCCGTGGCCGTAAAGCTGGCAATTATGACATTGTGTGACCTTACCTGGATGATGTTTTTTTTAAATCCCAGCGAACGATGGTTTTGAACAAGGTAGAGTAGTTCCGTTTTAGTTCGTTTAATTTAACAGTACCGCGTTGAATGTAGACAATGTACAAGTAGTGTTTGTACAGGGCTTTTGTTGACGAATGTAATGTGATGGTTTTAACATCTAGGCACTTAATCCCGAGTGCAGTTAGTTCATTTTACACTATATCGTTGCTAATCAAGTCTAATCCGGATAACACTACCATTAATGGAGGATTTTCCTTACGCGAGTGGGTAAAAAACTCACATTTTAACCGCAAGAGTTCGGTTCTGATTTTGTTATATATGTCCATCGCTGGGGCACATATTTTTTGTCCAAGCGATATGTTTTTAATTAAGTATTTGTCTATCTTAATGTTGCTCAAAATATCACGCACTTTAGCACTAGTTGTTTTTAACACCACAATTGGCCAAACAGTTTCTTCAGGAAGTTCTGCGCACTGTTCGTCATTGGTCGGATCCATTTCAGGAGAGTCTTCCATCAGACTTTGAAGTGGTTGAAAAAAGTTACTGTTTGAACACATTTTAGATTTTTCTAGCACTTTATTGTTCACTTTTGAAAGTTTATCGGGAGAAGTTTGGCCTCCAATAACGGGGTCGTAACGCAACCGTTTGCGCTTAATTTTGTTTAACACACGTGGCCCAGGGGCCATAACTTAACGGTTTTAACACTTGTGCAAATTTTATGTATGCGGAAAACGAGGCAAAGAAAACAAGATAAGTATAATTAAATTGTGATAATTATTGTGAAAAGAACGGTTGATTAAGATAAATAGCACGAGCAAAACTGAGCGACAAGATGTCGGTTTGAAAGTCAGGCTGGTATTCGTAAATTGAGTTTACATTAATAAGTGTAAAGTCAAGAGTTATATTAGAAACGCAATATAATATATGAGAGTTCGATGGTTTAGATTTGAATTCCAGACTGTAATCAATTTCAAACCGTGTTTTATTTAAAAGGTGTGTGGTGTGCAAAGTGGGTGGTGAAAAAAATGTATTAACAGGAACATGGGCATACGAAATGATACTGTAGCGATTCTAACAGATACACACAATTCACAAGCAAAAATAGTGAAGAACACCGAACGAAAAAAATCGAATAAGAAAAATACATCAGAACCGTATACCAAGCGATAAAATAAAAAATAATTCATACCAGTGGAATATAGTCGAGTTTGGAAATCAAATTCTAAAAAAAACACGGTCAGTAGTCTGATGCTTCACTGCTTCGCTTTTCAATCGTTTCATCGTGTGTTCAATTCACCTTCTTCACTATCCTTGCTTAACGCTATAATACCTTACATCAAAGTGTGGACAATTAGGATACACGAGGGCGCAGACGCCTTACAAATATCTACACACATTCAAGTACGGGGAGGACCCACATACTCTGCAAGGGAGCTGAAAAAAAAGAAAACAGAGAACACATCAACAAACCCAGAAAGAGTGCAGTATACCCGGAGACCGATTCAATAGGACAATAAATGCAATCTACATAAAAGTGCTAATGTTGAGCTCAAACAACGGGTGGAAACTCATCAGCGCATGGCTCGATAACGTTATGCAGTAGCTACGCAGACAGTGGGAATTGCAGGAACACTAGAAACGGAATATGTCGGAAGACGATCTCTGAGGGAACAAACAAGAACTCATAATTACATCAGCCCTGCTCCAATCCAGAATTAAATTTCTCGTGGCTAAAACCTCACGTTCGTAAGCATATCACACATTACTGCTTTCTTCACTGAAGCCTATGGGTAGAAAAGTATATGCGCCGTCGTTGGCACTGGTTCTACTCCTATCCATTAAGTTACCCCATTGGGTTGTCATCAATGTGGGGTAAAAGTTCCGCTTTCGGCTGTTGTAACTTGTTATTCGTTGGGGATATGACCCTTTGTTGTCTTCAGTCTCCTTGAAATACAGCTTTATCAGAAGACGCGTCTTCGCACGCGTCGTATTGTCACCACTGTGGGGGTAGGGTTTTCCTGATACGTATTTGTCCCCGTAGTCAGGTGCCACAGGGGCACAGGTTCGCCAAATTATCCGAACGCGGTTCTAGGAAAACGCTGAATCCAGCTGTCTGTTATCTCTCTAATAAATCAACAGTTCAGTCAATAAATCATCAGTTCGGTAAATAAATAAAAGATTTAATTTTTATACACTTTATTTAGTAAACTATAAGTTCGAGTGATTTATTACATAAATCAACTGTACTGTCACTAAATGATTAATTTAGCTTTGATACAATCTATTTTGTAAACTAAAAATTCAAGTGCTTTATTACATAAATCCACTGTTCGGTCACTAAATAATTAACTTAACGTTGAGACACTTTATTTAGTAAACTATAAATTCGAGTGATTTGTTACATAAATCCACTGTACTGTCACTAAATGATTAATTTAACTTTGATACAATCTATTTACAGATTTGATTTATAAGTTGGCTCCCGACACCGATCTTAAGCACCGAATTTTCACTCCAAATGTTGGCGACAGACTTTTATTATTTAACGTGGAGGCCCGACTTGCCTCCACGGAATCCAGATCACGATTAAAGATATAACCTGAAACAACAACACGATGACCATATAAGGGATGATCATCGAAAGGATGTGCACACACACAGATGAGGTTGCTTCGCCCTCTCATGCTGTGCATGAGCAATCGAACCGTGGATATGATAATTCCCTAAGGGGAACATAAGCTGACATGGTTGCAGCTTGTGCCAATATCCCTACATAGGGATTGAAATGTTTGCACGATCAGCGACTGTGTAAAGTATTATTGCTGACCGTGTACATGTTGATGGCATCTCTACGTAGTCGAATTCTCGGTGGTAAATTTCCGTTTTGAGAACTCGACTTGCTTGGGCGGTCGGCCTGATACCCTCATGTATTTGTCGGTCGGGTGACCGATCGATGTGGGCATGATATGCAAAGGAAAGATAAAACATTTCCTGCGTGTGTGCGGCTGGCGCCCAAGGGAATATCTCATGGATATTGTCGGGACAATGTTGGTTGCTACATGGTGCAACCAAATTGCGCTTACGTGTGTAGGATGCCAGCCACATGATAGAAATCGAACCGAGATCTGTACGATGTATTGGTTCGGTTCATGTTGGCTGCGTGATGATACAAGCAAATTGCCCATAAGGAACATGCCTGTTTATGTGCTGATGGATTTAGCATCAGCAAATATTATGTTTTTTTACAGCGTTTTAAAGCTTCAAGGTACAACCATGAACAGGTAAGTACTTGTTTTCCAGGTTTCTGTATGCCCTAGGTGAGAGTTTCTACGTGTTAATGGGAAGATGATTGGTGGCGTTCAAGGGAACCTTCACAAGCCCAAATTTGGATAGAAACGCATCCTCTAACGGATTTGATGCTCTATCTGATTCTATTGATAAGATCTTGACCCTATATCTCCACACTTAAATCGTTATTGCGGGTGATTTTAATGTAAATAACTCTCAGTGGCTTCGATATTCTGGATACTCAACACCTGATGGTCAGTATGTTCAGCTCTTTGCTGAGTCAAATAATTTAACTCAACTCGTCAATGTGCCGACACGGATACCAGGTATAGATGGTCATTCCGCTAACACACTGGACCTGTTTCTCACCTCCCACCCAAACAAATACATAATTGAAGTTTCTGCGCCCTTGTGCATGTCAGACCACTGTGTCGTGTCAGCTAATTTTCCTCTAACCACCAGTAACGCTAACGAGAAATCTGCTAAGAGAACAGTATGGTTCTATGAGCAAGCCAACTGGGACCGTCTGAACGACTTTTTTTTGGGAAGTGAAATTGGTCATTATTTTTCCTAAATAACGATTTTGACTCTATAGCAGACACATTGACAGATACGATTCTACTTGGCATACGAACCTGTATTCCACGCAGAGTAAAGAGTATCAAACTCAAGAGAAATGTGTGGTTCGATTCCGGTGCAGGAAAGCAATTAAGGCTGACGAGTTAAGCTTCCGATTGTATAAATCAAACAATACTGACGAAAACCGGACAAGATTTAAGAAACTAGAAACGACTGCAATGCGCATATTCAACGCGCCAAGTTCTTGCATGTCCAGAGAGTGAGACAAAAAATACTACACTCTCCCACGCGTAGTAGAAACTTCTGGACATCTGTGAAGAATATCCAAAACTTTCTCCAAATCCATTCCTTCGCTAAAATTCGATGAGAGACCAGTCACCAGTGCAATAGAGAAAGCGAATCTACTTTTTGCAGATTTTGCAGCCAACTCAACACTACCGGATACCACCTCAGTTCCACTTCAACTTGAGCAGAAGCAGCACCCCATTTGCCAGATCCGCTTCCGAACGTGTACTGTTTCCCACACACTCAAGGAGATAAACGGAAACAAATCCGCTGGTTCTGATGATTTTCCCCCAATTCTCTTGAAAAGATGTTCTGTGCAGGTTCCTTAACCCACTTCCAAAGAACCACCCATTTCCATAAATTACCTGCCTTCTACTTACCTGCAAATGAGCATCGAAACCTACTCTGCAACACCTTCCACCTGAAAACATAAGCATCAAATTTTCACCCCGGGGCCTGCTTGCATACAAACCATCATGTCCCCGAGAGCTAATTCCACATTACGTCATCAGGTAACCAACACCAATCCATGCACATGCCAACGCTCTGTGCGAAGAAGCATTTTCTCTTACATATGCATGGCATGTTCATTTTCATCACCAAGTCTTCGGTCGATTGTACAAACAACAACAGCCATTGCCGGTCGCCTATAGAAATTTCCAGTGTTGTTTTAACACAAGCAACACACCCGACACACCGACCGATGAGACGTTGGCAATCTGCGTACAAGCTATACAAGACCTAATTTTCGGCTGACCTATCATCACCGAAGAATGTATAGCCTACAACGGCATCATCATGAACGCCTGAGTAAACACGATGTGCATCTCATCATGACCCTTGAAATAGCGTTTTTGTTTACCTTAAAGCAAAAACCTATTTCGTTCTCAGGCGCAGGTCATCGAGGATTTATGACCACATTGCCTGCAGTCCCTTGTTTATTCAGGTGCAGTATCGTTCGTTGTCGATACTTCCAGCGAAAGGGACATTGTACGGTCCATATGCAGCATTCGATAAATCTTCCCATTGAACCTTTTCCTCGATCACCATTGGCCGTCGCCAATTTGAGCCTGTTCGCTCCTCCCACATCGATGTAATCCATCACCGTTGAATCTGACGGATGTGGATTGCATCGAGGAGTCATATTTTATCCCCAGTGGTGTGTGGACACACAAAATTAAAAATCCCGGATGTGCGCGCGGAGAGTTAGGCGAGTGGAGTCGTGTAAATTCTAATCAGTTTTCAAAAGTAAATCTTGTCGTTGGAATTAATTCTTAACGTGCTACTTAACAGCTCTTAAAGATAAATGTTATCGCCGTAATCGATGATTATAGTTCGATGTAAGAGTTATAAAAAACAAGTAAAGTACCTTCAGTCCTGGAACTGAATATGTGTTAAAAAAAACCTGTGTAAAATGAAATTGAATTAGGAACAATTAAGGCAATGTTCACCCAACATCCTCAAGAGTTTTAATTGTTCCTGTGTCCTGGGTGCTCATTGATCAAAGTTCCTCAACATCAAGTGGGATTTTAGTGAAGCAGTGCCGTACGCCGGTACACCCTACATAAAATTATTCCCCACAGTTCCTCTTCACTCGCTAAACCACCGCGGAAACTGTTTCACCGGTCTTACTCTACTGGCCGTTTCCCAAATAGATGGAAGTCAGCGAACATTCAGGCAATTCAAAAGAAGGGTGACAAATCATCCTTCTCTTCTTATCGACCCATAGTACTAACTTCTATTCTCTCGAAGGTAATGAAATCACTAATTAACCGTCAACTTTCGAAGTATCTGGAATAGAACGACCTGCTCACAGACTGCCAATATGGCTTTCGTAGCAACAGGAGATTTAATGGCGTACCTTATCGAAAAGTGGAGCCAATCCATACACTACTTCGGCGAAAGCAGTATAAATACCCGAGAGGACGAGTAATCGGGGTTCCTCTTGAGATTTATAGTATCCTAAGAATAAAGATTGTAACCTTAGTTTTAAGCATATATTCAGTAATAAGGGACCATCATCATCATCGGCACTACAACCGGGATCCGGTCTTGGCCTTATTTAACAAGTATGAGGCTTGTTAAATTTTCCATAATAATTTGTTTTTCTGGGCAAGGTTATTAGCCTTGCGCCAAAATAAGGGACCATAGCTCCGTGAAAATAATTTTTTTCAAGTATCGTTCAAGTTTAAAAATAACCCGCGAATTAAGTATTCCGATAACAATTTTATATTCAATTAAAAATATATCTTTATTATTCTTTATTCTTAGGACTACTTATTTTACTTATTTTACACTTTCCTTTTTCCTTGCTATGCAGTTTTTTTTATTATTATTATTATTATTATTTATTACAATGCAAGTAAATTACATGGTAACTTAAAACTAATAGCACTAGCGACTAAGGCTTTCGGCTAGAATATAAATATTAAATATTGTTTACACCAGATTTTGTAACTTAACTAAGGTTAGTAGTTTGTAGAGCTTATCGATATTAGATGATGATGGTTGGGATATGATGTTGAGGATGTCGTCGTTGTAATGTTGGCGAACGAGGTCTTTTACCCCTGCACATTCAAATAGTATGTGTTTGGAGGATAGGTTGGAGTTGGATGTACAGATGTGGCAGATAGGGGGATTACTCCTGTTGATGAGATGTTGGTTGGTGATAAATGTGTGCCCAAGGCGCAGCCGGAGGAAGCACCTGATTTTATGTTTTGCGGCTGTTGGTGGATATGTGATGGGTTCTCTTCTGGGGTTTACTACTGCATACATATGCCTGTAGTCTGCCCAGTCCTTTTGTTCTAAGTTGTGGAGCTCACTATTTAAGTATCTATGTAAGTCCTTGCTGTTTTCAACGAAAAAGGTTATTAGGGGTTCCTTGATGGCCAGTTTTGCAGCAGCATCTGCTGCTTCGTTGCCTGCTATCCCACTATGGCTTGGCACCCAGAGAAGCTTTATTTTGTTTTGTTTATAGAACAAACTATGCTGGATCAAGTGAATGATTCGGTTTCTATTGTTTGGGTTCCTTATTGCTTGGATAGTTGATAGGCTGTCTGTACAAATAAGTGTCTTGTCCTTTTTTACTAACTTAATTGCGTCCAGTACAGCGGTTGCTTCGGACGAAAATATGGAACAGAATTCGGGTATAAGTCCCTTTCTGATTACTATTTTTGCGCTGTTGACTATCGCAAATGACGTGCCGTCCTCTGTTTTGGATCCGTCGGTGAAAAGTAGGTTCCACTGGCGGTGTTGGTTTTTGATATGTTGATAGTGTTGTTGGTATTCTAGGTGGTTTGTTCTAGTTTTTGGGAGTAGGCTTAAATCGGTGTTGAATATCTTAGGTGATAATAACCACGTGGGGTGAATTGTCCTTGCCTTTTGTGGTTTAATGTTTATTGCCTGTCCTAGGGCCGACAAGTGCCTTTGGGGCCGTTTCCTCCTAAGGATGTGTTTAATATCCTTCACTATGGGTGTCTCCGGTGTGGTGGTAAGTTTGACAACTAGCTTGGCTGAATGGTACTTCATTCGATTTTCAATCGTCGGGAGTCCACTTTCTGCTAGAATGTTTGTTATTGGGCTGGTTCTGAATGCACCTGTACTTATTCGGGCTGCTGCGTGATAGGGGGATTTCACTAGTTGTAGGTTAGTTTTGCTGCATTTACCGTATATTGGTAGGCCGTAATCTATTTTCGATAATATAATTGCTCTGGTGATGTTTGTTAGTGTATTAGTATGAACAAAACTCTTTCTTGATCCTAAGTATTTAATTATATTTAACCTTATATCTAAGTTTTTCTTAAGAGCTAGACATTGATTTTTGAAGTTATATTTACTGTCAAGTTGTAGACCTAGAATTTTTAGTGTATTAACATTGCTGATGGTGGAATTTTCAAAGTTAACTGTTAACAATTTATTGCAACTGTGTTTTTTACATATGTGTAATATTTTGGTTTTCTTGTTTGAGATTTCGGCTCCGGAATAATGACCCCACATTCTAATATCTGAGAGAATATTTTCAAAAGTTTGACTGATAAGTTCTAAATTGTTGACATTACTGAATACAATGAGATCATCTGCGTAGATACAATATTTTACAACTTTATATTTTGCCAGTATAATACTTAGATGTTCAAACGCTATTTTGAATAAAACTACTGAGAGTGGTGATCCTTGAGGGATACCGGTTTCTAGATTGTGTACCCCGGAACAAACGCCGTTGGATTTTACCCTGAATTTCCTATTAGACAGGAAAGATCTGATAAAATTGAACATATTACCTCCTATTTCCCATTTTTGAAGTTTGTTCAGTATGACGTGGGGGCCGATGCGGTCGAAGGCCTTTTCGAAATCTATTGTTAGAATGGATGTATGCTTTTTGCAGGAAAGTGCAGAAGTAATGTAGTTATCAAGGTGAAGGAGGGCATCCATTGTACCTCGACTTTTTTTAAATCCAACTTGCTGCATACTTATAAGGGTATATTTCTCTAAATACCAGTTGAGCCTTTGTGCGATAATTTTTTCTAACAATTTGCCTAAGCAGGGGAGGAGGGAAATAGGGCGGTAGCCATTGATTGTGTCGGTTTCCCCATCGGACTTTAAAATAGGTATGACAGTGGATGTTTTCCATGTTTGTGGTATGACGCCTGATTTATAAATGTGGTTAAATAGATCTAGCAGACGCTGTTTCATGATCGGAGGGCTGTTTTTGACCATAGCATAATCTATTCTGTCGAAGCCCGGGGTTTTTCCTTTTGCAGAATGCAGACTGGATTCAAATTCTATTCCCGTTATGGGACTTTCTATGGCATTGAGATAGGTGTTCCCTAGGGTGGTTATTCGCATTGGGTGTCCCTGCATTTGTTTTTTTGCTGCGTGGAAGTTTGGATGAAAATTAAACTTTATATTTGCCCACGATTCGGCTAGATGTTCGGCTATTTTTTGAGGACATGTAAGTATGTTAGTGCCGGTATTTATTGCCGTAATGCCAGGGGGATTATAATTGCCTGTGAGCGTTTTTATATCAGACCATATCTTTTTTGGGGTGGAATTGGGTGTTAATTTTGCCGTGAAGGATTGAAATGATTTGGCCTTTTCAATTTTGGCAGTTCTCCGAAACTGGGCGTTAAGCCTTTTATATGTTATTAGATGCTGGTCCGTTGGGTGTTTCTTGAAGATTTTCCAAGCTGATTGTTTTTCGGTCCGTAATCTTGCCAGTTCGGTATTCCACCATGGGACAACGGTTTTATGGAACCTTCTTGTTGTCTGCGGAATGGACATGTTGGCGGCCGCTCTAGTCATTTTTGTAATAATACCTGCTTCTTGGTTAATATTTTTTTTTACGCTATGGGAGCTAAGGAATTGTGTGGTTAATGTTTGAAATTTATCCCAATTGGCACGGTCAGATTGGAACTTGGGGAGGAGTTTGATCTTTTTCTTATTGCCGTTGCCAGTCGAGACAGAGATTTTAATCGGGAAGTGATCGCTTCCATGCAGATTGTCTAATATTTCCCAGTTAGTTATGGGAGAAAGTTGGGCTGATATTATGGAAAGGTCTACGTTTGTAAAGGTTTTGTGTGTGGAAAAGTGGGTTGGCTTGCCGTTATTCAGTATTGCCAAGTGGGATTGTAGCAAAAATTGTTCAACGATTTTACCTCTTTTGTTTGTTGTTCGTGATCCCCATATTGAACTCCATGCATTGAAATCCCCCACTAGAAGGATTGGTGTGTGTATGTTTTGAGTCATGTTATTCAGATCCGCTAGATTGAATGGTTGGTTGGGTGGGATGTAAATTGAGATAACCGTTAAACTTAATTTCCCTGTAAGTTCGATTGCGGTAACCGAGAAAGGGGAAGTAATGTTGAGGTGTCTATGGTTAAGGGCCCTATGTATTAGTATACCGGACCCTTGTTTAGAGGAGTTGTTCCCTGTGAGGTTGTTGAAGTAGGCTTTGTATTCCCGAGGCACCTTAGCATTTGAGGACTGGGGTAAGTGAGTTTCTTGCAATGCTATGATCGCTGGTTTTAGTTCCTTTATAAGGATCTGTAGTTCGTGATAGTTATTGTGGAACCCATTCAGGTTCCACTGAAGCATTAAAAGATCGTTTGGATTGTTGTTAGTGTTTGTTGTGGTGTTCAAAGTGGGGAAGTCAATACAACGGTGATTGGTTATCTGACTCCGCGCCACACACCTCGTTTCACTCAGTTGTCCAATCCGCTCGGATTGGTTTGAGTGAAAGTCGCCCTGTGCCGCGGAGTCAATGTGTTGGTGACAGAGATTAGGATCATATCTTTCCATGATCAGGTAAAGGGAAATTTTCGTTGAGTCTAAACGGGATTTTTGCATTTCTGCTGGAGTGTGTTTCGGTTTGTTTGTGTGTGTTTGAGTTTGTATGGGAGAAGCGTTTCGTGTTTTGTTTTTTATTGTGTTTTGTTGTACGATAGGGTGTTTTCTCTTCCCTATTTCATTTAAGGTTGCCTAGGAGGTGGAGGGAAATATATGTGTTTCTTTGGTAGCAGTTTTGTTTGCGGGCATTGGGTCTTGTATGTGTTTTGTTGGGACTGAATTGGCACCAGTTGGTGTTTTTAATGCGGAAGCGGTTTTCTTTATTTGTTCCGAATAGAGATCATTATTTGTTTTTTGTATGGGATTTTGTTCTCTGTATATGCGTTTAGCATCGGATAGGGATGTTTTATTTTTTGTTTGTATTATTAAAATTTGTTGGTATTGCATATATTTTGGGCATGTAGAGGAAGATGCCGGGTGGGGGCCGTGACAGTTTGCATAGATTGTTCTTATGCATTCAGTTTCAGGGTGGGGTGGAAGATTGCATGTATTGCATGCCGTTGTATTTTTGCACCATTTTGCCGTGTGGCCTAGTAATTGGCATTGTCGGCAACGCATAGGCCTCGGAATGTATTCCTTGACCTTGGTGTTGTACCAGCCGATTTCAATTGTTGTTGGTGGTTGAAGACGGTCAAATGAAAATAGCATTAGGCCCGTGGGCTTCCTTTCTCCATTCATCATTTTGGTGAATTTAAATACATCAACAATGCCTTGGGAATTCATTTCTGATAATATATCAGGTTCTGGGACGTTTATAAGACAGGGGGCGTAAACGATTCCTTTAGAGATGTTTAGTTTGGGGTGTAGTCTTATGTCGACCGGACAGATTGATTCGAATCGTTTGGATTGGATGAATCTATCTGCTGTATCTTGGTCTTTGACTAGAATTAGTATGGAGCCATCCCTAAGCAGGGTTATTCTTTCGTACTGTGTACTAATAGAATCAATTATTCTCTTCAGCACAAAGACGTTAACAGATGTTAGTGGCCTTGAAGCATCGGTTGGGTGAATTTGAATGAACCGAGGTGTTTTTAAAATTGCTTTGTTCGGCAAAGCAGGGAAATCGAAAGACAATGGGCTGCCGGATTGTCTTTTCTTTTTTGTTGGCACGTTGGTTGCAGAGCCTGAGAGTGAGCATTCTCCCAGTTCTAGGAACCTGTTGCCGGTATGCTGGCTTGGCCCTAGGGCCATATTTTGGGTTTCTTACCTGATGTGTCTTTGTTGTGTTTTGTTTGTGAATTCTTAGGAGTTTTATCTGTTGTCAAAAATTTCTCTTGAAATACTTTTACTTTTTAAATAGGTAGTCACTTCACTTTTTAACTGGCGCACTATTCAAAACTGGTGTTCACTGTAAGAGAGTTCGCGGCTGACTGTGCAGTTTTTTTTTAAAACACAATATCCGTTCTTATGCGGATCATTTCCTCACTACTTGATACCACTGGATAATGTTTTGGTTCTACTTACAGTTTCCTGTGATTGAGAGTCCTATATAACTCCCAATGCAGCTTTCTCTTGTCAAAATAAATGTTTATATATACTCGTACGTATCTATCCGTACGGGTTATTGTCCTTTCCAGGTTGTGGTTCCAAGTAGATTGTCCTTTTTCTGGTGCTCTGCTACTAGCACGGGGTCTTTTCTGTGGCTGCTGCGACAGCACTTCGGCAGGTAAAGGTGGTTTCGTTTTATTTTTATTGTCCGACAACAATATTTTTGTTTTTTGTTACACGTACGTATACGTGAGAGTATCCTTTTACTTGGTGCTCACCAAGATATGGTCCGCTCACTGGAGTGGTAGTTTAATATAACTCCTGGCAGGATCGCCAATTAAGTATTCCGATAACAATTTTATATTCAATTAAAAATGTATCTTTATTATTCTTTATTCTTAGGACTACTTATTTTAAATTCTTATGTTGCGGCTATGCCGATCGGTGTCTCCAAGAAGAATGAGCTACTTAAAAAACCATGCTCACTTGATCAGTATCCCAGACGAAAAAGGAAGTAGAATCGCTCTACCACCACTATCTGACTGTCGATTCGTTAAGACTATCCGAGGCGACATCTAGTGGTTTGGATGGTGATGTACTTTCGTTAAGTTGTATGGAATTAGACGATTCATCTTTTGGGTGTCAATAAATGATCACCGCTCGGGTGATTCATATTTTTATATAATTCTATATATTCTATACTCCCACAAAGATATGAATAAATGGGGCCTTAACTCGCGCGAATCGATATTGGACTATGAAAACAGGTGTCCTAATGTGTTAATGATACTAACGCACGTTGTCAAGTTCAAATATAAATTTCAGTAACCAGGATAACAAGTGCTACTTGATTGGCGATTGAATTATCAATCTTTTCAGTTATTTGAACAGTACATTTTAGCAAA
The DNA here is from genome assembly GCA_963931805.1 of Microdon myrmicae. Taxonomy (NCBI): domain Eukaryota; kingdom Metazoa; phylum Arthropoda; class Insecta; order Diptera; family Syrphidae; genus Microdon; species Microdon myrmicae. The sequence goes on from OZ007499.1 coordinate 124,084,056, forward strand.
CAAACTGAAGTAAATGAATACTTAAGCACAAAAATTCCCGGTACTGGAAGTTAACTCCGCCTGTAGTTTAGAGAAGTAAATCAAATTATTCATTTGTTTTAAGTTCATATATTCCCTGAAGCTCTCAGACAGCCCTCCGAGTTAAGAGTGGGTAACTAATGATAATGCCCTTGAATTTATAAATGTTATTGTTAAAAATTTTGAGAAACTAAAAATTAGACATTCGGGGATTGGTAATTATTTCTGATTATTTTCGATACAGCTTTGAACAGCCATTATTAGAATTATGTAGAAAAAAAGAGTTACATTGTGTATCAATTGCACAAATGTTTGTAGAAAAAAAAGTGTAATTCTGGAACGATATCACAACTCTCCAAGTTCGACACAGCTAATATGACATATATTTTATTTATTATTTTATTCAGAAATTAAGAAGCAAAAGTCAAATAGATTTGAAAGCCTTCCCTCTGTCTAATGAAGTTGCGCCCAACTTCTGTCATAAAAAATATCCATTTCATTTTGATATAGACCGGTTTTTGGAATTCAGTGTTATCACTCGATTTTTAAGAACTTGTTCTAAGAAAGACATTTGTTCAAGTGGCGACCTTTTCTATTGAAAAGTCTCATCGCATGGTTCTTATTCCCTATTCGTGTTTGGGGAAGGAGTCGTAAAGTTTTTCAATCAAAAAATCAAACGTCAACAATCAAGCGAAAGTACGCATCCTCTTTTGCTTTAACTGTTCCTTTCAATTGGTTCGATAAAGTTTTCTTCCTTAAAACATTCAGTACCTTTGCACATTTTTATTGCTTTTAAACGTAAGAAAAAAAATACAAAAAAATATACTAGAGGAGTGATCGAAGAGCGAAGCAAATAAAAATGAAAAAAAAGGAAACCAGTTTCTTCCCTTTTTTTTGTGGATGTAACATAACGATATATTTCTCAAGGGTCTATCAGCACTCACAGGGATAATGAATATCCTTCTGACACTGGAGATGAGGTTATGTTACCTCTGCCCTTCATCCCTTTTTTAGGGGATTTTTGTTGGCTCGTGTCCTTATGAATCAACCACCCGTATGGTGCACAATAAACGTTAAATGACTTGCTATTGGAATGCTTTTCCTTATTCCCTTTTTAGTTCCTACTTTTCGGTTTTTCTTTTTCTTTTTTTTTATGGTCTGTTATTTTTGCCCTCCTTTCCCTGTCGTCATCATCGATGTCCAACGTCCCACGGGATGACAAACTTAATAAACATTTGAATTTACCCAAACAAAAAGAAACTCTGTTAGCAATAGCAGTTATTGAGTTAAGGGTTACCAAAGCTCTTCCTTATGGGGTTAAGATATACTAGACTCTTGTGAGTTAGAACTCTTACTAGCTCCTTCTTTTTTCTTTTAACGATGAGGGTCACATATGTGGTTGAGTTGAATACTTCCATGCCTCAATGGCATCTTAAGGATTTTATTCACAGACGTGTTTTCCAAATTTAAAACCGTTTTTTACTTCGCATACGATACAATATCCATTCTCGCAGTCTGCACTGATTATAGCGAATTGGGAATCTCTTTTGAATATGTTTTTAAGTCAGAAGTGTTCTTTTATGTTTCCACAACGTCTCGTCTGTTCGAAAATTGCAGATCATGATGAGAAACATTTGATAGTATCTTAGAATTGTGGTTAATCTAGTTTACTGGCAGGAGAAGGAGGACATTCGTTCAGATTTTTGATCCATGATATGTCATGGATGTACGACCGCAGAAGTGTTTAATGGCGTCAACTCTGCGGTTTAGGTGTGTTTTATGGAAGTTCTTTTTTTTTATTTAGAGTATTTGTATTCCTCCTCACTATTAACATATACCCATTCCTGTTCTGTTGTTGTGCCCTTCAACAGAACTCTTCAGCTTATAATGTTTTATTGGAAGAATTTTTCGCTTGACAAGCTCGAGAAAAGGATCCCTTCGTGCAATATGAATGATGAACAAAATGGACGTTAAGGTGTAGGTGAACATGGTGCAAATTTGTATCTTGTGTCATATTTCTTACTTTCGTTTTCCGATGAGTTCCAATGGTTCGTTGCACTTTTTAAAAGGAGGCGAACAACTTCGTGCTTTTGCATTACCTTGAAGGAAGAACGTTAGATGGGGTTTTGTTTAAAACAAGATAAAATGCGAATTTTCTTTTTATCCAAGGCTTCAATTTTATTCTCTTACTTGGAAAGTAAACTTTTTTAATCTTTCAACCTATCCAATCATGAAAACCTACTTTAATTGTAAAAAAATGAAAGGCCATGCAATAAAATTTCATCCATACACATGGTTTCTTGATTTGTTGGTCGAATACAGAAATTCATAATTTGTTGTAATCGGGATTTTTTTATATAATTTTAAATAATTAAGATGAGGCCACTTACCTTACTCGTATTTACACCATATTTCTTAGTAATTGGTAACAAGGACGAAGGGTGACAGAAATGCATGCCATTGCGGTGGTGATGCATATCTTGAGTTTTATTTTTTACGTAATTTAGCCAGCACGTCTTTAATGAAAAAAAATAAAATTTAATAATAATAAATAACATTGTAGCGATTCTAACAGATACACACAATTCACAAGCAAGCAAAAATAGTGAAGAACACCGAACGAAAAAAATCGAATAAGAAAAATACATCAGAACCGTATACCAAGCGATAAATAAAAATAATTCACACCAGTGGAATATACTCGAGTTTGGAAATCAAATTCAAAACGCGGTCAGTAGCCTGGTGCGTAACGCTTAGGTAAAATTTTTGTCGTGATTCGAGCTGTCATAGCGTCAGTTCGAATCACACGATCTTCTTCACTATTATTTCAAACGCTATAATTGGTGACCCCGACGTGATCCGTACACACGCGCAGCATACACTTCCCATAGTAAAGCAGGACTTCACACACGGTCACGACTTCCGCATAGAGCACAGCCTCCAATGTTTCCTCGTTTCTCTCGTTCGTCCGTCGTCCGCATACGAATCTGATCGTAACGAAGTTACTGCGGCGGGAGTGGTGTAGCGATTCTAACAGATACACACAATTCACAAGCAGAAATAGTGAAGAACATGAACGAAAAATCGAATAAGAAAAATACATCAGAACCGTATACCAAGCGATAAATAACAAAAAAATAATTCACACCAGTGGAATATAATCCAGTTTGGAAATGAAATTCTAAACACGGTCAGTAGCCTGGTGTGTAACGCTTAGGTAAAATTTTTTTCGTGATTCGAGCTGTCATAGCGTCAGTTCGAATCACGCGATCTTCTTCACTATTATTCCAAACGCTATAACATACTATAATGGTCGCTGCAAAGTTTTAAGGTATCATTTATCGCCTTTATTTGTAAGGAAATCGACTTTAATTTTGTGGAATGCGAACTAAACAAACAAACAGCTTTTCACACATGTGTGCAAAACAGAGTGACAGGAACGTAAGCCTAATACTATGATATAAAAAGCTTTTGGTTTTGTGCATATCTAATTTTGCTCCCCTCTACTCCGCATCAGCATCAGCGGGGATTTTCTCAGTTGGCAAGGGAAGGCGTTTGAAAATTTATGGCGGCAACAAGCGGTGGCGATATAGAGACGAGAGCAGATCAGAGCAGTAATGGTGGTAATGATGGTTGTTTGGTGTTCGGGCAGCTCGGAGAACGGATCGCAGAATTAACGAGGACGATCAGAAATAAAAAACAAAAGCATATTACTAATGCCGTGCGAGAGCTGGTCGATGTCATTGGTAGCCACTACGATAAGGAAGTGAAAAATCGCTTGAAGAAGCCATCTGCGCCGGCTGAAGCAGACGGTGGAAACGTACAAATCCAGCCAAACCAAAACTCGCACACAGACGTAAGCAGGGTCCCGGGGCAGATCAATGTTGAATCACCCAATTATAATTGGTTTACAATTGGCCAGAGGGGAAGGCAGAGCGGTTTGAGGTTGGAGGGTGAAGAGGCTCCAAAAGGTGATACTGGGAAGACCAATATAATGAAAAGAAGGAGACCACGCCCGGACGCTATAATAATATACAAAACCGGGGAAAAAACATATGCGGATATACTGAAGTTTATGAAGACCAAGCCCGATCTAAGTGAACTCGGAAATAGCGAAAATAAAGTTCGTAAGACAGCAAAAGGGGAATTGCTGCTAGATCTGAAACGCCGTCCAGAGACCAGCGAGACACTGAAAGCAAAGGTGCAAGAAGTACTAAAGGAAGATGCTAATGTCAAAACAGTGTCACAGGAAACCACGGTTGAGTGTTGTGATTTAGATGCGGTGACCACTGTGGAGGAAATCCCGACAGCGATCGCTATAGAGTTCCCTGCGCTGAACGCGATCCCAAGGGAAGCGGTAAAGAGCTTAAAAAGAAAACCAGATGCCATGATCCGTTTACCAAGAGAAAAGGCTAGCACGTTGCTGGCTACAGGTTTCCTACGGGTTGGTTGGGTGAGATGCAGACTTCGAGAACACATCGCACCCACACGATGGTTCAGATGTTGGCAATACGGTCATGTGGCGAAATCCTGCAAATCCGAAGAAGATCGTCCGGAAAACTGTTTGAAATGCGGAGAAAAAGGCCACAAAGCAATGTGTTGCAAAGCACAACCCAAATGCATGCTTTGTGGATTAGGATGCGAAGGCGGTAACCACCACTCAACAGGGAGTTACAAAAGCCGAGCATTTAAAAACGCAATGTCCAATCTTCACAATAAAAATGGACAGGTTTAAGTGCATTTAAATCAACTTAAAACATTGTGGAGCCACACAAGATCTCATTTCCCAAACGGTTAAGGAATATGGTCCCGGTGTGGTGCTCATCAATGAACAGTACAGGATGCCTGGTACTGGTATTGTTACATGGGAGGAAGCAGCGGAACAGCGGCCATCTGGACAACTGGAAATTCCCCCATGGAATGCAGAAGTGTACAGCAGCTGAAAGGAATTGCCTATGCTAAGATCAGAGGAATTCATTGCTACTGTTGTTACGCTCCGCCAAGGTGGAAAATGGAATATTTCAAATGCTTTTTGGACATAATAACACAAGAAGCTAGAGATAAGAGCAATCTTATAGTTGCTGGAGATTTCAACGCTTGGGCAGTAGAATGGGGAAGCACAAGGACCAACAGTAGAGGTCAGGCAATACTTGAAGCCTTCGTAGTCCTAGATGTGGTGTTACTTAATGAAAGTATCGATGACACCTTCATAAAAGAGAGAGGCCGGTCCAAAATCGACATCACCTTTGCCAGCTGCATGTTGGCAAGAAGTATGGAGTGGCGAGTTTTGGACACCTACACCCATAGTGACCACCAACCATTATCACTGGCAAATTGGCGAAGAAAGTCCAAAAAAGTGATTGGAAAGAGAAGGACATCGATGCGGAACTGCTCGATTATATACTGGAAGACCAAATCGCACAGTTTGACGCAGAGGCCGATGCGAACAGGCAGGTTGGAAAAGTCATGAAATGGCTAACGATCGCATGTGATGCTTCTATGCCACGAAAAAGACAAGCACGGGCCATCAAACCAGTGTATTGGTGGAACTCAGAAATCGCCCATGTGCGATCGGAGTGCAACAGGTTAAGGCGCTTGCAACAAAGAGCAAGAAACCGTACAACCTACCCACAGTTGCATGCGGAATTCGTCAACAAACGGAAAGAGTTGAGGAATGTAATCCGCAGAAGTAAATATGACACGTTCTGCCACATCCTCACCGTATCCAGGGCATTTGAGATCATCCCTTGTTGGTCGCCGAAGCGATGGATGGAATTGGTATTCTGTCGTTTCGGTGGCAATCTTCTATCGTGCCTCCACGTTAAACAACCAATAGAGAGTCGAGTTTCAGCCGCCAGTGGGTGCACACGAGCCTAGCGTTAACGGAGTCGAACCTGAATGTGTCGTTGAAAATATAATCAATTTTATCTATTTATAAAATGAATCCGACTAATGTATCTGACTGTAATCTATCATCTATAAATATAAGTGAAGCTGAATGTGTTGTTTAATTATAATCAATTTTATCTAAATATAAAATGTAACTGACTGTAATCTATCATCTATAAATATACGTGAAACTGAATGTGTTGTTTAATTATAATAAATTTTGACTAAATGTAAATAAATTTAGACATGGTGCGTAAGTTGTGAACTATTTCAGGTGTAACCTTATATAACGAATAAAAGCTGGAAAGAAGAATTGGAGTCGTTTTTAGTTTCTGCACCGTGATCAATGACTAGCGCGTTGGGGTGCCTTAGTGAACCAGTGCACCTGCCTGCACAATATAAAGCTAGAAACCCCCACATGTCCTTTGTTCCTTCCTCTTTTTTCAGTTTCGTTTCCCATGACCTTCGTTGCATGCGTAAACAATGGTCTATTAGCACACTTGCTAAAATCAACCCGGAGAGATCCTCTCTAATCCACCGCCGCAAATAGAAACTTCACCTTGCTCTCAAGGAAAGAAAACTCACCCTGGGAGAGGACTCACCATGAGTCTCTCCAGGTTAATCACAGAGTACCTGAGTCTAAATCGAACCACCGACCAATAAGTCGTCTTCCATCCACCGTAGCGTGCGCGCGGGAGTGCGCACACCCCGATCGAATAAAGTCTCTGCGCGAGTGCAAACGTTTCTCGTGCTTGTTAAATCCTTCATTTCACATAAATCCTCTGTTAAACGTGCATAAAATAGAACCTATTAATAAATCAATAAACAGTGTCGTGAATATACCAAAGTTAACAAATAGGGGACATCGAATAAAAGTCTAAACTTTGTGAAACAGTGTAAAATACTTCTTAAACAATATGAACTAAAAGTGGCATTAAAAGTATGTACACGTCTCCTTGTTAAAGCATGTTTCCTGTGGCGCTACCCTGTAAAACTAAAAGAAAAAATTAAAATAAAAAGCGTTTATACTAAACAATATTCTGTGTTGTTTTATTTGTCCTCTGGTGATAGTTTTACTTCGATATTCAGTGTTTCATCCGGTGAACGCGTCGTGGGGTAGTAGTGAACCAGAGCCCGTGCCGGCACACCGACTACGTACCCCCACAAGCTCCAACTTTAACATGTATGGGGCAAACAATTCATTCGCTTCTCTTGCATCCTCAGAGTTTGAGGTTAGAGAAGAGGAGATAAGTGAATTGGGGGCGAAACTTGCGATGGCAAGAGTCTGACTAGAAGAGAGACGCGGGCAGAAAAAATACCCGCGCTCGAACAGGAAAAAACCACCCAACAACAACAAAAGCCGAAGCCAAAAGTCGGCCAACAGCAACATCAACATCAACATCAACATCAACAGCAACATCAACATCAACATCCACATCAACATCAACATCAACATCAACATCAACATCAACATCAGCATCAACAGCAACATCAACATCAACATTAGCAACAACAGCAACATCAACTGCAACTACCAACACAAAATCGACCACCGAAACAGTAAGCAGCACAGCAGCAGCGAAGCAAAAACAACAACGGAAAAATAAAGATGCCACCAATCAACGCCATAGATATTGAGTGTAAGGAATTGGTAAGTCTCTGTAAGCTAGCTATAGGAAACAATTTTGTAATTAAAAAACTGGCAGGCATGCGATTCAAACCGAAACAGTGGCAGACCACGACAAAATTAAAGAGATTTTAAAAAGAGCCACCGTGGAATTTTACTCCTTCACGCCGAAACAAACAAAGGGCGTAACAGTTCTATTAAAGGGCGTCGACCCTGAAACGGAACCGGAGGCTCTGCTCGAAATGCTTCAAAAGGCAAAGCTTGAATATCTCGAATTCACCGCGGTAAAACCGTTCTCCACAACCAAGACAAGAAGAGAAAACCGAAAGCTACCCTTCCTTTTTGATCCAATTATCACCGAGCTGCAGAATTGGTGCTCTAAGGCAAATTACAGTCCTGGATCATCAAATGTTCACATGGGAGACATTCGCGTAAAATGCAGACACGACCATTAGGCAGAAGAATGCTCACAGGAAAGAATGGGTAGAAGACAAAGCCCCTCTTAAGTGTACAATGTATTTGAATATGGGACATCCCGCTAACTATCAAGAATGTCCTAAATTCCGAGAATTAATGTCGAGAAGTGTGACTCGGCAAAAAAAAAAAACAGAGACAACTCGAACAACAACAATGCCCGTAACGCCGCAGGGGTCGTATGGGCAAATTGTGGCCGGAGGGAGAACAACTAAACAGGCTACAACACTGGAAGCCGCAAATACTTCCACACAGACTGAAATAATATCGCAAGCAGACGTGTTCACAGTCATGCTCAATCTACAGAGACAGATGACATAGCTCCAAAGTCAAACAAACGAGATCTACTCACACGTGTTCGGTCTAAATAAAAAGTCCATATAAACCCTCTAACCAAATCATCAATCAAAGCTCTTGTAGTGAATGTAAATTTGCTTATAGGAACTGAGAGGAGAGCCACGTTTTGCAAGATGAAAACCCTGATGTACTTCTAGCGGGGGAAACAAAGTTAAACCAGAAGCATAAAATAGGGCACAAAAATATGATATTATGCGAAGAGATCGACCTAGCTCCTCACAAGTGGGAGGTGTCGCAATATTTATTAGAAAAGGAATCCATCACACAGTTATATATAGTAGAGCAGTGCGCAGGTTTCATGTACTCGAAGACTGTATCGTACGCATACCCCTTCAGCGAAGAAGGTGCTTGTATGCACCTGAGGAGTACCAACATAACCTCTTTATAGCAGAGCTCGAGACACTCTTTCGTTGTTTACAATTGCACTTGGACGAAAACTATTTTATCCTAGGTGGAGATATGAACGCCAAGCATAAAAATTGGGTAGATTATATATCTAATGCCTGAGGAAAACAATTGGCTGGTTGGTTCGATCTGTATCATAGAATATGGTACTGACATGCTACATGACAGTGACCACTGTGCATTCACGGCGGTATTTAAGCTTCCGAGCGATCTGGCAGATCTGGAGGGATTCGAATAAACAGAATTCCAATAAACAGAATTCCAATAAAGAGAATTCCAATAAAGAGAATTCCAATAAAGAGAAACCTGACAAATGACGAAGTCAACAAGACGAAACCGTAAAACAAACAATGGACAAAACAATTCCCCAAACAACAGTTACAGATCACATAAACATGTACAGAACCACAACAGTAAACGCACTCCACAAGAAAAAGAGCAGACTACTATCGAAACTAAAACAATTACACAGACAGTTTACAGACAAACAAGACCAGGAGATAATATCACTGAAATCCCGATTAAAAAACCTCCAACAATTACTTAAAGCTAACTATAGATTAGCAACAAATTTTTATTGGAACAACAGAATTCGAGCTATAAAAACTAATAACCCGAATATTCTCCCACAAATAAATAAAATACTAAACAGAAATAATCAAAACGAGATTCCAAATTCCACGTACCGATGTAAACAAGCAGCTGCTAATCAACATTGGCATAGATACAGAGAACGCCATCTTCAATCATGAGCTCTTCGTGAACGCAGTGAGAACTGTCTTTCAGAAAATCTACAAGGTGAATGAAAACATTTACCGAATTCACGACTTAGAGGACAGAGTTCTACTGAATCACCTGCACCTTCGAAATGAAATTTCTGATATATACACAGTCCTGTTTAACAACGTGTTGAAAAACGGCAATTATTCAGTCCATGCCAAAAAAGGGCAAAGACTGTACAAACCCAATGAATATGCGTTCGTGGTCAAAAGTGGCAAGGTGACTTCTAATAAAACGTATAATATCAAGAATGGTCTTCAACAGGGAGCGGTACTTTCTCCGATTCTTTTTAACACTTACATCAGCGACCTATTAGATACACTTCCGCATGGTATTGCGTACGCAGACGATCTCATAATTTACAGAACAGCTCCGAAAGTTGAGATCATAAATAGTTTACAACAGCGAGACCTTAACAAAGTGCAGCGCTATTGCGACGACTGGAAATTTAAGATCAACTTCCAAAAATGAGAAGCCACCCTTTTTAGAACCCCATTATATAAAGCCACGAACGACACAAGGAAAAACTGACGAAAGTTTGTTATCGTGGGACCGCATGGAGATAAACTGGAAACCAAGAGTTTAATTAAATACCTGGGCATCTGGATAGATCAATATATGTATTTCAACAGAGATGTAGAGGGTGCTTTGGCCGAAGCGAGGAAAACGTTTGCTATGTAAAGAAGACTATTTCACAGTAGCCAACTTGACGGTAGGGTAAAAGTCATATGCTACATGACGCTAATCAGGCCAAAGCTCTGATATGGTTGTCCAGTATGGTTTAACATAGGTCCAAATTTGATCGAAAAAATTCAGGTGTTCGAAAAGAAGTGTCTCAGAAGTTGTCTCAGATTATATTGAACACCGGAATCGGACTATAAAAAGTATTATTCAAATGAGACTTTATATAATGAAGCGTTCATAAATAGGGTGGATAATTTTATGATTAAATTTATCAGAGGACGGGAGCTATAAACTCATCCAAAGACCTATTTTTCGGGACTTATCATCCAAGCACTCTGTTCTATGAGAGCGTGCGTCGCTACGGTTTCGTTCCACCAGAGGCGTTCCTTGATTTGGACATGAAAGGGCGTATACAAGGATTCCGTAGATCTATCATGGAGGTAGATCAGCCATAGACGGGCAATAGTTTTACGACCGGGAAGGCACACGGACCGAAGAAGAGCTCTTGTGCTTCAGTAGGGCTATCTCCTAAAGAAACCGGGACAGTAATATTATACAGCACCACCAGTTCTGGTGGTTGAATGCCAAATGAAGACCCGATTACCAATTTCGGCAGAATGATTGCATCATCAGCCACCTTAGCTTTTTTAGAATTTGGGTAGTATAAGATATAATTAAAAAAAATTAATTAAATCAAATATTAAGAAAAAAACAAACAAAAATTCCACACAAAGTTCTTCTAATTTTTCCTTGTCACAAATATTCATAACTAAAGCCACAAAAAAGTTCTGCCGCCGAAAGGCTAATTATACAATAGTCATGTAATGTATTGCTTACAGTGTCTACGTAGGACCAGTAAGTTATAATACAAGATAATTAAGCTAGAATTTAAGCATTTTTGTCTAGCATATAATTTAAATGTTGCAAAAATGAAAATGTAAAATGAAAGTGCGTGAGATTTGTGACCTCATGGATGATATTGGAGAGATATATGAACGGACAGTTACTCCGGTAGGAATGACACCATACATGCTAAGCTCAAAAGAAGCACGATCCATAACAATTCATATTCTGTGACATAATGCAGCAGTTGAGACCCGACGAGTGGAGAACCAGATAAATTCCGTCTCGTCCCGCGATGGAATATAAAAAAAGAAAGTTCCGCGGGGATCAACGGGGATTTCCTGGCGGGAGGTGGTTTTAATCGGCAAAAGTCCGGCATGTATTTGGATCGGTCCAGATGTATCATTTGAAGATTTCGAACTTCCGAAAAAAACGCCTTGTCCAGGGCAAAGCCTTAACACATCGACTTTTTCTACTCTATTCTTTATATTGTTGCGCAAATATTTTTATTTTATTTTCCACAAATTCTAATATCTGATTTTTATGTTTTAAACCATCTACATTCTGACAAATTCGATCCTACAAACTTATACAGGAAAACATTTTTTTTTTTTTGTGTTTTCGATATTGGTTCAACTCACCTAATTTGATGTCGAGTTTGATCGTGGTCTATTAATGATGAACTTAATTCTTTATATGGTGTTGAGGCACCATCCACAGTACTGTGATAAACTATTAGGTGTACAATTTTGCTTCCGCCGTTTTGCAATAGATGGCTGTAGCGGTAAGTGGTAGTTGAAATAAATAGATCATAGATATCATACAATAAGCTTAAGTATTTGTAAACATAACGCCATCGAAATATTAGTCGATTTGTGTCTGCATCATAAAGTTATTCTCGATTAAACATGTCTGCTTACGAGCCAAATTCTCGTCATTTGCCGGAGGTTTTAATTTTCTGCTTTAATATGAAGAAATCTGCGGCTGAGGCTTATCGAATGCTCTCAAATACCTATGGTGAGGCAAATATTAGTGAAAGAACGTGCCGAGAGCGGTTTCAACACTTCAAGAACGGCGATTTTAATTCTTTATGGAATAAACAGCATATCCCCGAAAGAAAACAATTCGGTTCACATATCATGTAACCATCCCAACCAGGGATAATGATCATTGCGTCGCGTATTCCCAGCTTCATCATGTGTACAACAGAACCCTTTTCATACACATTGGCTGCATTCAATTATCGCAATCGACGCTGAAGCCAACTTCCCTAACTCGCACCACGTGCAAACAAAAGAACGCTGTTCTTCCGCAGGCATTCTGGCGATACGATAAACAATCCATATCGTTTGAAGTATTGTGGTAATTTTGTAGTTAATGTTACGTGGCGTGGCAATCAGGGTGCCACAGGGGCACAGGTTAACCACGTAACAGTTCAGTTCGTATCCGACTCCAATAATTAAAACGAAGACGTTGATTTTCTTCTGCCGCGGCGTTATACTTTTTATTAGATAACAAAATACTTCGTAGATAAAAATTAAATGTTTCTTTTCTTCATATACACATTTGAATTGAAAATAAACTGTCTTAATTAATGTTTCTTTTCTTCATATACACATTTGAATTGAAAATAAACTGTCTTAATTAATAGACTTTTCTTCGTATACACATTTGAATTGGAACAATTATATACACATTTGAATTGATCTAAAACCGTCTTTTTAATGTTTCTTTTCTTCGTATACACATTTGAATTGAAAATAAACTGTCTTAATTAATAGACTTTTCTTCGTATACACATTTGAATTGGCGCACCACTTTAGTCTTAGCCCGAACGGTCTTACTGGGTCTTTTCAAATCTTCTCAACGACTGGTTTAATAAATCCCTTGGGACGGCCCAAGAGGGATGTAAATTAACGTGAGGGCGCGACTTGCCCTCACGGAATCCGAATCGAGATTAACCTCGGCCATCGAAACGACAGAACACCAAAATTCCATCCATCGCTTCGATGGCCATATATGGCACGATTTAGCTTTGGTTAAGCACAAGAAAAAAGAAAGGGTGAAAACATACACACGATAATTGCTTCTGTCGCTTACGTGTGTATCCCCTAGCATGCAGACATGGGACATGAATTTACATGTTTGCAAGTTCGTACAGGGATTGAAATGTGTACACGATCACTACTGCGTAAAGCATTATTGCTGATCGTGCACATTTCGCTTGGTGAATCTTACATATGAACGACGAATGTTTATACGATCGCGACCACACCCAGGATCGCCGTAGATCGCATATCGATCGTTGTGCAAATGGTGCAGGTGGCTATTCATTGTGTTTGCTTCTCTTGTAGGCAAGCATGCTATTACTTGCCTGTAGGTTGGTTTTTGCTACCGGAATGCCTGCCGTGTTTCGGTGATGAGAAGGGGGCAGGCTGCTTGTGTGTGACGGTGCTGGATCGAAGATATTCTTGTCCGCATATCTCGATTGATCCGTTGGTTGAGGATGCGACCGTTTTCTCCATTCGAGAAGGGATGCATGTTGGCGGGAACCAAAATTGGAATATTTCCGTTGGCCGTCGGCGTCGGTTGAAACTTCCCCGGTGGTGCTGCATGTTGGGCAAATTCTATCGGGTATTCATGTTGTGCAACGCACAAACAAGCGATTCTTCCTTACAGGAAATTTTGCTCTTATTCCCAATAGAATTTGATGCTTTTTGACGACCAGGTTTTTGTTGTTTCCGCCCCCAATGGTGTGGCACGAAAACCACGCTCCATAGCGTATCAACCGCATGCCCGATAAATTCGGACTATGCACCGTCGCCTGGGTTCATGCCCTTCTTATGGGGTGCTCCTGTTGAAAATGTGAGGCGGGCGGTGGCGTTAGGGGAAACCGCCACAATATCCCAAATGCATCTCCCATCTAATGAGTTACAACTTGTTTACTCAGGTGAACACTCAGATCATAAATTCCCTTTGTCCTATATATTCCTGGATCCGTTTACCACTGACCTTCTCACATAAGCAAACACAAGCCCAATCAGCATTCAATGAGATTCGGCTTGTTTGCTTAGCCAAACTCACATATCATGGATGTACATTATGCCCTTTCTTTGTTTTAGATTCGTTCTCATGGTTTCATCCCACGAATGAACCAATGTACACAAATACATGTGTACCACCATGATCTTTATTACGAGATCTGCTTTTCTGTTCCACAGACAGCTACTTTACGTCCCTCCTGTGGTAGGTAAAACATATCCTTACGGGAGTGGATATCCACCACCACTGAATCGAGGGTGAATCAAGAACCAGATTCTAACCCTCGATGGAGTCGAACTTCATCCGCCGACCGCGCTGGTCGCACGTTGCCACTCCCGCTCCCCTCCGGCTGCGGAGATGCGTAAAGGTGATAACTAAATAATTGTTATTTTTCGATATAAACAGTAGTTATTTTCTTGAAGAAAGCTAAGATTCAACCTTCTTGGTTCACATTTAATGTTTGAGAGTGCTTTCGTAAAGGTGTGAACGCATAAAAACCAGCGGGCGTGTACGCGTGATATCAGTGTTTAATTAGATTTAGTTACGATTTCAATCTTTCAATCATCTTTCTCAATTTTCAAGTTAATAACCAGTGAGAACAATAAAATATTTTACGCCAAATCAGTGTGTTTTCTTTTGGTGCTCGGCGGAACATTCTCTTAGTGAACGACTATGTTGGTGGTAGAACTCTCGACCATGCTGGCGTCGCGACCACCATCCCCACACCTCCATGTGGGGGATCCTCATCAGTATCATAGTACCCTTCAACAGGATATTGCATAATCATTTGGCCGTAACAAGATTTCTTAAACATCATTATTATATCTACCACACATTGTTGCATCTTACCCGTTGAAGCCTAAATCTAAAACAAGCAAGTTCGCCATTATTTTTCGAGAAGTATTGAACACGAACATCCTGGATTATCGATTACAACGGCGACGACATACGGCGCCCACCAATTTTGAACAAATTAGGCAAATTTTTGTCAGATTGTGTTTATCTGTCAGAGTAGTTTTATTTGATCGACAAATACAATATTACTCATTCCTTTGGTTAAAGTTGTTAAAATGTAGCGGCAATTGACCACACTTAACTTTCATCTGGACAGCCCAGTTAACGGCTGTCTATTGAATTAGCGCCTAGGTTTTTGGGTGCGGCTATAGAAAAAATAAAATCGACATCCTCTAAAAGTGACAAATTTCTGAAAGGAATCTCTTCTGGCATCACATCCTACATATTGCTTATCATTTAAAAAATTCATTTGGGATTTGCTTCAGTACTGACAATTAAATACTTTAAGGTGATTTAAAACCATGTTTATAAGATTGCATTAAGGCCAATGGTTTGCAATTGCAAAAACAAGATAAGGTTATAAACACGACATACACAGCCGCTCCCAGAAGGCCTGGCACCAACACCTTAACTCTTTAGCTATACAAAAGGATTAATTTCAGGCGCTGACGAGAAAAATCCGACGACATCCTTTACGCATCCGTGTCGGTCTTTCCGATCCTATTGGATATAATAATGAGAAAAACATTAAAAATCCATTAGTCGATATTTATTGATGGCTTGATACAATTTCTGTTGCTGGCAGAGGCAGCACAACGCTGAGTTTGTGGCTTGCTACGAGCGGCAACGACGCCGGAATATACGAGCACACAAATGAAAATGTTTAATGTCGCCACAGGACATTGGGAGGAACATAAAAAATTGCTTAACAAGGATGCCAAGTTGGTTAAATTATTGATCTCATGATTATGCCGATTTTCTGCTATAAATATTGTATACGAATATGTATCCGGTCTCTTGAGCACTGATGCATCGTTTTCAGATTATACTCCGTAAAAGTGCCGGAGGCGAAACCTGTACAAAGACATCTCAAAACAACTACGGAGGGAAATAAGTTGTGCTTCAGAAAATGGTGATGAAATTGGAAGTCTGGGAGGACGCCTCGACCCAGTTGTTCCCCAACTATTCAAGTGAGAAATAGACAAACCTGAATATAGTATGAATGGTTATAGACTAAAAATGCATCTAGTTCTCTTGATAATCGAATTCTGACTTCGACTTCAATTTAGAAACCTCACCACCATCGATTGCCTCAGCAAACAGTGCATACGTTGCTGAGATTTACTTGTGTCTATCTTTTTTTTTAATCATTTCGTAAGTAATTAGCCAAAGACCGAGTACAGATTCCAAACACAGTTACTCACATTCCTAATTGGACAAATCAGGCAATGCATCATCTAACATCCTATCCTTCATATGGGGACTAGAACAAATGGATACGTAATTTCACATCAGCCACAGTTACCACCAATTGCAGATTCCCGTGGTGCATTACGAAGTAGGGCAGAGGATGACAAGGACGACTGTGCTGTTCATTGATAGGGTCGGTGGAAGGAGATGCATAAGTATGCAAGTATTCACAGTTGCGGTATAGATACTGATGTGCTTTTAGATATTTTTATGTTTTCGAGACCTGGTTTGTGTCCCAATGCGAGTGTATAATCTGACTGTGCGGCGGTTAAAAAGCACTGCTCTGTGATGTGCATCTAGGTTGTTGTCACGCCATTATTATTTGATTGAGGAGCACATGGCTTTTAGATACATAATTACCCTAATAATTGTGTTGACACTAATGGAAATCACAGTTGATAGAAGCAAATAACAAGTTGAAAGTAGGCAAACACCCTGTTGTTATAGTTCATGTCTCATGCTCATGCACGGTTCCATAGGGATTGTATTACACCGTTGCATACATTCTATTGTTAATCGCATGGTGTTAGTTTTTTTATTTTGTAAGTTACATAAAATTAAAATGGATATGAACATACCTGGTGGTCTATAAAGTTTAACCCATTGAGACTGATTAATAATTTGATGGTGACACAGAAAAAACACTCAAGAGAAAATCGATTAATTAGAAAGCACATTCATGTTATTGAATTCTAAATCATGGAAATTATTTTTCAGTAGCCACGAATTTTATTCAGTAGAAGACACCGCTGGAAAGTAAAACACACTCAAAAAGTTGAAACAACACGATTCTTCATTGTTACAGATGAAAACGCAGTTGAATTATGACGAACGGTTAAATATATTAGGTGTACAGCTTTGCTTCCGCCGTTTTGCAATAGATGGCTGTAGCGGTAAGTGGTAGTTGAAATAAATAGATCATAGATGTCATACAATAAGCTTAGGTATTTGTAAACATAACGCCATCAAAATATTAGTCGATTTGTGTCTGCATCATAAAGTTATTCTCGATTAAACATGTCAGCTTACGAGCCAAATTCTCGTCATTTGCGGGAGGTTTTAATGTTCTGCTTTAATATGAAGAAATTTGTGGCTGAGGCCCATCGAATGCTCTCAAATACCTATAGTGAGGCCGCTATTAGTGAAAGAACGTGCCGAGAGTGGTTTCAACGCTTCAAGAACGGCGATGTTAACGTCGAAGACCAGCATGGCGGAGGAAGAGACAAGGTTTTCGAAGATGCAGAATTGCAGGCATTACTTGATCAAGACTTGTGTCAAACGCAACAAGAATTGGCAGGATGATTGGGAGTGACGCAACAACCCATTTCATTTCATTTTTTATAATAAAGCCTCGAATTTCGGAAAAAAAACGGCGGTGGCAAAGTTGTACACCTATTAATAAAACAGACTATATACTTCAAAAATGTATCTATTTTCATTCTGAAACGTTTTAAGGTGCCTGCGTTTCAAATCCGATGTGAAATTCTAGTTATATGATGATTTATCTTGGCTCCTTGATAGTATAGTGGTTAATATACCCGCCTGTCATGCGGGAGACCGGGGTTCGATTCCCCGTCGGGGAGCCTCTGGCGCAAGACTAATGACCTTGTGGGGGGCTGGTATTTGCGCCGACATGGATGCTGATTCCTACCATCCACCCACTACTTCCTCTAAATGTTCCACAGTACACTGTCCACTAATTGATCGCCGAGGAAAGAAGAAAACACCAGGAGAAAGTTCCAAAGTAAAGAAATGAAACGCACTGCTTTAAAAGTAAATGTTCTTTTAATTGTATGGATGTAGTTTATTTCATGTTTTTTTTAATCTAAGTGAACTGTAAGGAATTGATTTTTTGGTGCCGCACTATATGTTCTTACGTTACATTTCGTATCCTTGAATTGAATTGGCTGGGATGACTTTTAATGTCCCGATTAGCATACTACACTGAATTATCTATGTCAATTAGAATTGTTGTTACACACGAACGCAAGGACTCTCATTAAAGTAGTTAACTGCCGTTGCACGACATTAGACACGATAGACGACCCAGACTCACTGCTAATGTAACACAAAACTAAATTCACGGACACTCGCGACTATGATTTTAACGCATCCCCGCAACCGGCGGGGTCAGCATGGTCAGCAGATGAAATTCGACTCTGCGATAATTATGTCGTGCAGAGATCACTCGCTAATCTTGATCATGGTGGTATGTGTGCATGGTCCTTTCATGGATGAAAAGCGAACCTAGATAAAGAGCATTCATGGGATACGATTTCGGTAAAGCTAACAAAACCGAAATCGTCGGATGCATGTGCGTCGCGGCTAAACAAGGAGACAACGATACGATGTGGAAATGTGCTAATTAGTTTTAGCTAGGCTACTGGGAAATGGTGTTTATGGCATCGCTAGTAAGGGTACGTATTGAATTCCTATTTGCATTTGTGTATGTTGTAGGATTTAATTGATGCTAAGCGACGCGGAATGCGTATTTGCGTTGGTTTGCACATTGTGCGAGTCAGAGAATTTTATTGCTAGGAGAAAACGGTCACCAGCCAATGTGTATGAAAAGGTATTTGTTGTACACATGACGCGGCTGGGAAAATAGACGGCGCAATATTTATGGTCCCTGTCATGACGGTTACATTGAATGCAATCGGAATCATTTTGTTTACAAGAATTTGTCTGGTACCGAATTGGTTTAGAATACAAGATAACCAAAGAAAGAAATCTTACGGAAAATTGTATGCGAAGAGATGCATGAAAAGGTAAATTTTCTTTACAGGGATTTTAAGATTATAGATTTGATCTATATAATGCGTGAAGCATTTACAGGTACCAATGCTGTTGCATTAGCGAACTTAAGGAAATTGGGCAGTAGTTATGGGTTTTTTTTTTTCAGGAAGGTGAACCGTGGGATTTGGCGGAACCGCTACAACCTTGCCGGGAAAAAACAAATCATTATGGAAAATCTAACAAGCCTCAGGACTTGTTAAATAAGGCCAAGACCGGCTGCCGGTTGTAGTGCCGATGATGATGATGATTTATCTTACAGCACAAGATCTTGAAGTCGTTGCACGCAAAAAATTATTGTGGAAATCGTGTTTACGTTTCTTTCGAGCTGGCTGCTCTATCTTATAATTAAATTCTACCATTTTTTCACAATAAAATACTTAATTCTATTAGATTACAAAATCGGAACTTGATTAGTAAACATTTATATCAATATATATTTATTTTCAAAACCACTTTTATTTGTCCAAATATCGTCCATTCTCTTCGAACGCCTTCTATCATTTTTCTGGTTTTATTCTTTTATTGGACAATTCCAGAATCGGATTGTTATATCGTCCACCGGCCGTGCTTTCTCGTTTCGACCGAGAGAAGAGCGTGGACTATTCCTTTTCATTTCTTGTTTATTAAAACGCGACTTTCCTTCTTGAAAACTAAAATGCAACTTTTCTTCTTGAAAACGCAAAGTCGACCTCTCTTCTTGAATGTGTTATATGATAAATATACCAATACAAAGTCAATGTTTGTTGGGCCAGTTTGTGGTATAATAATCATATATATAGTTTGTTGTTTGTTAATTGTATTGTGTTCTGGTCACGGCACCAGTTCGGTGTATTATAAATATAAATATATATGTTGTTGTATAATAACTATATATAATTTTAAATAATTGTTTGTTATGTGGAGTGGTGCTTTTAGGTAGCCAGTATTCGCACACTTTGGCTATTGATCGGTTTCTCGAGCGCCACTGGTTGAGGGAAACAGATAATCTTAAATAAGAGGTACTCACAGTAAGGTAGCCGTCGGTTCGTTGTCTTCACTCTTCACTTGGCATCCCATGAACTGCTTCCGGTGCTGGGCCTCCAAGACGTTAGTCCACAGGTAATGGGGTATGATGAGTCCTCTTCTCCAGCACAAAAACCCGTCCGAGATGTGTTGGCCGTCTGCAACATCTCATTCAAAATAAAACTCCCTCTCTTCCGCTTATATTTAGTTTCAGTTTATTAAATTAAGGATACTCGCCTCGATCTGTGATTAACATACTATACACTGGGTTCGTTATTGTTGAAACTCTGGTTAGCCTTTATTTTATTATTTGTACATTAGGATAGTCCTTGTAATCTCGGTCAGTTCTCCCCTTTCCTCAAGACTTTTCTGGAATTCCTTTCAATTACTCGCCGTTACCACGAACGGGGAAACAAAAAACAGCAACGGAAAACACTGTTAAGACTACAATAACGGCACGTAAGACCACGGACCGTGGAAGTTAAACTTCGCAGCTCCCATACATTGCAAAATATTATCCCACGAGTACGCGACGAATTAAATAACTTAACATGCAAAAATAAACGAAATGTCATTAGAGATGGACCTCACTGGCGAAAAGAAAGAAAACGTCACACACACGGCCCGCTTCGACTTCCACACATTTTGCTGTCTGCTTCTCGACTACTTCTCCAACTACCGGTCCCCCAAGAATCCACACCGTTGGTGTTTTCCTTTTTTTCGGACCACCTCCCACCTCCGTCTCAACGAAGGTCTGGGTTTACACGCGGCATTCAACTTGAAACAATTAGTTCGATTATAAGCAACACATTTTATACGACGTGTTTAGTTAATGCCTTTAGACATTTGAATTTTTTAACACGTCGATCTGTTCTTGTGTTTCGTTGAAACCAGGAGTTACTTACGTAAAAGATCGACGCCCAAGGACAAGTCGTACAGATGACAACATATGTGCCGTTCGAGAGCTTATTGAATGTGATCGCCGCTGTTTGGGAAAGCCCATCAGAAGTATGTATGGTCTATGGAAGTGTTCAATCCACTATTACTGAAGATGTTAGCTCAAAAAATATTACTGCTCGTTGGGACCCGAAATTATTGACCGTAAATTAAAAAACAGGTCAGGTCGGAGATCAGTGGAAGACTTCTGGATCGAGTTCGACAAGAAGGGGATGATTTTTTTAAGCGAATCGTCACAAATGATGAGACATAGGTACATCATTATACTCTCGAGACGAAAATGACAAGTGCGAATTAAAGATGAAGGCTGCCCAGTGAAGACCAAAACTCGTCTCTCAGTCGGAAAAGTTCTTGCAAGGATTTTTTCGATTCAAATGGATTTTTAATGATCAATTTTCTTCACGAACAACGAACAGTGAATGCAGGTTACTACTGTCGGTTTTTACAGTCGGCAAAAGCCTCATATCGAAACAACAGACGAGGTATGCCCTTCCGAGATGTCATCCTTCTTCATGATAACGCCAGGCATCACACCGCGTCTTTGACAAGGGATATATTGGAATAAATGGGCTGGGAAACCCCCGAACACCCCGCATTAGAGCCCAGACTTGCCTCCTTGTCACTATTTTTACTCGCACTCTTGAAAGAATCACTTGGAGAAAAAAAAATCGAAAGTAATGAAGAAGCCGAGGAACACGTACGCGATTGGATAGCAACTCGCCCTAAATCTTTCTACGAACAAGGGATATTAAAACTTCCAGTTCGGTGGCAAAAGTGTGTAGATCTCGCAGGAGACTATATTGAAAAATGTTGATAGTATAGTTAGTGTGTAACATTATTCAATAAATGTGTAAACAAATTAAACAATAATCATTTGTTTTTTGTTTGTGGAATCAGTTAATCACTTTGACAAAAAGTATTTTTGTTCCCATGATTTTCCGTATAAAAAGGAAACTCCATCGAGTTAAAGATATAAAAATGACATCAGAAGAAACAACAAATCAACAGCAAAATAATGGCGTTGATGAGAAGACGATCGCAACTTCGGCCGTGATAAAGTACGCAAAACAAGGGTCGATAAACAAATTTGGTTATAGGTGTACCAGCAAATACTATTACACATAAACAACTCGCAGCAAATTAATGCTGGTGTCCCCCAAGGTCCCCTACTATTGCCCTTCTTATTCTCTACTTTTATAAATGGACTATTGTCCATAACCCGCAACCCCACTCACTCATAAGAACCTCTTCTAGCCGTATTACGTATAAGCGAGTCATGTTCATTTAATTGAATTCCGACGTCAACAAGTTAGGATTTTTTCACCAAGAATCCTATGATCTTAAAAAACCTGTGTTCCCTCTTGTTGTCAGGGACGAGTGCCAATGTAGAGACACCGTTGGTGAACGGCACATACATCGTCGTGAACTCGACGAACTATTAATTCTTGAAACTCGGTCATTCGATTTTTAGTTGGAAGCATGGTCAGATATCCTCGATAGTATAGTGGTTAGTATAGTGGTTAGTATACCCGCCTGTCACCCGGGAGACCGGGGTTCGATTCCCCGTCGGGGAGCCTCTGGCGCAAGACTAATGACCTTGCCCAGAAAAAATAAATCATTATGGAAAATTTAACAAGCCTCAGGACCTACTAAATAAGGCCAAGACCGGTTACCGGTCATGATGGTCAGATATATGTGTTTTTTTTTTTTCAAAAAATGCAAGGATGATCTCATCTTTGGTACCCTGTTTGATTCATCAGATTATCATACATCTCTAATTCTTTTTTCCTATGGGAATGTGACGGTTCTTTAATACATTCCCAAAGAACCGCCCATCCTCTTAAATTAACCACCTTCCAAACCCATAGCACTTATCTACAATTAGGGGCAGCGTAAGCTCCCCTGCAGCATGAACACCAAAGAAATTATTTCATTCATTCATACATGGACCGTGCCAGACAATCGGCTCAGCTTGTCAGCAATTATAAAAGTTAAATACACGCTGGCCAGCGTAATTGTTGACATAGCTGTAGCCGGTATTCTTACTACGGTTCATGAGTGAATATTGCTCCAATCCCAAGATTCACAACACTTGCGACCAATTTCCCTTATCGGTTATCTACCGATCATGAGGTTTGGGCACTAATATGATTGACGTTAGACCATCATACACCAGATCATGCCGAACGATGCTCCGGCCTGTTAAATAAACAAAAACGATGTGCATATCATCGTGACCTTTGAAATAGCGTTTTTGTGTATCTTAAAGCAAAAACATATTTCGTTCTCAGGCGCAGGTCATCAAAGATTTACGGCCCTCGAAATAGCGTTTCTGTTTATTTAAGACACCGAAACTTATTCCTCCCTTCGGCGACTTCGCTATCGCATATCTCTATAATACCAATTCATTACACCAGCCCATGTTTATTTAGGTGCATTTTCGTCGTTGCCGATATGCCAGCTGAAGGGCAACGTACTTGTCCTACACGGACACGTATATAATCCTCCCTCACCAATTTAATCCACACCGTTGAATCTGGCAGATATGGATATTATCTTCGAGTCAGATTTTAGCCACCGCTGCGTGCACACACGCAAGATGAATCCACGAGTAGTGCACTTCTAGTAGGAAGAAACCTTCGCGCAGATATAGAAGTTATTTTGACACTCTGTTGTCCTTAAAATACGCGCCGTGGTCGTGGGTTAAAAGTGAAAAGGTCCCCGAGAAAAGTAATAAATATAATCCCCTTTTCTGTTGTCTTAAATGCCGAGAAAGTTAATAAAATATAAACTCCTTTTCTGTGGTGTTAAATCTGTTGGTGTAAAAGAAATTAAATGACAATTCACCCAGCTGTATTTTTGGATAAAGATTGTTTCTTGTGTAGTTTGTAAAACTAGAACAACGGCATTGAAATAGATAAGTGTATTCTTCAGAAATAAAAATAAATAGTGTACAACTAAACAACAGAGTGCATTTCATTTTCTCTTTTGTTTGCGCATTCATGGATAATTTGGTGAACAGTGTTCTGCGGACAAGTGTTAGGGAATAAGTGAACCAGTGTTACGACGGCACCAATTTATTTCCCCACAGGAATACTTAGAAAAACTGCCTTCGAGTGATTTATGATGGTAGCTATAATTGGGTATATTCCTTGAATTAGCGAAAGTACGTTTCGATGAATTAAATACTCACTTAACAAGTTTTGAATACTTCTGTATAGTGATCACTCGAGAACTAAATTTAAAGCTAATAAAGTACCAAGAAAAATAATTTAAGATCATTGCCAAGTGTTGGTAGGTTATATATTGAGTATTAAACTCAGCATATGACGAATACTGCTTAATGGCTCTGATCATATTATTTCCACGTCGTCGGTCAGAAAACTAGAACTCATCAATACCTATACGGGTCATATTTCTATCCTTACTCATAAAACGGACGAAAAGAAGAATTGCAACAGCATCCTACTTATAAGCTTGATTGTGATACTGAAGATCTGAAATTTACGTTAGTTTTAGGGAATGAATTGTCCACTGGGCTTAGCAATTTTGTCTATTTGTATCAAATTTGAAACATGAAATACGAGGTGTTCTCTAACGAAACGCCTAGACACACAATATCCCCTACCATATAAGGTAGATTGGAAATTCACTCCACCAACATCCTCAATTCCATCAGAATAAAACAATAGTTTGTCCAACTAATCGGTTTGTAAACACCTATCGACTCAACACAATAGAATTTCCAAACACACATTTCTTATTGTTATCTCTGAATTGAATTCCAATTTTCTAAGGCCGACACATATTTGGAAAACTTCAAATTGGAAGTGCCAAACCACAGAATTTGAGCAGATATTCTCGATTCTGAAATTTTGTACTTCAACCGATAACATCAACTTATAATCAACGCACCAACAATGAGATCTCCTAGTTCTTTAATATACCACAAATGTTAAGGCAAGTATGGTCACATCCTTTTTGAATGGAAGCAGTCACAAGTTGGCATTCTCATTTCGTGCTGTTGAACTGTTCTGTCGAGCATGGCATGCCACGTATAATATTCTAAAATTTGAACCCTTGTCGCACCCGCCACTCTGTTAAACAATACCCACAATAGAAACATATACAACACAATTTGAACAAACCGATGCCACCCTTTTGTTTCGCATTTCGGTGAGTGTACTGCACGCAATCCGACTGCAACAAGGATAATGTCATGCAGTTCACAATCACATTTGTTCTGGTATAGACGCCCCTGCGCCACTACCGAACCGACACACAAATAATATGATAACGAGGATAGAAGGACGTTCTTCATGACAGGCTGTGCAGAAAGTTGAATGTTTTGTATTTATGTGCGGTAGGGTGTTCCACAATAATTTCATGTCCACCGGAACAGCACTTATTTACGTGAGTATTGGTGTTTGTGTTCTGTTGTATTGTTGACCTGATACATGGCCTTGTTTCACTAAACCTTCAGCAGTCCTGTTTGGTTTCTGCTTTGTGTCCTTTTTCGACGATTGTGCATTTTCTACGAAATTTAACAAAAGACCACAAAATAAGCTGATTTCGTTGGTCGTTGGTCTCTTGGTCATCCCGACAACAGGATGCAACATCAAACACATGGCAGAAGGATCAGAAAAGTCGCACCCATACTTTATATAATATTGCGCTGGTGGTCAGAGACGACTTGGAAGTATGATTGTATTCTTCGTTGCGTCTTCCTCACCCTCGGTCTATAGCAACTCCCGAATTTGGTCCTTTGCATTTTGCGATAGCATCCACTAATCCAGAGGAGCTTTTTGGACAGCAATTCCACTTACCCAAGTTGCGATTTGCGTCTCTAAATATCATCTGGATTAACATGCTTGTATTTTCAAACTGCAAATACACGGATGTCAACAGGATGTGTGTCTACATACCTCGAGTTTGGACGTAGAAAACTCGTCGTTGTCGTGTTAGCATGCTCTTAAAAGGAGCGAACTAGGGATTAAAGATGTATTGAATGCTTAAGCCTTGTGAATCTGCATGGATTTCTCAACATTGAAAAAGAAAAAAAAAAAAAAACGGTTTGCTAGGAAGTGAATTATATTTTACGACTATTTTCAGTTAACCTGATAGCGACTGAACGTAAGAATGCTGCATACCAGGCAATGCAGCAGTCCCATAGGACGCGGTACGCGAGGAGAAATACAAAGAACTCAGAAGATCTGAAAAAAGACTTCACAGAGTAAAGAAAAATGCCAGGGAAAAAAACCTTGTTTGTGAAATAGAGAAAAGTAGAGAGCGAGGTCCGCACCAGGCGCGGAAGTTCTACCAAATAATCCACAGTATGACGCGGTACACACCACGCTGCACTTACTGCATGGACAAAGAGGGTAATCTGATCACCGATCCTGAAGGCATTCTGCAGCGATGGGAAGTGCACTTCAATGAATTGCTAAATGGTCAGCTCACAGAAGAATTGAAGGCTCCGCCAATTGAAGATTAAGACCAAATGCTGCCAAGTATTGAGGAAATAGTAAAATGGAGGAAACCCTACAACCACGAATTAGAAGAGCTATATCGCAAGGCTACAATAGTGAGAGTAATCAAGTCGCGAAGATTAAGATGGGCCGGACATGTAGTGCGAATGGGTAACGATAGGACCGTGCGTAGAATTTCGTTAAATATATCATACGATAACGATTCTATCGTATGACATTAGTTTCTCAGCGAAATAACGGTGGATGAGCACAAATAAAAGAACCAGTGGTTTCACGTCAGCCGAGGTTAAGAGGTCGATACGGAGAGTCGATGTGAAGAGAGTAGAACGTAAAGTCATTGCGCAACATCATCCTCATTATCATCATCGACACTACAACCGGGAACTGGTCTTGGCCTTATTTAGCAAGTCCTGAGGCTTGTTAAATTTTCCATAATGATTTGTTTTATCCGGGCAAGGTCATTAGTCTTGCGTCAGAGGCTCCCCGACGGGGAATCGAACCCCGGTCTCCCGCGTGACAGGCGGGTATACTAACCACTATACTATCGAAGAGCCCAGGAGATTAAGAGGTCGATACGGAGAGTCGATGTGAAGAGAGTAGAAAGTATAGTCATTGCGCCGCATGCGGTACCAACTCAACCACGACAGTCGAAAATTGATGTAATTGTGCCCGCCTGGTGTTTCGATTGTTTGAACATTAAATAAAAACTCTTTGAACAGAAGAAACGTCTTGTGTTAAAACTCAGACAGTAAAATAGTAACTTCTTGTGTTAAAACTCAGAAACAGAATTAAATTGAGCGAATTGAAAACGGGAGCCGAAAAATAAAGCAGCATATTTTTAATAAGACAATTATATCACACTAAGTACTTTCTCAAATATGAACCTGGAAAATTTGTCATATTTGAGTATTAAACCATTGTTGTATTCCAGAATACTACCCTTTATTAAATTTAACACTAAATCTCCTAAAACCTAAAAGTCACAGTAACTAAAGGAATACTGTGTTAAAATGTGTTTTGTTCATGTTATAATTTCCAGTAAATTAGAACACAATGTTCTATAAGTAGAGAAAAAATTCAATTGTAAAATCAGTTAGTTTGAGTTGTGAGTTCATAAAAGCGAGTAGTAGTTTGAGTTAGCAATTGAAGTATCAGTATTGAGTCAGAGTTCTAGTTTTGAGTTTTGGAGTAGAAGTTTGAATTATATGTTTTTGAGAGTTTAAAATAAATATATCGAAGAGCCAAGAAAAGATCTTTCTTTGATAATGGATTATCAACGGCAATAAATTTCCGCTCAAACAATCGGAGCGAATAAACATTGCAACGCGAATTGATGAAGGAATATCAAATAAAGAAATAATAAAAGGTCCCCGCGCTTTCCTCATCCGAAGAAGCACGGCGGGACTTGTAACACCATTAAGACAGGACAAGATCCTATACACAGTGAGAAAAGCAACCAGAGAGCCGATAAACCCTGAGTACCCCATAACCCAACATGATTCCATTATTTATTTCTGTTGGCATTATTTATTTCTGTTGTGCAACACAACAACAATAACAAGGCCACCAAAATTTGTAACCAAAATTCGTAACAAAATTTGTAACCAAAATTTTGTAATTTTTAACTGTCTCAACGCATCTTCGTAAGAGGGGAGGTTTGTTACGTAATAATTCCCCCAACCACCCGCTGAGAAACTAAAACCCATTTATATTTTCACTTTTTTAACACACAACATTAAAACATGAAATATGTAATTTACATTTTTAAATTTCACATAACAAAAATATTAAACATTAACTTTAAACGGAAAACAATTTACATTTTACACATAAAATATACATTCATATTTTCACGGGGTACATACATACAATATAAAACGTAAAATTAAAACATTAAACGTAAACTTGCACTGGCGCATAAAAATGCCCCGTTATGATACCGGCGATGATATCTCAGACAAATTCGAGATCAATCATCGCCGTTGAAAATATCATGCAAAGACGATTACATCGTATTATCTAGTTTTCTCAGCGGGTTTGTAAAAACAACAAAACCACCAGTGGTTTCGCATCAGTCGATGTGAGTTTGTCTACAAGCGCGGTCAAAAAACGTGAGTGATCTATAAAAATTGAATTAATTGTGTCCATCTGGTATTTCGATTGCTTGAATCTACATAAAAAGTCGAGAAAAGTTTTCTTGGGGGACAGTTATCGTCACCAAACCACCAAGTGTTTAAATAAAACGATGCAACGTTATATTATATAAGTTGACATTGAGATGATTTATATAGTCTACTTAATGTACATGTACTGATATATATTTTATATTATTATTTACTGGCCTGTAGGAACCTGGAAGTTCATGACCTCACCAACTCGGCTCCGCCATTGTTCCCTGTCCTGTGCACTCGCCTTCCACGTTCGATCATTCGATCCGATCTCCTCGAGGTCCAATCTAACATTGTCCTCCCATCTCCGTCGCGGCCGTCCTGTCGATCTCTTCCCCGTTAGTTTACCGTCAAGAATTCTATGCACGGTCCTATCATCGCCCATTCGCGCTACGAGTTCGGCCCATCTTAATCTTCCCGACTTGATTACTCTCACTACTGCAGGTTTGCGGTATAGCTCTTCCAATTCGTGGTTGTGCAGTTTCCTCCATTGTCCTGACTCCTCGTCATATTTGCCGCCAAATATACCCCTTAAAACTTTATTCTCGAATACGCGGAATCTGTTCTCTTCCCATTTTGTGAGAGCCCATGTTTCGCATCCGTATAGAGCAATCGGCATGATTATGGTTCTATAGACGCGGACCTTTATATTACGTGATAGCAGTTTGGATTTTAACAGTTTACTGGCTGCATGCCAACTAGCGTTGCCGGAATGTAGCCTCTTGTTAATTTTCTTTGACGTTTCGTTTCTGGTCGTCAGTATCGTTCCCAGATATTTAAATTCTTTGACATATTCAAATATCTTGCCCCTGACGTTTATATGTGTTCTCTGAGGTCCACCTGCTCTCGTCGTAATCATGTATTTCGTTTTGTCTTCGTTTATTTCTAGGCCCACCTCTTCTGCTGCTTGCATGATGATTTCACAGTTTTTACTTATAGTTTCGAGATTATCGCCCAGAACGGCGATGTCATCCGCATACGCGAGCACTTGTGTGACCCCGTTCAGGGATGATCCGGCCGTGTTGTCGTCTTGTACCTTTCTGATAACATACTCGAGGACAAGGTTAAAAAGGGATGGTGAGAGGCCATCGCCCTGTTTTAGTCCGTCCCGGATTTCAAATGGTTCTGAGAGGTGGTTTTCTATTTTACCTCGCCCTTTGTTTTCGTTCATACAAATTTGAATGAGGGCGGCATATTTTTTCGGGATCCCCAGCTCAACCACAATATGGTAAAGTCTTTGCCTTGCGACTGAGTCGTACGCTTTTTTGAAGTCCACGAACAGTTGGTGAACCGTCTCTCCGTATTCCCACTTCTTTACCAGCAGTTGCCTTATTGTGAACATCTGGTCGCTTGTTGACCGGTTCTGACGGAATCCGCATTGGAAGTCTCGCAATATTTCTTCTGCATATGGTGTGATTCTTGCCAGTATGACATTTGTTAATATTTTGTATGCGGTTGGGAGCAATGATATTCCTCTGTAATGTTCGCAGTCAGATCTGTCGCCTTTTTTGTAAATGGGGATGACTATTGAAGTTTTCCAATCTTCCGGAATGAGTTCCTTGTCCCATATTATTTTTACCTGTTGGTGGATCTTCCGAGCGGTTGCCTCTCCTCCATGCTTCACAAGCTCTGCCGGTATGCAATCGACTCCGGAAGCCTTGTTGTTTTTCAGTCGATTTATCGCGTCTACAACTTCGTCGAAAGAGGGCTCTGGGATTTGGGGCTCTGCTGTATGTACGTCTGGTGCGTTTATTTGTGGTTGATGGGTGCGCACATTGAGCAGGTTTTCAAAGTACTGCTTCCATCTTGTCACGATATTTTTTGTTTCTGTTACCAGACAGCCGTTTGCGTCTGGGATTATTTTGGCTCTCCCTCGGTAGCCATTTCTAATTGAATTTATGCCGGCATACATACCTCTGCTGTTCTTTGCTCTGGAATTTTCTATGATTTTTTCAATCCGAGTCTTCTCCCATTCGCGTTTTTTGCGTTTGAAGAGCCTCATTGTCTCTCTCCGAATTGTCGCGTATCTTACTGCGTTGACTTCATCATATGCTTCTAAGTGGATAATTCTGAGGCGTTTACGTTCTTCGATCTTTGCCCTGCACTCATCGTCAAACCAAGGTTTGGACTTAGTTGTTTTCTTAAAGCCTAATACCTCTTGGGCTGTTTGTTTGATTGTGTCTCTGATCGATGCCCATTTAATGTCCACACTATTGGCTTCCTCTTCCCCACTACTGTCATTCTCTAGGATGCTAAATCTATTCGTTAGTTCGTCTTGATATTCCGCCCTTTTACGTAGGTCTCTTAGTTTATCTATCTCGAACTTTTTGCTCGTCTCCCGTGACTGTCCACGTGGGTTTGGTGCAAGCCGACTTCTAATTTGGCCCATCACTAGAAGGTGATCGGAATCGCAATCTGCTCCTCTATATGATCTTATGTCAAGGATGTTCGAGTGGTGTCTTTTGTCTATGAGGAAGTGGTCTATTTGGTTACGCGTTACGCCGTCGGGAGATATCCATGTGGCTTTATGGATTTGCTTGTGCTTGAACATCGTGCTTTTCACTACCAGATCTTTTGAGGCTGCGAACGTGATAATTCGAATACCATTATCATTTGAAACGTCATGTAGGCTTTCTTTACCTATTGTTGGTTGGAAGATATCTTCCTTTCCAATTTTCGCATTGAGGTCGCCTTTCCAATTTTCGCACTACTCGTCCCGTGTACGCAGATTTTAACATCGAAAATGATATGTATATACTGATATACATACATATATATATATATATATATATATATATATATATATATATATATATATATATATATATATATATATATATATATATATATAGATATATATATATATATATATAGATATATATATGGCTAAGTACCTGAATCAACCACTGCAGTTCTCAACTTGGATTGATTGTACCCGTCTGGTGTTTCGATTGCTTGAATATTACATAAAAGAAACAACCAGTCAATCGACAAACCGTGAATAGACCTTTTAAATAATTTGTGTGCACGCAAATCTTTTAATGTGCAACATTTACTTGGCTTTTTTTTTTCTTCACATTAATGCTGCTTCATAATGTTTGGGTAAAAAAAAAATGTATTTTAGCCTATTGACATCCGTAACTTCTTTCTATTCCCAAGACTTATTAACCCATTAAAAGGTGCTGCCGTTGATCAAAAAAGACAGAAGCCCTGAAAAATACCAAAAAGTTAATTCTATAAGTGCTTCCAAGTGTATTATTCCTAAGAAAGATTAGGTTGGGAAGGACAACATTTATTAGCAATTAAGGGTTCTTTAAAAAAAAATCCCTTAATTTTTTGACCACATCACGTACAATATGAAAAATGTTCAGTTTGAACATGATTTTTCAACCAACTTAAAGTTACTAAACGAACTGCAAAAAACAGACCTCTACGTTATCAGCGAAAGAAATTCTTATATCCACGAGAAAGATTTACGATTCATTAACCTTTCTTTCTCGGTTCTCAAATAAAACTAAGGCCTCTTACAGACTCTTGGATCATTAAATAGATGACTATAAAATATTTACTAAAACACAAAATTTCCAACACGTTTCGCCAACCTCCGAAATGTGATTCTTTAAGCACAACTCCGTACGGCGATACAAATGTGCGCTTCACACATATCATCAACATTAACAACTCTCGATCATTCTTAAGAATCATTTGTATCTACGATTACATCCTTCTCGCCTTTTTAGTTGTACCTCGAAAACTGTTCGTTCGACGAAAACGCATATATTTTCCGACACATTTCACTTTCAAATGGCCCTTGCACTCCTTACCGCAAACGCTGGCCTAGCCCTTCCCAACACGTCTGATTCGTACAGGTAAAATAAACACAGGGGCGGGATAGCAATTTATGGGATTGAAAATAGGCAGATAAAAGGGATGCTCAATCAGCATGAATTATGCAAAAATCCTTGGCACGATTGATGTGGTTCAGTTTAGGGTTTTCAGTTTTTTTCCGGATCGAAATTTTGTTGTTTTACGTTCTCTATTTTATCACCACTGAACTGGGCCATTTTGTATCTTCTGATTTGCATAGAGGCAGCGATGTCGAACAGAAATTTCGGCATGAGATACTATAGTGTTTTCGACAATCACAATTAAGAGACAGGAGAATGCTTATATTTTATACAGTCATCTTTTCAAATTCAAAATAGACTTTTGTCCCTAAAGCAGAATTGAAAATAAGGCAAATCAATTGTTATTGATTGGCAAGACCTAAAAGTATCTTTTCTGATTTGAAATATTCGTTCCATTTTCGAATGCCGACCAAAGGCAAAGATAGGACATCAGAAACCGGCGTGATTGTGATTCAATAAATAATTGATTAACAATTAGTTAAAGGCCAATAAAAGAAGTGCCTTGAAGGACTACTCAAATCCCTCCTTGTTTTCTATTTGATTCCAATGTCAAATGTTAATAAGCTCCAAAGGAACGTCTTGCTGGATATCACCGAAAACTGGCTAAAGGGAGGAAGGATATTAATTTTAAATTATCAATGGGGTCTGCCAACATATCGAGGGGTTGTTTTTAATTAGCATTATTTGCCGAAAGGAAGTGTCAACATATTGATCATGCTAATGTCCAAGAAAACGGTTGGAGTGAGTGAATAAATAAATTGAGTTTCGCATTTTGTGAATAGTTGTTAACCGTGTGATTTTGCGAAACGCAAGGAGTGGTGGAATTGAAATAACTAATAAAGCCGGCGGGACTGATAATTTCCATCACGTTTTAGCGGCTCCAAGTATGGCGAAGACATTGTTTTGGTAACTACAATACGGGTTGAATTTTGAGCAGTTATAACAAACAAACAAAAATGCGAATTTCGAAGAATATAGAATATACAAATACGATAAATTCATTTATTAAAATACAGTAATATATTTTTCTATTTGTGGAGAGAAAAGAGAAATTAATCAGGAATGGATGTGTTGGCAGATATTGAAAAGGTGTTGATTTCAATCAAAGTAGCAGAGGTCCCGAACTGGCAATACTATTTACATTCATTACATAGCATCAATTTCTGTGCACTTATTTATCTTCAGTTCAATATATGATTTCACTGCCGTAATTTCTCTCTCTGAAGAGCCGAGCCTACAAAGAGACACTCCTATATGTAACTGCTGGTGTGAGCTTTAAACACTTTTGTACTTTTGATGTCAGTTTTGAACATTTGAAAATGGGAGCGCTCTGAAAACACTTGTGCTGGAATGGGTCTGTGGGGGTAGAAGTTTGTGTGCCAACATGGGCACTGTTTCACTCCTATCCCCATCGATCATTCCAATGAAAACCGTTCACCCAGGAAAAGTCGAAATGAAACACTGTTTTTATTTGTCGTAAATTTATTTTATTGCTGCACTGGTGAAACGCTAATTTTAACAGTGTACAAATGTTCTATTTTGGGGAGGCTTACTTTGCACGTTATCCTGAGGGATGGTTTGTAGCTTTGCATTTCACATAAAACTAGTGGTGATTGATATTTGGTACATAAGTCGTTAAAATGGTGTTGACTCCATTATTAAATACTCATCCATCTCCCTCTATGCGGACGACGCCAAACTCTACAAAACGATCATCTCTCCTCTCTACTCCTCACTTCTGCAAACAGACCTCGACAGCTTTTCAACTTGGTGCCGTAATAACTGCCTTGAACTCAACGTTGTCAAATGTCACTCCATCACCTTCTCCCGCAAACGTCCCCCGCCCCCCCACGCTCCTACTTCCTACTAAACCAGCAGATATCATCCGTACCCTCGATACGCGATCTCGGGATCTTATTTGACAGGGAGCTTAGCTTCATCCCGCATATTGATGATATTATTCTTAAAGCCAACCCTGTCCTTGGGTTTGTGAAACGGTGGTCTAAAGAATTCTTGAATCCTTACGTTTCCCGTCCTCTCTACATAGGCTTCGTCTGCCCCCTTCTTGAATACACCAGTCAGGTCTGGTCTCCACACTACTCGTCCCATGTACGCAGAATCGAAAGCGTGCAACGTCGTTTTCTGCGCTTTGCCCTCCGCGGACTGAACTGGGCGAATCCACGGATTCTCCCCCCATACACAAGCCGACTCCATCTGATCAACTTCAACACACTTGAGGACCGCAGAACTCATGCCGATATCCTTTTCATCCACCGTTTCCTTTCAGGCACAATCAACTGCCCAAGCCTGCTCTCCATCATTCCACTTCACACTAACCCCCGTAACCAGCGAAACCCTCATCTTTTCTATCAACCCACCCACCACACTTCGTATGGCTCTAATGAACCCATTTCGCGAATGCTGCGGCGGGCAAACTCCTACCCTAACTCCTTCGATTTCCACTTTACCTCTACTGCTCTCAAACTACATCTCCTCTCTTCCCCCTCCTGACCTCGCCCGCTCCCGTCTACACTCTTACATCCTGTACTAAGCGGAGTGAATGAATGAGTGATAATTGATGGATAAACTCAGTAACCAACCCGCCAAACATACCCCCCCCCCCCCGCCCCCCGCTTTTTTTCTTTTTAACCATAGTTTATACTCTTATATATAGTTCTAAGATAATTGTTAAGTTTTATCGCTTGTACTAAGCTGAATATACGAGGGTTCTGCCCTCACACTAAACTAAACAAAACTCCGGAGTTGATTACTTTTTGTAACGGTTGATTCAAGTTTATTATTCATTTTTGACGGCCTTTTTAGTCTTAATAAGGGTGGCAAATTCACTGCACTGAAGAACAGACACAAATTGAATTGGAAAAATGTCTCGAATTTTTATTTTGACTTTTGTATTGCAAAAATGGTTTCGTCCCGGAAAACTCAACTCTGACTCGATAAATTGACTTGATGTGCGCACTCGCATGCGTTCGTTCGGTGTTCTTCACTAATTGCTTGTTATTGTGTGTGTATCTGCCAGTGACGCCACACTACTCCCTCCTCACTAACTTCGTTACGATCAATTTCGTGTGTGAACGACGGAGAGAACGAGCGAACGTCGGAGCAGGCGAGTGTGCCTGTGCTCTATGCGGAAGTCGTGATCGTGTGTGTAGTTCTGTTTACTATGTGAACGTGTATGCTGTGTGCACAGATCACGTCGTAGTCACCAATTATGGCGTTTGGGATAATAGTGAAGAACGTGTGATTCGAACTGACAGTTAGAATCACAAAAAATTGAACCAAAGCGCAACCCATCACTCTACTGCCCGTGTTTTATTGTCGCGTGTTCACTTTTTACTTTTCGCGTGTGGTCTGTTAGTTGTAAGTGTTCCGCCGAACACTGTCCACACACGAAAGGACAACCTGGAACACAGGCACACTGTCAAACAATCAAACACGAAGAGAATAGATTTGGATCAGTCTTTTTATTTTTATTGTTTATGCATTCAGTTTTATTGTTACACGAAATACTGATTTAGAACACTTGATCACCTGTGGCGATCCTATGAGAACTCCTTCAATGTCAATACACGCTATGAGCTTGTGGCGGTTCCGCCAAACCGCACTTTCTACTTACCTGAAAAACCCCCATAACCACAACCCAGTCTGCATAAGCTTTCGCTAATGCAATTCGCATTAGCACCTTAAATGCTTCACGCATTATGTAGATCAAACCTACAACCTAAAAGTACCTACAAAAGAATTCTTACCTTTTCAAGCATTCCTTCGCTTACAAATCCCCTGTAAGAGTTCCTACTGTCCTTATCCTAAATTCCCTGTAATAAAATTCACTGGTTCGCATATCATACGACCGCATATCAGGGAATTTTACCCTTGAGTTGGCTATTCCCACCCTCAATATGTGTACATAAAAACTATCTATGCACACATCGGCTGTCGACCCTTTTAGCGATAGCCAACCAGCAGCTGCATACAATTAGCGCAATCGACGCTGAAGCCTATTTTCCTAACTCACACCATGAGTAAACAAAGACCGCTGTCCTTCATCAGTCATTCTGGCGATACGCAAATAATTCAATCATCCTAGTATCCCGAATGCACCTACCATGTAATGTTTACTCAGTTGAACTCTCAGGCCATAAATTCCTTTATGTTCTTATATTTCTGGATCTGTTTCTCATGACTAGTGGCACTGAACAAACATAAACCCATTAGCATTCCACGAAATTCGTTTTGTTTGTTTCAACGAACACACATCTCCTGGATGCATATTATGCCCCTTCATGGTTTCGACCCATGAAAAGAACCGACGTACACCTATAAATGTGTACAATGGCGATTTCCTCTAATGAGATCCGGTAATCACCACAGTGAAAGCGAATGCACCCAGAATTTCCTTAGCCAGCGAATTGAATTTTTTAGTCGTAATTCAACCAGCAAGGCGGTCGGGTCGCCCGCCATCCACCGTACCGGCGCCGATACGGTGGGTTATCTAGGAGTCGCTTTTCCTCCCCATTTTTCCCTCCGCGGTCGTGAGTTTTAAGTTTGTGTAGTAACGTCATTTTAAAACAATGTAAAGTGCAAGCATTTTTTTTTGTATCATCGCTCTCTTTTAAAATGTTAAAATCATAAAGAATCAATAAACCAGGTTTTTCTTACAAACAATAACCGTGCGTCTTATTTCTTGAGTGTGTGTTTTCTTTTCCTATGTGAACGTTGCATTATGGAGTTTTGTTTGTTCGACATTCACTGAGTGCGCCTATTAAGTGAAGAGTTCGTGGGACGAAGTAGAACCCTGTGCCCATGCTGGTGCCACGACTTCGTACCCTACAAGCTAACTCCACCGAGCGTTTTAGGGAGGCGGATGGAACAGTACCAATCAGGGAACTTTTGCAGATTAAACTTTGTCAACACTACGCATCACCTAGCTGAGATACAAGTTCTTTTGTCACTCGACGCTACTTTTACACGAGAACGGATTTTTCTCAACAACTTCTGTTTCCCCATCGACAAGGGAAATCTGAATTTCCCATCCTGTCTGCGAACAGAATTTCCCACAGTATCTGTTAGCTGCATTTCCTATAGTCTCTGTAAAAAGAAGAAATCTTTCTCATGATCATTATCATCATTAGTTTCTGGTGGTCGGTATCTCGTTTCTTCCTTTGTTTACCGATCGGGTGCCACCGCTTATTCTCCGATCTTTCCGTGGTTTATTTGGACTGCACATCTGGCATGCGGCAAAGGATCGCCTGCATTTCGGGTGTGTACACGGACTATGGGATGTAAGGCTTTGTTTTCCTTTTCCATCATAAACATCTATCTGGAATAGTGTTTAGAGTTTATGGCTCTATGGCTGCTAATCAGCGGCGCAACGAATCGTTTGTTTGCGAAAGTGTGCCTTAGCATTAGATCATGCGAGGAATTTAAGTGCTAATTGCATTTAGCTGCCCGAGAATGTATTCCTTGTTCGGTTTACTTACCGACATGGTATTTCGTGGAAAACATCGCGTTGCAGCCCAGGCTGGGTGATCGATTTACATGCGATGGTCTCCCGCATTGTTTAGATGCGATGCTTGCTGCCTTTTTGGACTGTATGGATGCGTTGAACTCGATATTGGAAGCTTTTGAACGTTAAGTTCCTTGGTTTTAGATATCGGGTTCAACGTTGTTACAATTTCGTATAACCTTTGTTACAGGTACGATCACCGGCTATTGGAACACGTGTCTATGGGCACGTGTAATGGATAGAGGTAAGTATGTTCTTTGGCGGAAAGGACATCTTAACCTAGAGTTGGTTGTGGTGGTTCGTAGAACCGCTACAGCACCCCCCCCCCCCCCCTCGCCCCGGCCCCAGTGACGTAGTCACGATATGTAGTAGGCTGATGTTGCTTGGGGGTGAACTGTTGGGCGTGCTCCCTTCCATCTTGGTCGGTGCTTGGGCGGTAAAGGAGCGAAGGAAATCGCGTTTGTCGTCTTCTGGCGGTCGTTATTGAGAGCGGGTTGGGGTTGCGGATTTTCTGGTTCCCGGATGTTGAGGATTCTCGCGGTTTCCTCTCTGGTGCGTTGATCTAGAGCGCGCTGTCGCGTTATGGGTCCCTGTAGGACTTCCGTAGCCTCGCGTGTAACTATTTCTCGAGGGTTTGGTTGGATTTCAGTGGCTGTCGTGCCTTGCGTTTCGGGGAAGCGTGACGGTTGACATGCTGGGCAGCTTTCGGCTGCTGCCACCGGTTGCTGGTATCCTTCTCCCAGTACCGCATCGGGCGGTTGTTCTAAGTGTCACGGTCGACACTGACGGTGTATGGTTTTCCGTCAATGTCAACGGAGAAAACTCGATCGTTTATTCGACCCAGCACCTTGTATGGCCCTTCGTAGGGGGTTCTAGAGGTCTCCTAACTTTGTCCACCCTGATAAAGACGTGCGTGCAGCTGACCATCTCTGGGTGAACAAATATCCTCTTGGAACCGTGTCTGGCGAGCGGTGTTGCCCTGACCTTACGCATGAGTTTGCGTAGGTTTTCCAAGTTTGGCAACTAGTTAAGACATCGGTTTGATCTCAACGCACTCAGCGAAGGGGAAAATGGAATGGGAAGAAAATTGTTTTGTGCTATTCACCTGACTAAAGAGTGTATTGATCCCCACTGAATAGAGTGTCTAGGGGAAGTCTAAGGGACGCTGCAACGGCTTGGGAAATATTAAAAGAATTCGATAACCCAAGCCGTTGCCCGATGATGCAATCGCATCGTGTGGTTAGACTAGGTTGTTGCTAACCAAATCTGGAATTATGGTTTCGGGTGGAAAACTCACAAGGCTGTGATATGGTGTTGCCGTATGGCACGAAAGGGCTGAATTCAATTATACATCTTTTGTTTAAATAATGAATTCAGAAATGCGCCCATTTGGGATATATCTTTTTTTCCAGGTGAAATAGCTGGTGGGTTGAGGTGGTACGCTGTTAGCGGGCGGAATTGAGTAGACACTGTGGGTTGGTAGGTTCCCCGTGTAATATAGAGAAACCCCACAGGTCAGCAAAGTAATCTTGTTCTCTTTAGTTCTGACATGCGGTTTTATCTGAAAGAAGAAGTTATTGCTGTGCATATGGTGGGATCAACTCAGAGAGAGCTACTTTGAGCTACTCCTGTGGCGTTTCTACTAACGCCACTGCTACCTTTTTCATTCTACCTCAAAATCTTCCCCCCTAAAGCTCCATTAATTTCGTCATTTTTGCGTATGCAAGCGCAATAACTTCCCCAAGCATTCTCCCACCGATTTCATTACCTTTCGGTTATGCAAATAGCATCCAACATCAAGCATCTGCCCATCAAGGACATTCACGCAATTAACGCGGTATATCAATTTTCCCTAGAAGAAATTCCGTACGCCAGTACCGCATACATCAATGCATCTCAGCATTGTTCTAAAAGGAAAACATTTCGGTTGCCATACTAGATAACCGAAGTGGATTATGAAAACAATCAGCAGAACCCCCGTCTGCCTGCATTTACTGTCCCACACGTGCGCAACAGATTTTCATGCGCACCAGTACTCACGGCGGCTTTTATGCAATCTTCAAAGCACCGGCGCAATTCGCGCCTAGCTGCCAAGAGCCGAATTCAATGCCAGTGTAAATACTCACACTGGAATTCGACCCATGACTCCCTAGGATTGCAATACACAATTAACATGGTTGTAAACACAACCATCATTGTGTAATTATCCCAAATGCACCCTAATCCCAAAGATGCTTTTTAATGAATTTCTATTCCCACGATTCGACCACCCATGAGCTCGCATCACGAGCCAACAAGGTGATCCGCGCACAAAAGTAGTTTAGTCGATAAAATAGTTGTATAGGAGTCGTTTGTCCACTGAATCGAGGAGAGGACCCTTCCTAAGTTTAAAATCACGGCCAAGTTTGTTACCGAGTTTAATACCCGGAGTAGTGCGCCCGCGCGATAAAAACGTTTATTTAAATTGTAAAATAGAGAAACCACGAATAGAATAATAGTCCCGGATTGTTTCGAATAAGTCGAGTGCGATACACGGCGGAGTTCGCCTGCGCTAGTGCAAGAGATGGAATAGTGAAGTTCCTATAAGAAAAATCAGTGTAAATTAAATAGAATTAGGACCTTGGTAAATTTATAAACACCCGCGAATATTTGTGTCAGTAAAATTTACGAACTTAGTGCCGGACCTGATATTGTGAAGATCCGCCACAGTTTTCCAACAATAAAAACAAAACAGTATCACCAACCCTAATGTTTTATTTTCTGCCTGGTATCTGCGCTGTGTCTGAGCGCTCGTTGTGAAGTTTATCCCGAAGTGACAGTGCATCGTCCAATCCTGAGGAAGCTCTATCTGGCTGCTGTTTACCTGAGGACGTGGATTAGGTAACTTGTAAGGAGATCTTAGTCAACCCGTGCCAATGTCAGCGCATAACTAAGACTAGTTCCACACTCCAACCTAACGAAATTATTACTGCAGAACGTTACCAACAACAAATGATGCGATTGACCCGAACATTGAAGCACATGCGTCCGCAATATACCAAAAGACATGACAAAGTGATCTTTCAACACGACAACCCTCAGCCACATATTGCAAAAGTCGTCAAGGAAACTTTGCAGGCACTTCAATGGCATGTCCCACCCTACACCAGACATTTCTTCTTCCGACTACCGCTTGTTGCGGTCGATGGCTCATGGCCTGCCCGAGCAATAGTTCACTTCTTAAGAAGAAGCCAAAAATTGGGTCGCTACATCAACCAAGCTCCAAAATATGGTTAAGGATTCGTTCTAGCCATTTCACGGAACTTTTAGCTTAATGGGATGGTGTTTCACAAACCAATAACAAAAGTCGTCAATGGAACCGAGGTATGCACAACTCAACGTGTTAACTCTCCGAAAAATGCAAAATCTGGAAATTTATTAAAAGAAAACTATTGGATCAGTAAATTTGTATATGCATTTTTCAACGACTCATGCACCTTCTTTCGGGTCTCCAAACAAAGTTTTCCCACTGCTCCTAAGGGGTGGTCTGTAGAGTGTGGAATTCAAAACGCAAACGGTGCCCCTTATATTATATAAAAACGAGACATATTTCTAATACAATGACGTAGGATTTTGAAAAGAATAAAAATCCAACAATATGATTAAGCTTTGAAAAAAAAATTTACTCACGCTTATCAATCAGATTTTGTGACTCATGTCATTTACTTAGATGTATAGTTCGGCCCAATTACTGAGTGGTCGGTAGGGTCCCAGCTGCCAGTGTAATACCACCCTATTAAGCTATAGGATTCGTGAAATAGTTGGCGAAATCTTTGAGCATCGTTCGGAGCTTGGCTCGTGGACTCTGTTAAGAAAACAAATAGCATCTATAGTTTGCCGTTCCTGGGAGGAGTAAAAAAACGCAAGTAAATTATAGTGTGGTGGTTCCATTGAACGCCACTATTTACCTTCCCATCAATTAGTAAGAAAGTGTTTCTTAAAGCACTTAAATTCTATCGAAACAAGTACTATCGCGGTTCCATTCGAACGCCAGTACTTACCTTGAAACAAAGCATGCCTCACCACACTACAACCGCCTGGAGGCGTTCTCCCTTTACAGCGCCCCCCCCCCCCCCCCCCCCCCCCCCCATAATATGCATTCAATGCATCCGCGAAACCTACCTGAAGGGGAAATCTATTTATGTACTTACGGCAGCATCGCAAGGCACCATTAATTTCCTAAATCAATTCGGTTTCATCAATAAGAAACCGACATAACACTAACCACCGCAGGGCGCCGTCAATATTCATTAATGGCAAGAAGCACATGAAACATCCATGTTCCATAAAGACAATTAAGTTGCATCCCCTAGCAACCAACAATGCCCGAACCATATCCATGAGATATACCCTTACGCGCCAGCCGCACACATGCAGGAAATGTTTTATCTTTTCTTTTTGCATACATGCCTACATCGATCGGTCACCCGACCGACAAATACATGATGGCTTACGGCTGACCGGCCAAGGAAGTCGAGTTCTCAAAATAGAAAATTACCATCGAGAATTCGACTATGTGGAGATGCCGCCAACATATGCACGATCAGCATAAATGCTTTACACAGTCGCTAATCGTGTAAGCACTTTAATCCCTATGTCTAGATATTTGTACCAGCTGCAACCATGCCAGCTAATGTTCCCCTTGTAGATCCGGTTAATCCACGCATATATCCCCAATTGACTTCTTAATTTACGTTTCGTGTAAAATAAATTATAACTATAATAGGCTTAAATATGTGTTTTGTGTAAAATAAGTCATCTTACCGTAA
The DNA here is from genome assembly GCA_963931805.1 of Microdon myrmicae. NCBI lineage: Eukaryota > Metazoa > Arthropoda > Insecta > Diptera > Syrphidae > Microdon > Microdon myrmicae. The sequence goes on from OZ007499.1 coordinate 124,127,092, forward strand.
CATATGTGTATATCGACAGTTAAGTTTATTTCCCCGAAGAAAAGGGGAGTTGAAATAAAGTTTATGTTCCACAAACCAGTGGGTTTTATTTGTCTCCTTCAATATTAATATTAAACACCCCACAATTGGTGACCTGGCAGTCAGAGAAAGTGAACTACACGGCACACATACTTCTTCCCCGCGATAGACTCCAGATACCTTAAAAAAACTACTTCTAAAAAAACACCATAATGGCCCCACAACATAAGTAAATACTTGGAAGTCGTTCCTGTAAGTTATATGGCATCATTGACTACGAATCGGCACTTGCTTAATCACAAGCTGCTTAGTATGGTGATATGCACATACCAAGTAATAAACAAATCTCATCTTTATCAATCAAGAATCGCAATGCCAACATTCATCTTAAATCTTGAGTAAACAAAAATACACTGCGATGCCTTGTTAAACGGACTTTATATTACAAAGGGATTTTTCATATTAATACAGACAGTCCTTCTTCATATTAATATAAAAGATGACCCTGTAGCAAACCGTCGATGTAACAAATGACTCTCTATATTTATTTGTGCGCCTGAAGTTTACTTTCAACGTGAATTGATACGTATACTCAGATTGTCGGGTATCGGGGGAAAATGTCTAAGGAGGCGGGCGGAACACATTGAGTAAGTTCAGTTGAGCAACGACCGTGGTAATACCTATAGACAAGAGATAGGCACGATACGTTGCGCCCATTGTTTAATTACGGAATTGATCGACTCACAGCTGGGTCCCCAATAATTTTCAGTGCCCGTTTTTGCATGCTGTCGAGCACGTGTAGTGCAGTTTTGGATGCGCCTGACCAAATATAAGAGTGGAACTCCATTTTGGGACGAATATCATCATCGTCACCGGCACTACAACCGGGAACCGGTCTTGGCCTTATTTAGCAAGTCCTGAGGCTTGTTAAATTTTCCGTAATGATTTGTTTTTTCCGGGCAAGGTCATTAGTCTTGCGTCAGAGGCTCCCCGACGGGGAATCGAACCCCGGTCTCAAGCATGACAGGCGGGTATACTAACCACTATGCTATCAAGGAGCCTAATGGGACGAATATACGCCTTGTAAATAGTGGCCAGGTTTGATGTAGTGAAGTATTTTTGGCATATCTTAAGGAACTCCATACATTTGGCCACACCTTTCCGTTCATGGACAGTGTATTTACTTTGGGGTTCGGCTTCGACGACAGGAGACAGAAATGAGTTTTTAGAGAATTGAACCCTACTCGGTTAGATAAACCCCATTGATATATGTTGTTGATGTCGGAATACAGTGTATTAAGCATATTACACATTTGCACATTGAGCAAGTTCGGTTGAACAACGACCGTGATAATACCTATAGAAAAGCGATAGGCACGATACGTTGCGCCCAAGTTCTAACGACAGAATAATTTGACTTACAACTGGGTCCCCAATAACTTTCACTGCTCGTTTTTGTCCCGACCTAGTTGAACTCAATTTTGGGACGAATATACCCCATGTACATAGTGGCCAGGTTGGATGGAATGAAGTGTCTCTTGCATTTCTTAAGTGATCCCATACATTTGGCTGCACTTTTCGCAGTTTCAAATACGTGGACATTCCAATTAAGAGTCGAATTAATTCCAGTCCCGAGGATTGATAGTTCCTTGGCTTCGTCGATGTAAGTGCCGTTCATCCACAGTATATTTACTTTGGGGTTCGCCTTTGACGAGAAGAGGCAGCACTGAGTTCTTAAAGCATCTACTCGGTTAGATAATTCCAATTGATATATTTTTTTGAGGTCGGGAATGTTTGTATGAGTATGAGAAACTCAATGTGCTATCATCAGCAAACGAGTGGATTGGGTTCTGGGTAATGGACAAGAGTTCATTTATAAAGATGAGGAAGAAAGTGGGTGAGAGTACAGAACCTTGGGGAACGTCTGCATTCATTTGATGGGAGACAGATTTGACACCGTAAAGAACCACTTGAATTGAACGGCCAGAAAAATAGTCTCTTATCCATTGAATCAGGGTGTTGTCCACTCCATATGGAACTAACCATTTGATCTGGGTTGGAGTTGTAAGTTCGCAACCCACGATCAATGACCATGTAATGGCTGGTGGTTGGAAGTACTGCTTCGAGACCAGTGGCAATGATAAATGCTGCGTCCATTGGCGCCCGTCGGAAGGTAGCTGTCGACGGGATGCGGCCTTTGCCATGTGAGGCCGCAACGTTTAGTCTGGTGCGACGTCTGTCATGGCACCGTCCGCGGGTCCTGGCGGAATGACAGTTGCGGAGCCAGTGCCTACTGGACTGAGTGAAGTACCGCCTCTGCTGGATTACGGAGAGGCGTGCTGGTTGATTCTTGAATGTTCGCAGGCCGCCAAGCGGGGCATTGCTCTCTCCTATCTCTATTGGGGTGGCAACATATGCTAGCGGTCATCCTTGATGATGTCGGTCATTGGCCGGAGTTTGGCCATCCGGTGTCTCAGTTAGGTTGCATTTACTACTGGCAGTTGCTGAGAGACCACCGATTGATGGAAGCTTACCATACGAGTAGTGCAGCAGATTAGAATTGGCTGGGTCGATCGACATCACCGATATCTGTTGTTCCTCCTGTGAAGTTAGAATGAACACTTCACCTTAACAACATCACCAACGTATTGGATCACGCTTCACTCCGGCGGTCGGTGAAGAAGTTAAATTAAAGGGATATGGTTTTCAACCTGTCTGAAAGTGCTTTAATGTCAAAAACATTTTACGCATAATACATAATATCTCCTGTTTTTCTACTTCTTTTTACTATTATTTTTAGAACATCCCTCTGTGGTGTTCGAGAACACAAATAGAACCGATTGAAGTTTAAAATTATTGAATAGAACTGCTTGCTCTCAAAAACATATTTATAAAACTGTTTTCAGTATCGGTGCAGCACAGCTCTTTCTAACGCATAAAATGCGATTTCTTTTAAAATGACCGTAAACGGCATTTCAACTCGAATATTACAACTGAATCGCCCACGGCATTCACCAAATCTATATTTGTATGTAGGTATCATGTTAGGTGTCATACAACTCCTTGAAGAGTGGAAAAATGTCATCCTTTCTCGAGGCAGTGTTTAAGATACTGTGTTTGAATATACAGAACGCTGGAAGCATAAGTTAGAAAACCAAAGCAAGGCACCAACAATTAGACAAGTCTACCAAAATTTGTTAAACTTGCTGTGTACAGTTAGACAAACAACCTTAAAGTATAACAAACCCCCTAACTGATTTACATTGCGACGGTTCGTTTAATAGATTATGCACATTACTTTTTAATTATTCCGTAATGTCATTATGCGACTATACATCAGCTAAAGGCAATGCAATGCCAACCCCCGCAACCTCCTTTTTCCAATTTAATTTGTAGTACCAAATCTTCCTACATTTCGTTGTCAAATTTTAGTACTGTCAGAAAAACGTGCAATTTACGATTTACTTTGATATCATTCGTGACCTTGTTAAGGAAGCCAATTTTACTTTTAACCCGGTTCTCTTGGAGCATTTTCGATTTGGTGTTTTCTCTTCTTTCTTTTTTTTTTTTTTAATACCTCACATTTTTTCTGACACCCAACAAATTTTTGTTTGTTTTATTTGCTTCGATCAGCCAGAAACCCCTGTATAAAGTTGACATTCTTATCGTTCGTTTTATTCGAAAAAACATCCTTACGACTTTGAATAATCACACCAGCACCCGGAGCTGGTTGACTTGTAACCAATGACATTTCTCTTTCGTGCCATTGTCGTGCCCATTCCCCACATGACATCTCAGCAGCATCCTTGAGCGCGAATCACGGTATTACTTGTAACATCTCAATTTAAAGGATCCATACGATGCGACGGCACATATTCATTATACGCTGCTATGCAATTTTCACGAGATTTCGAGGAGAACGCAAATGTATCCGAAAGAAGGTGACACGATTCATTCTGAACAAATTCGCTGGAACTCTGGTGAAATGCAGCGAACAACAAAACTAAAAATTGTACATTCCATTTATATCCTGAACGTGGCACTTCCGCTGCTGCTTCCTTGAAACGAAAGTTGCAACAGCTAACGTATTTCCGGAGTTTTCTGGTGCCAGTTAAAATATGCAGCATCCTTGAAGAGCAACATTCAGATTGCATTGAATCTGCATGTGCCCTTGGAACTTTCTAAAGGGGATATGCGTTTAAGATTTCATCACTTTATTTTTCTGTAAAATTCCCCAATAATACCAAGGGATATGCACGTATACTGTTGAACAAATTTCATACATTTGTTCTATTTTGATTTCTATGTTATTCAAGACTAAAACTTTTTATAGAGGAAATGTTAAGTAAATACGAGTATGTCTGTTATATAGATTTATTATGCACTCAGTTTGTAGAGTGTTTAGTCATTAAGTGACGAGCCACGACTTTAATCCGGGATAATCTCATGCGATATAGTAATGTGAGCTTTTCGGATCCATTCCTCCGATATATTATAATTTTACTAATAATGTAATAGTAAGGGTTAACTCCATTTTCAACCTTATTTATCTATGTTTACTAAATTATACATTATTTATCGATCAACAAAACACGGCTGTTTCCATATAATGGGCTTCCTGAAAGTTGACTGCAACAATTTTGCTACACTTCTTGTTTTCGCATTCCTCTAGTCTATTCGACTACCTGTTCGACCATCCGAAAATTATTTTGCCCTCGAAATTTTCCACTTTTTTTTTTTTTTTTACATTTCTGTATTTATTGACCATAAATGATTTGTTACAATAAGTAATACAGATAACTTATAATTAGCTTAGCTTTAATCGTTTACACATACTTGCTAGTATATTTTTCAAACATTATTATAAAGTTACATATTTCATGGGTGGACAAGATAGGAGTAGGTGGGGCTTCCTGGAAAAGGTCAGAAAACCAGGATATAATTATTTACTTAACCTATAACTAATTTGCTTAACTTAACTTAACTTAGCTTAGCCTAGCTTATCTAATTATTAAATCTATTATTATTACAATAAGTTAGAGTAGGGTGGGGCAGGAGGTATAGTGGTCGATGGGTGGGATTTGGGTTAGGGTGGGTACTATCAGTCGGGGATATGGGTTGGGGGAACACTTTCCGATTGGCCGTTGAAACCCAAGATATTAGAGAAGGGTTGTATATTACAATATTTAAACTGGTGAGGTGAGAGTTCAGTATTGTGGTATACAATCTCATTGGAGTTGTTGACCAACCTGCCAGAGGTGAAGAGGGTTTTGGTGTGGAGACAGTTCGGGTAGGCAGTTCGGTTGTCTGACGGAGTCGATGTGAGCGCATATATTATCGGATTGGGATTATTGGGAAGATTTTCGATAAATTTGATGCACAGCTCGAGGAAGCGTCGATCTATACGTTCAATATTAGCGGCATAGTAGAGCGAACTACTGTTGTAATATTTGTGGGAGTTAGGATGTCGGTTGAGGCCAGTGATAAGTCTGAAGCATTTCCTTTCGAAAATGCGTAGCTTCTCCATTTGGGCGGGTGTGATATGGTACCATATCGGGCATGCATATGTGAGAGTGGGTCTGATTATTTGTTTGTAGATAAGTGATTTGACTTTGGGAGAGAGACCATTCGGTTTGTACATGACTTTTCTGCAGAGGTTCAGTTGGGTTGTGGCTTTACGAATCGTATTTTTAATGTGGGCGGAGAATGACAGATTGTTGGTAAAGGTTATACCTAGATACTTTAAGGTTTTGGAGGGTTTAATTATATTGTTATTTATTTTAATTCTGATTTTATTATGGCAGCGAATAGTGTTGTTTGTACAACTCGCGTTTCTGCCTTTAAAAACTATGAGCTGAGTTTTGGTTGGATTTAGTTGAATTCTCCACTTGGTAAAGTAGGCTGACAGGATTGGGAGATATCTGTTAATACAGTTTCTTGCCTCCTTGACAAGCTTGTTGCTTGAATAAATTAAGGTGTCGTCAGCATAGTTGAGCATTGTTGTATTGGGTAACAGTGGCTGCGGTGCGTCTGATGTATAAAGAAGGTATAGTAGTGGGCCGAGGATGGATCCTTGAGGAACTCCTGTGGTTATGCTATAAGGTGTCGTGAGAGTTGAGTTTATTTTCACCATGAACTTTCTATCAGAGAGGTAAGAAGCGAGAAGTTTTGTGGAGTGGATGTTTAATCCATACATTGAATGAAGTTTGTATAACAGTCCTGCGATCCAGACACAGTCGAATGCTTTAGCTATGTCTAGGGAGACACATACCGTTGGGGATTGGTTTTGGAGGTGGGTCGTCACATCATGTGTCAGTTTTAAGAGAGCATGACAAGTGGAGTGTTGTGAGCGGAAGCCAAATTGAGAGTTCTGAATGAGGGAGTTATCCCTGGCAAATGGGAGAAGATTTTTGTAGATTTTACATTCAAGAATCTTGCTAAGCGAGTTTACCTGCGATATCGGACGGAAGTTATCCGGGTACTTGGAGGGCCCAGATTTGCTAATAGGGACGATCACCGCTGTTTTCCAACTTTTAGGGAAATGTGAAGCGTTTATTATGTGGTTGAGAAGAACGAGAATCGGGAGCAAGTTGCCTGGGTGGAGTCTTTTGAATAGGAGGTTAGGGATTCCATCTAGGCCAGTCGATTTTTTATTGTTACGTGAAGTAATGACTTCGGATAGTTCTTCAAGGCTTAGGAATGTGTCGATTCCTACGGGGTGTGATGCTTTATTGGTTTCGGTGAATTCAGTAATAAATGGTGTGAGGGATGGCTCCAGTGAGCGTGGAATGTAATCGTTCACGGTATCGTGGAAATTTGTTACTGGGAGGGTATCGTTTTGCTTATGGACTTTGCAGAAATGTTCAGCGAGACAGTTTGCTATATCAGTGCCCGACTGGACGATGTTATTATTAGTTGGGTGAATAAGATAATCTGTTCGAGGCTTGAGCTTGCGACCCGTTAGTCTGTTTATGTTTTTAAATAGATTGCGATTTGGTTTGATACTGTTTAGGGTGGATGTGTAGGTCTGATTAATGAAAACTTTTAGTTGTCCATTTATTAGGGAGGTCAATAGCTGGTTCTGTTGTTTAATAAAAGGTGAGTAGCTAGTGTGCAATTTTCGTCGGAGTTGTTTTTTTATACGTAATAATTTTGTGAGTAGGTTGGGTAGGGGTTTTCCTAAGTGATTATGAGGAACGATAGTGGGAGTATGGCTGAAGAGAGCATTTCCCAGTATTTGCTCTATTTGGGCCGCTGCTTGGTCAATTTGTGTAGGGGGCAGGTTAGAAGATTCCGGTAAAGAAAATTTTGAAAAGCTAGCAGCAATATCCTTATTGACTTTTTTCCAGTTTGTTTTGGTGAAATTTGGAATAGGATTCAGAGTGTAGAGTGGTTCAAGCGAGGGGATTTGAACCGAGGTGTGGACAGAGCCATGATCCGAAGGGAATGTGAATGACACTGTGGGAGGATTAGATGAATAGCTATCTGTAGACTTTAGGAAGAAATCGATTGTTGACTTGGTTGAGCTGCAAATTCGAGTAGGTTGCAACGGGCAGTCTGCGTAGACATATGGATGAAGTCGGAGGAGATCAAGGAGTTGGCAGCCGTATTTGTTGCATTTGATGTCATTAAATGCAGTATGTCGTGCGTTCCAGTCTCCTCCTATTATGAAAGGTGCTGGCAGAGACTGTTGGATTATTTGTGAGATGTCTGCACTAGGGAAGTTTGGTTCACGAGAAGGGTGAATGTATATGGAGGACAAGACCAGTACTTTATTATTTCGGCAGAAAAGTTTAACAGCCGTGTATTCGACACTAGTTATATTACCAAATCTAATCTCAGCAAATTGGAATTTTTTATGTATTAGGATTCCCGTACCTCCATGAGGGCCAGAGGTTCGTGGGTTGGACACAAATGTGTAATTAGGTATGTAGACTCGAGAAGTGGATTTCAGCCAAGTTTCTGAAAGCAGAAGAATATCTGGGGAGAACTTTTCAACAAACAGTCGGAGGTGTTGTCTACGGGTGTGGGAATAATTGGACTCTGAGTTGATGCAGACAAGAGTTAAGTTATACGTTAAGGGAAAGGATGTGGGAAGTTATTAAATTTAAGATCTGACCTTTTTTTTCCAATTCGGAACTGTGTTTTAAGGTTGGTAGTAGTGTCTCCAGGCTCCTGATGTATCCCAAGATATCCAGGTTGAGAACGTTGGGGTTGGGTTGTTGAGATTTCGGGCAGCTACGGGAACTTTTCGTAATTTCTGCATATGATGTTCCTGACCCCCTGAGATGGGATGGTTGTGATGATAAGGGTTTCGTTGCAGCTGGTTTGGCCGTATTAGTTACCGTATGTAACGAACGTCTCTCCAGAATCCGTAGCTTTTCGGGGCATTGTGAAAAACTAGCTGGATGTGGGCCTCCGCAGTTACAGCAAGTTATGGTAATTTTTTTCGTGGATGTTGATCCATCGGCGTTTGTTTGCTGAATTATTGATGGTTCTGTGCCAGGCGGGTTCACTTTGCACTCTCCTGGTATATGCTGTTCGGCACATTTTCCGCATCGTGCACTTAGGTGGCACGCAACTGCTAGGTGTCCTGATCCTTGACACCTTTTGCAATGGAGAATGCTCTGTTTATGTGGCTCCTCGATCGTGATTTTGTGTGTGAACAAATATTTTATTTGTTTAAGTTGGGTGACATCACCGTTCGGTGGGATCTGTATGATTCGCAAGCTCCTAATATTATTCTCCCTCGTGTGTGGGGTTTGAAAGTAGTCCAATCTGTGGATTTTCATTGACGGGCATATCCTCAAGATTTCGAGTGTAAGTTCCTCGGTAGTCCATGCTGGATCAATGTGCCTTATGATGAATGTTTTTGGTTTTATCTGGGCATGTTGGAATGTGAAGAACTCGTGTTTGTTCTCTGAGAGTTTTCTTATTGCCATGTCGTGATCCCTTAGAGTCATCGTCTTGATAGAGATTGAAGATCCTTTTGAGTCCGTGATAAAATTTCTGTGTCCAAGGGCATTCTCAAGCGTTTTGATGACTTCTTTGGTACTATTAGGATTTTTAATGTAAATTGGGGGTGGTCTCACCTTATTTGTAGATTTCTGTTCAACTGTTTGCCAGTGGTCTTCTGGTTTGTGGGTATCTTGGGGCGGTGGCGAAATATTCGATGGTGATGGGTTATTGTTGAATGTTAATGAGATGGGTTGGGGAGGAACTTCCTTCATGGGGACGTCGACATTGGTTTGGTTTGCGCTTGAAGAGAGCGAATTTTTTCTTGTAGTTGTTCCATTTGGGCTGTTAGTATCCTTATTGTTTCCATCGCGTCATCGTATTTTTTGTGGTATTCCGTTGTTAGTTGAGTAGCCATTGTAGCTACTTTCTTCGGTGCGTTCAGAGGACTGTGAGCAGTTTTTTTCTTTCGTTTTTTAGGTAGCTCGGCAGTACTGGGGCCGCTGACCAGCATCTGCGAACGCAAACTCCGGATGCGGTCGCTGATTTTATGTTTTGGTTTACCAATTTTACTTAAATTTTAAAATGTCGCGCAGAAATTTCTCAAAATTTTCCACTTAATATTATACACGATACACTATTGTTCGGCCACAGACCGTTCCTAATGACGGTCACACATTTATGTCTGCACGCGCACACGTGTTTTCTTTTAATTTTTCTTTTCTCTTTTGTTTTTCAAAAGCAGTAGTAGGACGCGTCTACAGACTTCGACGATCGCAGAGAGAATGAATTTTCCACTATTTATCAAATACCAACGGCTTCGATTGTTTTACTCATTTTACAAAAGCATCCTGCCAGTCTGGAGTTTGGAATTTAACACCTGAGTGAGCGAGTAGTGTAACACCTGATTGCATACTGTATCTAATAATTTGGGTCATTAAAATGCATTTAAATAACAAAAAAATTGAACACTTAATTTGGCATAACAGTGAAAAAAAGTATTCTTTTTTGACACTTTTTATTACGCTATATCACAGCTGTGTAATCTATTTTAAATGTCAAAGTGACACAAACTCTGACTACGAGAACCTCCCACCCATTTAAAGCCAGATAATTAAAAATAAAGTCGAAGAAAATAAGTGGCAAGGCACCCAACAACCTGTCTAGCCAAATTCATATACATAAGTCACACAACTAATCAATTTGACTCCAGAAATGCCGTAATCACGATATGCCTTCACGAACGGCTGAATGATGAATGAACAGTATTTATGGATGAAGAAGCATTTGGAAGTAGTTTAGCAGAGATAATAACTTCCATGGTATCTAGTATAACGTTCTACGTTTAATGTTCATTTCAAATTGCCTTCTCAGACAGAATTGAAGATTGACTCTTGAAGTCAATCCTCCTCCATCAGTATCCTTTCCCCCCACGAAATTGTCATCAAAATTAGGATTTTATTGAAACAACAGACCAATTGTCCCAATAAATAGCTATCGTCAGAGATTCGTTTAATTGTTTTTTGTGTTCTTGCACGCACAAAGCCAGCATATCCTAGGCCGCCTTCATTTACGTTCCCGTTAATTTTCCTTCCCATTAAATCCGATATCAACATTTTATTAGCTTTACGTGGGTTCAGTGGCACAAAACAAATCTTCACATCTGTAAATGCCACATTCGAAAATTACCTCAGATTAGTTCGGCCATAAATTTTGGGACGACCAACAAAACAATGAAACAAAACTACACCAGTAGTCAGTGAATGAGCAAGACCACGAAATCTGTGTCCTTCTGAAAACGCTAACAAATGGAAGAAACGCCACTGGGATAAGTGGCAACTCTCATGCATGGTTCAGAGGACTCCCCTACGTATGTTCAACAAATTCATAGACCGCAAAGTAGCAAATTCGCCGGTAGAGTCGGTGGCAGCAGGCGAGTTCTTATGTGTTCCTTGCCAAACATATGATAACAACCCTAACATAGTTTTTAGTCTTCCACGCTTTCGGTTAAAATGAATGGACACGTCGCAGACGAATTGTTATCGTTTTACGACGTCCGGTCAAAGATAAAGCCAAGCCAGACGAAATATTCAGTATGTCGCTTCGGCAAGGTCAATTAAGAAACCCGGACGACTGTTCTTGGTTTTTATGAGCAATCAAGCATAATTTTCATCTGTACTCAGGTGATTGAGTACCTGGACAGGAAGGCTGCAGATGGCAGAGCAATCTACGACTAGACTATGAGCAGACACTGTTCTCGAATAGCTTGACACGTTTTCGACAATCTATCTACGACAATAGCTCCGGATTTTCATATTTAAAATGTAAAATAAAGCGACAACCTTTTTTCCCTTTTGTAGGATTAGTTGCGTGTGCTCAGGCATCATATGAGGTCGGTCATTAATTACCCGTTCTTATGTAAACATTTGACATATCGCAGTGGCGTGATTACCTCGAATCCTTTTAGTTAAGCCATTGCGTTTTACTTGTAGCGTTTTCAAGTTTCACAAAGGATATCAATCATGTCGTACGTTGTAGTCGTTATGAATAACACGAATCTTATCGATTGCGAAGTCCAGATAGGGCACGAGAGGTAACATTCTCGACTTACATTTCATATCTTTTACAAATTAATTGAACATTTTTATGTCACTCACGAACTTATTTAGAACTGTCATAAGCCATTGACAGAATTATCTTTATTCTATCCGATCATGCTATATCTGTCGCAATTCTCGACAAACATGTTCTTTTATCTTTGCATCCATATTTCGCACATCCTTAAAATCCCTTATTTAGCACCCAGCAGAAGAAGAATATGAAGTAATCCTCCATAACAGGATAAGGAAATAAATGGCGCCAAGGAATTGCGATGAGATTATAACATTTACACAACGTAAATAACATTGAGGAAATAAAATGCGGACATGCCGAGGACATCATAGGATTTGGTCGTTTACGAAAAGTTTACCAAATAAACTCTGACTGTATGACGTGTTACGTATTGAAAGGACACATTACGTTTAAACGGAATTCAACTTTTTCGCACACCAAGGACGGAATTCGGGAGTGAGAACTAAATTAAAGTGGAAGTTTCGCAGTCGAATTAATAGTCTCAACATTAAAGCTTTCTATTTCGTTACGTTTATTAACAAGGAATTTAAATCGTAATTTAATAATAATTGCTAATTATAAGACTAACTTGCAGCACTTTGGACAATTAGGGGTTTGATGAAGTGGGTACACACGGATGTAGTGAAGTTGCGCGAATTCATGAATTTCGGAACCTCAATTGGTTGAACCGTGACATCATTTCATGACAACTGCTAAATTATCCGAAAGATGTTTAAAATGTTATTTCTTTCAGTGTACATCATTGCTTGAATATGCTTTCGATTCTCGCGCTATGTCAACATGCACGGCATTTTGTTCTCTTGAAGTGTGCAATCACAATCGCGAGTCAGTCGAATGTCGCGCAAATAGTGAAATATACAAAATACTAATAAACTTCGCATCTTCGACAATAAGAATCGGGACGCTGAACAAAGAAGTCTTGGAAGATCCAGATGGAAACCGCACTAGTTGAAAACGGGATAAGAAAAGTCATATTCTAACTCATTGAAGAAAATGATACCAAATTTAAGGGGAGCGAGGGGGGGGGGGGGGGGTATCCGATCGAAAGACGAAAACAGACAAAACTCTCCCGATAAGTCCATTAAACTAAATCAACAATTGAAATAATGTTAAATAGACAACAACTACAAAAAAAAACTGAAAAGAATGTGTGAAAACTTCTGGTGTACGAGGGTATGTTTCCGACCTCAAACTGAAGATAGCGGCACTCGTCAATGAAAGCTAGTGAATGTAGTTGTGCATCTTTTGACAGTTACTCACCGAAATTTCAGCCATTTTGGGGGCGTAGTTTTTATTTGACAGTCCTTTGAGTGAGTCAATGGGAGTGTTTTTGTAATAATGGACAAAATTGAGTATCGAGCTGTCATCAATTTTTTGTTTTTGAAAGGCAATACGCCTACACAAATCAAAGATGAGTTGGACTCTGTGTATGGGGACTCTGTACCATCATTTACCACCGTGAAATTTTGGGCAGCGCAATTTAAACGTGGCCGTGAGAGCTTGGGATACGATGAACCTTCGGGACGACCAAATTGAAATGTTGGTGAATAACTGTCAAAAGATGCACAACTACGTTCACCAGCTTTTATTGACGAGTGCTGATATCTTCACGTTGAGGTTGGAAACTTTACAGCCCACCCATGTAGTTCTGTGAAATTGATAATACTGAGATACTCCTATATATCGCGGTATTAACCTTTTATATTATGAACCTATACCAGGTGTACCGGTCTGAAGTGAGCGTCAAGATACAAATGTATCGATACGGAACGTTTGTTGTGAACGAGCCCATATATTTTTTTTATTTGGTTGCTATGACATCTGTCAAACATATTTAGTATGCGTCAAGTCATTGTACAAACAACATCTTTTTTTTTAATCTTGTTAAAAATGTCGAAGTTTGTACCAGAAAATGGTGATTTGCGGAAAGCATTAATTTTTTGTTTTCATTTGAAGAAAAGTGCTGCAGAGTCGCATCGAATGTTTCTCGAGGCTTATGGTGATCATGCTCTATCGGAAGCAGCATGCAAAATATGGATTAAGCGGTTCAGAGATAATTATTTTGATGTACGAAATGAAGAACGTGGACGAACACCAAAAAAGTTTGAAGACGCCGAATTGCAAGCAATATTGGATCAAGATGACACTTTGAGTCAAAAACAAATGGCACAAATGTTAAATGTTGCACACCAAACAATTGCTGACCGTTTAAAAGCTATGTGAAAGATCCAAAAGTGTGGAAACTGGGTGCCACATGAATTGAATGACAGGCAGATGGAAAAGAGAAACACCACATGTGAAACGTTGCTTCTACGACACGAAAGGAAGTCAGTATTGCATCGCATTGTGAGTGGTGATGAGAAATGGATTTATTTAAAAAATCCTAACCGCAAAAAATCATGAGTACATCCAGGAGAAGAGTCAACATCGACTGCAAAGCCCAATCGGTTCGGAAAAAAGACAATGCTCTGTGTTTGGTCGGACCAGTAGGGGGTGGTGTATCATGAACTTTTAAAACCTGGCGAAACTGTTGATGCGCAACGCCACCGACAACAAATGATCAATTTGAACTATGTATTGATCGAAAAACTACCAGAATGGGCCACTAGACACGGAAAGGTAATTTTGTTGTTGTTGTTGTAATTATAAAATGCTCCGAATCATACAGAAAAACCCGTCAAAGAAACAATAAAAGCTCTCGGCTGAGAAGTGTTACCCCACCCGCCGTATTCGCCAGACTTGGCTCCTTCCAACTACCATTTGTTTTCATCGATGGGACACGCATTGGCTCAGCAGCATTTCAATTCCTACGAAGAAGTCGAAAATTGTGCCTCCGAATGGTTTGCCTCAAAAGACGACCGGTTTTTTAGCACAGTTTGCCAGAAAGGTAGTCGAAATGTGTAGAAAGCAATGGCCAATACTTCGAATAAAATAAGTTTTACTTTCCCATTTAAAATTAGTGTTTTATTATTTTAAAAAACCCTCACTTCATACCGGTACATCTGGTATATGCATATATAATAAAATCCTTAAAGCTCTTTGTATTTACTGTTTTCCTCAAGCAATGTCTTTTACGATTTACTCTTAAACTGTCACCTTTATGATGTGTGCTCCTGTGCTACTAACTCGTATGCCACAACTTGTACTCTTCTCAGTCTTATAGTGTTTACTCTTATTCTGTTCACTCGTATATTATTCATCCCTATACTAAACACTGTTATGACATTTATTTTATCATGGAAAAAACAATTTTTTTCTCTTGGTTAGCCACGCGCATCCCAAAACGGCCATGAGCGGACTGATTCTTATGTGTGACTGATATTATACCTATATGTTAAAACACAACTGCCCCAATGGTTTATAGCTATACATCCGTGGTCACACAATACTCACGCGTACACTATTAACTCTCTTACTATTAACGGTTGTACTATTAAGTCTTATATTATTAGGTCTTATACCCTTATCTCTTATACCGTAAACCTTTATACTGCAAGCTGTTGTACTGTTCATTCTAACACTATAAACTCCTATACTACAACATCTTATACCGTAAAATCTTATACTGCAAATTCTTTTACACCAAACCCCTGCGCTGCAAGGTCGTATACTTTTTTTCCTTTTAAGAAAAACGCTCATTTCTTACCGGTACACCTGGTAAAATATAAAAGGTTAATACCTCGATAAACCAGCTTAGATATTACAGGTGAAATCTGTTATCCTAGTGATTAGAGCAAGTTGTGTTCACACCGCATCTATACTCACCAAAACGGCAGATGTATTCAGTACTGTAGCCGAGTTGAACACCGTAAGCGTTTTCCCATTGTATAATCGATGGCATTAAGACGCAGTAGTGGAATGCTAATAAATGCAAATCACAACCGCTGAAAAAATAATAATAATTCGTTGGCATTCAAAAAACTGGGTGGGCAGGTTGCAAAACCCACAAATACAATAATATTTAAAAAAAAAAATAGGGGTATGTGAATAATAACGAATGAGAGGAAGTTAATCAAGAGCATTAGACGTCTCTATATGCAATGCCCGCAAACCGAACAAAACAATAAAAACACGCGCATGAACAAAAACAACATTCCTAATCAGAACGATCGTCCAAAAAATAAAGGCAAGAGCTGCGAAACCTAAAAGTGAGGAGGCCCCTAAAAAAGAGACCGATGAAGCCCACATTAAAAAAGAAAGAATTTCGAGTCCAGGTGCCATATATTCGGTTTGTAGCAGCTCTCATCTATTATTTTCTTCTTTTCGATGAAATAGCTTTATTTTTACTATATTTTATCAAGTTATTCTAATAATTTCTACAAACAAATAGTAAACTACACTATATTGAATTTTGGCAAACAAATGTTTAAGTACCCTATTTTGTTATAATATAAGAAAAGCTTTGGAAGCTAAAATGTAAATAATATCGGGTTTTCCAATAGGGACTTGACAATTTTGAATGCACCCTTTCACTAATTATCGAACTGTCACTGTCAATTTACTCAGTAAACTCGACATTTTCATCATGGTTAAGTACAAGAACGAACAACCTCTGCAAATTATAAAAATTTAGTACCGAAAAAAACTTGTCAAGTCCCTATTGAAAAACCCTATATATGAAAAAGCTTAATTTTGTACTACATAAAGCCTAACTCTGATCGTGTAAAAACAACATTTTGGCCTAACGGTCGCCATTACCCCATGTCTCACCATATGAAGGCGCTTCTATTCTCCTATTGACGAGTAGTTGGCACAATTAGCATACAAGTTCCTGGAAACCGCTCAGAACAGCGAGAACCTACTTATACGGGTGTCTTGCGATCTTGACCCTTCCCTCATCCGATCTCTTCGAACCTGAACTCCACAATTCCTTCTTCAATACAACTTCCAACTTACTGAAAAAAGCACCATTCGCAACAATACTCCCCTCTATAATAAAGGTTTCCTGAACCCATCCCATAAGGTCTGCTACCGGCACACTACACACACGCACGCGCACAGTATAAGATAACACAGATTCACGCACAGACACAGACCAAAGGGAAGATTATCAGATGCCAAAGGCGTAATCTGCGTTTACCACCACACTCAAGACTTTACCTGGCTTGTATGATTTCATTCCCACTATCCCTCCATCCAAGTAGTTAAAGACCGTTTCAACTAACACTTTAGACGCTATCCTTACATACCTGGCCCTCTTGTTCTTTTTCAGATATACTATATACGTAAGCGAATATACTCGTATAATGTTTCCCCCAAGGATACATTTTCCGAAATATAAGTTCCAAACTCAACGATTCTTTTTACTTCACTAGGGGAAGTTGTGGCGGTTCCGCCAAACCCCACTGCCTACTCACCTAAAGAACCCCCCATATTCGCAACCCATTTTTGCATCTCAAGCACCAGCATACCTGAAACATTTCCTTTCTCAAGGAGATTTAATGCATTCGACGCATTATCCGAAAATCCCTAAAAAGAATTCTCACAGCATTCACGCATTTAATGCGTTATTCAAATTCCCTGTGAAGAATTCTTCATATCATACGGCATCATAAATCCCAAACCATTCGGCACCCTTTGTCATCGTTAAAATGCTATGTCGGACAGCTTGTTTATACAGCTGCAATAAACCGACCCGCGATTTGTTTGTCCAATCGACAAACAATTACCGCATCCCAAGCATTATCATCGAAACCGAATCCTCTAGCATTTCCTAGTACAAACAAAAACTCGGTCCCTATAGCAGTCAGAGATGACATAAACATTTAAAACTCATTAGCAATTTTCCTAAGGGCGATGCTTCTATTAACGCATCTGCACCAATCATCCACGACTGTAATGATGCCCTTATTTGCTTTTAGCACCATTTCTTCGATGAATTGCTGTCTATGATAGCCCCAATGCATAGCGTAAACAATGATCTATACGATCCCTTTGTTCTTTTTCCCTCGTTTCAGGTTTCGTTTATCCTTTGCTGAATTGCATCGATAAACACTGTGATCTGTACGATCACCCATACATGCATACACGATGATCTTCATTACGAGATCTGGTTTTCTATTCCACAAAGAGAGACTTTACGTTTCTCTTGTGGTAAGTAAACATATCCTTAGCTGAGAGGATATTCACCACCACCGAATCGAGGGTGAATCAAGAGTCAGATTCCAACCCTCGATTGAGTCGTACTTCCACATCCAGCCTCGCAGGTTGGTTCGTCTCCTGCTCCCCGTGGCGCCGCGGGGACGCATCAGTCCCAGAGTCTTATTCAACCGAGTGTCCGAGTCCTTTATTCTATGTGCCGAACCAGATTGTTCTCCTTTTCATGATCCATAAATTGAGAAAGGAAAGAAATGTATTGCGTTTTTGTTACTTTAGAGGTGTCAGTTCTTTTCACGATCAAAATTGAAATATAGTAAAAAGAGAATGTTCTCAAGGATATTCGACACTGAGCACGCAAAATTAAAGAGGAAACAAAAGACTCGATGAATTGGAAATATGAAAGAAAAATTGTATACATCAATTTTGTGGATTGTGTGTTTTGAAAATAAAAGGACCATTATAACGTAACTCCCAGTGTTTCATTCTCTCCTGTGATTGATGTTTTCTGCTTCCCTCGGCGATCATTCGTTTGTATTCGGTGGAACATTTAGTGGGTGATGAGCATGTGAAGTGATCAGCGCCGTACGCCGGCGCACAATACTTCCTACCCCACAAAGTCCTTTCACATCCGAGTTTTCCTCCTTCACTGAGGGAAACCGAGCTACAGGTTATGCTGAAGTTCATGAATGCCACGCCTGAAGTGAATTCGAAAGATAGAATAAAGTTCGAAATACAGCAACAGGAGAACAGCTGGTAGAACCGAGTTAACAATGTCACACTGAAAACGAGAGTGAAAGAAGCGTTCTAGAGAGAAAGTCAGTATGAAAACACTGATTGAAGAAATAATTGTCGAGTACCGAGATTTAGATCTCGAGCGATTTCGATGATTTTGACAGCGTTCACCATAGTATTCTCCATTTTGCGACTCCAATGGCAGCTGACAAGGAAGCCCGATGGTAAATATGCAACCATAATTGGCTTGCTAAGATACAAGACCTTGAAGGCAACAAGTTTCTTGCGTTTAGGGTGGGTACGACAGGACAATATATCATACCCATACGATGTGGACATGTAGCAGAATTTTCCATTCGGACATCTTGCGCATGGGTGCCAAGAACAACTCAAATACATATTTTGCGAATCAGGCTGTGATAATTCTAACCCACACCGACTCATCATCATCATCGGAACTACAACCGGGATCCGGTCTTGGCCTTATTTAACAAATCTCTCCACCGGTCCCGATTTCGAGACGATGTCATCCAGTTTAGCACTCCCAGGTTCTGGGCGTCCTGGTCTACGCCATCCCTCCATCGCAGACAAGGTCTGCCGCGCTGTCTCCTTCCATACATCCTGCGCAAACGACTTTCCGGGCAGGCTCCTCTTCGCTCATTCGAGCTAGGTGTCCCGCCCACCGGGGTCTACCGAGATTGATTTTTCTTACAATATGAGCTTCAAGGTAGATTGCGTACAACTCATGGTTGTAGCGTCTCCGGAATCGTCCTCCCTCACATACGGGGCCAACAATTCTCCTTAAGACCTTTCTCTCGAACGCGGCCAAGAGTTCAGAGTGCCTTTTATTAAGCACCCAGGTCTCGGATCCATAGATGAGTACTGGTAAGACCATGGTCTTGTACAGTAGTAGCTTGGATGTTCTGGATAAATTTCGGGATTTAAAGAGCCTTGATAGACCATAGTAGGCTTTGTTGGATTTAATCAGCCGTTCGCGTATTTCTTCTTCCATATTGTTATCGGCTGACACTATTGACCCAAGGTAGTTAAAGGATTGCACTATTTCAAATTCGTGCTCCACTACCCTGATAGTTTGACCAACGTTAGGTCTTCTCTCCGCAGAAGTTGCCACCATGTACTTGGTTTTTCCCTCATTAATGTGCAGTCCCAGTTTTTGTGCCGCCTGCTCGATCTGGGTGAAGGATTCCTGTACAGCCGATTCGGTTCTACCGATGATGTCGATGTCATCTGCGTAGGCAAGCATCTGGCTGGACTTGGTGACAATAGTCCCTCTTGTTATAACGCCAGAGTCACGGATTGCTTTCTCCAACGCCAGGTTGAAGAGGAGGCGGGCCAGACCGTCCTCTTGTCGGAGTCCATTATAGATGTTTATTGGTTTGGACAGCAATCCCGCTACTTTTACCTGACTAGTTACGTTGGTCATGGTCAACCTACAAAGTCGAATCAATTTGTTTGGAATGCCGAATTCTCCCATGGCATTATATAGTTCTACCCTGGCTATGCTGTCGTAGGCGGCCTTGAAGTCTATAAACAGATGATATAGTGGAATCTTAAATTCCTGACATTTCTCCATCGCCTGCCTAAGGGTGAATATCTGATCGAACGCTGATTTGCCTGGGATGAAGCCACACTGATATTGACCAATGGTGGCTTTAGCGTATGGGGATATCCGGTCTTGTAGGATAGTGGAGAGTATCTTATATGAGGTATTCAGCAATGTTATACCTCTATAGTTGCTGCACAGTGTGATATCTCCTTTCTTCTGTATGGGGCAAATTATACCACGACGCCAATCTTCCGGCATCTCCTCTTGCTCCCATACGTGCACCACGATCTCGTGAATTGCGTGATGTAACGCAGCCTCTCCTTGCTTGATCAGCTCAGCCGGTATGCCATCAGCTCCGGGGACTTTGATTTATTTGAGCTGTCTAATGGCTTTTAATGTTTCTTCAATGCTTTGTGGCGGCAGCATTTGGTCTTGGTCTTGCATTGGTGGAGCCTCCAATTCTTCTATGAGCTGACCATTTAGCAATTCATTGAAGTGCACTTCCCATCGCTGCAGAATGCCTTCAGGATCGGTGATCAGATTACCCTCTTTATCTTTGCAGTAAGAGCAGCGTGGTGTGTACCGCGTCATACTGCGGATTATTTGGTAGAACTTCCGCGCCTGGTGCGGACCTCGCTCTCTATTTTTCTCTATTTCACAGACAAGGTTTTATTCCCAGGCACTTTTCTTTTGTCTGTGAAGCCTTTTTTCAGATCTTCTGAGCTCTTTGTATTTCTCCTCGCGTACCCGCGTCCTATGAGACTGCTGCAATGCCCGGTATGCAACATTCTTACGTTCAGTCGCTAGGTTGCACTCATCATCAAACCAGTCGTTCCGATCTCTACGACTACTGGCTAAGATGGAGTTGGCAGTACTAATGACAGTATTCTTAAGGCGTGTCCATTTCTCTTCTACGCCCGGCATTCTGGCCCCAGGACTTACTCTCCCTCCGTCGAGCTCTTCGAGGGCGAGTCTTAACGCATGACGAAAGGTGTTGCTGGTGTTCTCATTGCGTAAGGCAGCCGTGTTGATTCGAACCTGATCCGCGGATGCAATACGTCTCCGTAAGGCAATCCGCGCTCGGAAAACTGTACCAACAAGATAGTGATCCGAGTCGACGTTGGCACCTCGGTACGTTCGTACCGTCATCAGGCTCGAAGAGTGGCGGCGATCTATCAGCACGTGGTCAATTTGGTTGTGAGTGGCTCCATCAGGTGATACCCAGGTGGATATCTTTACGCGGAAACCTGGTACTCACAGCGACCAAGTTTTTCGATGCTGCCAATTCGATGACTCGTAGTCCATTGTCATTAGTGTTCTCATGCAAACTATGGGAACCTGCATAGGGCCTGAAAACCGACTCCCGACCTATTTTCGCATTCAAATCCCCATGAACGATTTTCACATCGTATCTTGGGCAGGCATTGAGGGCCCATTCGACGTTCTCATAGTATTCCTCTTTTTCGTCGTCAGGGGACTCCTCTGTAGGTCCGTGAACGTTTATGAGGCTTATGTTCTTAAATTTGCCTCGCACGCGAAGAGTGCATAGCCTTTCATTTATTGCATTAAAGCCGATGATGGCAGGCTTCAGTTTTTGGCTGACTAGAAAGCCTACCCCGAGCACATGGTGTTTTGCGTGAAAGCTGTAATAAATGTCGTACTGTTTTCTTTGAAAAACACCACTCCCCGTCCATCTTATTTCTTGTAATGCTGTTATGTCAGCCTTATATTCGGACAGGGCATCGGCTAGTTGCTGTGCAGCTCGAGCTCGGTATAGTGAGCGTATGTTCCATGAAAAAATCCCTAAATCATTTAGCCATTTTCGTTTCCGTGGTCGTCGTCGTGTATCCGGTACATATCCGAGGCTTGTTAAATTTGCCATAATAATTCATTTTTACGGGCCTGGTTATTAGCCTTGCGCCAACCTTTCTCAGGATGTCGCTGCATCCATTGGTTCACTTCTTGGTGGGTGTCAAAGTAGCTATCCAGGGGGGTCACATGGAGACTGCATGTCAACTTGGATTGAACAGGGACAAGGATCGTCCTGGCCTTCGCCGGGTTGAAGGCAATCAGAGACTTTGCCCTGTATGTTCGCACTCATCCCCCCAACCCACACCGAATAGCCAGTTAAAAATAACGAACATTCAAGAGTATGCTGCCCATCATTTTAAATAGAAATAGACAGGTTTAAGTATTCACCAGTTAACCTAAACCATTTCGAAGTCGCACAAGACCGCCATTCCAAATGGTTAAGGAATAAGTTCAAATGCTTGGCCTAGCACAAACACATGGCGAAGATGGCATTTGTACAGCAGCTGTCTATACAACAGGAAATTCTCTTGTAAAAACCAGAGTTGACCAACGGAAATACGGATTTACCCATGCTAAATCCAAGGGAACTGACTTCTACTTTGATACGGCAAAAGTACCGAGGTAAATCGATGAATTCGAAAGCTTCCTAAGCCGGGCAACTAAAAATTCCAGAGCAAACAAGCTTGTAATCATTGGAGACCTGTGACTAAGGCGTTAGAATATACTCACAGCTGGGCCAGGTTGTCGTAGGAGGCGACTAAAGGCCGAGTGGTAGGTGGGGTCTCAACGACCTGCCACCCGGAGAAATACCACCCCATCAACCTATAGACCCCATCAAAGATATTATTCAAAATGGTCGACGAATCACACAAAACCGTATAAGAAACCATATTGGAATATCCAAAGACCATGTCGGCTTTGTTATTGAACAATTGGGAGACCGTGAAATCTCTGCACAATGGGTTCCGCGCCGTCTTACAGACGAGTACAAACGGCGTTGATTGGAATGATGCGAGCAACTTTTTAACCAAAAGCTTGAATCGCATTACACACTCTCCTTATTTTCCCGATCTCCCCCCATGCGGTTTGCAGATTTTCCTCTATTCAATAGAGATCTGAAGGTTGGCAAGATTCGGAAAAAGTCTGAGGAACTTTTCAGTGATGGAATCAAAATCAAAACCTGCGTCAGGGAAATCTGTGGTACTACAAAAAATATGCTCCGTGAAATGGTCGCGAAAAATTGCTGGCCATTTTTCGGAACTTGGCTGATGGACTGGTTCGAGAAAAGGTTGGTTTAGGTGGTAGTCGGCCCCAAGGTGAGATACCACCACATCACGCTGTACCTTCCGCGATTTCATCGGGAGAAATCTTCGACTATGTTTCGGATGTATGGTTGATAGCCCGATCTGACACGGAGAAAAGTCATGACGGTACATTCTGAGATAAGGAATTCCGGAGGTAAACTAATTTGCCATTCAGATATGCGGGGGGACTATGTCATTGGGAATATCATGCAAATTTTATGATAAATAACCAAACTTTGGGAAATTCGTCATCCCAAAATCGGGCTCGTTTTCGAGGCTCTGCCGACGTTCGACCGCACGGCACAGTGTAACATCAAGGGCATCGGTGTCACCAATACGAATGTAAACGCCGTCCACCACTAGTTGCAAACAGCGAAATCTGATATCCTTGCTCTAACCTAGACACATGTCGATTCGTCAACTGATTTGACATATCTTCGTTGCTCATATACATCATGCATCAGAATACGGCTGGCATTCGAGATTCCGTTTTAAGGGCGGAGTCTGCGTCACCGCGCGGTCCGATATAGGTTGCCAGAGGATGGAGGTGTTGCAACCCAATAACGTGGGCGTCATGTGGTTAAGTATCCTGCTGAGGACTGCTGTTAAATTGCTTTGTTGTGTTTACCGTTCCCCGAACGACCATCGACAAGGGACACTTTTCGAACATCTTTCACGTACCGTCGACTGGATACAGATCAACCACCGGACTTCTGAAGTTCTCGTCCTTGTCGATTTTAATGTGCATTATTTACAGAACCGACGACGCTGGTAGGCTTGCGGAGATGTTCGCTGTGGTGATTATGCAAAAAACCCTGGATCTGTTTTTGACATCCGAGCCGGACATTTATACCGCGGAAAGTGCTACTGCACTGGGAAACTCAGATCACTGCTTGGTATCGGTCACGCAACCACTCGCATTTCAAGCGAATAACCGACCTAAGCATCTTCGCCGTATGTGGAGGTACGGGGCTGCCAACAGCGAAAACTTGTGAGATTTCTTCACAACCTTCCGTGGTCGGGGGTGTGCTTTATAGACTCCGATGTTAACACCGGCGCAGAGTCGGCCACAGGCATTATTCTTCTACAAATGGAGATCTACATTCTACATTCCATCAAACTGAATTCATCTGAAAAACCTTGGTTTGATAAAAAATGCCAGTAGATTACAGCGGCAAAAATAGTCGTTTTTAGCAATGGCGCTCCATTCCCACGGTGGTCAACATCGCAAAATTTCTCAGAATCAGAAACGCGTGCCACCAGGTGATTAATACCGCGAAAAATGCCTACAGAGTGACTAATAATTCTCGAGTGCCCAACTGATTCGCGTCCTTCGGGTCAATGGCAAAAGCTGTCAGCAGTAACTTCGTTTCCTCCTCGTTTCCTCCGTTAGTGACGAGAAGCGGGACGTTGGCAACAAATTCAAAAGATAAAGCTAATGTGTTCGCTAATTTATTTCGCGAATTCAAACCTCGACGCCGGTCTTTTGGAGCCACCTGTGATCGCACCTGTACGGACTTTGATGCGGGATGTGAGGTAATCCCGCGTAGTATTGAATGCAGTCTACGCGAACTAGACTGTAGGCAGGCAACCGGGCTGGACGGAAAACCAGCAATAGTCCTTAAGAACTGTGCCCCAGAACTATCACCCGTTCTTGGCAAACACTTTCGCTTATCTTATGAACGAAGAACCTGCCCTGCCTGCTGGAAAATCGCTCGAGTTCAGTCAAACTCCAAAGAGGGGAAACGAGTGTCCCCCACAAAATTACCGGCCGATAGCAATATTGTCTATGTTTTCTAAGGTAATGGAAAAAGTCATCAATGCCGAGTTAATTAAGTATTTGGAGCGCAACATACTTCAGAATGATCGTCAATACGGATTCCGTGGCGGGCGGTCGGCGGGAGACGATTGACCTTTATAACCGATTTATGGACATCTGCGATTGAGTGGCATGGTGAGTCAAGAGTGGTCGCATTGGATATCTCCAAGACCAATCACGTCGATTTCAAAGCAACGAAAACACATCATACAATATTCACAAGGAAAAGTGGATCATCGATTCCACAGCTCTGATGAATGGTTAGGCCCTCGAATCAGGGAAAAGCTTGAGATTGCTCGGCGTCACGGTCTATGGGAATGTATCGTGGTATAAACACGTATCGAACATCGCCAGATCCCCGTCAGGAAAACCGAGTTATCTTTTTAGAGTCGAGAAATATTTTACTCCGGCTTAAGTTCTCCTTCTATATAAATCCTAAATTAGACACTCGCTCGAATACTGCTCTCATGTGTGGAGCTCTGCTCCTAAACATACCTTCGACCTACTTGAAAGCATACAGAGATGAGCGATCCGCCTGATCAGGGACACAGCGCAGACATCGGGACTACAGTCGCTATCACATCGAAGGCGCGTACCTGGCATTTTACAGATATTATCACAGGTACTGTTCTTTGGAGATTCGTGGATTGTTCCGCGCAATTCAGTTTATATGCGCTCTACAAGACAATCCAACGGATCGCACCAATTTGCGTTTCATCTCCCGACGGTGCGAATATCCCTGCATCAGAACTCGTTTCGTTACAGAGCGGAGAAGCTGTGGAATTCCCTCCCCGCGCAAGTGTTACCGGAGTGTTACAACTTGCGATTGTTGAAAAGAACTGCAACAGTTATTTGGTGGCATCTCGAGGCCCCGTGTCGGTGCTATAGGTTGGTCTTTCCCGAGAGAAGTATATTAAAAAAAAAGACTAACGCCTGGATGGTAAAATGGTGCAGCACCAGGACAAATATTAGAAACCATGTACTATACAAAGCCTCGCAGTGTTCTGTTCTTGTAGGGGTTTGGTTTCAGGAAGCGTGTCTCCTAGTCCTGATAAGGACAAGGGTTCTCTTAACATGGACCGCTCCTGAAAACTCGTCCTACAAAGGGGTCGCCGCCGTGCTTCCTCTGATTCCAGAGGGAAGAGCAACGCCCTTGATTTCACTAGTCTTCCGTGTGGGCAGGTGATACTCCGAATCAGTTGTTAAATGTTGAAAGGCTCGTTGTTCTTTCCGTATATAATATGTTTTATTTCCAATTAAAATAGTTCTCTTGAGCTCTTCCTTCAGTGACCCTGTTCAATAATATACTGCGGCTCGGAGATCACTTAACTATTCCTTTATAAAGGAAAAGAAATCGAGATTTGTATTTCAAAAGTGTACAATTTCGTACAAAAATTCCGATTTTAGAATCCTGAGTGGGATGCTCAGTGTTTACTTTAGATAAGAATTCAATTTCTTGAATTCTTACGAAACTATTGCGCAGATGTGGATGTGTAGAAATGGATTCGGGTTTGTTTGTTCTGTTTGATGGAATTTTCCCAGATTGAGATAACGTGTCTCTGGGATTTGAATTTTCATGATGCCGTGAAGCAAATGTAGAACAATAAACAAATATTAGATTCGTATATTGTGAATTTGATTTTAATTTGGGGTTTGGATTAAATTATGAAGTGGCGGCAAATGTTAAGCGATAAACGAGTGCTTGATTCATTTATTGCGAATTTTGGGTCATGTTTGGGTTTTTGTGGGTTTTGATAGGGTTTTAGGTTTTAGCGTATTATTGCTGGGATTTGGATTAGGAATGGGAGAAAGAGGTGATAGCGCTTTTTGGAGCACTACAGCAGTCTTAGATATAGTGCTTCTTAATGATGTTGTTGAAGACATGTGGTGTGCGAAGCATTGTGCACCGGCGTACGGCGCTGATTCTCTTCGCATCCCCATCATTCACTTGATGAAAGTTCCGCAGTAAATAGTTCACCGGGGGGAAACGTCACACACAGGAGAAATAAAACACGCCGCCAAGACACGCGGGAAAATTAAACACAGTATTCCTTTGGTTTAGTTTTTTATTTATATTAATTGAAAAACACTATTGTTGGATAAGTTGTTTGAATTAAGAGATTATTGCTCCGTTTCATTTCCTGTTGTTTACTAAAATTCTACGGTAGCACTGCGTGAAAGTTACATGATGAAGTTAATAGAGAAAACACAATCTTCGAAGACTGCCGCAAATAATATTCGACATGGAGGTTGCAAACACTTCGACACTACCCCGAGGTATATTACGCATCTGTGCAGTCGGCGGAGAGCGGAAGATCGCGTGACCATGATGGTCAGCGGATGGAATTTTACTCAGCGATATTAAGTCGCTGTCAAAAGAATCTTTGGATGCATCTCCTTTACTTGTAGTGATAACCGGAACTCATTAGAGGAGATCGTATTGGCACACATGTATGGGTGTACGTCGGTTCTTTTCAAGGTTCTTTTCAAGGATCAAAACCATTAGAACGAACGTGGAACACAAAGAAGAGGCATAATAGGCATCCAAGAAATGTGTGTAAACAAATCGAATTTCGTCGGGTGCTAATGGGTTTGCCTGTGCATCGTTCGGTAACGAGAGTCAGCTAAATAAATAGCAGCTGGTCATTAAATGAAAAAAATGTTTTTCGGATACCACAAACGATATTAATTGTTTATGGTATCGCAGGAAACCTATGTAGGAACAGCGTTCTTCTGTTTGCACATGGTGCGAGTTAAAAAATTGTATTGCTGGGAGAAAAAGGTCGCCAGCCAATGTGTACGTAAAGAAATTTATCGTACACATAGCGAAGTTGGAAAATAGACGGCGCAATATTTATGGTCCCTGTCAAACGGGTAACTTTGTGTGCAAACCGAATCATTTTGTTTAGAGGAATTTGTCTGGTACCAAAGGTGCCGAATTGGTTTGGAATTCCAGATAAGCAAAGAAAAAAAATCTTACGGAAAATTGTATGCGAAGAGATGCATGAAAAGGTGAGTTTTCTTTACAGGGACTTTACGATTATAGCTTTGATCTAATTAATGCGTGAAGCATTTTCAGGCGCTTAATGCGATTGTATTAGCAAAAACTTATGCGACTTGGGATGAGGTTATGGAGGTAAGTGTACCGTGGGGTTTGGCGGAACCGCCACAGACACCTTCGTAACCGAAAGAGAGCGGACCGAAATCGACATCAACCTTACCAATGACCATACCGACAAGAAATATAGAGTGGTGAGGTCTGCGCACTTGCACCTACCACACAGTATCCCCCACAGTACATGGAAAGCCGTTGAACGAACTGCATTCATCGTCGCTCGTAAAAAAGATATTAAAAGTACTGTTCGCGGAAACGCCTGTTTTTTTTTTTGTTTGGTTTTTGTTTCATTATGGTGGTGGTAATCTTCAAATGATACCTCTGGACCGATCCAGGGGCATGCCGGCCCCAGGCGAAACCTCACATCGCGCATCGAAAACCGTACCGGCGCGATTACAGCTGGTTCCAATAAACTGGCATCGAGGTTTGAATTTGCGGAAAATAACTTCGCGAACACATTAGCTTTATCCTTTGAATTTGTGACTAGCGTCCCGCTAACATAACATAACGTACTTTAATCTAAAAATTGACCAATATTTGTTTAAGAATGAAATAAATACGTAAAAATATAATAAAGCAAATAGGAACCGACAAAAATGAAAACTGGAAACTGCATAGATGCTTCCACGAAAATCAACTCAGCGATTAGGTGCAAAAAAAATCGGTTCCATGTTAATGCCCAGCATTGTATCAAACATATCGTACATATCAAAATGAAAATACCGGACTAGGTGCCACCTTCAACGGACCTCTCATCGCCCACCAAAAGACTTTATTTTATACATACCATGAATTGACTTCTCTCCAAAGGTCCATGTTTTAAACAACCATGCATTGTAGATAGTTCATCGTCTTTCTACTATTCCCTGTCGTCCTATTCTGATAGTGTTGTGTCCTTTCATTGTTCAACTAGAGTAACTTCTGTCAACAGAAACATCCTGTATTCCTTTGCAGCATTTCCTTTTTTCTTTGGTTTCGCATTGTTTTCAGAATATTTTCTTACTACCGATATGCTGTGATGCAAGTCAACGGGGAACTGCCAAGTGGACCCATATAATAAAAACAAAAGGTTACAAAAAAAGAACACGTAGGACACTATCGAATAAAACTTTGTAATAGCCTGATAGAAGCCAAGGAAGCAAAAAAAAAAACAAGAAGAAAAAAATATCGACTGCTTACAGTGGTCCAAACTCAAGCAGCCATCACTATTACCGGTGGGGTCGCCCTTGTTCGTTATGCGCCTAGAATGAGTTTGAAACTGTCAAGTGAATATTATTTATGCCTCATTTATAAAAATAATCTAAAATTTTCTAGATAAATAAACTTTATTAAACGCGAAAGGACGTACGCGAGAGTCACCATGGTGGGAAACGGTCCTTGAAAAACCAACAGACAAGAAGTAACCGATAGGACAAAAAAAACTCAGTTGACGTTATTCACAGGAAGGGGTTACCCATTAAGTGTTGGAAGAAACTAGAATTGAATTGGTGCGAACGTACGCAAGCAAAACGATCGCCGCGCCACGAGGCACCAAGGAGATAGTGCGGTATGCGAAGTAGTTAACTTTTATGCAGACAATTTTGATCCTTTTAAATTTTAAGGTGGTAATCTCAATGTCGTGTCCTGCTTTTATGTCTTCTTTTACGAGTTCCATGGGTTCGTTACATATTTCACAATGTCACTACGGCTTGTGTTATCTACAATGGCGACCTTCTTCTCAGGGTGTGGTTGAGGTTCTGCGACTTACAAAAGTACGTTTTGCATCCTTGGTCCTATCTCGGTGGAAAATAATGAAGTATGTTGTTATTATTATAGTCATTATAGTTGGACCCCATGGTATATCGCAAGCAGAGGCTGCCCTCCTTTTGTAGGTGACTTTGAACTATTTACACTGCATTTTCTTTCAATCTTCGCTAACTTAGACATTGCTGCTGTTGAATAATTACAAGGATTCAGTAAAACTTTTTCATGCCCATGATTCGGATTTTATATGCTCTTTGAATGAGTTATATTCTCGTAATAAGTTGAAAGACATGCATTTGCCTTAAAGACCTTCGATAATAGTTTTGTGGTCTAAGAACCTGCTGATGGTTAGGAGCATGTCTATAAAAAGGTATAAATGGGTACTGAATGCCTTCAAAGCACTGGTAGCTTTCATCAGCGGGAAAGACTGCATTGCACACCAAGAAATAAATACAGTCATGATATGGATTGAGACTTAGAGAGATGTAGTATGCAGGTGGAAACGGTTGGTTGAAACGATAGATAGAAAGGAAATGAATAGGTAAACTTGTAAGTGTATAGGAATGGAATCGTTTCTTTTCTTATCTGCTTTTCTGTCCTTTCCTTTTTTCCGTTTGTTTTATTCTCATTTTAATTCCTTCATGTAGGTAGAAAACAAAAATAAACCCAAAATGTGTACGCCACATTGCTAAAATATTTATTTATTAAACAATTAGACAAAATAAGAAATTGTAATTCTATGAAAAAAAAAAAACCATATTTCTCGTTACGAGTTCGCTTAGAGTCTTTCTCGGGTGAATGGCGTCTTGCCAAGGACCTAGCTGGCCAAAGCATCCTTCCATTTAAAACTTATTGGATTGAATAATATAGAGTCAAGTATAGAACTTTGAATTTATTAAATATGATTAATGGCCAGAAATGACTTCATTTGAACGATATTTGTATTCCATTAATATTTTAAAATGATGTGGTCCCTGTGACTGATATAATTCGGAAGTCAGTTTGCAGAGAATTTCTGGTCATATTTTGGAATTATCGGGTTGAATGTTGACTTCCAACTGTTCAAGAGTTAAAGCGTGGATTATAAACGTAGATAAGTGACTTCAGATATCCCCAAAGCAATAGTTAATAACACGATTGGGAAGAGCAGGTGCCAAGTCCATTTCTCAATATCAAGTGTTCAACAAACCCCATCCCATTCCAAAACCGGGAAAAGATAGTAGCAACCCAGCTTATCTTCGACCTATTAGTTTACTCCCAAACATCAGCAAAGTGTTTGAAATACTAATAAATACATCATTATTAAATTTGTCCGAGAATAACAAAATTATCCCAGATACCCAATTTGATTTTCGGACTCGGCATGACACTATCCATGCCGCGTCAAAACTGGTTGCCGATATGCAATGGAACGAAGCAAAACGACAGTGCACAGGGGCATGTTTGATTCATTTGGAATGACCTTCGACACCGTTTGGTTAGAAGATCATATTTATAAGCTTACCAACCTGGGCATGCCTGTAAACATACTATATATTTTATATGACATGGTTATGGGACAACATTTCGTCGTAAAATATGGCGACATATTTTCCAACAAGACTTTCTTCATAAGCAACGCTCTAACAGGTCAATTGAAAAGTCCCAGGCCTTCCATAGTAAAACACATTTTGTTGGCAAAATTCGTTTTTTTTATTCAACATAATTCCCTTCGAGGGTGATACACTGATTATAGCGACCCTCCAACTTTTTGATAACTTTTTTGTAGTACGATTTGTCCTTTGCTTCAAAATAGGCCTCAGTTTCGGCGATCACCTCTTCATTCGTCGAAAATTTCCTCCCAGCGAGCATTCTTTTGAGATCTGAGAACAGCAAATAGTCGCTGGGGGCCAGATCTGGAGAATACGGTGGATGCGGAAGCGATTCGAAGCCCAATTCATGGATTTTTGCCATCGTTTTTACTGACTTGTGACACGGTGCATTGTCTTGGTGAAGCAGCACTTTCTTTTTCTTCAAACGCGGTCGTTTTTCGGCGATTTCGTCCTTCAAACGGCCCAATAACGCTGTGTAATAGTCGCTGTTGATGGTCCTTCCTTTTTTAAAATAGTCAATGAAAATTATTCCGCGCGCATCCCAAAATACAGACGCCATAACCTTGCCAGCCGACTGTTGCGTTTTTCCACGCTTTGGGGCAGGTTCATCGTGTGCCGTCCACTCGGATGACTGTCGATTGGACTTCGGAGTGAAATGATGGAGCCATATTTCATCCATTGTCACACATCGACGCAAAAACTCGGGTTTATTTCGTTTGATCATTTCCAAACACTGCTCCGAATCATCAACTCGTCGTTGTTTTTGGTCAAAAGTGAGCTCGCGCGGCACCCACTTTGCACAGAGCTTTCTCATACCCAAATATTCGTGAATGATATGATGTACACGTTCAGTTGATATCTTTAGAGTGCCTGCTATTTCATTCAATTTCAATTTACGGTCAATCAAAATCATTTTGTGGATTTTTCTAATGCTTTCGTCGGTAACAATCTCTTTTGGGCGTCCACTGCGTTCACCGTCTTCGGTGCTCATTTCACCACGTCTAAACTTAGCATACCAATCCTTGATGGTTGATTTTCCTGGGGCGGCGTCTGAAAACTCGTCATCAAGCCAAGTTTTTGCTTCAACTATATTTTTTCCCTTCAAAAAGCAATATTTTATCAACACGCGAAATTTCTTTTTATCCATTTTTTTCACAATAACAGAAGTTGCTTCACTCAACATACTATAATTCACAAACTAATGATCCGACATCTGTTAAATTTATACTCGCGTCTTTTGAAGGTTAGGGCTAACTAAAAATCATATGGATTTAATTCTAGTGCCACCACCTATGTGTCGGGCCGGGGACTTTTCAATTGACCTGTTATAACAGGGCGCAGTCAATTCTCCAATACTATTTAACATTCATACTAGTGATCTAGAGGATTCTCTCACTCATGATATTGCGTTTGCTGATGACATAATTGTGTACAGAACGGGTAGAAAAACTGAGTTCATTAACAGACTATTACAAAATGATCTCAACAGAAGCAATAATTACTGTGTGGCGGTTCTTCAAAGCTTTCCCAAAGAACCATCCATTTCTTTAAATCAACCTGCTTTTCCCTCACTCCACAAGACACCGTACTTACCTGCAATTTCGGGCAGCGTAAGCTCTCAGCAGCATTTTTCATACCTGAAAGTAAAACCGCAGCAAGCATGCACATCAAACAAATTATTTCATTCATATACATGAGCCGTGCCAGACAATCGGCTCGGCTTGTCAGCAATTATAAACGATAAACACTCGCTGGCCAGCGTAATTATTGACACAGCTGTAGCCGATATTCTTGCTGCGGTTCATGAGTGAATATTGCTCCAATCCCAAGGTTCGCTACAGTTGCGACAAATTTTCTTTATCGGTTATCTACCGATCATGGGATTTGGGCACGAATATGATTGACGTTAGACAATTTTTCCCATGACCATGTCTAATGATTCGTTGTCTAAACAATGACCAGCCACCATTCTCACGCTGGCTATTCTAAACGAAATGCTTCTGTGTACTCTACGTAAATAGAAGAAATTATTTTTGCCTGCATGCCAGTATTCCTGTGCATTATCCAATGCCGAAAATAAACATGCACCCAAATCTAGTAGCCTTTACCGTCGCAGAAAGTTCTGTTGACTTATCGCCAACCCAAATCGATCCCCGATCGTACGATGGGAATACACCCAGCCGTACACCGATCATCATATTTGACCAGCTG
The DNA here is from genome assembly GCA_963931805.1 of Microdon myrmicae. Lineage (NCBI taxonomy): Eukaryota > Metazoa > Arthropoda > Insecta > Diptera > Syrphidae > Microdon > Microdon myrmicae. The sequence continues at coordinate 124,160,693 of OZ007499.1, forward strand.
CATGTTTCTTTTTCCTTTCCTGCGCCCAGCGCGTGTTTGGGTGTCTTTCTTGAAAAGGAAAGATTTTTTTTCCCCTGCGATGACATGCGTGGAAACTCATCGCAATCACCAGAGGCTGGGTCAGCGTCGCCCAGCTCGGGGAGTCAGATTTTAGCCACCGTCGCGCACGCATACGCCAGTGGAGTCCAGAATATTTAATAATATCTAAAGTCAATATTAAACAGTTGTGTTTCTAAGTCCAGAACATTTAATAATATCTAAAGTCAATGTTAAACAGTTGCATCTCTAACTCCAGAACATTTAATAATATCGAAAGTCAATGTAAATAGTTGTGTTTATAACTCCAGAACATTTAATATGATCTAAGGTCAACGATTATACCAGTGTGTTTCTAACTCGTTTCCGTAGTGCAACATTTATAATATAACATTAAAAAGTTAAAGAACATTTAACCAACAAGATCCAAAAAAACGTGTTTTATTTCTTCGATGACCATTTGTAAGGAAACTGTGTTTTGCGTTTTTGATTAGTCCTCGTTCGGCGATAGTTTGCTCCGGCTTTTAATCTTCACTCGACGACAATCAGTTTTCCACCAGCGAACTACATCGTGGGTTGGAGGTAGAACCATCGCCCTGTGACGGCGCCCAGATCTATAACCCCTGCATTAAGTAAAAGTTACAAATTAGCTTCCAAAAAACTTGTTACATCCCACTACATGAACCCCATAACTCATTAACGCACACGTTGCAATCATCATCAGCTCACAGCTAATTAATGCCCATATCGCACACGTTGCGATACTCATTCGAATACTCATTAATTGCCCACCTCGCTTCCAAATCTACACACTTATCGTGTATCGACAATTCTTATTCATATTGCACACGAAGCAATCCAATTATAACAGTTAGCGTATAAAAGCGCATGACGCATTCTCGTTTCTCAAGGGTACACGCTAAATGCATTCTTTTGCTTCATATTCAAAAAACAAGCTCTGCATCTGGCATGAGACAATTCCGCATGATCTCATATTATGAATGCAGTTTTTGCTTTATATCCGGGAACAGGTGTCAGACAAGTCATATGACACTAGCGGCCCCTTCAAAGACAATTTGCGACCATTTAACCGAGCTTCGATCAAAGTGCTAAGATCTGCGAAAAGCCAGACATAGCAACGAAATGCAGCTCGACCGAACGATGCGAACGTTGGCCATTGTACTGGTTTGGTCAAATGCAAGGGTCAATTAAGAAATTGCATGCACTAAGCTCGCTGCACCGTAAGTGGGGCAATTAAGTGGCAATGCTAATTAAGAAAATCAGATAACTCGTGCCAGGCAATTAGACTCAATATGGGTCATACATTCTGGATCGAAGTCCAAGCTGAATGAAACGCATCGTTTGCACTTCTACACCCATAATATGGGTATATAAAGAGTGGTTGCACACGGACTAACGGGAAGTCAATAAAACAGAGTAACAGGCTGCAGCCCTGCATTGGTACAGCGGGTCTGTTACTCTAAATCAAATACTAAAATAGTATAACTAAAATAGTTCTTCTGTAAATAAACCAACGAATACAACAAACAATATTCTTCTACTCATTTGGACTCTCCGTTGGGATACGGATTACAAGGGGCGGATCGCCCTCAACAAGTAAGGTAAGGTTTTAATCATATAACCTTACTATTTGGCGCAGCCCGTATACGTACTGTCGGTGCCAAATAAGTAATTACAGGTGATACCGTTTTTGGTATTACATTTGGCGCGGACGACATACATACAACCAGTGCCAAATAAATAATTAAATGTGATACCGGTTTTGGTATTAGATTTGGTGCTAACGGCAGAATACTCCGGTGCCAAATAAAGAATTAATGTTGCTGCCAGGGTACGTAGCCTAGCGCTTCCAGCGAGATGCGTAATCTATTGGTATTACTAACTGAAACTATCCTATTCATGACACATCTAAGCCCTGCGTTGGCTGATACAAACAAAATTTAAAAAGTTTTCCATTAATAGACAGTGAGACACGTAGTAAGATATCCGGGTATCTGGCTCGACTAGTTTAGATAAACACGTAGTAATGTCTCTGTGTAGGACTAAAACTTCGTATGCTATGCCGAATCGATTATTCCGCAATAGTCTTCTTGATTCAGAAATCAAAATTGTATCATACGACCTATAATGGTGTACGGTTACTCGGTATGGTTTAACATAACTCCTTACTATATGGAGAAAACTTCGTATATTTGAAAGACAATGTCTGCGTTCCTGTCTCCGAATCTACACAATCCCAGAATCGCAGTATACAAAGTATTATCCTAATAAAGACCTGTATAACAAGGCAGGCTTTAAGAGGATAGATAACTTCATAAATAAAAGTATACGCTTCCACATTGCGAGACTGTGGGGGTTGGTTAAAGCTACGCAAAGAACCACCCACAATTCGAACCCCAACTCCCCTTGCCAACCAGCAGTTGCCTGCAAACATTCACCAACCCAAGAACATCGTTCATGCATTTAATGCACACCCAAAATTCCCTTAAAAGGATTCTCTAACATTCATGCGTTTAATGCATCATCCAAAAATCCCTGAAAAGAATTCTTAACATGCATGTAATCATTATAAATAGGAAACCTCATCGGCGCCCATGTCAGCCAGAATACCCTACCACACACGTGCGCAGCACATTTTCCTGGCTTATCCACAGTCACGACAGCCTTTTGTCCAACCGACAAAAGTAGTGTACGCATCTCGCGGCTAGCCGCCAAAAAATGAATTCTCCAGCTTGTAAATATACACATAAAAGAATTCGACCCTTTCCGCTGGCATAAGATACAGTGCACAATCATCATTGTGTATCTAAATTGCTTTTAGCACCAGTTTTCCTAATAGCTTGCAGTCTATTTACACGGCTGCATGCACATCGCCTATGATCCCTTGGTCCCATTCCCTTTTCTGAGTTTCGTTTACGTAGCATGAGTTGGATCAACCAGCACACTAGCTAAGATCAACCCAGAGAAATTCTCTCCAATTGGTCACCACAATGAGAAACTTCACGTTTCTCTCGAGAGAGCAAACTCACGCCTAGCTGAGAGTGGACTCACCACGAGCCTCTCGAGGTTAATCTTGAGTACGGCAGTCGACAATCATCCCCCAAAGTGTGAACACGGTTCAAGATTAACTGAAGTCGAGTGCGCACGGAAATCCATCACCGAAACTCTGGGTACCCGCGCCAATAACAGTTATTCATTTATTTATATTCTTTTGGCCCAATTACCTTGTGTAACAGATATAGCAACGATGGTTGGATCAAAGATGCCTTAGATGGCTCAGAACCATCAATACTAGGTAAATTACCATCGTCATCATGATAAATACTAAAAGAAGAAGCGATTGATTCCTTATTGCTAAGCCAGATTTTGGTTAGGGCATACATTTCAAAACGGAGGGAGTGAACTTTTCACAAAACTGTTTAAGTCTTGGAAGATCTCTGACGTTCTGGTAAGAGAAGGTAAGCGGAGGATTATGAGGGGTTGTGGGGGGAGAAAGACATGGTGGGATTTCAGGGGCAAAACAAATTTAATGTGATCGGGTATACTACATTGCCGGTGTAAAATCTTGTATGAGTGAACATATTGCCCGAAAGCCAGGAGAACCATCGTCACTTTATATGGTGACTAGCCGAGATTTTCAAAAGCTTTGAAAAAAGTTTTTGAAGGTTGGAGTTATAGCATTTGAAATAATAGTGAAGAAGAACATGTGATTCGAACTGAATCACAAAAAAATTCAACCTAAGCGTTACCCATCAGGCTACTGGCCGATTTTAGATTTTGATTTTTAAACTCGACTATACTCCACTGATGTGAATTGTTATGCTATCGCTAAGGTATACGGCTCTGATGTATTTTCTTATTCGATTTTTCGTTCGGTGCTCTTCACTATTTTGCTTGTGAATTGTGTGTGTATCTGTTAGAGTCGCCACAGAGTCATCGGTTGGTGAGCCTTCTTGTTGAATGGAGACCATAACACTGGTTTCAGTTTTTCCTACAAAGCAGACTGAGTCCGTTTTGTCATGGATTTGGCTAGAAAGGTACGTATTTTTTTTTTTTTGTTATTATTTATTAGACTTCTCTCGGGAGAGGCTAACCTATAGCGCCGAGTGGGCGGCCGAAGATGCCATCAAATACCTGTTGCAGTTCATTTTGAACAGTTGCAGGTTGTAACGCCCGGGAACACTCGCGTGGGAAGGGAGTTCCACAGCTTCCCCGCTCTGTAACGGAACGAATTTGGATGCAGGGATGTTCTCGCCGTTGGGAGATGAACCACAAAAGGGTGCGATCCGTCGGATTGCCTTGTGGAGCGCATATAAGCCGAATTGCGTGGAACAATACCAAGCTTTCATAAGTGTTTTTATTTCTAAATTTGGAGAGTGTGTAGCAACAATCTGACGACCCTAACGTTTGTTGAGTGATTTTTACGGGCGAGGAAGAAGCGGAAGAAGTCATCACTGTGTTGACGCATGTAAGCTCAGAGGGAATAGCTTGTACTTTATCATCTAAGTATTTTTTCAAAATCCTTTATTGCCGCTTGGGTTACAAGGTTTAGCCACGGAGTAACGATATTGTGGTTTTTTTACCAGAAATATGATTAATGTTTTAATAGAGCAACGAATTATTGTGAAGTGTAACTTGAAAAATCAGAAACACATCTTTTAATAAGAGAAATGCATGGCAAGGAATATTTATCACCGATAGGGTATTTTTTTCTAAATAGATAAGAAGCTTCCAGGGAGGCTCGCCGCAATATTTACCTTGCGTAGCGAGTAATTCACTTCCGGTGGTTAAAGATCCATTGAACAACATGTTGTCTTCGCTTCTAGTGGTTTCTGTTGTTTACTTAAGTAGTCATCATCACCATCATCATCGGCACCACATCCGGGATCCGGTCTTAGCCTTATTTAGCAAGTCCTGAGGCTTGTTAAATTTTCCACAATAATTTGTTTTTCCGGGCAAGGCTATTAGCCTTGCGCCAGTTACTTAAGTAGTACGTCTCAATAAATCGAATCCTTATATTACGGGCCAAATAAAGTCACGTTAAAGACAATATCATTTGTTTATTACCGCATACAAAGAGTCAGCAACCCTCATCATGCTGCTCGTGTTTACATTTTCGGAACCGTCTGCACTGGTTCTCGCTTCATATTTACTTTAGATTCTATGTCGTATCCTTCAATTTTACTTTTTTCTCTTTCCAATATATTTATTTTGCACCGTGGTCATAGTATAGATGCGTGGGCGTTTTGTTTATTATTGCATATTATCAAATGAATCTGAGGATCAATTTCCGAGGCATTTAGAAATCAGTAAGGTGTTCACTGTAATCGACTCCGCAGACAACGTATCGAATTTATTCCTGCGTCCAACTACCGCCAAAAATCCACAAGGCCCCGATTTCCGAAAGAGTGCATTCATCTCGAGTCACTGTAATAAGTCACCTGATAAACGCGAATAAGTGATATGCTTCGTTAAAGGGCAAAAATTACTATATCTGTCTGGTAGTAGATTGAATTATAAATTTGAGTTATTTTATTTTTTTTTTATTAAATTGTTGAGTACCACAACTCAAAACCGTTCAATGTAGCTTTATCTCAATACAAACACCACCTCAATATCCAGCGAAGGAGGAAGGAAAATATCGACTTGATGTAGAATTTGTGGAAGTTCTAACTCGTCCTCCAAAAACGAATCCGTAATCAAAAGAAGATAGCGAAATCAAAACAAAGAGACAAAGGACAAATTAAGAATATATAAAATATATCTAATTTAAACGGTAATTTTACTTTTTTGCTTAGCAAGAAGTTGCAATCTAGATAATCTTGTGCGTAGCTGTTGTTTGGTTTATGAAGAGCAGGGGTGCCGGCTTAGCTAGTGGTCGCGCTCGCATTTGTAGTCAGTGCAGACATGAGCGTGCAAGAGGTACATACGTCTATTGCGCAACGGATTATTATAAAACTTTTAAGAAATTAATTTTTTTCTTGATTGAAGGCACACACAAAAAACGTGTTTTTCTCAAAATCCTTCCAATATAAAATTCAACTAATATAATAACAGAATTTCATTTATTTTTGGATTTCAGATGATCCCGTTATCATGTTCACAAGAAATCAATTTTTTTAGGATTCGAGGAATAATTGTCAATAACTTTTATAATTAACATTTAAATAACTACTAATGCTCCAAATTACAATAAACATTTAAATAAATCCTTTGAATATTGTTTAAAAAAAAAATTGAGAAAAAGCTTCTTTTTTTGCCCTGGTGACCGCTTCATTTTTCTTTTGATCTAAAAGGGGAAAAAATTGTAATAGATTCTTAAATTAACTAATTTTGTTCAAATTTATTGTTTACTTTAATAAAATTGGCTAAGTAATAAAAAGTTACAGCATTTTGAAATTGTAGCTCCAGGAGGCGAAAACCCCTAATATATACATAATGTATGATCACACGAAACTGCTATTTTGGAAAATACCTAAGTATAAAACTTGGAATTTCAGCACTGACTCTTTTTTTATTACCATTATGCTTACGTACATATCCTGTTTAGATTAATACAAAATCCAGTTCCAGTACAGTTTAAGCATCTGACAACTGATGACCAGGATTTTAATGGCATTCCACATGGGGACATCTGGCGCAGGTTCTTGAAACGAGCGCTTCAAGATCAAATGTCACACTATAATAAAGTAAACCAAAGGATCAGCAGCCAGCACACAAAAGCCGGATATTTTGTTTGAAAAATGTTGTGGTTTATTTGTTTTAGTATCCGCATTGATTGTCATTGGTGAAACAAGTAGCAAGCTGTTGATATTAATGTAAATAAAATCTTAAGTGCCAAATTAAACTTGTTATAATGTAAATAGTTCTTTATAACATTACATCAACCCAAAGACGTTTTCTTACCAACCACTAAACCACACGTTGAAACCGCCCAATTAGCGTCCTCGTTCTAAACAATATTACTACGTAACACTGCCATGCCTTAACCCTTGCCTTAATCCCTCTTAGTTTACGCGTTGTACGTTGCATCATCTTGGTAACCACTATAACCTTGCTAAAGGATCAAAGTTTATTTCTGACTGAACGTTTCATGGAATTAATTTCCCGGAATTACTCTTGTTGGCGAACATTGGTGCACAACGACATGAGATAAATTTACGACAACTCAATGAAATGGGACGCAACACTGCGTAGTGCAATTATGGCAGACGGTATTAAATTAATCTCCAACATAAAAACTTCCGAAAACCTTTACACAGGCACACGCCACCATGGAACCCGATATGTAATTACTGAATATAAATTGAGTTTTAACAACAAAGAGGAGCGCATGTTATTTACTGTTTCATTTGTGGTTTTTAAATACTCCTCCGCACAGGACATTTAATCATTCCATCTCGGGTGACACAGAAACCAACTGATTAACAACAGTGTCATGGCATGTCTGCCGAATAATGTGAATATTTCCTATCAGTTGGGCGTCAAACTTCCGCTATTTTCACAAAAATACCAAACTATCGCGATTCCAGCATACATCTGCATAGATATTTCCAATTCATAATCAAACTTTTTATTCGGCTTGCCTACGAAAATACTGTCATCAATTGCCGACTATGTTGCTTCTCAATGAAAACTTCATCCGCCTCCACATAAAAGATCCATTCGAGGGCATAAAAAAGTGGTCGTATCCATGGAAAATATGGCGTTTAGTCAAAATGCTAATAAACACATAATTCTCTGTCCAAATCGACGGCGGAAGGACCAAAGTACAAAGAGAGATACAAAAGAAAACAACATTCCATGACGAACATGAAAGTATCTGGGAGACAAGCAATTTGATCTGATTTCTATTAAACGTATTTTATACATCATATCCTTTGTCAGCAATAAAGAAAAAAAAGCTCAACAATAAAAAAGGAGAAAGAAAGAAAAACGAGTAAACAATGCTACAGAGACTTCAGTTATGTCGGCAGGAATGGTCGCTCCAAGTTTGTTGCTAGCAAACTGTATCGCTGATAGAACGATATGTAGGAATATTTTTACCCAACCGCCGACGTCAAACTCATGCCCGCCCCTCTTTTAGCCCGTTCCGACGGATAATGGCTTCCTTTCGACAGTTCTGCTGCCGTCTGTTGTTGGAAAGTAATTGAATATATTATTTCATGTTTTTGAGTCGTTTAGATATCATAAAAAATATGCCTCGAAGTCTGAAACTGGAAAAAACTGTGTAATCATAAAAAAAAGGAATAGAAGGGAATCTGTGTTAACATATTTAATGGGAGATACACTTACAAAGGATCAACAATGGCTGAGGAGAGCGAACCAGTTTCGGTTGAGTATTTTCATAATGTTTTTGAGGTGTATCCTGTCGGAGAGTATATATAAAACATTCAGACGCCAACGCCAATATGCCTCCATAACCTCAGCTAACTTTAACGGTCAGCATTGAATACATTTAGTGATTCTTTCCGACCGAAACTTTGAGCTGCTCAAAAAAAAAAAAATTGACACGAATTCTACGATACAAATAATTTCATTTGGGAAGCATGTCCTTCCATTTTTAGGATTGACTCAAAAATATCCTTCTGATAGGAGACTAAGGAGTTTTCATAGGAATTGTTTCACGCCAGACGAGGTTTGCCAGGAGCCCATTCACTGTAATGCTTAAAAGTTATGCGTGTTTCTGTAATCAGTCTTGTGTTATTGTCTACAGTCAATATCGATATAATGCCGAATTTAGTAGAATTTATATCACTTACGGTGGGTAGCAGCGAACATACAAGACAAAGTCACTGATTGCCTTCAACCCGGCGAACGGCAGGACGATCCTTGTCCCTGTTCAATCCAAGTTGACATGCAGTCTCCATGTGATACCCCTGGATTTTATTACAGCTGTCACGCAAAACACCATGTGCTCGGGGTAGTCTTTCTAGTCAGCCAAAAACAGAAGACTACCATCATTGGCTTTAATGCAATAAATGATAGCCTATGCACTCTTTACGTGCGAGGCAAGTTTAAGAACATAAGCCTCATAAACGTCCACGGACCTACAGAGGTATCCCCTGACGACGAAAAAGAAGAATTTTACGAGAACATTGAACGGACCATCAATTCCTGCCCAAGATACGATGTGAAAATCGATCTAGGTGATTTGAATGCCAAATATGACGGGAGCCGGTTTTCGGGCACTACGCAGGGTCGCACAGTTTGTATTAGAACACTAATGACAATGGACTACGAGTCATCGAACTGGCAGCATCGAAAAACTTGGTCGTTGGGGGTACCAGGTTTCCGCGTAAAGATATCCACAAAGCCACCTGGGGATCACCTGATGCAGCCACTCGCTACCAAATTGACCACGTGTTGATAGATCGCCGTCACAGCTCGAGCCTAATGACGGTACGAACGTGCCGAGGTGTCAAAGTCGACTCGGATACCTATCTTGTTGGTACAGTTTTCCGAGCGCGGATTGCCTTACGGAGACGTATTGCAGTCGCGGATCAGGTTCGGATCACCACGGCTGCCTTACGCAATGAGAACATCAGTAACACCTTTGGTCGTGCGTTAAGACTCGCCCTCGAAGAGCTCGCTGGAGGGAGGGTAAGTCCTGGAGCCAGAATGCCGGGCGTGGAAGAGAAATGGACACATCTGAAGAATACTGTCATTAGTACTGCCAACTCAATCTTAGGCAGTAGTCGTAGAGATCGGAGCGACTGGTTTGATAATGAGTGCAAACTAGCGATTGAACGTAATAATGCTGCATACCGGGCAATGCATCACTCTCATAGGACGCGGGTACGCCAGGAGAAATACAAAGAGCTCAGAAGATCTGAAAAAATACTTCACAGACGAAAGAAAAGTGCCTGGGGAAAAAAACTTGTGTGTGAAATAGAGAAAAATAGAGAGCGAAGTCCGCACCACGCGCAGAAGTTCTACCAAATAATCTGCAGTATGACACGGTACACATCACGCTGCACTAACTGCAAGCATAAAGAGGGTAACCTGTTCATCGATCCTGAAGGCATTCTGGAGCGATGAGAAGTGTACTTGAATGAATTGCTAAATGGTCAGCTCACAGAAGAATTGGAGGCTCCACCAATACCAGATCAAGACCAAATGCTGTCGCCACCAAGTATTGAAGAAACAGTAAAAGTCATAAGATAGCTCAAATAAATCAAAGTCCCCGGAGCTGATGGCATACCGGCTGAGCTGATCAAACAAGGAGGGACAGCGTTACATCACGCAATTCATGAGATCGTGGTACCCGGGAATGCCGGAAGATGCCGGAAGACTGGCGTCATGGAATAATTTGGTCCCATGCACAATAAGGGAGATACCACACTGTGCAGCAAGTATAGGGGTATAACATTGCTGACTACCGCCTATATGGCACTCTCAACTATCCTAGAAGATCGGATGCGATTAATCAGATATTCACCCTTAGGCAGGCGACGGAAAAATGTTTGGAATTTAAGATTCTATTATATCATCTATTTATAGACTTATAGACTTTAATGCCACCTACGACAGCATTGCCAGGGTAGAACTATATAATGCCATGAAAGAGTTCGGTGTTCCAAACAAATTGGTTCGACTTTGTAGGTTGACCATGACCAACTTAAATAGTCAAGTAAAAATATTGGGATTGCCGTCCAAATCAATAAATGTATTTAATGGACTCCGACAACGGGACGATCTGGTCTACCTCCTCTCCAACCTGGCGTTGGAGAAGGCAATTCGCGGCTCTGGAATTATAAATATAAGGACTATTGTCTCCAAGTCTAGTCAGATACTTGTGGCGGTTCCGCCAAACCCCACGGTTCACTTACCTAAAAAAAAAAAACCCCATAACTGCCATCCAATTACATAATTTCGCGAACGCAATCGCGTTAGCACCTTAAATGTTTTACGCATTTAGGATTATCTAAGGTATAATCTAAAAAGCTTCAGTAAAAGAATTCTTACCTTTTCTTGCATCTCTTCGCATACAAATTCCTGTTAGAGTTCTTTCTTACCTTATCATAAATTCCCTGTAATAAAATTCATCGGTTCGCATATCATACGACCGCATATCAGGGAATCTTACCCTTGAGTTGGCTAATCCCAACCTCAATACGTGTACATAAAAACTATCTATGCTCACATCAGCTGTCGACCCTTTTAGCCAGCGATAAATAGTCCAACATCAGCTGCGTGTAATTAGCACCATCCACGTTGAGACTATTTCCCTAACTCGCACCATGAGTAAACAAACGACCGCTGTCCTTCAGCAGGCATTCTAGCGATACGCAAACAATTCAATCATCCTAGTATCCCAAATGCACCTACCATCTAATGAGTTGCAACTTGTTTACTCAGTTGAACTTTCAGGCCATAAATTCCTTTTATGCTACATAGTTCTAGATTCGTTTCCCAGTAACCTCTCACATCAACAAAGACCTCCACGATCCCTTTTTCCTTTCTTTGTTTCAGGTTCATTCCCATGGCATTGTGTATGAAAAAAAAACCAATGTGATCTTCACTCACACATACACATCCATTGCCAAGTCTTTCTTCCTTGTTTTTACCACGAGAGAAACACCTTCTCTCTCGGGAAAACTGACCCCAAAACGATTGAATATCGTTGAGTCGTTTTCCATCCGCTGATCACAATGATCATGCCGATCCCGCTCTCCGTCACTGCGGAGACGCGAAAATATATACCGGAGTCGTGTTCGCGTTGTACAAGTAACTTTAGTTAAAGTTGGTGAAAGCATTGATTAAAATCTGTCATTTTATGTGTTGTTCGATTTTGATATGCATTCAAAACTAAAAGAATAATCCCCACAAGTCCTAAGTGAAATACAAGATCCTTTTAGCGTTAAATAAAGAAAGATCAACAGCCAACAATCGAGTGTTTTATTTTTACTTGTGTGATCGTGTTTGTGCTTTTCCTTCAGTGTTTTACGCAGCGAACAATTTATGATGGAGGAGGAAGTGAACGAAGTGTCCGTGTTGGCACAATACCTCCTCCCCACATACTTGCCTACGCAGATAACACCGACATCATCGGTAGAACCGAATCGGCTGTACAGGACTCTGATTTTGTTTGTTGGTATTTAACTCTAATGTTAGCAGGTTGTCTTTGATCAGAAGATATTATATTTCATTCACCAATAATATGATCGTTTAGATACTTTACACACCTAAATTGCATATTTCATTTCTATGCCGCATGGCCGAAGCATTGACAGTGCATTCAGAGCAATACGCGTTCGGATTCCTTTATTTTCTCCCTGTTGTTTTCCTTGCTACTGCTGTTGCTGTCACTATTCACAATGTTGATTGAATTGTAAGTGCCGCATGTTTTTTTTTTTTTTTTTTTTTGTTTAGAGCTGCTCTCACTTGTTTGCTCAACTCACAGATTTTTAATAAGCCCGTCGATGATATTGTAGATGTCTTCATCTGTGCTCTTGACTCCTGTCTTCTTAACGGACAGGTCTTTAAATTTCTTCCCTATTGTACAGTAGTGAGCATTACTGAGATACAAATTTTCTTTAATATTTTCCCAAAATAATGACCAAAATGTGCTGTCACGAACTATCGCCCTGTTGCTACACTTGTCTATACACTTTTTATAATTTATCTGTATGAAATTTAAGGTTTCACTATGAATCTCTGTTTTTTCCTAGACAACTTGGATTTCTTGCCTGCAACTCAACAACCTCTTACTTCGTCGAATTCAGATAATTCACCCGGTCAGCCCTAGAGAGTGACAGTCGATCAGCATGGTTCTAAGCAAGTCTTTCGACAAGATTTCACATAAAGTTATCCTTTTCAAATTACTCGCCCTCGGCTTAGAAACGATTCTCTTAAAATGCATTCCTTCCTACTTTGGAGATAGACTAGAGCGTTTGAAATAATAGTGAAGAAGAACGTGTGATTCGAACTGACGCTATAACAGTTTGAATCGCCAAAAATTGTACCTAAGCGTTACCCATCAGGCTACTGGCCGATTTTAGAATTTGATTTTTAAACTCGACTATATTCCACTGATGTGAATTGTTATGTTATCGCTAAGATATACGGCTCTGATGTATTTTCTTATTCGATTTTTCGTTCGGTGCTCTTCACTATTTTGCTTGTGAATTGTGTGTGTATCTGTTAGAGTCGCCACACCACTCCCTCCGCAGTAACTTCGTTACGACCAGATTCGTATGCGAACGACGGACGTTCTGGCTGTGCTCTATGCGGAAGTCGTGACCGTGTGTGAAGTTCTGTTTACTATGGGAATATGTATGCTGTGTGTACAGATCACGTCGTAGTCACCAATTATAGCGTTTGAAATAATAGTGAAGAAGAACGTGTGATTCGAACTGACGCTATGACAGTTTTAATCACCAAAAATTGTACTTAAGCGTTACCCATCAGCTTACTGGCCGATTTTAGAATTTGATTTTTTAAAGTCAACTATACTCCACTGATGTAAATTGTTATGTTATCGCTAAGGTATACGGCTCTGATGTATTATCTTATTCGATTTTTCGTTCGATGCTCTTCACTATTTTGCTTGTGAATTGTGTGTGTATCTGTTAGAGTCGCCACAAGACTGTACAGTGTACGTTTCATATCCACGATATATAATCCCTTCTTGGCTACCTCTGGCGTTCCTTAAAGCAATCACAAAGGTCGTTATACTTTTCATATTAACCACAAATAACATTGATAAGGTCATCAGCATTTCAGTGTGACACAAAATTCTATGACGTTTTCTTATCATCACTTTATTCTCCAATTCTTAGCAACTTCTCAGTTTGGTATCGTACAAACTACTTGGGGCTTAATACCTTTCCATGAACGCGCATCTCCTACGGCTCCAATGAATTTATATACTGAATACTGCAAAGGGTTAACGAATCCGGCTCAATATTAACATCCTCAATCTAAAGCAATGTCTCCCTCTGACTCGCCCTATCTCGTCCTATATTTTCCCATAGCTGTGTCACGTTTTGATTATTTGAGTTAGTTTGTAAGTTAATCCGTAAAAAACCGTTCTGTAAACTTGCTCTAAGCTAACAAATGGGACGGTAGCCCTATTAAGCTAAAACGAATATGTTCTGCTCAACTGCTACTTAGCGATTGTACATTTAACCCGGGTGGAACAAGGTGATCGCAAACGAGGGTCGATGTGAGAAAGAATCATTCAAAGCCCTGGCATATTAGGCGGGACTTTTGTGCTATCCATACCGTCCACATCGAAGTCACCAATTATGGCGTATTAGGAAGTAATAAAGGACATAAGCCATGAAAAGCATAGAACCAAAGCCCCGATACATTACACCTCCGCCGAGTCTATGCGAAGATATCCGATTTTTATAATTCCTTTTTGATACTATTGTGGCGGTTCCTTCGAACGTCACTACTTACCTTCCCATCAATTATTCGAAAACTTCCACCTAGAACATTCAAAAACCCTATAAAACAAGTATTGTGGCAGTTCTATTGAACGCCACTACTTACCTTCCAACCTATTATGAAGAAACTGTTTCCTAGCACACTAAAAACTTTGGAATACATTTATTTACCTTTCTATTGTTTGCTTAAATCTTCGCCGAAAGTATCTAAACCTATAATTTTCGCTGATGCAAAATCCATCAGCACCAAACGGGTATTTCCCTAAGGGCATGGATACATGGAATGCACCATGTTCCTTAAAAGCAATTCAGTTACACCATTAAGCAACCCACATAACCCGAACCGTATCGATGAAATATCTCCTGATGAGCCTGCCACACACGTGCAGGGGATATTTCTTCTTTTCCTTTTTTTAACCTATGCCCACATCGATCGGTCATCCGATCGACAAAGACGTAATGGCATACGGCCGACCGCCCAAGGAAATCGAGTTCTCCTAAATGGAAATATACCAGCGAGAGTTCGACTACTTGGAGGCGCCGCCGAAATGTTCACGATCAGCATAAATGCTGTACGCGGTTGCTGATCGTGTAAACACCCTAATATCTACTTCGAGATAGTTGCACCAGCTGGAACCATGCCATTTAATGTTTCCGTTACGAAATTCGTATATCCACGGTTCGCAGACACATAGACACACATCACAAGCAACCAAAAGGATCATCGTGTGTGTGTCTCGCGGCCTTTACTGGGACCAATGTGGAGAATCTTCCCCTAATTGTTCTACGTGCGAAAATCTAAATTCAATGTATAGCAATCTTTAGTCGTAAATCAGATTCCACGGAGGTAAGTCGGGCCTCCACGTTAAACGCAAAAAGACAGTCAGTCGAGTTTCATCCCTCAGCGCGTCCGGACGGTTCATCAGTAAAACGATAAAACGAGGTCGAGTGGCAATATATAAACTACTTTAAACTAGAAATAAGCTAATCGGAGTACAGTGATTACTTGTATTAGTCGAATCGAAACTGAGTGCTCCATTGTAAAATATATCATTCGAACTCTGTAAACCAATTAATGCAAAATAAAACGAAGAAATGGAAAGTGAGTTGTTTTGTCTAATCTAGAGGTGACGTCCGAGCACCAACCGCGGCGGTTCATTCCGGCGTTAAATGACCGTTGAGCTGGGAAAGTTGGTGAACATGTGCTCTAGTCGCTATCCAATCTCCCCCGTGGCCGGTACAATACATCAGGAAACACCACACTATATTCTTCACTACAGCTTCATATGCGTAATCTTTTGGAATTGCTTCACTCCACCCTTTTGTTGATATTTCCATGATCCATATCTTTTACGGACGTTTAAATGATCCTTTCTTCGTCGAATATTTTAATTTTGTAATCTTCTCTCACCCCCTTGAACCGTCTTCCGTTTTTTTCTGCATTGTTCGATTTATAAAACTCTTTGGTGGTAATAGTCTCCATGTATCGGCAATTAAATCATATATTCGATAACAAGTGATAAGTGAAAAACTAATAAAACATAAAAGATTTAAAATTTGATTTGTCTTTAAAGTTTAGAAAGAGGAAAAAAAAATATAAATAAAATTAACGGAAGAAAAGGAGCCTAAAAGGAAAAAAAAAGTTAACTTAAATTTAAAAATTAAAAATAATTTAAGTTGTAGAAAGGAAGAATAACAGAAAGAAAAAAAGAACAATCTATAATTAAAAAAGGAAATAATAGGAAATAGAAAAAAAATGAAACAATGAATTATAATAGTAAGAAGGAGAACGAATCAGAAACACAAGAAGAATAAAAAGAAATAAAGAGGAAAAGCAATAATAAAAAAGCGGAAATAAAGAGGACGAAGAGAGTACGGGTCGTCCATAAACCATGTGATACATTTTTAACAGAAGGCTATGTGTACCCCGCCTAACATTATCTCGTGTAACCTGAAATTACGCTTAAACAAAACGATGGTGGATCTATATTTACCAAAATTCGATTAATGCCCAAAGGTTTCCGCAAGCCCATCTAATATACAAAATTCCATTGGAATGAGGCTAGCAAAAAGTTCGTTTCGCATTCTTTAATGTTCTTTCGAAATATCCAATGCAATTCCAATGAGGAGTTTTCCTAAAAAAGGGTCAAAAATATGCGAGAAGAAAGGTCCAGTGCCATCGAATGAAGAAAACAAACCCGAAGATACCTGTACGTTTTATGGAAGTGAAAAGAAGCATTTGCTTATCTCATCGAGAAATACGAAGAAAATTTCCATTTTCATTTCCATTTCCATTTCTTATCTTCTTCATGAAAGGAATAGCTAAGGATTCACAACAAGAAAAGGGATTACATAATATGGCTATGGATTAATACAACAATACGAATTGTCAGATGACTGATTAGAAGTTCGGTCTTTTTTTAATGGCAGTTCCAAGAACTACATCGATCCTAGATTCTTTCATTTGCAGACTAGTAATGGAATAAGCACAAAAGAAAACTCCGTTTTAGGGTAAAAACCACGTGAAAATCGAGGAAACTGCCTTGTACGCCACGTGCGCTGCTGAAATCGTTTAATAACGACTAACCTTGGAACCAAAAAATAGGTAGCTGAATATATAATATATACATATATCTAATAGGTTTACCACATATTTATGTGAGTGGGAGAATACTACGAAATGAATATCACATGTGATGCAATACTAGAAAGCTATTCCAATTTCGTTAACCGCAAGTCCTTACATATACAGGTATTCCTCGACTTACGACCGAGATAGGTTCCTGGTCATCATCGGTCGTAAGTCGATTAAGTCGCAAGTCGAATTTCATATTAAAAAAATGTCGACTTAGCTAATGTAATGTATTATTTGTACTGAAATATGTATGTAAATCGAATTTTTTTACTTTGTTTCTTTTTTTTTTAATTTTTCTCATATATTTTAGGGATTCCCCGCAACTACATATTTGTCTTCTTTAAGTATTTTCTATGAAAAAAATTAGAAAAAAAATGGTCGTAAGTGCGAATAGTCGTAAGTCGAACGGTCGTAAGTCGGGGACTACCTGTACCATATAAGCAGGGGCCAGTTATCAATTATATCGATCACGTGAATTCAAAATATATATATTTTTGTGGAATTGATTGTTTTTATTACTGGTCTTAGCAATATATAATACGTAGTTGTAATATTAACTGAAAATATTTAGCAGCAGTATATATTAACAATATCTGGTAGTACTACTACTTAGTAATATTTAGGAATAATATTTAATAATATTTAGTAATATTTTTAGGGATGAAATTTAGTAGGAGACTTTAAGAACAATATTTAGTAGTAGTTATTTACTATTACTAATAATATTTAGTCGTTATATTTATTAATAACATTTTTAATCATCTTTAGCACTAGCATTTGTATATCTTATATAATTTAAATATTATCTTATATAATTTAAATTTTATCATTTATCTTATATAATTTAAATTTTATCATTTAACAATATTAGTACAACTTTGCTTCCGCCGCTTTGCAGTAGATGGCGGTAGCGGTAAGTGGTAGTTGAAATAAAAAGATCATAGATGTCACACAATAAGCTTAGGTATTAGTAAACATAACGCCATCGAAATATTAGTCGATTTGTGTTTGCGTCAGAAAGTTATTCTCGATTAAACATGTCAGCTTACGAGCCAAATGCTCGTCATTTGCGGGAGGTTTTAATTTTCTTCTTTAATATGAAGAAATGGATTCGTATGCTGCCCGAAAGATGGGAGAAAGTAGTGGCCAGCGATGGACAATACTTTGAATCATAAATGTATGACCAGTTTTTTACAATAAAGCCCCGAATTTCGGAAAAAAAACGGTGGAAGCAAATATTTATTTAGTAACAGATTTTATTGGGAGACATTCAGAGAAGTTACATGCCAAACCCATCTTTTTAGCACTACCCCTTCCCTCCAAGTTCGACTGGATTTTCCACGCGAACAAAAATGGGTGCTGCAGGGTTGGTAGGCTGTCGATGAGAAACTGCAACCCCATCCCTTCAACCAAACTCCACCCCCCCCCCCACCCACCAATGCGCCCCTGCCTCCCTCGCTTACCGCGCCCACCTCCGCCCTAGTCAAGGGATTGTCCGATCCAAGAAATATCCTGTGCCTAACCAGATCCTAGCTCCTCTCCCTAGCCCCAACCACGTCCGCCAGCATCACTCTGTACTCCCCTCCTCATCCGCCCGTAATATAGCCCCCCGTAAACATAATACCGAACCTGCTCGCCCCACACCATCCTCGGCCCATGTCTCCAATTCCATCCCCATTTTCGACCTCAAAACAGGCGCGAAATATTCACACATTCTTAATCCTCCCTCCTCCCATCACTCACCTACTGGTCCTAACACGAGACCGCCTCTTGCCCCACTCCTTCCCGCATCTAGTCCTCGCTCCCCTCCCTCCCTCCTTCAACGTTTTTCGCGATGACGATGCTCATCGAGAAGTTCCTAACTCCCCATGCCGTGGAGTGCTGATCGCAACTCATAACAGACTCACTTCATCTCTAATTGTCATCTCTTTTTCTCCGGATCTCGACTACGTCGCTATTAAAATTGACAAGCGCCCTAAGTCTCTATTTATTATCTGTTTCTATATTCCTCCCTCTCGACTCACCGCGTCATACCAACTCGCAATATAAGCGGTAGATAACCTTACAGAGTTAAGTACCGCAATAGACGATATCGTCGTTTTTGGCGACTTTAACCTGCCCCACCTACTATGGACATCAGCTGACGAACAAGCCTTCTACGTCTCTAACCCCACTAGTTCTAATCAACGTATTTTTATTAACGGCCTCGCCGACTCATGCCTCCATCAAATTAGCAATGTCCCAAATCATATGGGGAGACGGCTGGACCTCGTGTTCACAACCGACCCTCTCATATCCTCAGTTGCCCCTAGACCACACGCCCCCTCTACCATTGACAATTATCACCCCCCATTGCTCTTATCCTTATATCTCGACCACGAAACCCAGCCCACTCTACCTCCTGACTGCTTTTCTAACAACTTCCATAAGGCTAATTTCCGCCTCCTAAATGAACATCTTAGCAAAACAGCGTTTCGCTTTGATCATTTGGGTGTAGAAGAAGCCAAGGCCACTCTCTATAAGGAGATTTACTATGCCGTCGCCTTATATGTCCCCTATTCTCGCCGCAGGTCATCGGTTTCTTCGCCGCCATGGTACAACCGCAATCTCCGCAATCTTCGGAACAAAAGGAATAACTCATGGAACATTTTCCTCAAAATGCGACCCATTGAAAACAACTCCAACTATCTCGGGGCCTTTTAAAAATTTTCCGAACTCTACAACTCCCTCTATTCCAAATACCTTATTAAAACACAATCCAATTTTATTAGCGATCCCAAATCCTTTTTCCACTTTATAAATTATAAACGTAAATCCGACGCCTATCCTAACTCCCTCTCTTATAGCGCGACTACGTCATACGACAACCTAACTATTACCAATCTGTTCGCGTCGTTTTTCAATAAATCCAGACATCTCCTTCGAACCCAATCCGTCGTATTTCAATGACTTGCCCGAATTCGCCCCTGGTCCCTTCTCTCCTCAACTTATTCAGCGTCACGTAGTTGAGGAGAAACTAAACTTACTCAAAGTCGAATTCAGCTCCGGACCTGATGGACTTCCGTCTGTATTCTCAAGGGACCTTCCCTAATATCTGGAAATCGTCCTATGTCACCCCCATACATAAAAAGGGAACTTAAAAAGGTTATAAGCAACTACCGACCCATCGCCAAACCATCGCATATCCCCAAACTGTTCGAAGGGCTTCTCTACAATGCGTTATCTTTTAGTTGTAAATCCGTCATCTCACCCAACCAGCATGGTTTCCTTTCGGGTAGGTCGACCACAACCAATCTGATCGAGTTCTCATCCCATACTCTCCGTGCCTTAGAGAATGGCAACGAAGTCGATGTTATCACCACCGTTTTCTGCAAGGCATTTGACAAAATCTCCCATAATCTCATCCTTTTCAAGCTGTCCTTCCTAGGCTTCGAACCCTATTGATCAAATGGTTATCTTCTTATCTGAAAGGCCGATCCTACCGTGTCAAATTCAGATCCTCCCTTTCCGATCCTTTTTTTCCCACATCTGGGGTTACGCAAGGAAGTCATCTAAGCCCGCGCCTTTTTATCCTAACCATCAATGATGTCGACTGTGTTATTAAACACTCATCCATATCCCTCTATGCGGACGACGCCAAACTCTACAAAACAATCATCTCTCCCCTCGACTCCTCACTCCTCCAATAGGACCTCGACAGCTTCTCAACCTGGTGCCGTAATAACTGCCTTGAACTCAATGTTGCCAAATGTCACCCCATGACATTCTCCCACAAACGTCCGCCCCCACCTCCTCGCTCCTACTTCCTGCTTAACCAGCAGATCTCATACGTATCCTCAATACGTGACCTCGGAATCTTATTTGACAGGGAGCTCAGCTTCATCCCACATATCGATGATATCATTCTTAAGGCCAACTCCACCCTAGGGTTTGTGAAACGCTGGTCTAAAGAATTCTCTCATCCTTACGTTTCCCGTTCCCTCTACATACCCTTCGTCCGCCCCCTTCTTGAATACGCCAGTCAGGTCTGGTATCCACACTGCTCGTCCCATATCCGCAGAATCAAGAGCGGGCAACGTAGGTTTCTGCGTTTTTCCCTCCGTGGACCGAACTGGGAGAATCCTCGGATTCTTCCCCCATACACAACCCGGCTCCATTTGATCAACCTCAGCACACTTGAGGAACGCAGAACTCTTGCCGATATCCTCTTCATCCACCGTCTCCTCTCGGGCACAATCATCTGCCCTAGCTTGCCTTCCGCCATCGCACTCAACACCAACCTACGAAACCCTCCCACCACACTTCCTACGGCTGTAATGAACCAATTTCACGAATGCTAAAGCAGGCAAACTCTTACCCTACCTCCTTCGATTTATGCCTCACTTCTAATGCTCTCAAACGTCGTCTTCTCTCCTTCCCCTCGTGACCTTGCCCCACCCACCATCTCTCTCTTACTACCCGTACACATTCGTATCATCCGGCCCCATTATCCTACTACCCGGTCTTCGCCACCCCATCACGTGCACTGCCACCTTCCCACCTTATTTCCTTCTTACTTATTCTAGGTAATTTTGGTAATCCTAGTTCTTAAGTTAGTTTGTAAGTTTTTTACTTTTAATTTTTTTTTTTTTTTTTCTAACGCTTTGTTGTATTCCAGAATACTACCCTTATTAGATTTTTAACACTGAATCTCATTACTTTTCTAACACACCTTTAAAACTACCTCTGTGCATATCTTATTCTCACTTAATACATAACATTAATAAACTTTCACAATATTCTATATCAAACCTGTTACAGCACATTTTATAACATGCCCCTTTTCATAACATGCACCCTTTTTTCATTCAAAACACAGCACTTTGATTTTCGTTCAAATTTTATTCAATTTAAAAGTCACAGAGACTAAAAGGAATACTTTGAGAAAATTTGTTTTGTTCACATTATAATTTCCAACCAATTAGAACAATAAGTAGCATAAGAAGAGAGAAATTTTAATAGTAAAATCACTTAGAGTTTCAGTTTGAGAAATAGAGTTGAGGAAGAGAGTTCAGATTAGTATTGAACGTTTTGAATATTGAATTGAGTTTCTAGTTTAAGTTTTGAGTTTTTGAGAGTTAGAGTTTGAAAGTTAAAATAAAAAATTTAATAAAAAGAAACGGAATAGTTTTTTTCGCTCATACTTTCTCGGAGCGAATTGATGAAAGAATATTAAATAAAGAAAAAAAATAAAACCTCCACGCTCTTCCCTCGATTTAAAGAGGAAGCACGGCGCTGGTGTTGTAACACTGGTGGCAGCGGTGGGATGTCCCAACCAAAGGATCTCATAAAAAAATAAAAACAAAATAAGAAAAAAAAAATTTTTTTTCAAGACAAAAAAAACCCGACATAAAACAACGAAAAAAAAACATAAAACAACGAAAAAAAAAACATAAAACAACGAAAAAAAAAAACAAAACGAAAAAAACAAGACCAGGATATTCAACTTCTAGGGCGCGAAGTCTGCCTGGCAAGAATAACAAAAAAAGAAGAACTCAACAACACAACAAACTCAAGAAAGAAAAAAAAGTGACGAACAAGACTGCAAGCAACTTATAGTTATATAACAAGTAGTAAGAAATTTTTGCATATACATTTTTCTCTCTTCCTTTTTTTTAGGAATATCTAACTTGGAAGTTTTCCTTTTCAACAAAAATATTTTTTTCGATAGAAACTTCTTTGAAAATTCTCTTTTCAGTATTTCGACGACTTTTCCGTTTTTTTTTTCTTTCTCGTCGAAAATTTTCTTTCTATACAGCTTTGGGTCCAATTTATTTTTTCCATATATATTGAATAATAACATAAAGGCCATTTTTTCATAAACCATATTTTTAAGATGTGATAAATTTTCGCCATACTTTATTTCAAATTTTCACAATTACGAGTCCTTACTACACGAGACAGGCGGCTAGGCAGGGGGAAGAACAAATCCACTCACAACAGATACACAATAAACCCCCTGAAATGGCTCTCTCTGTCGGAATTTCTGATGTTTTCAGAATCGTCCCTACCTTTGACGGGAAACCCTGCGACTTAGATAAATTTATTTCCGGGGGAGATGTTTTATTTAGATCCATAAACAAGGCAGACCCGGATATATATGAAACATTTTTAGAGCTAGTCAAAAATAGACTAGAGGGTGCTGCATACGATCTTATTAGGTATAGCAAAATCGGTAAGTGGGAAGATTTAAAAGAAAAACTAGAATCGGAATATAAAGAGGAGCAATCTCGGTCGACGGCACACAATGAGTTGATTTCTCTGAAACAACACTACAGAGAATCCGTTCGGGAATACGGAGATAGAGTTGCGAATGCTCTGAGGACTCTAAACTCTGCCACGTGTGAAATAACAGCAGACGCGGTGGTTAGGGAATACTTGATCGAAGAAAACTCAAAATTGGCCGTGCAAATATTTGAGGATGGACTAAAGAACGAACAAATGAAAATACTAGCTAAGGTCCATGGAGCAAACAGTTTAAAACAGTCGATTGCACATGTAGTAGCGCATGCTGCTCGAATGGACAACTCTCCCAGGTCATATCAATGTAATGAAAATCCTAGATTTAATCGTATAGTCTGCCAAACCTGTGGTAAGCCAGGGCATACACAGGACACAGGTTATCGAAACATGCAGTCCACTTTTCCGAATAGACAACCCATAAAAGGGAATATAACATTTTATGCAATTTCTGTGCACGGAATAATCACACAGAGAACGAGTGTAGATACAAGATATCTAGGAATGGACCGTCCTTAACAAATTACCAACAAGGTACAACAACGCGTAACCCATTCCGAAACAACCCTACAAACTCTGAAAATCGTTTTGGTGAAAATTCTAGGACCACTAATAGACAAAACGATAGACAAAATGTTCACTTTTCTCGGGTGGAAGATTCGGAAAACGAGGCCTGACGCCAACCAAAATTTATGGAAGACAGACCAAATTTTTCTATTTACAGCATTAGATCTTTGGAAATAGATACCGACAATTTTAATGAAGCTCCGAGCCAAAGTTACCCCGAGCCCGCATATTCCTATAAAGCTATACATATTAACGAAGATAAACCTCACCCCAATATAATGACCCCGATTCAGACTACAATTCTGGAAAATAATTCAGCAACAAAGACTGAAACCTCAGCAGTATTAAAGACTGAAACTTCGGAATTTTCAGAAAAAATACAAACAAAAATTCCTCATATTTCGGCTATCCCTATTGACAACCCCGACACTTCAGCAACAAAGACTGAAAATTCAGCAATGATAAAGATTGAAGATCCAAAAGTTGCAATTAAAGTCGAAACCCAAGTCAGTTCAGCAGCTAACACTGATGAACAAATCTTTTCAACAGCAAAGACTGAGGGATTGAATGTTTCTACAGCAGATAAAACTGAAGAAATAGTTCAAACAGCAAATAGGACTGGGAACCAAGATGTTCTGACAGCTAATAAGTCTGAACAACTATACGAATCAGTAAATAACACTGAGAAAATAAATGATACATCAGCAGTAAGTAAGACTGAAAAGGTAAACGTTCCGACAGCAGTTAAAGCTATGAAAAATGACGACATTAAGCCGAAAACAGTAAATATTTTAAACAACAAAAATGAACACAAGCACTTCCTCAAACTCGAAATAATGAAAATTGAAAATAATCCAATTAAAATAAGTATTGGAAAGAAAAAATATATAAATACATTACAAATTTTTTTTAACAACAATAAAAATTTATTCGATCACGAAATACAAAAAAAATAAAAAGTTACACCGTCATTTAAATTATTTAAGATCATTTTTCAAGAAGATTTTTGGTAATAATCTTCTCTATTCAATCATCATAGTAATAGGCCCAAAGGGTTTTGCAAAATTTTCCATAAATTTAAGGAAAAGATACACACATAACAAATGGCCTTTGTTTTTTTATTCAATATATATGAAATAATCAAACAATTGTAGGAAATTACGGAAATGAAAAAAAAAAAAAAAAAAAATTAAAGAGGGGGAATAAAGAAAGAAAATGTTTGAGTTAATATATATTTATATATATTGGAATAAAGAAAGAAAATTTTAGATATATATTGGAAATTTTTTAGTTAATATACATTAGAAATCTCTGAGTTAATATATATATATTCGAACGGAAAAGAGAATTTTGAAACATAATATTAATATTATATAATTAATATAATAAGTAACAATAATTTTTGGATAAGAAAAGAAAAGGTTCCAAGGAGAAATATTTAAATTTAGTTAATATATAATGTAAATAGACAATAGTGTTAAGAACTTTTTGAAATTTAAATATTGTTACCTTTGATTTAGTTAATATATAATGTAAATAGACAATAGTGTTAAGCACTTTTTGAAATTTAAATATTGTAACCTTTGATTAATTTTGATTGAAATTTAAATATTGTAACCTTTGATTAATTTTGAAAACCATTGTAATTGAACGAAAATCCAAGTCTTTAATTAATCTTAATTTAACCTATAGTTACAAGAAAATTATTCTCTTCAAGGATAATTTTCTTTCTCGAAGAAGGGTGGGATGTTGTATTCCAGAATACTACCCTTATTAAATTTTTAACACTGAATCTCATTACTTTTCTAACACGCCTTTAAAACTACCTCTGTTCATATCTTATTCTCACTTAATCATCATCATCATCGGCACTACAACCGGGAACCGGTCTTGGCCTTATTTAGTAAGTCCTGAGGCTTGTTAAATTTTCCACAATGATTTATTTTTTCTGGGCAAGGTCATTAGTCTTGCGCCAGATTCTCACTTAATACATAACATTAATAAACTAAGCGTAATAAACGAGGGTTCTGCTCTCACTAAACTAAACTAACTCTCTAACTCTTACACTGTCAACCAGTTCCCCGGAATGTCAAAGAAACACATTGAAGATAGTGAAATCTTCTTAAGGTGGATTGATGAAATTTTAGTTGTGAAATTTTTAATAGTGTATCAAATTTTCAAAGTTAATAGTACACAATTAAGGATACTCAATCAATTCAAATGTAAACTGGCAGACGGTAATTTGGCATCACAGATGGATCCAGTAACGGATACTGAAATAATGTCCTGTCATTAGAAACAGATACATTATATTTTTTTAATGAAGTGTTACTATTCAAATACAAGCTTCTATATGAATACCTGTAGCCGATGACATCGCTGGTGATCCCAAAAAGGTAATGTTTGGGTTCATACAAAATTCCTAATCAGAATCCGAAATGTGGTTGGACGAATTACATCGTCGCTCGTCAACAAAAAATTAAAGGTATTGTTCGCGTATACGTGCTTGTGTATGTATTGGTGGGGATGTGTGCCTCCACCCCACAGAGGAAATAACAGTAAAGTGTGGACGTTGTATACACCTTAATCACAAAACAAAAAAAAGAAAGAAAAAAACGGTGTGATTGTATTGGAGAGTGAGCGAGTGCACATGTTTAATAAACAAATATTTAATGGCTCGATCGCATGTGTCATCAAACAAACAACAATTTAAAATCAAAAGTCCGCGAAAAACATTAAAAAAGAAAATAAAAGTGATGCACTGACCATGAACGAAGGCCAGGTCATAGGTAAAAAACTCTGGTTGTCTGGGCACAAGGCGCTCGGACATTATATACGTGATAACGTATCTAAATATGTAACATTGAATATACAAGTTATTAAATCAATATTAAAGTGTTTTTATTCCTTAAATGATAATTACATATATGAGTATTTTTTTTTTTATTTCTTAATATTTTACATTTTGTGATCTATTTTTATAATTATGTTCGATATTTTATTTTATGTTGCATTATTTCTTTCGATTGCTTTTACTCTGCTGACGATAGAACGATGATACGAGAAGTAGGATATCAATGGTAACATCTCAACTGTAACGTGTCTTGAGAAGCTTAGGCCGAGTTCCTTCCAATGTTGTAGGCTTGTTGACATTCTATGCGCATTCGAGATTGAACGTACTCTTCATGAAGTTAATAAATGCGCTATCAGTTGTGACATTTATATTGAAGTCGCCACAAAGAAGAATTGGTATGTCTGCATCAACTTCATAGATCGTCGGTACACTCTGATTGTGTACATATGGGAGTAATGCTTGGTGCAACAACAAACCAATGTTCGGGATAGTTGATCCAGGACGAATGTACACTGCCCCGAGTAATACTTTGTACATCCTATCGACAGTGAAGCATGAAATTTCAGCCAAGCACACATCACCCGTGTTTTTAATATGACGAGCTGAATCGGACAATTCAACTCGAAGAATTTCCTTTGCCATGGACGGCGATGATAATCTTCTATAAATCGCTACTCCACCAGCTGCGTTTGTTTCAGAATCCGAACGATAGTTCTGCTTCGTAACGCACTCGTACTCATTGATTCGCGTTGTCTCCGTGTATTTTTTGTCTTTGCACTTTCAACCTGTACAGCTGTTCTCGACAGTGCAAGGCGCTGTCTGTATTCCCGTTGTTTCTCTGCATTTGACTTAGTAGCAATTAATGTTGGCGGCTCAGTAATTGGTATTTCGTCCATTGATACGATATATTCTTGCTTCTTCGACAGTTCACAATACTCTGAAAAATCGACTCGAAGAGGTCGATTATTTTTCTTTTATTCGTTTTTACGGTTTATTTATTTTGCTATTTTATCTCCTCCCGCCGCGCTCGAAATCGATTATTATCGGCGCTACAATTTCCCTCTCTCTCCCTAGTCGCGCTCTCGCTCACCGCGGCTCGTGCGTTATTGGTTACTCTCGCTCAGGCGTAGCGGGACCCGACCGTAACGCTACAAACTTTTTTCCGAATGCCTCCCAAGGTATACCGATTTATAAGACGTTGTCACGTAAAAAGATAAGGAGGAGGTTGAATGTTCAATCGAATTTAACCGCCAAAAGGCACAAATCAGATGCGAACGAGAAGCGCCAAATAAGTAGATTTAATGAAAATGTGTATCCCAGTGATGCTAACGACACTAGAGTAGGGAACAAATACAAAGACCTGACCGGTAAGAAGCCAGTGAAATATAAGTTTGATGATGAGCTAGACAAAATTATCGCCGATCTTATCAAAAAAGAGATGAGCTGTGTAGAGAAGTAAAAGCAGCTCTCACAAACGGAATATGCGGCGTTCACAACTGAATGAACAAAAACAACAACGACAACAGCAGCAGGAGGAAAAACAGCAACAGAAACAACAAGTCGATAGGAAGGAGAAACTACCTCCCAATATTGCGATCCCCGTGGAGGCCAACAAGGTAATTAAACTCATAAAGCTAACATGTAAGAATTGTAGAACCAAGCGCATCAATAATGCAAAAATTAGTATAATGTGTAGTGATTTAGAGGACTACCATAAAATTAAATCTGCTTTAGGTAGGGCGACTAGCGAAATAGTGGGTTTATGGCATTTCTGAAACAAGAAGTGACGTAAGAGCCGCCATTTTGAGAAGCTCGCCGTTAAATTTGAAATTGCTGTTTTATGTATTCCATTTTCGGCGGTTAAGTTTGAAATTAAATGTATTTTGTATGAGGGTCCTGTGAGTAGGGCGTTAGAATATACTCACAGCTAGGCCGGCTTCTCGTAAGAGGCGACTAAAGGCCGAGTGGTAGCCGGGGTCCCAACGCCCTGTGCACCCGGTGAAATACCACCCCATCAAGCTTTAGGCTCCGTGAAATGGTCGGGAGAAATCCCTGACCATCTTTCGGAGCTTGGTTGATGGACCGGTTCGAGAAAAGGTTGGTTAGGTGGTAGTCGGTCCCAAGGTGAGATACCACCCCGTCAGCTGTACATTCCGCGATATCGCCGAGAGAAATCTTCGACGGTGCTTCAGATGTGTGGCTGATGGGCCGGACTGACACGGAGATAAGTCATGATGGTGCCTTCTGATATAAAGAATTCCGGAGGTAAACTAGTCTCCCCTTCGGATCTCCGGGGGGACTGTGTCAGGGGGAACAACATGCAGATATCATGATAAATAACGGAACTTTAAGAGGTTCGTCATCGCATAATCGGGCTCGCTATCCAGGCTCTGTCCGCGCTCGACTGGTGACGCCATTTTGTAACATCATTTGCAAACAACGAAACCTGATATCCTTGCCCTAACTGAGACCCAGGTCGATTCGTCAACTGATTCGACATATCTTCGTTGCTCAGGATACGCCTTGCATTCGAGATTCCGTTTTAAGGAAGGAGTCTGCGTTTTCGCGCGGTCCAATCTGGCTTGCCAGAGGATGGAGGCGTTGGAACCCAATAATATGGACATCATATGGTTGAGGGTCGTGCTGAGGAATTCCGTTAAATTTCTTTGTTGTCTTTACCGCTCCCCGAATGACAATCGACCGGCGACATTTTTCGAACATCTTTCATATACCGTCGACTGGATACAGATCAACCACCCAGCTTCTGAAATTGTTGTCCTTGGCGATTTTAATGTGCACAATTCCGACTAGTTGTTACATTCTAACAGAACCGACAAGGCTGCGAGGCTGGCGGAGATGTTTGCTGTAAGCCACAACTTGAGTCAACTCGTGGGGGAGCCAACGCCAGCGCCTGATGCCCGAGGCGATTATACGAACACCCTGGATCTGTTTTTGCCATCCGAACGGAGTATTTATACCATAGAGGTTTCTGCGCTCCTGGGAAACTCAGATCACTGCTTGGTATCTGTCGCGCAAGCACTTGCATATCAAGCGAATAAATTGGCCTAGGCAGCTTCGACATGTACGGAAGTATGGGGCTGCTAACTGGGACGATATGCGAGATTTCTTCGAATCCTTTCCATGGTCGGAGGTGTGCTTCGGAAACTCTGATGTTAACGCTTGCGCGGAGTCGGTATCAGAGATTATTCTTCTGGGGATGGAGATGTGTATTCCACATTCCATGAAACGAAGTTCGTCTGATAAACCTTGGTTTGATAAAAAATGCGAGCTGATTACTGCGGCAAAAAATAGAGCTTTTAAACAATGGCGCTCCAATCCCACCGACGTTAACAGAACGAATTTTGTTAGAATCAGAAACGCGTGCAACCAGGCGATTGATACCGCGAAGAAGGCGCACAACGACAGGGTGATCAATAAGCTCCCTCGGTGCCCAACTGGTATACATATATATATATATATATATATATATATATATATATATATATATATATATATATATATATATATATATATATATATATATATATATATATATATATATATATATAGTTATGCGATTATGAAGTGTAGATAGTTAGGAATTTGGGAGCATAGATATTTAGCAATTGTGCAGCATAGTGTGTGCGTTATCACGTTCGCTGTTCAATTGAATTTCCACCCTTTGAAACATGCACCTACGATACCCTTCAGAAAGTGGGTATCAGCTCAAAGTTAACTTTGGACGGACAAATAAATAGGCAGTCTTTCTTTAACCGAACCTGACGAATGGGGAACGGTTTGCAGGATTATTTGTTTTCTCCTGTTCTCATATCCTAACACTCAAAATCAGAACGAGGTTGAACACGGAAACCAATGTCCAACCCATTGGCAAGAAAATTGTTAGTCAGGACGTTTCATTTCCTTGGGGTACACAAGGCATCAACGGCTAGGAATCCTTATCGCCGTTGTAATCTCCAGGCATTTAAGGCCAACATCGATACCTCCTTCCCTTATCCACGTCCCCTCCTTCCGCTCGCACTGTGCTCTGCCCTTTAAGGGTACTTCAAAATTTCCTTTTGTGCGCGCGTTAGTGTTTAAAAAAATGCACATCGATATCTCCTTTTCTTATCTGCTCCCTGTTTCTTTGTATGCACTGTGCTTGGATATTTAAGTATACCTCAAAATCTGTTTTTATTCGCTTCTCTTGTGTAAAGGAAAAACATTTGTGTGCGTGTTTTTTTTTTTTTGTTTTTTTTTTTTATTGGTAGGAAGATGGAAATCTGCAAAAGATACCTCTGACCGATACAGAAGCATGCCGGTCTTTTACCGACTGAAACCTCCTCCCGATAGGCGGGTACATGATAATGGAGGTGTTGAAACTGGTTATAAGCTTCCTTATGTGGGGCCGGGGTGCACCAACATTGGGTAGCAGTCTCGCCAAAACATTGCATAGTCTTGCCGTTTTTTCACTCGTTTTCCTCAGGTGTTCTTTGAAGCGCAACCTGTTGTCGAGTATAACACCAAGATATTTAATATAGGGACTGGATCTGATTATTTTTCCTTCTATTTCCAAATCAAGATGTTCAACTTTCTTGTGGTTGCTTATGAAAACTGCCTCTGTCTTATGTCCAGGTAGTTTCAGTCCGGCCATATATAGCCAGCATTTAATGTTCTGGATTGTTTGGGAGCAAATATTATTTAGGTCATCTAGATGTTTAGCTACGGCCACTATTTCCAATCATCTGCGTACACAATGATTCTAACTCCTTCTGGTACATTGACTCTGAGCACATCATCATACATGATATTCCATAACAGCGGACCTAATACAGATCCCTGAGGTACACCCGCTGTTATTTTATATTCCTGTGGTCCCTCATCTGTGTCATAGAGCAGTCTTCTATCCGAGGGATGGTTTGCTAATATACGCACCAGGTAGGGTGTGACTTGTAGATCGCGCATCGCTTCTAGAATCCGATTCCAGTTCACCCAGTTAAATGCATTTTTAACATCTAGCGTCACCACTGCGTAAGATTTTTTCGTACCACCTAGCCATCATGTTCCAGCTATCGCGTTGCGAGTGATGTCGCATACCACCGATAGTGCCTTACCGGTTGATCTACCTTTCCGGATCCCGTACTGCCATTCAGAGAGCCCCGATGTCACGTCAGTGGATTGTTCCAGGCGAGTGGCAATAACTCGCCCAAGCAGTTTTTCTGTTGTGTCCAGCATGCACAACGGGCGATACGACGACGGCGCTTCTGGATTCATGACTCATTTTGGTATAAACGCAAGCCGCTGTTTTTTCCATCGTTTAGGAAGTTGTCCTGTTTGAAGGCAGGTTGTGAAGAGACTGCTGAAGACTTCCGCCTTTTTGTTAAAGCGGTTGTGGTGTCTCTAACAGATACACACACAATTCACAAGCAAAATAGTGAAGAACACCGAACGAAAATCGAATAAGCAAATACATCAGAGCCGTATACCTTAGCGATAACATAACAATTCACATCAGTGGAGTATAGTCGAGTTTGAAAATCGAATTCAAAAAATCGGCCAGTAGCCTGATGGGTAACGCTCAGGTTCAATTTTTGGTGATTCAAACTGTCCTAGCGTCAGTTCGAATCACACGTTCTTCTTCACAGTCTACAGTCTTCACTACAGCGTTAGGGATACCATCCAGTCCCGGGCCATGTTTTTTTTTTTTCAATCCTTGCAGCCAAGAGCACCTCTTCGATGGTCGCGGGAGGTATGTCTCCTTCAGTGATACTCCGCTCATCTTGCGGTCTCAACACCTCATCACACACAGGAAGAGGACAGCAACGATTCTGGTCATGTCAGTTTTACTTTTTTGCATTTGACTACTGTTATTGCACCCCGATCGCACATGGGCGATTTCTGAGTTCCACCAATGCACTGGTTTGATAGGCCCTGCTGATTGTCTTTGTCGTGGCATAGAAGCATCACATGCGGTCGTTAGCCACTTCATGACCTGTTCGCATCGGCCTCCGCGTCAAACTGTTGGATTTGGTTCTCCAGTATATAATCAAGCAGTTCCGCATCGAGGTCCTTCTCTTTCCACTCATTTTTCTGGGCTTTCTTCGCCAATTTGGCATTGATAAATCCCCTGTGCGGTAATATTTCGTACATCACGGCTTGGTGGTCACTTTAGGTGTAGGTGTCCAAATCTCACCACTCCATACTTCTTGCCAACATTGAGCTGGCAAATGTGATGTCGATATTGGACCGGCCTCTCTCATTTATGAAGGTGTCATCAACATCATCATGTTCACCAAATGCGCCGTTGGTAATGCGGTTCATTATTTACGCGATGCGTCGTCGCTATTATCGACGTTGGGAAAAAAGGTGCTAACGGGATTGATGGCCGAACGAATCCCTTGCATGCCTTTGTATATGCCGGGTAATTAGTTGCGGCAGAGAAAGAAATTGAAGATTGTTTGTTAGTGGGAAAACAAACGATGAGTTGAATCCTATGCATGTTTACATGCGTAGAAGTATGGTTTATGGCATCAACAAGCTGTCCGACATAGGATTTTAACACAGAAAAAGGGCGCCGACTGGCTTGGGATTCATGATGCCATATGCACTTTAAAGAATATTTCTAGGAATTTTATCTAACGCGTTGTATGCATTGAATGTCCTTGTAAATGGAAATGTTTCAGGTATGCTGGGTGGAGATTGCGGTGCAGGTGGGGGAAATTGAAATTTGCCTGGGAACCGAAGGTACCGAATAGGTTTTGGGATCCCTGAAAAGGTAGAAAAGAAATCTTACAGAAAATTGTATGCGAAGAGATGCATGAAGGTAAGTTTTCTTTTACAGGGACTTTTTAGATTATACCTTACATAATCCTAGATGCGTAAAGCAGTTAAGGCGCTAATGCAATTGCATTAGCGAAATTATATGTTTGGATGGAAGTTATGGGTGTTTTTTAGGAAAGCGAACCGTGGGGTTTGGCGGAACCGCCAGAGTTTTCCTTTGTTGGAGTATCGGCTTGTATAAATAGTCTGTATATTAGTTTAGTTTAATTTAGTTTAGTGGGGGCAGAACTCTCATATATTTAGCTTAGTACAAGCGATAAAACTTAACAATTATCTTAAAACTAAAGTGTATCATCATCATCATCGGCACTACAACCGGGAACCGGTCTTGGCCTTATTTAGCAAGTCCTGAGGCTTGTTAAATTTTCCATAATGATTTTTTTTTTTTTTTTTTTTTCTGGGCAAGGTCATTAGTCTTGCGCCAGGGGCTCCCCGATGGGGAATCGAACCCCGGTCTCCCGGGTGACAGGCGGGTATACTAAAGTATATACCCTATGGTTAAAAAGAAAAAAAGGGGGCTATGTTTAGCAGCATTGTAACAACTTCCAATTAATTCTGAAGTAGATATTTGTTTTTGGTTGTTTTAGTAACACTCGCAAAAAGATAATAACTTTGGCTCGAGTTATTTCCTCATTGTTTCTTGGGCAAACATTGCCTTCGGTAATTGACAGATATTACTGATGAATTTGTGTTTGATTGTCACGATTGAAATCTACAAACACAATGCTTCACACTTCTGGGAAAACGTTGGTCGCAAAAATAACGAATGATAATTGCGGATCAAACGAAAACAATAATAAGAAACGCAGACGTATTCGAATACTTTTTGCACACATTCGATTAATTAACCCCGAGTTTTCAACCTCCTTAAAAAGGCTGATTTATGCCACGTCGTCAAATCTATATAAAAATGAGCAGGCGACTCAGAATTATAAAACTCTTTTCCCCCTGTTCCGATTTATCATTTTTACCCGCAATACTTCTTTGACAATCCCTTATTCCGTGTTGCATAAAAAAGGCGGAAGGAAACCCCTCTAAGTGAATACAATTACTCATCCCAGCATTGGATGGAATTGATAAATCAAATTGCCATAGAGTACAAATTATTTGACCAAAATATCAATTCGGCATTTTGACTTTAAAGCACAGGGGTAATATTTCTCCAACTCAGTGTTATTGAATTTTAGTGTGCTTCAGATATTTGCTTTCTTCCCTTTCCGACACGCAAAGGTCTCTCATTGAACTCCTTACACGTTTAAGATCCTGCTACTGATATAAATCTATTTTACATAAATCTTTTTCCCACTTGGCGAATGTATCAGAACACAGAAGGATACGAAATCAATGGAGAAATGTTGAAGCACATTAGTCTCTTGGGCTTGAATACGTTCCACTTTTGACTATCATCCGGTTTTGCAAGGGCTCCTTTTCAAAGGACTCACCAGAAAAGCAAGCAAACAAAAAAACGAAGGGATTGAGAAGACAAACCAGTCAACTCCTCAAAAATGAAGAAAAAGGACTAATAATATCAGGAACTTGCGTCTTTTGCAGGCTTTCACCAAACATAGGTTACAGCAACGTGTATACAAAGCGAAAGAATTGCATCTCGGCGTCGTCTATATTTCCTTACAGACGAAAGGCTTTTCCCGGGAAAATAATAATACGAAAGGATATAATAAGGGAATGATATTTTCCATGGTTGAACACGGAAACCAATGTTCAACCCATTGGCAAGGAAGTTGTGTGTCAGGACGTTTCATTTGCTTGGGGTACACAAAGTATCAACGGCTAGGAATCCTTGTCGACACCAAATACAAACACATTCTCAATGAAACTGTAAACACATTTACCACCAAAGATTATTTATAGGAACATTGGGAATGACTCCCATACAAGAATGCTGGAGCCTTATATCCGGCAAACTTTTCAATTCTATTGGGATGTACCCGAAATGTTAATGGATAATCTGTGGATAGAACTTCTTCGAGAATTTGGCATTTCTCTATCAAGAAGCATAACATAGCGCCTATATAAAAATATGTGTAAGGGGACTCCTCAAATATTTTAATACCACCTAACAACAGAGGATTTTGTGACCGCCCTTTACGAACATAGGGGATATGGAACTATTAATTAGTTTCTGATTTTATAGCTGAATTCGTCGGAAAAACACACATTCTCAGAATGATTATGGTATATACACAATAAATCCTAGACCTATTGCCGTTGTACATATTAACAAGGACACTTGTACATGTTAGCTGGTCAAGGAGTTCTTTGTCGAATTTAGGGTTACCTATAACATTTAAGGGTGACGCTGGCGAATAAATTAGATCATATCGAATGATGCTTTTTCTTGACCTTCTGAGTTTGTTTTCAATATTTACCATTTTCTCATTACCTCTTAATCCTTACTTTATTTTGTATTTTCGTTAATTGTGGATCAAGGATTACGAGAGCAAAACACTATCATGATCCGACTTAAACCAAACATTTTCTTTGCCTACTTCAAGAGAACTTTATAGTTCCGATTATATTCGTGGACGTTTCCTGATATTTACTACACATGTATACGTGAGCCTGTAAATGATACTACTAACAATTAATCACAGGATTTCATTAGAAAAACCTATAAGGAGAGACAGAAGGGTGCTGCGAAGATCAGCTTCATGATGTATGTTCGTATTAAGTAGATTGGTCGATTACTATCACTTTTAACTCAAAACATTTATGAATGGCCAAAGAAAAGTCTCCAAAAACTATAGAAAAGACGCGGAAAAAAGCATTTACCATATGCGAACCCTTTCCCATATATTGTACCTATCAAATTCTTTTAACTTTGAATTTCCGCCTTTATGTTTCTGATAAAAGTAGGATAATATTCGGTTGAAGAAAGTAATGGGCTGAGGTTCTACAGGAATTCATGGGAGCAATTATACTATATGCGCAAAACAACAATTGCGGTCACATCAGCTTCACTATCATGGAAATCCTGGGTTTATGCACCTGTAGTGCTCCAAGAAGCCCTACCATTTTCCTCTCACATATACACAAATCCTATTTATAACAAAACCCATTTCATATCCCCAACACAACATCCTATTCAATGTCAAACCAAATCGAACTAAACTCAATTCAATTTATTTATTCAATTCAATGCATTTATTCGATTCAATTACCTAAAATCAAACAGCATAATGCATATCTTGTCATGTATGCTACGAGGGTTGCCTTTTATATTTCGGGATTAGAGAACAAAAACAAATATTGATCATCGAAAATCACTTTATTGTTTTTCAAAATATTCCCCATGACGATCTATACACTTTTGCATGCGTTTGAACCAATTGTCGAAGCACTTTTGCCACTCTGATTGAGGTATCTCCAACATATGCATTCTGAATGCAGTAACCGATTCTTCAGGTGTCGAAAAACGTTGACCTCTCAGTTTGTTTTTTACGTACGGGAATAAAAAGAAGTCATTCGGTGCCAAGTCAGGACTATACGGCGGATGACCCATCAAATCGATGTTTTGGGTGCTCAAAAATGCAGTTGTCGCAGCCGATGTGTGAGAGCTCGCATTGTCGTGGTGAAGAGTGATCCGTCTTCGGCGGTTGGTTTTCCTGATTTCTTGGAAGATAACTGGCAAACAAATGGTTGCGTACCACTCAGAATTGACTGTTCTGCGTTGTTCTAGTGGTACGGTTGCGACATGTCCAGTTTTTCCGAAAAAACAGGCGACCATTTGTATGGAACTGCTTCGTGCGCGAACAACTTTTGTTGGATTTGGCTCATTTTGAAACACCCAGACAGTCGACTGCTGTTTACTTTCGGGCTCATACGCGTAAATCCACGATTCATCACCTGTCACGATGTCATAGACGTGTTTCGAAGCACCGCGACCGTATTTTTTGAGCATTTCTTTCGACCAATTGAAACGAGCCTTTTTTTGGTCGATTGACAAATTGTGTGGGATCCAATGCGAACACATTTTTTTGACACTCAAATGTTTATGCAATATTGAATGTATGCTGGTCCCACTAACACCTAAGGTTGTCTCAATCTCACGATAGGTCACATGACGATCTTCCAATATCAGTTCGCGCACAGCATCAATGGTTTTCGGAACAACAACTGATTTTGGACGACCTTCACGAAATTCATCTTGGAGTGAACTACGACCACGATTGAATTCACCATACCATCGATAAACACTGGTCCTTGATGGAGCTTCATCGCCAAAAATTGAATCAAGTTCATCCATGCACTGTTGCTGAGTTAATCCACGCCGAAAGTTGTAAAAAATAATCGCACGAAAATGTTGACGATTTAATTCCATTTTTGGGCCGAGATGGATCTTTTAAGTTACTGTAAACAACACAAATAGCGCTCGTATGTCAAAACGTTCTGAGTGCGTATAACCTAAAAAATGTCCAACTTTACGACAGAGCTGTCAATTGCCGGATTGCAACACAGGGGTTGCCAAATCCCGAAACATAAGAGGCAACCCTCATATAAGCAATTAACAACTAAATTTCCTACAAGAACAAAAACCCAAAAGTGCACGTGTCCAAACAAAGGCATTGTGGGGGTTCTTTAATGCTTGCCCGAAGAACCACTCATTGTCATAACGCACCTCCCCATTCCCCACCTGCAATACATTACCAATCATAGCCTCTTGCCTGCATACGAGCAGTACAAAGTTCTCCTTTAATAATTTCTAACCTGAACTATAAATCCACGGCAAGATCATCATCTTCCCATGGCATCAGACGATATCAAGTCATCCAAAACCATTCCGATTCATCTTTTACGAACCATTTAGGAACCCGATCGGTTCCTCTGGTCGGCAATATGTCTATCAAACACACAGCAATCCTCCTGTGTTTACTTCTTCCAACAATCCGTTGGCCCAAAAGACAAGCTGGGCAAGTTGGTTGCTTGCATATCTGCAAGCCAAATTTCCCATGATCGATCACCTAAACCGATAACCGATCATCGGGTTGGACACGACCATAATTGTTATCCAAACAATTATACCAACGGCCGTGTCCCACAATCCGTTTTTCTAAAGCAAATAAATCCCCACCCTAGCTCTTGCCATACATAGTAAACAAATTTTCTGTTGACTCAACATCACAGAAAAATCCATTTCTGCCTTCGACAGTATCTCCCGTTGTTTACAATGGCATGGCTTTAGCCGTCGTGCATGTTCATTTATTTGAACAGCTGCCTGCGTTGATTTCTTTCTTCACATCCAACCGCCGATGCATTATCGTTTGTCCTCACTTCCAGTGTTTGGACATCCTTCCAATTAAACCGAACCGATTTCTCATTGGCCACCACCAGAATGAAATATCGGATTTGCTTCTCACCACAGCGGTGGGAATCTACCCCGGTGCGACTGGCGATATGATTCGTCCCCATGGTTCGGGGAGTCAAATTTTAACCGCCCAACTGCACACACGTGCCGCAGTCGTACTTTAACCTTCAGAGCCGTCGGGTCTTCTCCCCTTCGCCGTGCCGTGCACACAGTACAGCACGTATATACACTACGCGGGTTAATGACACTCGAGTCGTGTCATTATTAATATGACCTTATGAGTGAAACAATTGTGAACCTTCCCGAATTTTATATAGTTTAAATAAATTAAAAATCACCCACTACAATAGACCAAACAAGTGTTTAATTTTCCGTGCTGCTGTTCCTGGGAGTGTTTTCGTCATTGTTCTTGGTGATTAACTCGTGGCTGAACTTGTGATTGATGGGGGTTAAAGAGAACCCCGTGCCGTAAGCCGGCACAATGACTTCGCCTCTCACAGCACACCTATTCGATCCGCCGCCACACGATTCCTGCAATCATAAACATCCTAAAGCATATTATCACATGCCAGATGTTTTATGACTTGCAAATGCACCAATTTTAAAACTAACAACCAATTTCCACGGATCTTGTGTTACCCATTTGAAGTGCACGAAAACTCTTGTTTGCATTAGCCAGATGGCTAACACCAACAAAAGCCCCAAGAAAGGATCAAGCGATAAGTGGCGATGCGTCTTGACCTTCGAAAGAAGAAAAGATATGAGGATTAGAATAATTTCGAAGTGAGAAGGTGAACACCTTAGAGGAGTCACTTGAAGCTGTCGAGGTTAAGAATTCAGTGGAGAAGTTATCGTCCTAAAAACATATTTCAGTGTGTAATTAAAACATATTTCAGAGTGTAACATTTAACTATAAGATAACCACAATTATTTACGAAACAAGTGAAAGCAAAATTCAAAGTGAAATACAATAAAACCCAAGTTCTATGGAACATTAACTGCCTTTTCCTTTTAACGTTTTAACTTGCCCTCGAGTAGCAACACTGGTCGCGTTGGTCATCTGTCGTACCGTCTTCCCCGGGTGTATTTAGTGAACGCGTTGGAGATAATAGTAAGCCCGTGCCGGCACATCAACTAAATCTATCCCCACAGTACCAAAAATCATCAGGAATCCATACAGGATTCCATCGTTCGTTTCTCTTCCTCGGTAATACGAGAAGCACGGAAACGAACCGTTGTAGCACACAACATATAATACGCCTTCAGCTCTTCCGTCGGTGCGCTGTATATAGGGTGTCCACATTTCTTGTGTCGTTCTTGTCGTCCCATTTAAATTGAATTTCCGAAACTTTTTCATGGTAAAGAAATTCCCGTAAGGCCTATGTGATGACAATTAGGTATCGAACAAAATATCAGGTGTGTTCCCCACGACTTCGGAGGTAGAGTTTATTCCACTTGTCTACATTATTGATTACCCGCCGGCGTAATTCATCATCCATGATGTTTACACAAGTAATAGCCACCTTTAGTTCTCGAATGGTGTTAAATTCAAGCAGCCTCAAAGAAAAAGTCCAACGGGATCAAATTTTGTGACCGATTGTGGACGCCGTTTCGGGAGATAAATAATCCGCAAAAGCTTCTGTGTGAGAGCAACGTCTACCATTGCTTTCGCTGCATGGCAAATTGCACTGCCCTATTGAAACCGCATTTCGCCTAGGTGTATACCATTCAGTTTCGGCCACAAAATCTCCTTTATTATGTCATGATGACGTTCAGAGTTCACGGTGATCGCTTTCTCTGCATTGTTTTCAAGGAAGTATACACCGAAGTTATTGCCAACCATAAAACCCTAACATAGAGTTACTCTTAATGGATGTGTGGCGTTTCTAACAGATACACAAGCAAATAGTGAAGAACGCCGAACGAAATTCGGATAAGAAAATGCATCATAGCGATTGTGGGGAGGAATTCGTGGGACCGGCATGGGTGCGAGTTCTACTTCCTCCTCCATCATAATTAATTGTTCCACCGACGAGCACTAAACAGGGATGGGAGGCAAAAGAAAGACGAACGCCTTGAGTCCGGTAGGAAGGAAAACACATTAAAACGCACAGATTTAATTTGTGATCACCGCATCTTTATTACTTTACTTATAAGTTATTATTACTATTAAATTGTTTTCTTATTCATTTTAACACGATGAAACACTCAAGGAATCTCTGGTGTCACTCGCTGGCACTCCGAGCACACCCTACAAGGGATGATGAACGGCTCGACCGCTCCGTTCAGTGGTTGGGATAAGACTCGTCGAGGATAGAATTCTGACATGAATTCCATCCTAGGTTAGAGTTAAGAGACAAGAGAAAAGAGAGAAAAACTTTTCTCTTAAGGGTGCGGCCGCCAAGGAAATGCACTCTTTCAGTGATTGCATCGAATGCATTGAATGCAGCTGCTGGTATATTATTGCTGGGAGGAAAAGGTCGTCGGCCAATGTGTACGTTAAGAGATTTATCATACACATGGCGAAGCTGAAAAATAGACAGCGCAATGTTTATTGCCCCTGGTGAAGGTTACATTGTATGTAATTCAGGTCCTTTTGTTTACAGAACTTTCGTCTAGGAAGATTTGCTTGGCAAACAACGGTGCCGGAATGGTTTTCCTGCGAATTCTAGTGATGCTTGGACTATGAATGCTAAGAATTCTTTGTTGGGAACATTTTTGCCGATGAGTTGATGCAAGGAAAATGCCCTCGCAGGTGAAACTCTTTTTACAGGTGCTAAATGTAATTAGCGGGGGGATGGGTGCGAACATACAGGGCAAAGTCGCTGATTGCCTTCAACCCGGCGAAGGCCAGGACGATCCTTGTCCCTGTTCAATCCAAGTTGACATGCAGTCTCCACGTGACACCCCTGGATAGCTACTTTGACACCCGCCAAGTAGTGAACCAATGCATGCAGCGACATCCTGAGAAAGGTTGGCGCAAGGCTAATAACCAGGCCCGTAAAAATGAATTATTATGGCAAATTTAACAAGCCTCGGATATGGACCGGATACACGACGACGACCACGGAAACGAAAACGGCTAAACGATTTAAGGATTTTTTCATGGAACATACGCTCACTATACAGAGCTCGAGCTGCACAGCAACTAGCCGATGCCCTGTCCGAATATAAGGCTGACATAACAGCATTACAAGAAATAAGATGGACGGGGAGTGGTGTTTTTCAAAGAAAAGAGTATGACATTTATTACAGCTGTCACGCAAAACACCATGTGCTCGGGGTAGGCTTTCTAGTCAGCCAAAAACTGAAGCCTGCCATCATCGGCTTTAATGCAATAAATGAAAGGCTATGCACTCTTCGCGTGAGAGGCAAATTTAAAAACATAAGCCTCATAAACGTTCACGGACCTACAGAGGAGTCCCCTGACGACGAAAAAGAAGAATACTATGAGAACGTCGAACGGGCCCTCAATGCCTGCCCAAGATACGATGTGAAAATCGTTCTTGGGGATTTGAATGCGAAAATAGGTCGGGAGCCGGTTTTCGGGCACTACGCAGGTTCCCATAGTTTGCATGAGAACACTAATGACAATGGACTACGAGTCATCGAACTGGCAGCATCGAAAAACTTGGTCGTTGCGAGTACCAGGTTTCCGCGTAAAGATATCCACAAAGCCACCTGGGTATCACCTGATGGAGCCACTCGCAACCAAATTGACCACGTGTTGATAGATCGCCGCCACTCTTCGAGCCTGATGACGGTACGAACGTACCGAGGTGCCAACGTCGACTCGGATCACTATCTTGTTGGTACAGTTTTCCGAGCGCGGATTGCCTTACGGAGACGTATTGCATCCGCGGATCAGGTTCGAATCAACACGGCTGCCTTACGCAATGAGAACACCAGCAACACCTTTGGTCATGCGTTAAGACTCGCCCTCGAAGAGCTCGACGGAGGGAGAGTAAGTCCTGGGGCCAGAATGCCGGGCGTAGAAGAGAAATGGACACGCCTTAAGAATACTGTCATTAGTACTGCCAACTCCATCTTAGGCAGTAGTCGTAGAGATCGGAACGACTGGTTTGATGATGAGTGCAAACTAGCGACTGAACGTAAGAATGCTGCATACCGGGCAATGCAGCAGTCTCATAGGACGCGGGTACGCGAGGAGAAATACAAAGAGCTCAGAAGAACTGAAAAAAGACTTCACAGACAAAAGAAAAGTGCCTGGGAAAAAAATCTTGTCTGTGAAATAGAGAAAAGTAGAGAGCGAGGTCCGCACCAGGCGCGGAAGTTCTACCAAATAATCCGCAGTATGACGCGGTACACACCACGCTGCACTTACTGCAAGGATAAAGAGGGTAATCTGATCACCGATCCTGAAGGCATTCTGGAGCGATGGGAAGTGCACTTTAATGAATTGCTAAATGGTCAGCTCACAGAAGAATTGGAGGCTCCACCAATGCAAGACCAGGACCAAATGCTGCCGCCACCAAGCATTGAGGAAACACTAAAAGCCATTAGACAGCTAAAATCAAATAAAGCCCCTGGAGCTGATGGCATACCAGCTGAGCTGATCAAACAAGGAGGGACAGCGTTACATCACGCAATTCACGAGATCGTGGTGCACGTATGGGAGCAAGAGGAGATGCCGGAAGATTGGCGTCGTGGTATAATTTGCCCCATACATAAGAAGGGAGATATCACACTGTGCAGCAACTATAGGGGTATAACATTGCTGAGTACCGCCTATAAGATACTCTCCACTATCCTACAAGACCGGATATCCCCATACGCTAAAGCCATCATTGGTCAATATCAGTGTGGCTTCATCCCAGGCAAATCAGCAATTGATCAGATATTCACCCTTAGGCAGGCGATGGAAAAATGTCTGGAATTTAAGATTCCACTATATCATCTATTTATAGACTTCAAGGCCGCCTACGACAGCATAGCCAGGGTAGAACTATATAAGGCCATGAGAGAATTCGGCATTCCAAATAAATTGATACGACTTTGTAGGTTGACCATGACCAACGTAACTAGTCAAGTAAAAGTAGCGGGATTGCTGTCCAAACCAATAAACA
This sequence comes from Microdon myrmicae, assembly GCA_963931805.1. NCBI lineage: Eukaryota > Metazoa > Arthropoda > Insecta > Diptera > Syrphidae > Microdon > Microdon myrmicae. The sequence goes on from OZ007499.1 coordinate 124,204,728, forward strand.
TCTATAATGGACTCCGACAAGGGGACGGTCTGGCCTGCCTCCTCTTCAACCTGGCGTTGGAGAAAGCAATCCGTGACTCTGGCGTTACAACTAGAGGGACTATTGTCACCAAGTCCAGCCAGATACTTGGCTACGCAGATGACATCGACATCATCGGTAGAACCGAATCGGCGGTACAGGAATCCTTCACCCAGATCGAGCAGGCGGCACAAAAACTGGGACTGCGCATTAATGAGGGAAAAACCAAGTACATGGTGGCAACCTCTGCGAAGAGAAGACCTAACGTTGGTCAAACTATCAGGGTAGTGGAGCACGAATTTGAAGTAGTGCAATCCTTTAACTACCTTGGGTCAATAGTATCAGCCGATAACAATATGGAAGAAGAAATACGCGAACGGCTGATTAAATCCAACAAAGCCTACTATGGTCTATCAAGGCTCTTTAAATCCCGAAATTTATCCAGAACATCCAAGCTACTACTGTACAAGACCATGGTCTTACCAGTACTCATGTATGGATCCGAGACCTGGGTGCTTAATAAAAAGCACTCTGAACTCTTGGCCGCGTTCGAGAGAAAGGTCTTAAGGAGAATTGTTGGCCCCGTATGTGAGGGAGGACGATTCCGGAGACGCTGCAACCATGAGTTGTACGCAATCTACCTTGAAGCTCATATTGTAAGAAAAATCAAGCTCGGTAGACTCCGGTGGGCGGGACACCTAGCTCGAATGAGCGAAGAGGACCCTGCCCGGAAAGTCCTTTGTGGCAGGATGTATGGAAGGAGACAGCGCGGCAGACCTTGTCTGCGATGGAGGGATGGCGTAGACCGGGACGCCCAGAGCCTGGGAGTGCTAAACTGGATGACATCGGCTCGAAATCGGGACCGGTGGAGAGATTTGTTAAATAAGGCCAGGACCGGATCCCGGTTGTAGTGCCGATGATGATGATGATGAAATGTAATTAGCAGCAATTAGCAGTTATGAAACAAAGGAATTTGAAGGGCTTCGGCACAGGAGGCTGGGGGGGTAATTGGGCAGCTAGGCAGTAGCGTTTTCGGAACCGCCACACGATAACATAACAATTCCACATCAGTTGAATGTACTTGAGTTTAAAAATCGAATTCGTACAATCGGCCAGTAGCCTGATGTGTTACGCATTGGTTCAATTTTTGGTGATTCTAACTGTCATAGCGTCAGTTCGAATCACACGTTCTTCTTCACTATTATTTCAAACGCTATACACATACAACCAAATCCACCCCAAGGTAATCATACAGCGAGTTTCTGTTCTCTCATTCTCCCGCTTTCTTCGATCATCAATTTACCGATGTAGTAGTAGTTATCCAATTTCACCCGTTTTCGAATCAGTAATTTCATAACCATCACAACGGTCGCATGCGGATGCATACGCTCGCGCGCGAAGAAAATGGAAAGACATGTCTGTCGGCAGTTTGTGTATCAACAACCATTCCCATTAAAGAGTTAAAAAGGGTTTGATTTTAAATGCTATAGATGCATGCACTTTGTTAACGATGATTCTTGGGTTTCCATCCAACCACATGTGACGATTCTGTTTATTTAAGAATCTACTAGGTGAAAATGACTATCCTACCATTCAGTGCGATCCTTTGATACCTCCGATTAGCATACTGGCGGCGACCTTGTACGCAAGCTGGTTCAAAACCCTTATATAAATCTTGGACAACACGGGTGACGCAAGCTTCAATTCCTGGCCATGATAACGAATCGAAATCTGGATGCTCAGCCTCATTATTGCGAACAACAACTATGTTCTATATGGTACAGACCAACGAAGGCATAGGACGATGTTTCTAAAAAGGTGACATAATGCACCATGCTTCTTGTCTCATGTATAATATATTATATTATTACTACAGGAGTAACTATGCGTCTTATAAGACGCTCCAATACCCTTATGCAGTCTCTAATCTTTTGAACTCTGTGAGTACATATTCCGCATTTTAGATCTAGCCTTCATAGTTATTGCAATATTTGAGATTGGCATACTCATACTTAAGCAACTACTGTCAAAGGCACGATTTCTCTGCTCTGCAACGTCCCTAACAAGAAATTCAAAATTCCTATCAAAATTTAGGTTACTCCCTTTGTCCGGTAGTCAAATCGAGTATTTTCATTAAAAAAAAAAAAAAAATTGCGGAGTTGTGAATTTTTGGACCGTTTTTCAATCTTAGGTCATCATCATCATCATCGGCACTACAACCGGAGTCCGGTCTTGGCCTTATTTAAAAAATCTCTCCACCGGTCCCTATTTCGAGCCGATGTCATCCAGTTTGGCACTCCTATGCTCTGGGCGTCCTGGCCTACGCCATCCCTCCATCCCAGACAACGTCTGCCGCGCTGTCTCCTTCCATACATCCTGCAACAAAAAACTTTCCGGGCAGGTTCCTCTTCGCTCATTCGAGCTAGGTGTCCCGCCCACCGGAGCCTACCGAGCTTTATTTTTCTTACAACATTAGCTTCAACGTAGATTGCGTTGGTTGTAGCGTCTCCGGAATCGACCTCCCTCACATACAGGGCCAACAATTCTTCTTAAGACCTTCCTCTCGAACGCCGCTAAAAGTTCAGAGTGCCTTTTATTGAACACCCAGGTCTCGGATCCATACATGAGTCCCGGTAAGACCACTGTCCTGTACAGTAGCAGCTTGGATGTTCTGGATAAATTTCGGGATTTAAAGACCCTTGATAGACCATAGCAGGCTTTGTTGGATTTGATCAGCCCTTCGCGTATTTCTTCTTCCATATTGTTATCGGCTGATACTATTGACCCAAGTTAGTTAAAGGATTGCACTACTTCAAATTCGTGCTCCACTACCCTGATAGTCTGACCAACGTTTGGTCTTCTCTTCGCACAAGTTGCCACCATATACTTAGTTTTCCCCTCATTAATGTGCAGTTCCTGTTTTTGTGCCACCTGCTCGATCTGGGTGAAGGAATCCTGTACAAACGAATCGGATCTATCGGTGATGTCGATGTCATCTGCGTAGGCAACTATCTGGCTGGACTTGGAGACAATAGTCCCTCTATTTATAATTCCAGAGTCGCGGATTGCTTTCTCCAACGCCAGGTTGAAGTGAAGGCAGGCCAGACCGTCCCTTTGTCGGAGTCCATTAAAGATGTTTATTGGTTTGGAAAGCAATCCTGCTATTTTTACTTGACTAGTTACGTTGGTCATTACATACATTACAAAGTCGTATCAATTTGTTTGGAATGCCGAACTCTCTCATGGCATTACATAGTTCTACCCTGACTATGCTGTCGTAGGCGGCCTTAAAGTCTATAAATAGATGATATAATGGAATCTTAAATTCCTGACAGTTTTCCATCGCCTGCCTAAGGGTGAATATCTGATCAATCGCTGATTTGCCTGGTATGAAGCCACACTGATATTGATATTGGAGAGTATCTTATAGGCGGTATTCAGCAATGCTATACCTATATAGTTGCTGCACAGTGTGATATCTCCGTTCTTATGTATGGGGCAAATTTTTCCATGACGCCAATCTTCCGGCATCTCCTCTTGCTCCCATACGTGCACCATGATCTCATGAATTGTGTGATGTAACACTACCCCTCCTTGTTTGATCAGCTCAGCTGGTATGCCATCAGCTCCGGGGTCTTTATTTGATTTGAGCTGTCTTATGGCGTTTAATATTTCCTTATTGCTTGGTGGCGGCAGCATTTGGTATTGATTTTGCATTGATGGAGTATCCAATTCTTCTGTGACCTGACCATTTAGCAATTCATTCAAGTGCACTTCCCATCGCTCCAGAATGCCTTCAGTTCAGATTACCGTCTTTATCCTTGCAATAAATACAGCTTGGTGTATACCGCGTCATACTGTGGATTAGTTGGTACAACTTTATTTATTATACATATTTTTTTTATTTATACTATTTATTATATATATCTCTCTATTATATAAACAAGTTTTTCGTGTGTCAGATTAGTGTTAATCACTCGCCAACTCCCATTATTAGTTTTAAATCGTAAATTGATCGTGTGTCAGATTTTTTTTGTGTCAGTTGCACAAACTCAATATTTAATTATGGGTAAAAAAAATTAAACCTATCACCCGAAAAACATCGCGAGCGTCAGTTGGCAATAAAAAAACGATATTATGAAAATAAAAAAAAGAGATAATTTCAAAAAGGCGCGTAGCAAATATGGCTAAAGAACAGGTAGCAAAAAGCTAGAGTAGATTTATTTATTTTTTGACCCGTTACATTAAAATTAAAAAATGGTTTTAAAACATTGATCGTCACATTGAAATTAATTAATTAATTTAAAATTGTTGATAATTACATCAAAACTGTTATTATATGTTAAATATGAGGAAGCCGTTACGCTCGGCAGTTGCTAACGTGCTCGGAAATGCTAGCTGGGCGCGTCTACTAAATAAGTATGTTATACGTGTTCCTCCATCTCGGCGACCTAAATAAGATGTTGTATACTATTTCTTATGGTATGTAGTATAAAAAAACTGGGTTTTTTACAAAATCGATTTAATTGAAAAAAAAAAAAAAAATTAATTAATTAATTAATTAAAACCGACTGCCCCGTTAAATGGCACTGTGACAAACGACGCAACACCGACTTCATCATTATAGGAATGCCGCCGAGAAAAATAACAATTCAAATATTTAGAATTAACACAATGTGATTCTCTTTAGCTAAGTTCCTTTTATTCTGAAATACAGTTTATTAAATCATAAACAATATGTTCCATTACAATACACACAAAGCAATTTTTACATTGCTGCCGCGCCGCCAGGATTCTGTCTTTCGAAACCAGACAATAAGAGCCCAGATAAATGTAAATAATGCCACGATATATGCAAATGATGTCACGATTCAGGGTGTCGACTAATTTTCACAGAAACAAAAACAAGTAAATTGACCCCTGTTGACATGGCGACCACCTACATTGTGCCGCCAGGCCACATTTGTATAGCTGAACGTTATCTAGCTTATACCAATGGTGGAATAATGCCATATCAAACTCAAGAAGAGCTTGCAGAACAGTTAGGAGTTTCTCACCAAGCAATATATATCAATCTTTGTTAAGTATATTTTCCAGTAAAGTATAATTTGACAACAACAACAACAAAACGAGTTTTGTAACATTTTATTTTCAATATTTTTCCTTTGTTCGTAATATTTTAATTCCATTTGTAATATTTTGTTGTATTATTCATTGTAATAGTACAATACTTAATTTTTGTACAGTCAATAAATGTTATATTTAATTGTGAGGTCGGGAAATGGTATTATAATTTGCCGATGCTTTTTGTACTTAGATAAATATAAATACGGTTTGGGTCTTTTAAGATGGGCCCCACCTGTGGCTAGCGATGAATCAGCTCTGGAATCTTCCTTGGTTACCCCTGGTAATGGTGGTTGTGATGTCTATGGTTGCGTTGATGCCGGTGCTCCCTGCAGTCACCCCAGTATCGGTAACCAATTGAGCATTTGGTTTTTTGATTGCTAATGTGTAGATCCTCATGGGTTTTGTGCAAGTGAGGTCACTCCATCAGTATTCGTAGTCATTTGAGCGTTTAGTCCACTGATTGCTATCTGCAAATGAATGTATAATTATCCTTGTACCCAATAGGAATTTTGTTGATCCTCCTGGGTTTGGTGCAAGTGCGTCCACTTTCTGATGACCTTTAGGCTTCAACCGCAAAACAGCTCCCTTCTCCTGCTTACATTTAAAATTCTGTAAATCAAATTTTCTCTCTTTCTTTCTTACAATCACTCCGCAGGAAAAAAAATCATTAGTTGCACCAGTTTTATTTTTTTGGTGTTGTTGCTTTATTCAGACATAAGGTTAAAATACATTCTACCAGTTAGATAGATACTTTTAGTCATCATCATCATCGGCACTATAACCGGGATCCGGCCTTGGCTTTGTTTAACAAGTCTGAGGCTTGTTACGTTTTCCATAATAATTTGTTTTTCCGGGCAAGGTTATTAGCCTTGGGCCAAGATACTTTTAGTACATTTTTTAAATTCCTTTCTTCCTTCCTCCTCTTTAACTACCGCTTTCTTAACGCTGTTGTATTCCAGAATACTATCCTTATTAGATTTTTAACACTGAATCTCATTACTTTTCTAACACACCTTTAAAACTACCTCTGTTCATATCTAATTCTCACTTAATACATAACATTAATACACTTTCACAATACCTTTTTTCATTCAAAACATAGCACTTTGATTTTCGTTCAAAGTTTATTCAAAATTAAAAGTCACAGAGACAAAAGGAATACTTTGAGAAAATTTGTTTTGTTCACATTATAATTTCCAACCAATTAGAACAATAAGTAGCATAAGAAGAGAGAAAATTTAATAGTAAAATCAGTTTTGAAAGTTTAAGTATTCGGTTGAGTTTGAGAAAGTGAGTTGAAGAGTTCAGGTTAAGTTTCAGTTTTGAATTTGGAGTTGAAGTATTAAGTATTGGAAGTTTGAGTTTAGTTTTGAAGTAGAGTTTTTGAGTTTGTCCTTTGAAAGTTAAAATAAACAATTAAATCAAAGAGAAGAAATAGTTTTTCTTTGATAATCAATTTCAATAAATGATGACAGCAGAATAATAAATAAAGAAGAAAGGTCCCCGCTCTTCCCTCAACCGAGCAAGCAGGGCGGGTCTGTTTTCAATTTAAGTTTTATGTAATTTAAATTTATATGTAATTTAATGATTTTTGTGCTGTGTGTTTAATTATGTGTAATTGTACATTGTATTTATGAATGTGTTTATTTTATAGATAAATGTTTAATTGTAAAGTGTAGACTAATGTTGTTGTAATATAATTGTATTTAACACGTTGACGGACAGTTGCGTCTATAGCCGTTAAGTTCAAGTTCACTATGTGACATGACGGCAATAGCCGTCCAATACGAAACGGTCGTTTTTAGACACTGCGGCTGTAGCAGCACAAATGCGCATTTACCAGCGTACAAGTAGAAGCCTAGTGTCATGTTTTCGAAAAAAAATTTAGTATGCAAGGTTATACATTGAGTATGCACGTGGTTGTGAACGGAGTAGTGCGATCTTGTTTTCTCTTCAATTTACAGTTGCTATTGATACATTTAACGATATTTTTTGTTTATACTGGTAAGTATTTGTTTATGATTGATTTTACACTTTAAATAGAAATAAAAAAATTTAAATTTAGCATTTTTTCATTCATTTAGCGATATTTATAGTTATACTGTTTACTTTTTGTTTTTTATGATATTACATTTGAAATATAAAAACAATAATGTAAATAATAAATGTATAAATAATATACAATAAATAATAATATAAAATAAAATTGAATGTTTTATTCAATATTTATAGAAAATGGCCAGTTGGGAAAAAGAACAGGCTGGGCTGCTGAAGCTTTTTGAGGAAACAGGTAGTGGGTCAAGCAACAGTGAATCTGAACCTGATGCTGACTGTGCTGAAAATAACAGTTCGGGTAGTGAAGAAAATGAATCAACTACAGATGAGGAATATGAAGCACCAGAAGAACCAGAAAATGATGAGACATGGCATATCAATACAACACCTATAAGAAACTTTTCTTTTGATGCAGATGCGGCTGGGATTCTTTTGGATATAGACGAAAATGTGTCTCCAATTCAGGTTTTTGAAAAAATTTGGGATGACCAAGTAATGGAAATGATTATAAAATCTACGAATGATTACGGCCTAAAACTTTGCAATCAAACACGGCCACATACAAGGCATAGTAGGAAGGCAAATTTCAAAAATACTGATACGATTGAAATGAGAAAGTTTTTGGGTTTGTGTTTGCTTCAGTCCCAGCTAAAATTCTCCGGTATTAGAAAACTCTTTTCCATTGATGCATTGCTTTGAAACATGGCATACCGAAAAAAATGTATAATAATTATAAAATTATAATAAATTTATTTGTCATTTATTTATTTTTGTTTGATCATGAACTAACATTTCGTGTAAAACTCCCAAAAATACTTTGTTGCTCACAAAAAATTGCTTATTTCAGTCATTAAACCTGTCATTTACGTTTTTAAATTTTTGCTGTTATAGCCGCCATCGTCCCATTACATAGTGTCTAGAGTCCGCTGGCGCCATGACGGTTGTAGCCGCAACCTAATTAAAGGTGCTGAATTAATCAAAATTAAGTGTATTTAAGCAGAAAGAGTAAAACTATACTTCTAATATTCTAAAAATTACAAAAACATATAGTGTCAATTTTCGAATTTCACTTGTTTCTACTGTCCGTCAACGTGTTAAGCTTAAATTGAATTTGTGATGATTATTTACAATGTATGTGTTTAATTTTTAAATTGTTTAAATGTTTTATATGTAATGTAGTTTTGTTTATGTTTTTTTTTGGGCAAAGGGGGCTGGAGTTACTACGTAACAGTTTCTACTTGCTAATGTTTTACATTTTATTTTGTTGCTTTTCATTAACTTGGATAATAAGTATTTTACAACGAACTACATACATTCAACCAAAACCAATGAAGATACAGAACGAATAAGAACCAACCACCATGGGTGAGTGGCCGAAACCAACTGCACTATACACAGAACCAAAACAACAACAAAAACAGAAGCAATCGAATATCCAAATAAGTTCTCATGATTGGTGTGGTTGAGTGGGATGTTTTCTCATACTGCAAGCGACACCATTCAGAGAGAGAACTCGAAAATTTTATAATAGCGTAAAAATAATCGGATATATTTTTAAATTTTTAGATGGTATGATTTAGAGCCGTCATCTAGTGGAGGCTAAGAGTTATGCCTGGCCTCTTATAATTGCGGTGAAGGTATTTCCTTACAACAATGCCGCTAACCTCTGATAAAAAACTATGGGATTTGAGTGGATTTATTCTTGTTCGATTCAAATATTTTATTTAAGATCACACTGTAATTATGGTGAGTAGAATCCAATTAATAAAGATCGCAACAATAATTTTCCTTTTGTAATTATATTTTCATAATTTCCCATTGAGGATGAAATTATGACCGACGACATACTACGACAGCTGGTAAATGACTGAAACCAATTGGGTTTCTATGGCGAAAAGCGACGCAATTCCCTGGTGCGGCGACTTCGACTGCGCTGACTATTGCTAATATTCAGTTTCGAAATTCATTTCTGAGAGGTCTAAACGTCAACAGTTGCCCAGAGTATCTAGAAAAAAGATATGCAGCTCCTATGTTGTGGAGGTGACTACAACTTACAATGACAATAATTAATTATTATTTGGAGGAATATATAAAAGATTAAGGTAATTTTTTCTTCGAAACTCTCAAAACAACTTGTTTGTTGGTGATTCAACAAAATAAAACAAACAATTTATTCCACCGCATTCTGCTGTTAAGTCAGTACCATTTTGTAGAATACGATGGCAATTTGATAACTCCGTGACTTTTTGAATTCGGCAAATAAATGTTTTATTTTGTATAACATAACATATTCTCTTTTTAGCTCCACTAAGTGCAGTCCAGCGTCTTTCGAATTTTTTTTATATTTTCCAAATAATAGGTTTCCTCAAGGCCGTTACCAAATACACGTTAGTTTCTGTGATAACCTCTTCATCCGACCCAAAACTTTTACCGCCCAGATATTTCTTCAGGTTTGGAAAGAGTAGATAGTCGCAATGGGCTGAATCTGGAGAATATGCTGGATGTAGCCCAATTTGCGGATTTTGCTTGATAAGCACATTAAATTCACTATGTTTTCATTTTCGTAAAAATTCACAAGGTTCACTAATTTCAATGGCTGTCAGACACAAACCAAATGACGCAGCTTGCTCAAACGTTGACAGTAGTCTATTTATAGATGGCAATTGATGAGAGCTGTGCACTTAAAGTTACTGTGCGGTAAATTCAAAAAGTCACTGACTTATCAAACTTTCTTCGTATTTACCCGGTCATTTGTTTCTAAAACATTAATTGCATTAAAAGCTCTACCGCAAAATTATTACTCACAGAAAGGTATGCCAATAAATGAATACTCAAACGACGATGAAGACCAACAAAAAATCCGAATAAAAATCGTGAAATATTAAAGCATCATTTTGAAAAAATAAGTTAACCAAAGATTCGGCAAAGTGTCCTGGTCGATCTATTTCGTCATCTTGTTTACATAGGAAAACATTTTACGAAAACGATATTTCGTCCTTTAAGTACTTAATAAGGCATCATGACTTCCAGCAAATTACAATGAAGCCTTCCATTCTTGCAATTGCTCCTAAAAGCCCACATTATCTGTCGCCGCGGTGTTGGTAGAACGCATTGTTAGTGTGAGCTAGATCCGTCATAGTCCTTCTGTCACCAATGGGGACGACAGCAATGCTATCGTACAATTGTGTTGATGAGGATATACAGTCTACTGTTGATGTGGATGTCATCACAGCAACATTTGTATCATCGCCATGTTTTAACCAAATTGGAGCTAATCGTACCATTAAGATAGCGCCTAGTGGAGCTGTGAAAATAATTGCGATTACAGAAATGACAAGGACACTGCTAGCTAATGAAAGGATTTCTTGTCCTGAATTTAATTGCCTAGCCATATCCAATGCGATTGGTCCAAGTGTCGCCTGAAATATAAAAAGAAAGGGAATCAGAAAAATTGACGATTAAAGTAACAGTCCAGCAACTTTCACGACACAAAACGAAGACGTGGAGAATAATTTTGGTGTTTACTCGAACATTAAAATAAAGTATTCTACTGGTTTCTATTTGATCTACGCCAGACGAAGGGTCGGATAAATGTTAACGTTTATTTGCGCTTGTCCTATGGTTATCGTTTGTTAACCTTAGCATTATTTGTGTAAGAATGTAATTACTTAATTCATGGATAATGAAATTCGCAGAATACAACAACAAAAAATCCTTAATATCACATATGGCATCAAGATACTGGGAATTTATTCTATATTCACATATTCTATAAGGGGTTTGTATTGTAATGCTTCTTACACCACAGCGGAAGAACATAAAAGCACTGTAAAATATTCAATTATAGATTCATTTTTTGAATAGTTACAGACAGCAGTTTTCTATAAATAAGACAACAAAAACTATTAGGTGTACAACTTTGCTTCCGCCGTTTTGCAATAGATGGCTGTAGCGGTAAGTGGTAGTTGAAATAATTAGATCATAGATGTCATACAATAAGCTTAGGTATTTGTAAACATAACGCCATCGAAATATTAGTCGATTTGTGTGTGCGTCAGAAAGTTGTTCTCGATTAAACATATCAGCTTACGAGCCAAGAACGGTGATTTTAACGTCGAAGACCAGCATGGCGGTGGAAGAGAGGAGGTTTTCGAAGAAGCAGAATTGGAGGCATTACTTGATCAAGACTCGTGTCAAACGCAACAAGAATTGGCAAGATCATTGGCAGTGACGCAACAAACCATTTCAAAACGCCTGAAAGTCATGGGAATGATTCAGAAACAAGGAAATTGGGCGCCGTACGAGTTGAAGCCGAGAGATATTGAACGGCGTTTGTGTGTTTGTGAACAGCTGCTTGCAAGGCAAAGACGGAAGGGATTTCTGCATCGTATTGTGACTGGGGACGAAAAATGGGTTCATTACGATAATCCCAAGCGCAGAAAATCACGGAGGCTTCCACGTCGACGGTCAAACCGAATTATCACGGTTCCACGGCCATGCTCAGTATTTGGTGGGACCGGCTCGGCGTAGTGTATTATGAGTTGTTAAAACCGACTGAAACAATCACAGGCGATTGTTATCGAACGCAATTAATGCGTTTGAGCCGAGCATTGAAAGACAAACGGCCGCAATACAACGAGAGACATGATAAAGTGATTTTACAGCATGACAATGCTCGACCCCATGTTGCGAAAGTGGTCAAGACATACTTGGAAACTTTGAAATGGGAAGTCCTACCCCACCCGCCGTATTCTCCAGACGTTGGACTATCACTTGTTTCGAGCAATGGCACACGGCCTGGCTGACCAGCACTTCCGGTCTTATGAAGAAGTAAAAAATTGGATCGATTCGTGGATCGATTTAAAAGATGACCAGTTTTTTCAACGCAGGATTCGTATGCTGCCCGAAAGATGGGAGAAAGTAGTGGCCAGCGATGGACAATACTTTGAATCATAAATGTATAACCAGTTTTTTACAATAAAGCCTCGAATTTCGGAAAAAAACGGCGGAAGCAAAGTTGTACACCTAATACGACAACTTAACATTTTTATTCGCCACACTGATTATCATTTTACCTTAAGGAATGTAAAAAGAAATCCATTATTTTTCTAATAGATGGTCTTAGCTATTTGTATCTCGCGTTGTATAAGTTCGATGGAGTTACGTTGGATGGCATTAAAAATATAAGTTTTCGTACAAAAAAAGGGCGTGGTATTATTTTATATATTTTAAATCGCACAAGACATTCACACTCATTCTTCATTTGACTTCAATAAGTATTATTTTAGTCCCATGTTAGATTGCTACAAATTAAAGTGTTTTAACGAATTTTAAATTAAAAGTAATAATCAGTTCATCATGTGTTGTGAGAAGGCGAGTTTTGTGGTGTACAAACACGTTGCTGATAAATTAAATAATATCTTGCCGAAAACAAGTGAACATTGGAAATTTCACTTGCGATGACAACAACAATGACAGCAGCAGCATCCACCAACAACGGCGGGATTGTTCGTATCTTAATTTTTATTTTTATTCCAATTTAATTCTGATTTCAAATTTAATTTCAAAATCGAATTGGATTTTGATTTCAAATTCTAATTTCGTAATTTCTGTTTTGTTTTATTTTGTCTGTGGTTCTATATATAATTTGCTTTGTTTACATCTTGCCCCCCTGTCTCTTTGCTTTGCTTCCTTTCTTTTTTCCTTTTTTTTTTTTTGTTCGTTTAGCGAGGACGTAATTTGAGTTGTCCTCAAGTGTTCGTGTCCTGTTCTGTTTTCGTTCTTGCCATCTATGCTCACCTCGGTGATCTGGCTTTACAGTGTATACTCCAGTTGATGACCGCTCTTCCAATGAGCAGGGCCATCTGCCCCTCAGAGTATGCTGGCTCTTAGAAAGAGATTACAAAATGTTACGTCGAGACGTTCAGGGCTGGAACGCTATCCTCAACAAGAAACGATCGGCATTAGAAGCCATCACACCCTCATCCTCGTCCAGTATCAGTTCGGTATCAGAGTTTGAGCCCGAACTAGAAAACGTCACCCACAGTCCTAACGCCTCAATGGACGACTCACGTATCTCCGCCCCAAACTCATTTAAGACACCAAAGCGCAAATCGCCGCTGACAACATTGAGCAAGGAACCCCCCCCCCCCCCCCCCCCCACGGCGCAAGTGTATCGCCCCTCACTGCACAACAACACCCCCATCATCACTATCCCTAAAAAAGTGTCGATCCCCCCTGTAGCGATCGTAAATCGCTACTCCTATCCAATTCCCCAATAACATCAAAATCCTATCCATAATCCAATAACGCAAATCCCAAATTTCATATTGAATCAATGAGCGATAAATTAAACCAAAAGCCACTTGTCGCACATTGATTCAATTCCACATAACACATCCAAATTCCATATCGAGTCACAACCAAAAGTTAATTCATTATACATTGCCTCAATTCCTAAAAACCTTGTCATCATGAAATGCTTAATTCAAAACGCATTTCATGATTTTCCTTCCCAGAACCCATCCAACTAAAGCCTCTAACAAATTCCCAGAACACAACTCAAATTGAAACGCACAAAGTCATTATGTGTGTTTCTGGGAATTTTGACAGTAAAATAGTTGACAAAAGTCAACTACAAAAAATATAAAAGAGCAGTGTTTTTCAATTTCGGGATCAGTAGCATTCCAGAGGCCGAACCGCTGGCCGTATGTCCGGATTTAAATACCATTAAAACTAACAATTTTCGTATTCACAAAATCCGTTCGGTCTTTTATTTCTCAATCACGACACTCCGGGCTCTTCTCCCGCCGTTTAGGGAAAGCACGGCACGGAGTACAACACCCCGATAACCTCAAATACGCAAAAAAATGATACCTCCGCTGAAGTCTTGCCCACCGAAGGCAACTCCGGTAATTGACCCAAAACCAAAGGCCGCTTGTGTTTCCAACACCGTGCAGCCAGCGGTCGAGGTGCGCACACCTCTCTCTCAGAAAACACAGCAACCCGGAATCTTTGCACGAGACCTTAATCTGAAGGATTTCATCCGTGACGTGATCCAACTAGGGATTACCAACTTCAAGGTAAAGACCTTAAGCCCATCACTAAACAAAACCCTAACCTACGGTAGGGAGACCTATCACAAGGTCAACGACAACTTCAAAGCCATATATTATTATTATTATTTACTGGCCTGTAGGAACCTGGAAGTTCATGACCTCACCAACTCGGCTCCGCCATTGTTCCCTGTCCTGTGCACTCTCCTTCCACGTTCGATCATCCGATCCGATCTCTTCGAGGTCCAATCTAACATTGTCCTCCCATCTCCGTCGCGGCCGTCCTGTCGGTCTCTTCCCCGTTAGTTTACCGTCAAGAATTCTATGCACGGTCCTATCATCGCCCATTCGCGCTATGTGTCCGGCCCATCTTAATCTTCGCGACTTGATCACTCTCACTATTGTAGGTTTGCGGTATAGCTCTTCCAATTCGTGGTTGTGGAGTTTCCTCCATTGTCCTGACTCCTCGTCAGATTTACCACCAAATATACCCCTTAAAACTTCATTCTCGAATACGCGGAATTTGTTCTCTTCCCGTTTTGTGAGAGCCCATGTTTCGCATCCGTATAGAGCAATCGGCATGATTATGGTTCTATAGACACGGAGCTTTATATTACGTGATAGCAGTTTGGATTTTAATAGTTTACTGGCTGTATGCCAAGTAGCGTTGCCGGAATGTAGTATTTTGTTAACTTCCTTTGACGTTTCGTTTCTGGTCGTCAGTATCGTTCCCAGATATTGAAATTCTTTGACATTTGCAAATATCTTGCCCCTCACGTTTATATGTGTTCTCTGAGGTCCACCTGCTCTCGTCGTAATCATGTATTTCGTTTTGTCTTCGTTTATTTCTAGGCCCACCTCTTCTGCTGCTTGCATGATGATTTCACAGTTTTTACTTATAGTTTATAAGAGATTATCGCCCAGAGCGGCGAGGTGGTTTTCTATTCTAATTCGCCCTTTGTTTTCGTTCATGCAGATTTGAATGAGGGCGGCATATTTTTTTTTGGCCCCAAGGCCAAGGAGATGAATTACTACACATTCACCCCGGCCGACAAAAAGTCAAGGGCTATTTTAAAATGAGTCGCTGCTTGGGGGAAAAGAACAAAGTCGTCATTTCCCAAGGTCAAATTCACTTTGAAAATCAGGCCAGAAAAATACAGCAAGGTGAACACTAAGGGGCGAAGCCGCTTCCAATCTTGCATCAGCAATTTGCCTTCTAGATATTTCATAACAGTGAAATACTTCAATGCAGACGTTTCTAACGTTTTGGGCATGTCTCGCGCATCATGAACCACCCTTGCATCCATTGTGGAAAATCCGACGATATTAGCAAGTACGAACTCCCTCGAGGAAAATATGATCTCCCTGCAAATCTGCAGGATGAGATTACTTTGACAACTTGCTTCAACTGCGGCAAGAAAAGACATCCGGCCAGTTACAGGAACTGTCCTCAATATAAAGAGATAGTCTAAAGATCCAAGGGGATTGCAGCTAAACAAATAGCCAAGTCAGACTTCGGAAAACAGGCCACACAAAATTTCATTAAATATGGATTTACATTCGCCGATATGCTTAGGATGGCAAAGAAAGAATATGAAAACCCTCCCAACTCCTCCCCCACAAAAACATATTCAAGTCCAGAGACTGAGAGGGATGCACTCTTTTCACGACCTATGTAAGACATACCCGCCCAAAATTGATGCCAAAATTAAAGCTATCCTTATAAATATCAACTCCCTTATTTCGCTATCGAAGCGTATGATAGTCTGACTTCATAAGGGATAACGGGCAGACGTGGTTCTTATAACCGAAACTAGCTTGCAACCATGCTACCATCCCGTATTCAAAAATGTTTCCATTATTCGAAGCGATCGAACCCTCACTGGGGGCCCCACCATCAGTAAAAGGCGGCACCGGTATACTAGTTAGTAGCAAAATTCGCCATGAAGCTACTGACCTTCCACATTGTGTTTCCATAGAGGTCTCCGGAGTTGAATTGCATCTGGCTAATAATGGTAGAGTGAATATATACTCCGTATACCACTTGCATAAAATCAATCATGCCCAATAGATATCGTCAAATTAATAAGGTCTTCAGAAAATACACCCTTGATCATAGGCTGCAATTTCAAGTCCTGACGCACACTGTCCTTACATACCTCCCGCTCTTCTTCTTAGATACCTTGAGACCGAGCCCAACGTCCTCACACAGTAATAAAGGCGTCTCACAGTCTCAGTCTCTCGTAACTTATTATAAAGCTAATAAAATTAAACAGGCGCAGTTACCATAATCACATATGATAACAAAAAACACAAAAGAAAGGGGGCGGCCAGGAACAGATATCCTAAATCGAAGGGTAAGACTATACCTATAGAGAAACCCAACATACTATCATCAGCAAACGAGTTAACTGGAATGTGGATAACGAACAAGAGATCATTTATAACGAAGAGGAAGAGAGTGCGAGAGAGAGGTTACACAGCAGTGGGGAGCGCTTGCATTAATTTGATCGCAGGCAAAGCTGACACCGTCTAGAACGGCCAGAAAGATAGTCACTTACCCATCGGATCCGGATATTGTCCACTCCATAGGAATGTACTTTTGCGAAAACGGGCTGGGTGCCAAACTCCGTCGAACGCTTTTGAAATATCCAATACCACAACCTTGCTTTCGCCGAAGTACCGTAACGTCCGTTATGAACCTGCTGCTACGAAAACCATATTGGCGGTCATTGAGATGGTCCTTTTGTCCCAGGTATTTTAAAATTTTATGGTTGATCAGTGATTCCATTACATGCGAGAGAATGTGCAATGTTTCGATAAGAAGAGATGAACGATTTGTCCTGTGTTTTGGAAATTGGCTGAATGTTCGTTCACTTCCATCTATTTGCGAAAAGGAGAGTAGAATAAAACAAATGAAAAAGTTTCTGCACTGGTTTAGCGAGTGAAAAATAAAATCTCTTCAAGAAAGTTGGGGGAATACCATTACGACCAGCGGATTGCGTTTAGGTTCTTAGGTGCGTGGGCAACAATACCCGTTCGAAAGTGGTTTTGGCTGTTTGAGTTCGCTGAAAAATGTGTCTACATGTATAGTAGATTCGATTCCTCTATTGCACCAGTGGCTGGTCTGTCATCAATTATAAGCGGAGGAATCGATGAGGGGGGGCGGGAGCGAACATAAAGGGTGAAGTCACTGATTTCTTTCAAGTCGGCGAAGGCCAGGACCATCCTTGTCCCTGTTCAATCCAAGTTGACATGCAATCTCCACGTGACGCCCTTGGATATCTACTTTGCCACCCAGTAAGCTTATGCATGCAGCAACATCCTGAGAAAGGTTGGCGCATGCTAATAACCTCGAATATGGACCGGATACACGACGACGAGCACGGAAACGATAATGACTAAACTATTTGAGAATTTTCTCATGGAACGTCCGCTCAATATACAGAGCTCAAGCTGCACAACCGCTAGCCGATGCTCTGTCCGAATATAAGACTGACCTAACAGTATTACAAAAAATAAAATGGACGGGGAGTGGTGTTATTTAAAGAAATGAGTATGAGATTTATTATAGCTGTCGTCCAAAACACCATCTGCTCGGGGTGGGTTTCTAGTAAGCCAAAACCTGAGGCCGACCATTATCGGCTTTAATGCAATAGACGAAGGGCTATGCACTCTTCGGAAGCGAGGCAAGTTTAAGAACATAAGCCTCATAACTTCTACAGTAGAGTTCCCTGACATTTGAAGAAAAAGAATTCTACGAGAACGTTGAACGGGCCCCCAATGCCTGGCCAATATACGATGTGAAAATCGTCCTTGCTGATTTGAATGCCAAAATAGGTCGGGAGCCGATTTTCAGACACTACGCAGGTTTCCATAGTTTGTATGAGAACACTAATGACAATGGACTATGAGCCATCGTACTGGCAGCATCAAATAATTTGGTCGTTGCGAGTAATAGGTATAACCTGATGGAGCCACTCGCAACCAAATTGACAACGTGTTGATGGATCGAGGATAAAGAGGGTAATCTGATCACCGATTCTGAAGGCATTCTGGATCGATGTGAAGTGTACTTCAATGAATTGCTAAATGGTCAGTTCATAGAAGAATTGGAGGCCCCACCAAATCACTCCATACCCCGGAGCTGATGGCATACCAGCTGAGCTGATCAAACAAGGAGGGACAGTGTTTCATCACGCGATTCATGAGATTGTGGTGCCCGTCTGGGAGCAAAAGGAGATGCCGGAGATTGGCGTCATGGAATAATTTGGCCCCATGCATAAGAAGGGAGATATCACAGTGTGCAGTAACTATAGGGGTATAACATTGCTGGGTACCGCCTATAAGATACTCCCCTCTATCCTACAAGATCGGATGCGATTGATCAGATATTCACCTTTAGGCAGGTGATGGAAAAACGTCTGGGATTTAAGATTCCATTATATCATCTATTTATAGCCGTATAGACTTTAAGGGCGCCGACGACAGCATAGCCTCGGTAGAACAATATAAAGCCATGAGAGAGTTCGGCATTCCAAACAAATTGATATGACTTTGTAGGTTGACTATGAACAACCTAACTAGTCAAGTCAGAATAGATGGACTGCTGTCCAAACTAATAAACATCTTTAATAGACTCTGGCAAGGGGACGGTCTAGCCTGTCTCGTTTTCAACCTGGCGTTGGAAAAAGCAATCCGCAACTCTGGAATTACAAATAGAGGGATTATTGTCATCAATTCCAAGTTTCCTACACAGATGACATCGACATCATCGGTAGATCCGATTCGGATAGGCAGAATTCCTTCACCTAGATCGAGCAAGCGGCACAAAAACTGCGACTACACATTAATAAGGAAAAAACTAAATACATGATGGCAACTTTTGCGAAAAGAAGACCTAACGTTGGTCAAACTATCAGGGTAGTGGAGCACGAATTTGAAGTAGTGCAATCCTTTAACTACCTTGGGTAAATAGTAGCACCCGATAACAATATAATAACAACAAAGCCTACTATGGTCTACCAAGGGTCTTTAAATCCCGAAATTTATCCAGAACATCCAAGCAACTATTGTACAAGACCATGGTCTTACTAGTATGGATCCGAGACCTGAGTGCTCAATAAAAGGCACTCTGAATCCTTAGCCGCGTTCGAGAGGAAGATCTTAAGGCGAATTATTGACCCCGTATGTGAGGGAGGACGATTCCGGAGACGCTTTAACCATGAGTTGTACGCAATCTACCTTGAAGCTAATGTTGTAAGAAAAATCAAGCGCGGTAGACTCCGGTAGGCGGGACATCTAGCTGGAATGAGCGAAGAGGAACCTGCCAGAAAGTCCGTTGTGGCAGGATGTAGGGAAGGCTACAGCCCGGCAGACCTTGTCTTCTGTCTTCGGTGGAGGGATGGCGTAGACCAGGGCGCCCAAAGCATGGGAGCGCCAAACTGGATGACATCGGCTCGAAATCGGGACCGGTAGAGAGACCCGGTTGTAGTACCGACTATGATGAGGATGGATGAGGAGACCTAGTTTGCATATTTTTCACGAATGCCCAAAATTTTCTACTCTTTTCAGAATAGTTCAGAATTTTATACCTCACGCTCTGGTCATGTAATAACTTTGCGCGTTAAATATACGTTTTGAATATGTGCATTGTAGTATATATATATAAATATATATACATATATTTATTTATGTATATATATATATACATAAATAAATATATACATAAATAAATATATGTATATATATTATATATATATATATATATATATATATAATTATATATATATATATATATACATATATATATATATATATATATATATATATATAATTTTTTTTTTTTTTTTGGATATATTTACGCTTTGGAAATACCTCCCTTAAAAATGTTTATTAGCAAACTCTGATGCTGAGTTTCTATTTTTGTCATCGAAGTTTATCTTGCGAAAAAAAAGAACAAAATCAAGGCATGCGAAGATCTGATTGTAAAAATCGAGCAGTGAGCGATCGTTACCAAGATAAGTTCATACGAGCATTGCTACTCATTTATTAAAATATTTTATTTACAATAATTATTTTAATAATTATATAATTTGAAATGTTTTTAATAATTGAGTACCAATAAAAACAAATTCACATCAAATATATTTATTGGAACAGTGTTTTTTTTTTTGTTTTTAAACCAATTGTGAATTCATCTAGATGCTCAGAAAAAATATAACCAGCTCTTAAATGTTGGCAATGTTTGCCCTCCCCAAAAGCATCCAAAAACCAATTTCATACAAAATTCCAAATCGTTGTAGCTCCCCACAGTAATTAATGAAGAACTAAGCGTTCACTGGATTTTTTTATAATTGCTACAGACTTTCGATAACTCAAGTAATATTGAGTACTTTTGTATTGCTAACTAATAATTTCAACTTCATAAATAAGTGATCCATGCTAGAGCATGATTTATATCATACTAACTAAAAACAAACAAACTTTGACATTCACTATGCGAGAGTTTTGCTCTATAAATCGGTTACTCTAAGTTCACTTTCGCAAACCACTTCCCTCATCTTTTCAAAACCTCAGTTCCTCCGTTTCATTTAATTACTTTAAATTGTACATAAAAAGTAAATACATCTAACTTCTAATCATTGCAATGTGTCATCTATACCATATAAAAACATTAATACATTTACTTACTTGCACTGTGGCCTTTGGCAACCCAGATATCATCACATAGCAGCGCTCTTTCACATCCAGTTGAGACTTCGTTGTTGATAAATACGATGCAGCCAGCCGGAACTGTCGGTTTGTATGTTTAAATTAGTTATGAGAAGAAGAAAAATACTTCCAAAGGGAATAATTTCAATTGTTCTACTTGCCAAAGAGCCGACAATAATTAAAATAACTCCGTAACCAACAATTTTCGCATCTAGGACAGAGAAATGAATTTCTTTGCCAATGAGTGCAAATGACACAGGCTTCAAAAACTTCCACATTAAATCTAAGCGCATTGTGACTTTGAACTACGAATTAAAAAGCAAAAACCACAGGAACAAGTTTCAAAAACAGACCTCGTTCGTAGTTTGTTCATTTAAAATATTAACTTACATTTTCGCTTCCTTGTTGTTTTGCCAACCACAAACTTCGGGCAACAAATGCTACAGTTACACAGCCAAGGGCACCGGCTGAAGGATATCCAATAGCATTGCTACCTATCACAGCAATGCACCCTCCAAGTACAGTCATTATAAAACGAAGACCATTTACATATTTCTGTAATAGAAAAAAATGTCGGAATTTTAACGTAGTAATCAATTTTTTTTCGCTTGACATGAAGACAGTTCTTTGTTAATTATTATTATGAGATTCTTTTGTTGGGAAAAAACTCATTGACACCAATATTATATATTTATATCTCTGCCCTTGGGAATAATAATTAAGTGCAATAAATGGCGAATCCGGTTTTGCTTAACATAAGTAAAAGGTATGAAATAAATGAACCTCCTTCGAAGGTGCCATTGTGGTGACCTAAACAGACATACATGAGCCCACGAATCATCAAAAAATAAATATGGCTTTGTAGCGAAAAAATACACCCTCGTTACACAGGGCCGGGGTCTCTTATGTTGATGCTATCCTTCTACCCTTTTACGCTATGGTACTATTTACTTCATCGTAAAACTCTGTACCGTCCCTTCATCATGAAATGTGTAGTATGCATTTTAAACCCACTTAATGGGTTGCGCCTATCAATTCACCAGCTAAGTTCTGTATTGCATCCCAAACAAACAAACAAAATTTCCCATCGATAGCTACCAACTGGAAGGACGTGCCATATATGAAATAAAACACACTCTAAATTGGCAATCTTAAGTTGATTATCATCCAAAATTATCTCCACAGAGAAATGCCATTTTGGCTAATTTAATGACACAGACACATCTCCAAGGTTGGCGTTGAGCTAAAATTCCACCTGCAAAATTGGATTATCACAGAAACAGATAAGGGATTCTTATGCACAGCTTACAACACACTACAACCCCAGTAACTTCTTAACAACTTAACAACGAGTTTCCTCATTGCAAAATATGCGCGTTTTCTGTACAAATGGAGCTAGCAGCTGTTTTTGCAACAGCTTTACGAAAAACTTTATGGAGAGGTAATCATATGTTTCAAAAACATTTTCGACAAGTCATCATCCCATATTCCATAACGAAACCGTCCATCTTAGTTGTCAAACCAATTAATGAAAGCAATGGCTTCAAAAATTTCATGAATCTGGGATGACTATAAAGAAAAGTTCTTCGAGTAAAACAGAAAGTTCTCCAAATGTCTGGTCCGACATCAGGATTACCAAAGCGAATTTGAATATTAAAATTAGTCAGGAGCCCTTGAACAGTACGTTGAAGAGAATCTCTGTGTAAGTTAATGTATTTCAAAAGACCTTTGCAGTTACACAAGACATCCACACCATTCGAAGAGGAAAAAATTGTCCCCAGTTCTGAGGACTAGACTTGATCGGCGTACATGGCATGACATGGTAACTTTAAAAATTATTTCGTCAAACCGAAAGTCAACTTTCTATCGTACAATATGCCAGCGCAGTTCAATAACTCCTTAGAAAATGAGGACAGTTTTCTTTTATTTTCTCATTTAGCTGGCCTAATAATGACGAATAGTACTGCCCAGCTATTGTCTGTCCCTTTTCCAAATAGTCAGTAAAAATCCAAAAACACAGTAACATTTTCAGCCTTTCCAGCTGTTTTCACCGTCTTTACCTTCTTTGAATGCAGCCCCCATCTCGCAGATATTTTTATCATACCCAATTTATCGGGCAAAATTGAAACATGAAACAAATTCACAGATACCTATTGAGGGAAGATGCTTACTAAAAACAGATCCATCGTGGGCGTTTCTAAGGACTTATTGGCTTACCCTCGTACTAAAGTCGTTCGTACCAATCAGTACTATAGGCCCATCGTGGTAGAATTTGTTGTTTGAGAGCCTCTTAAGTTAAGCCCGGGAAATGCTTGCGACCTGATCAATCTTAGCCTCCCTCTGTAGACCACTAATCAAGCGCACACCTATCCTATAAAGCTATAAAAAAGACCGCAGTGCAGCTGGCACCAACTTCCACCACAAGTCAAAAATGCATTTAGAATTTGGGCGACTGTAGTTTCGGCTCGATAGACTTGAGCTACGAGATCTCTCATCGCTGGTCAGGACTGTGGCGGTTCTACCAACGCCACTGCCACCCTTTCAACCTTTCAACCTACCTCCAAATCTTCCTGTCCTCCACTAATTTTATCATTTTTGCTTATGCCAGCGCAATAACTTCCCCAAGCATTCTCCCACCGATTGCATTATCTTTCGATTTTGCAAATCGCACCCAACATCAAGCATCCAACATCAAGCATCCAACATCAAGCATCTTCCCATCAAGGACACTCACGCAATTAACGCGTTATATCAATTTTCCTAGAAGAAATTCAGTACGCCAGTACCGCATACATCCCAGCATTGTCGTAAAGAGAAAACATCTTGGTTGCCATATTGGATAACCGAAGTGGATTATGGAAACAATCAGCAGGACCCCTGTCTGCCTGCGTTTGCTGTCCCACACGTGCGCAACAGATTTGCATATGGCACCAGTGCTCACGGCGGCCTTTATGCAACCTTCAAAGCACCAGCGCAACTCGCGCCTAGCTGCCAAGAGCCGAATTCATTGCTAGTGTAAATACTCACACTGGAATTCGACCCGTGACTCCCTATGAATGTAATACGCAATTAACATGGTTGTAAACACAACCATCATTGTGTAATTATCCCAAATGCATCCTAATCCCCAGCGCAGTATTTGGACAGCTGCAAACACTCATTCCAAAGATGCTTTTACGAATTCTCTTTCCCACGGTTCGGCCACCCATGAGTTCGCATCGCGGGCAAACAGAGTGATCCGCGCGTAAAAGGGACACACCCCCAATAGGATCTATGTACTGGAGATCCACTCCTATTGGTCGAGCCAACAGGAAAATTTCATTGTCTTTCTCACCACAGCGCCCAACTCAACCTAACCGAAGAGAAAGTAGTTTAGTCGAGTCTCAACCTAAGTGGAGTGCGCCCGGAAATTCGAGTGACGTCAAGTGTGTTTGCGTGTGTTTTAGTTTTCAGTTCGGGGAAGTTTAGCATTATTGTTCACGTGATTTATTCGTAAATCGATGACATAACGTAAATTCAGGGATTCGAAATAGTGTTATAGAAAACATAAGCGTGCTGCACCAAATCGTTTTGCAATAGTCTCGTAAATAGAAGAATAACATGAGTTCGAACTAAGGTGTTCTATAGTTTAGTGAAAACGAATAAATAATACAAAAAATAAAAGACAAGCAGCAAACAATTTATAAGTAAATTAACTGTTTGATTTTCAAAATTTAAAAGTTAAGTAAACACAAGACTAGACTCATTTCATTGTGAAGCGTGTGTCCTGTGTCGCTGTCACTAAAAAGTGAATTAATACACAATGCAAAAAACATCAACGAGTAGTACAATAAACGATAAAATTCCAACAGTTTAACCAGTGTTTTATTTCATCAAATTCGGTGGAGCAATCCATGGAGTAGGAGTTAACCAGAGCCAATGTCGGCACACATGCTTCCTATCCTACAGGACCGATAGGGTTCCCCCAATTGGGCTAGGAGCAAGTCCTGAATTCGTCATATCAGGCCGCACATTGCCATAACCGTTACGGTGCTGGCGCCAAAAGCTCCAAACGGCCATATAACGGGTCATAAACCTCGCGTATCCCGTCGAATCCATTACTGACTACCACTGACCGTCAAAAAGCACAGACAATGTCAGAATTAACACCTTTTGGACAAATTGTAGTCAAGATCATAATTTTCCGTGGATAGTAATTCGCCATACGACTCAGTGTACTGTGTGGCGGACTTACCTGACCTCATACGGGAGGCCTGGAAAACACTTGTGTTTAGATACCAAGAACATTTTGACCCATCTCGGCCTAGACAACTGTATTCGTCCAGGTAGACAACAAGAAACCGCTCAAACCTCTTCATGGTGGTTCGCATAGAGTTCTCGATTGCATTAACCATCGGGTCTACTTGAGAAATCGTTCACGATGACCATCTTAGAATTTTAACCAAGTTACTTCGAACAAGCCATTTTCATACATTTGAGGTTACAACACAATCGTTTATTCATTAAGACGAACCTTCGGATCCAATTTTATGGTTATTTTTTGAACCCTACCCATTCTTATCCCCACTTGATCCTCTGGGTCAGCTCTGTCTGTACACTTTCCTGAAGGTTAGTAGTGCGTGCTCCCTCTATGAAAACGATGAAATAATTAAAATCGGACCGACCAGTCCCACCTTCGCCTAAATCGTCTACCTCTTCTTACCCGAAAGCTCCATCCGAAGATCCCAGATCTTTTCCAGTTCCACCTAGCACCAAACAAGAAATCAAGGCTTCCTCGTTCGCTCCACGAGAGCCCACAAATACAATGTATGATTTGGACAAAATACTAAACCTCGTCCTAAAGATGGTGCCAGTGTTCTCTGGGCAGAAGTGTATTGAACTACAGATATTCATCGATGGTTGCAAAAGGACCCTAGGCTGTTTGTCTGGGTAGGAGCAGCAGAGTTTTTGTAGGTGGTTGCCCACACATTTATTGGTGATGCTTATCGGTTAATAACTGGGGCAGCTTCAGAGTCTTTCAACAAGATGGAACATCTTCTCC
Source organism: Microdon myrmicae (assembly GCA_963931805.1). Taxonomy (NCBI): domain Eukaryota; kingdom Metazoa; phylum Arthropoda; class Insecta; order Diptera; family Syrphidae; genus Microdon; species Microdon myrmicae. Next base: position 124,230,738 of record OZ007499.1, read on the forward strand.
GAACGTATGAGGGGCTGTGCTCACAGCTCTTCGGAATACGAGAAGTTCTGCAAGAAACAGCACAGGCTTTGTTTCTCGTTTGAAGCAAGCGCTTAAAGGGGCAGGCAAGTAGTGCTACATTCAACATCCTCGTTAAAAGCATGGTGAAGTTCATACTAACAGGTGGAATAAGAATAAGAGAGGGCGATCTCCGTCGTTGCTTATTAGCCTTCGGAGATGGGCTTCATGCGAGAACTATTACAAGGCTCCAAATGGAAAGATCCCAAAAGGTAATTTTACGCAGGTGTGACTTTTTTGGTATGGGGAACTCAGCTGGGATTAAAAATTAACAGATACTGAAAAATACATCCTCAAAAGATGCTACGTCAATCGACCTTACCCAAGCGCAAACCAGTTTATCACAAGGTTCACAGGGACCGCATTGCAAGCACCCCCTTTCCATGAATACTCCCCTATACCTTTCTTGGCACTTGTACGAAAAGTCAATCGACTCTGCCCAAATCCACGCAGGTCAATTACAATTTCTACAGGAAGTGGAATAAAAGTCTAGGTTCTTCGTCTTACTTCTACGGAAGTTCAATGGTTGCCACATTGACTTCCGCAAGTCAATCACAGTATTCACAGGAATATGGCGAAACTTATGGTAGATCGCTCGACACTACCACGGCCTTTACTCTTAGGCGCCCCCAACCTGTGAACACAAAGTACCCTTTATTATTATTATTTATTGGCCTGTAGGAACCCAGAAGTTTATGACCTCACCGACTCGACTCCGTCATCGTTCCCTGTCCTGCGCACTCACCTTCCACGCTTGACCATCTGATCCGATCTCCTCAAGGTCAAACCTAACAAAATACCCTTTAGCACCTCCAAGTGTGGGTACACCGGTAGGCCTTGAAATTTAGGTACCACAACATGGCGATAGTGACCAGTACCAGCACTACAAAGCAGCCCGGGTGCAAGGCACTCGTCTGTCGCACCCATCACTTGCAGCTTCTGGTCATGTATATGACACCTTCCTAAAAATACTAAATACTCCATTCTGTTGAGATTGCCGAGGATATGGGCATGACATCAAGAATTGCCGTGCACATGACACAACGCCATTTCTATGCAATCTCGTACCACCGAAGCCGGATACGCCACAAAATCAACAAAAGGAGTAGTAGAATAAAACAAATCGGGTACCACACCGACTCTTTTCCTCCAAGCAACCAACGACGTCGAATCATAGGGTATTTAGTATTTAGTGTTTTTGCTGTTGGCCGACAAGGTCAGGCGTGGTGATTGGGAAAGAGCTAGACCTCCCAAGTTATCCTTATCAGACCAGCATTCAAAAGACAAGTAGAAAACGTCGACCACAAAAACCACAGACCTGCGCTGTTAATTATGAATGGCAAGAGATAAAAAAGGAAGAAAAAACCAAAGGGCCACAAAGAAGTCTCGAGAAGCACGGAGTTCCGACCGCGACACAATCGGCCAAAGAACCGCTCTAGTTCTGCTAACACAGAGCCTACGAAGGCGCGAAAGAAGAGCGACGTTGCTCAAAGTGAATGTCCCACCCGGCACACATTTTGCGGTCGACATAACCACACGGCGGCAGGGCGTCGACAAAAAGCAAAATGGAAGAATTCGGAAAACCCCAGCAGTTGTGTTGAGTAACTCCAGTCCGGTTGAACTAAACTCGCAACCCAAGCGAAATCATTCGCAGTTTTCGGCGACCAGCTGCAGAAATCCCTTGGGTATTAGCCGTAATTCATCAACGCGCCTAATTGTGGACACGGACACTGAGATCAGCCGCTTAAAGATAAACACACTCACCCCTGAATTTACTGTGGATGCCCCAAATGCAAAATATCTTTGAAACACCTTTTAGCAAAGGATACCCCAGAGGATGCTGATATGGGTACTTCAAATTACATCAGAAAATCCCCTCTGGCTTCCAGATAATAGATTCCTTGCCGAGGTTGTCAGAAGACGGCCTGTTAGGTAACGACTTCCTGTCGAAAAATTGGAGTCATGCCGACACTCCTTGCCGGGCCGATCATTACCATATACCGCCACCTTAAAGCTATCGAAACGATAAAAGAACTGATCAAATTCTTTATCACCAACCAAGCAAAGCAGCCGCTAAAATTGTGATCCTGTACCATTGACACGAGAGCGGGCACATGACCAGCGAACGTTAAGAAACACAACTTCAATCTAAGGGCCGCAGACACATTCTACTTAGCAGGCGACAGCAGTGGTGTCGTGCTCCGGAAAGCCCTACAATTTCCTCACCCCATAGAAACAATCTCCTTTCCTCACATACAAAACCCTACACCCAAATGAACATTGAATTCAATGTCAACCAAATCGAACTAAACGTTCAAACTCAAACATTTAATTCAATTCAATTCAAATTCCTACAAGATCCAAAGCCCAAAATGTGCATGTGTCTAAACAAACGCATGTCTATTTTCCGCCGACACACAATTCAAGCAATCATAAACATCCTAGTGCATATCTTCACATGGCAGATGTTTTATGACTTGTAAATGCACGAATTCAAAACCAATTACCTAATTCCCACGGATCTTGTGTTACCCACCCGAAGGACACGCAAACTCTTGTCTGCATAAGCCAGGCGGATACCAAAAGCAAAAACCCCAAATTCCAATGCATATCCTATATGCACCAGCTCAAAAACGATTATCCTAATGAGCACATCGAACACCACATCCAAAATCGAGATTTTCCATCTAAAACGTTTGTTTTAAGATACACAATCTCGATTTGTTTTCATTTAAAAGGAATGTGCATCGCGATCTGCGGGCCGCAGTATCTACCAAGCCATTGTCCCTGGAGGAAGCACCCCAGGAAAGGAACAAATCACAATTTTTAACTCTAATAAAAATACAAAATACGAAAGTAGATACTCCGTGCATTTTTTTGGGTTTAGTAGAGAATGGATTTCTTTCCAGATTTGAAGTTGCAGATCCCTGGTGGCGAGCAACCCCTGCAGAGGCTGGTGACTGTCAACTCACGGAAGACATCACCCATTGATGATCGGTTGCTACTCTTCCCTCAAGGTTTGAGAAAGCACGGTGGCGACTGCGACGGGTCCTCTCAGGAGCGGTCTAAGAGATCCCTCATCCTTTTCAGGACCAGGAGACACGCTACCTGGGAGCGAGGCCTACTATCACAACAGTGATAAATTTGGAACCATGACAGTTAGCTTCTATCTAAAAGTCGATGAGCATGAGCTGCTTATATTGTATTGCGATCGACGCCGCCTGCTGTCGATTTTGTGACCGTCAGTGGAAGGTGGCGATCAGAAACAAGTAATAAATTGGCGTCCATCTTAAAAAATTATAACAATAATCATTATCATTTAATGCCAATCATCGATCCGTCCATCTTAAATATTTATAACAATAATCATTATCATTTAATGGCAATCATCGATCGGTGGGATGATTTTGAATAAGTTATTGGACTAACAAGCGAGTTGCAAGTTAACTCCATTTGGAAGACACCGCCATCAGTTGTTACGAAAAATGGATAAAATATAAAATCCATAAGCAATTAAATTACAGAATCCAAGCACAATATCAAGAAAAACTCTATGATGACACAAAAAGTAAATACTAATAGAAGTAGTGTTGTTTTTTAAATAAGCAATTGCATGAAAGCGATTAAATAAGATATAGGAAATATCTATCCTATCGTTGTTCGTGAATGGATACTTAAATAAACACAAGCTGCTTAGGATAGTAGCACACACATCCAAAATAATAAACTAGGTCCCAGCTATCAATCAATAATCACAGCGTAAACATTCTCCAAATTTTATGTAAACAAAGAATGGACTGCATATATCTTAAGGATGTTTAGATTTAATTTGCAGATTGTGTATCTATAAACAAGGGGTCAGGAAAACTGAATATGCATCTAGCATCTAGTACGATCGACGGAAAAGAACTGTCGTTTACTAAACGTCGCTAGATGCGTCTAATAAAATGTAATAATGAGAATGGCACTTCAACCTTCAACAAAGACGGATCTAATTTATAAATCTTTGCGTGAATCATAAACCGTCAACGAAGGCGGTCATTTTAAAAAGCTAGTCGTACTTTTAAAATAATAACATAACAACCGCAAGTAAACCGTTAAGCAAGGCAGATGAGAAGAGTCAAGTTGTGGAGTGTGGGGCATCTAGTATCATGTATTCAGAGAGTGTAAAATACTACCAGAATTCAATGTGTTATAGAATCAGTAACTCAAGTGTGTGAAGCAGTAATTATACGAGGATGGCCTCTTATGTTTCGGGATTTGGCAACCCTAGTGTTGCAATCCGGCAATTGACAGCTCTGTCGTAAAGTTGGACATTTTTGAGGTTATACGCACTCAGAACGTTTTGACATACGAGCGCTATTTGTGTTGTTTACAGTAACTTAAAAGATTCATCTCGGCCCAAAAATGGAATTAAATCGTCAACATTTTCGTGCGATTATTTTTTACAACTTTCGGCGTGGATTAACTCAGCAACAGTGCATGGATGAACTTAATTCAATTTTTGGCGATGAAGCTCCATCAAGGACCAGTGTTTATCGATGGTATGGTGAATTCAACCGTGGTCGTGGCTCACTCCAAGATGAATTTCGTGAAGGTCGTCCAAAATCAGTTGTTGTTCCGAAAACCATTGATGCTGTGCGCGAACTGATATTGGAAGATCGTCATGTGACCTATCGTGAGATTGAGACAACCTTAGGTGTTACTGGGACCAGCATACATTCAATATTGCATAAACATTTGACTGTCAAAAAAATTTGTTCGCGTTGGATCCCACACAATTTGTCAATCGCCCAAAAAAAGGCTCGTGTCAATTGGTCGAAAGAAATGCTCAAAAAATACGGTCGCGGTGCTTCGGAACACGTCTATGACATCGTGACAGGTGGTGATTCGTGGATTTACGCGTATGAGCCGGAAAGTAAACAGCAGTCGACTGTCTGGGTGTTTCAAGATGAGCCAAATCCAACAAAAGTTGTTCGCGCACGAAGCACTTCCAAGCAAATGGTCGCCTGTTTTTTCGGAAAAACTGGACATGTCGCAACCGTACCACTAGAACAACGCAGAACAGTCAATTCTGGGTGGTACACAACCATTTGTTGCCAGTTGTCTTCCAAGAAATCAGGAAAACCAACCGCCGAAGACGGATCACTCTTCACCACGACAATGCGAGCTCTCACACATCGGCTGCGACAACTGCATTTTTGAGCACCCAAAACATCGATTTGATGGGTTGTTGTACTTCTGGTTTCGGGGAGTGTGTGTCTTAATCCTTAAAAGGACTAAGAGATCTCTTCTAAAAGTTCCCGAAAACCTGTCGCACAACAGGGTTCGTTTGCCGTGCTTCCTTTGAGTCCAAAGGGAAGAGCAACGTCCTTAGTTATGGGTCGAATGTCCTCTTCTTTGGGTCTTCCAGGCCAGGTGAAATGAAAAACCGGGTTTTTTAGTTTTCAGATTTTATTTCTCCCACTGGGGTATCTCCTCCAGGGACAAGATACGAATTTAAACTGCGGCCCGGAGATCACGAAACCATTCCTTTATAAAGGAAAAGGAATCGAAAATTGTATCTCAAAGATACACATTTTCGTGCAACAATCTCGATCTTTTGGATATTTCGAGCGAGATGTTGTGTTTACACAAGATAAGAAATCAATTTCTTGAATTCTTACGAAACCATTACGCAGATGTGTGAATGTATCTGCTTTTGAGTTTTTGTTTGTTCAACTCAATGGAATTTTTAGGATAGAGATAACAATCTCTGAATTTTGGATTTGGGTGATGCTGTGGAGCAAATATAGAACAATAAACGAATATTGGATTCGTTTATTGTGAATTTTAATTTTAATTTTGATTCTGGATTTAATTATGCCGTGGGGGCAAATGTTATGCGATAAACGAATGTTTGATTCGTTTATTGCGAATTTTGGATAATGTTTGGGTTTTTTCAGGTTTTGATAGGATTTTGGATTAGGAATGGGAGAAAAAGATGGTAGGGCTTTTTGGAGCACTACATCCTCCCCTCCTTGAAAAAAAGAAAATTGATCTTTATGAGATTAATTTTCTGGAAAATGGTGTGATTGGGAATAAGGACGATGGTATCGTGATTCCGTTACATGTGCCTGATATTTTCTAACATAGTAGCTTTATGTATACAATATTTATTATAAGTGTGTAATTTTTGTTCTTTGTTTTTTTTTCTTAATATTTATGTATTCATATTTATGGTCGTGTATCCAAGTTTCCACAATGGTTATTTATATAATAAAAATATTTTCTTTTGAAATTTTGTACAAATATAATTTTGTTTTTAAGTTTTGAATTTTCTTAGTATAGGTGTGTTTAACAGTAATTGTTGGTTATCCAAAATAAAGTTTTCTTTTATAAATTATTTTATTTTGGGTTAAGGGTATATTCATTTAGTTTGGTTTTGGTTATACGTACAATAGACATTTGGTTTTAAAATTTCATATAATTTGTTTTTTTTTTTCATGTTGGTTAAACATTGTATTAGAAGGAAACATTTGATTCTAAAAATTTTCGTTTTGATTTAAAGTAAATATTTTCTTATTTTCTGCGTGTAAGGTTAATTGTAGAATGCTTTATAATTACATAAGTATTTGAATTCATTATATTAAATTTAACTTTGGGTGATTTTTTTGTTTTTATTTTTATAAAGTACTATTTGTAAAAAGATACATAGATAAGTAAGGTTTTTATGGTTTATTCTTACAATTTGTATATTACATAGAATTTTCATTGTTTATATACTCGTATAAATTTTCATTATTTACATATATTATTTTTGTTCTTTTTTTTTCATTGTCCTTATTAGTCGGGCGTTTATTTATTTATATAATTTTTCCATGTATTTGGACGTACAATTTTATTCTATAACTTTTCCTTTTTTTTTTTGTTATATAAAAATTTTCTTACTTTCTTAGTATTTTCTTAGTTGAAAACTGTTTTGAATTTATATAAATATTAGAAGTTCTTATTTTAATACTGTTTTGTAAGTTTTGTTTTTGTATTTTCGTTTTTTCATATATATATAATGTGTTTTTTCTTATAACCTAAGAGTATTTATTATTATTACAAAATTTTGTTGTTGTTGTTTATTTATTTAAGTTAGTGGTGGTTATTTAAAACATGATATAAACTTATTTTATTAAGTGCGTTAAGTTAAGTGCGTTGTTTTTATCTATATATTTATTTTTTTTGTGTTTTGTTTGTTTTTTTTTTCTTTTTTTTTTTTGGTATTAAAAGTGTTGTATACTATTTACAAAATTATTTTATTCGTATACAATTATTTGAATAGAAAATTTTTTTTTCGCAAATTTTAAATACATTATCGTGGTATTTTGGTACAGTGTTAGTTTATAATTTTTTTTTTTTTTTTGTTTACTATACGTGTATGCATTTATTTATTTCTCTTTTTTCTTTTTTAAGGTTATCTATACATATATACATTTTTTTTCAACTTTTATTTTTCTTTGGAGTTTCTTATTCGTGATTGCCTAGTCCACAAATAGTTTTATATTATTGTTGTGGACTATTCGAGTTCCTTTTCCTATTTTGAGGATTGAATTTTCTTCGGATAGGATCTTTACAATTTCATAGGGGCCTTTCCACAGGGAGGTTAGTTTGTTAGGTCTTGAGTGATTCTTTAATAGAACCTTGTCGCCAACATTAAATTTCTTACGGCCTACTTTTTGGTCGTAGTATGCCTTAGATTTTTGTTTTTTCTCTATCAGTATTCCCTTGGCTGTACGATAACCATGTTGTAATCGCATTTTTAATTCGTTTGCGTAATGGTCGTAGTTATAAGTGCTTTCGGGGTTTTGTCTGAGAGAACTGGGTATTTCGGCTGGGAAACCATATAGTAATTCATGCGGCGTGTAGCCTGTATTACTGTGGGGTGTAGTATTGTACACAAACATTGCGTAAGGTATCCAGGTGTCCCAAGTGAGAGGATCCTGGTTTACATAGTGGCGGAGGTATTCCACCAGAGTTCTATGGCTCCGTTCTAGTGCTCCATTCGTTTGTGGATGGTAGGGTGCTGTATTGAGTTTTCTCATTTTAAGTAAGGAACAAATGTCCTTAAAAAGTGCGCTGAGAAAATTAGCACCTCGGTCAGTTAATAGAGAAGATGGTATGCCGTGCTGGCAGACGATATTTTCAACGAAAATTCTGGCCACGTCCTTGGTTTCGGCGCTGGCCAGTGCGTAAGCTCCTGAAAATTTAGTCAAATCGTCTTGAAACGTTAGTAGGTATTTATTTCCATTATAGCTGACTGGTAATGGTCCTACTATATCTAAAGCAATTCTTTCGAAAGGTTTTGAGCTTGTTGTGGTTATCTTCATAGGAATTCTAGGATTCCTTCCACTTTTGTTTATCTGGCAGGAGGCACATTTTCTAATATACGCTGCAACGTCAGCGGTCATTGTGCGCCAGTAATATTTTTGTTTCAATCTTTTGATTGTTCGGGTGGCTCCTTGGTGTCCTCCGAAAGGTGAGTTATGGTATTCCGCGAGTAACTTTTGTATTTCGTTAGGATCTGTTAGAAGCTTCTTTTTATTGGAGAAAACGTACAGTGTCACGTTGAGGTGAGTAAAAGTTTCTTTTAGCAAGTTATTGAGTGCTACTTTTGATTCGTTTTCTATGAAGGGGACTAAAATTCCAATGGAATTGAAATTCCGGTCTTCGCAAATCTTCTTCAGATCAATAAGGGAACTCTTAGCGGTTTCCTGGTCGCTTAGGTTTCTGAAAGGCAATGGCAATGTGATGGCGCATAACCCATCTTGCTCATGAAACGTAATTTTACCTACGTCTGGCTTGGTGAAGTTTGGAATTCTTCCTGCCAGGTTTTCTTCCTCAGCAGAGTCTATCAATGGGAGGATTATGATACGTAGTCCAAGTTTTTTCTTGGTATAGATGGACCCTGTTTGTTCTTGCCATACAAGATTGGTAGTATCTTTGTATGATTGTGCAGCCACATCTTCTTCGAGTTTGGCTTTACTTCGTGTGGTGACGAGAATATTATTTTTGATGGAATCGACTGGGGTAGTCATTGTTATACGGCTGAGAGCATCAGCATTTGCATTTTGCTTTCCTTTTCTATGGACGATTGTGTACTCATACTCTTCGAGTAGAATTCTCCATCGCATAAGTCTGGATGTAGGATCCTTTCGTCCTATAAGCCACTGTAGAGAACTATGGTCAGTGACTATAGTAAATTTTCGTCCGTAAACGTATGGTCGGAACTGGGCTAGTGCAAAAACGATTGCCAATAATTCCTTTTCGGATGTTGTATATCGAGTTTCTGCGTCGTTTAAAGTTCGGCTAGCGAAAGCAATAGGTTTATCTTGTCCTATTGTACCTTGAGATAGCACTGCTCCTAACGCAACATTGCTAGCATCCGTAGTTATTATAAACTCCCGGTTAAAGTCTGGATAAGCCAGTATTGGTGGGGTAATAACCTTTCTTTTTAAAGCTGTGAATGCCTCATCACAAAAAGCATCCCAATAAAATGGAACATTCTTCCTGAGCAATCTGCTTAAAGGTTTTGCCAGTTCGGCGAAATTTGGGATAAATTTTCTATAGTAGCCTACAAAACCGAGAAAAGATTTTACGTCTTTTTGTTTCTTGGGCGTTGGAAACGTTTTTACCGCTTTAGTTTTTTCTGGATCTGGTTTTATACCTTCCTTTGAAATAACATGCCCCAAGTAGGTGAGCTCTTTCCTTATGAAGTGACACTTTTCTGGTTGTATTTTCAGATTGTGCCTTTGTAATCGCTCGAAAACTCTGGTAAGTCGTGAATTGTGATCGTTCAGATCGTATCCGTAAATTACAATATCATCTACATAGACGAAACATTCTATTCCTTGGAGACCCATGAGTACATTATTCATAAGCCTTTGGAATGTGGCGGGTGCGTTTTTAAGTCCGAAGGGCATTCGATTGTATTCGTAATGTCCGAAGGGTGTGCTAAACGCTGTTTTTGCCTTGTCTCTATTGTCCATGCGTATTTGGTGGAAACCATTTGCTAGATCTAAAGTGCTAAAATATTTAGCTTTTCCTAGCTGGTCCAAGATATCAGTAATATTGGGCAATGGATATGCATCTCCGACTGTTATTTTATTTAAGGCTCTAAAGTCGACAACCACTCTCCACCGTTTTGTCCCATCAGGTCCGGCCTTCTTGGGTACTAGTAAGAGAGGGGAATTCCAAGGACTGAAACTTTGTTGTACTACGCCATCTTGAAGCATTTCATTCACTTGTTTGTGGATTTCTTGCTTCGAGCTATCTGGTAGGCGATACGGTTTTATATAAAGTGGGGGCTTTCCTTCTTCAGTGATGATCTGATGCTCTATGGCGTCAGTGTGTGTGAGATGGTCGCCCTCTAAGTAAAAGAGATCGTTAAATCTGCGGCAGATGTCTAGGATAGATATCTTTTCTTCCTGGTTACAATGACGCAACTCTAGGAGTGATTCTAGCCGTTCAAGCCTATTTTTTAGAAAGTTCTTAGTTTCATCCGCCTGTAACACATTGTAGTCATCCAGATCTTCCCATTCGACTTCTATGTCGTTGGTGCTTACTTCTTGATCGGTGTCTAATGTGTTCATTAATAATACCTTTATTTTGTTGTCCTGTGGTGTTGTCAAACTATTACCCAGATATATCCCTGGCATGATCTCGGATTTTTTTATAATCAGTTCTTGACTGAGTTGTCCTTTAAATGGAATCTCCATTATTTGTTGAGATCGTGAATGCAATTTTATGAAATCGATTTTGGCATTTCGTTTTAAATTTACTGGGGATATTGGAGTTTCAGGTTCATGTTTTCCTGAACTCAGTTTTTCAGCAGTTTCCTTAACTTTTTCGTTACCACAAACTTTATTTAAATGGGGAGAGGAAGATTCAAGGGTGGTTGGTTTCGTTGTGTTTGTCACAGCATCAGATCCGGCCCGTAGACAAACGGATTCGGATGTTGACTCACGAACGGTGTTATCCAATTTTTCAAGAATGCCTGTATTATCCGTGGAAGACACCTCGTAAGGCGTGGCATTCTGAATATTGTCCTTGACCTCATTTTTGTTCCCTAAAGGCTGCTCGAGTTCTACCATGGTTCTCTTCTTCACAGCGAATTTAAGGAATCCCTTTTCAAAGTTAATGTGGCACTGGTGCTTCGTGAGGAAATCGCTTCCCAGTATGCCATCGTGTTGGAAGTCTACGTTGCTTCCCACTACAAATAGATTATGCTTAAAGGGTATGGAGTGCCTATCAGTTCTGAATTCGAACTCCCCCAATACCTTTCCGCATGTGCTGACCGTTTTCCCAGCAATGGTGGATATAGTCACTGGGTCTGAATTGTCTACAGATTGTTCAATACAAGGATTATCTAATTTGATCAGGCTGATGTCGGCGCCTGTATCGATGAGGAAAGTCGAGTGTTGTTTATCCGATGGATTAAATTTTACACGTATTACTGGCTCCTTAAATTCAGGGCAGAAAAATACGCGCATTTGAAAATTTACATCGGGATGGGGTATATATCGGCGATTGTCTGCACTCGAGAAGGATTGCCGTTGCTCGCTGCCCGAGTGAATTCGTTTCCCTGTTGTGAATTGGATACCCTGTTAATATTTTGATTTTGTCGGGTATTTCGATTTTTAAAGCGGGGCGAGTTTGTTATTGTCCTATTTTGAGATTGATTGGGCTGAGTTCTGAAAGGATTTCTACTCGTTGAAGGTTGGTCCTGGTTTCGCATATGAGCTAACCTGGTTCTGCACTCTGCCTGAGTGTGATTATACTTTCGACAGTATGTGCATTGGAGACGTTCAGCCTCAGTCTTAATGCGTTGGGAGACGAAATTAAGAAAATTAGTGTTGCGATAGCAAGTCGCAGAAGTATGTCCCCTCTTGTTGCATGTTTGACAAACAATTGGTTGGTTATTTCTCCTAAAATTGTTGGTGGAAGTTACCATTGTGTTATCGCTGTTCAATCTTTGAGATTGTTCCAAAGCGTAGCTAATGGCCGCTTTTAGATTTGAAGCCCTATGTGCTTTTACTAAGATTTTGAGGCTGGAATTTCGTATCCCATCCTCAAACGTATTTAAAGCGAGTCTTTGATTTTCAGCCAGAAGATAAGTTCTGACTGCAGGATCAGATGAACTAGCGTATGTGGCGCTGTCCAATTCATGCAGGTGGTGTGTGAGTCTAGTTGAAAATTCTTTCACACCCTCCTTGCTATCCTGTTTTGTTGCCACTAAGTTATTTTGGGCAGCAGACCTAGAGATGAGAGGTTTAAATTCTCCCTCTAATTCTGAAACAAGATCTTCCCAAGTAGAAATAATTTTATGTCTGATAGAATCACGCGCCGGTCCCTGCAATCTGGTTTTGACCACCCTTAGAATAAAGGACTTCTGGTTGTCATCTTGTGCTTGTGAGAACAAAATGTCTCCACAAGAGACGAAACCCTCTAATTCGTCAGGATTACCGTTAAATATCGGCACGAGTCCCAGTATGTCGCTTAATCCGAATCCGTAGTTCATTCTAGAACTTTGTTCGCGTATTTCCGTTCGTAACGTTTCCGAAGTTTCGTCCTCGCGATTTTGTATGAGCTCGGGCTCAGGTCTCTGCGAACGCGTACCCGGTTTATTTTTGTCGCTCACTACATATTTGTGAAACAGACCTTCCCAAATGATGGTGAAAAGGGGTAGAGAACCAAGAGATGAGATCTTCATTATTGTTGGGTAAGATGGCCAAGAGAAAAGACAAGACCAACGACAAGAGAAGTGTCTTCAAACTCAGTTAGTTTTGATTCTATTAGAAAGCCTTTGTTCTACTTAAGGTGAGAGAATCCACCCTTCCGCCCTACGGAAAAAGTGTCTAAACCTAAAATGGATTTTCGAAGAGCCACAGATGAGTCAAAGGAAAAGATTCAACCCAAAGAAAATTTTCCAAACAAGACGCTAAGGACAAGGACCAAGAATTTTGATTTGTTCGTTATTGTTTTAGCTTGTCACGTAAGAAAAATCTTCCCAAAAGAAAATGTATGTATATATGTTTATGTGTATAATTAATTAAAATATATATCAAAAAATAAATAATAAAACCAAATTTGTAGTTAATTTTTGTGTGGGGTCTTTTATATTGTCCCTTTTGAAGAATAAAATGTTGATATTTTGGGAAAAAGTTTTTGGAAAAAATGTGTATATGTATATATTCGTGAAGAAAGTTTTGAAAATTGTCAAAAATATGTGTTTTTTTAAAAATGCGTTTAAGAAAGATACGTTTATTAAGAAAAATGTATTTAAAATGTTTGCCTCTACTAGCCGAAAAGTAAGTGCGTACTTGTATATTGTATATGCTTGTGTGAGAGAAAAATTTCTTTTATTAATTATATTTATCACTTTGGGCTTTTTTATGCGTATACTCTTCTTGGAAAAATGAGAACAACTTTGCTTATTATTCTTAGAAAAACAAGTTAAATTTAAATGCACTTGCACAAATTATTAATAAGCTTTATCCCAGTGTAAAAGAACAATTAAAATAAATATTCAATTTATTCTTGGCGTCCCCTTTTAGTTAACAATTCAAACATTTAAAAATTTACTTATTTGGGAGCCAATTTCCAAGACAAAATGACAAAAATGACAAAACTGAATTTAATTTTAGTTCACCTTTTGTTTCAACTAAGTTACCTTTATATCACTTTTCACTTAACAAATAAATAAAAATTTAATACCTGTGTTTTCTGGATCTACTGCAGATTTGTAGGGTGTCCTGTCGTCACTGGATCTAGCTGCTTGGTCCTGGTGTTGTGCTCCTAGTTGTTTGTAGTCACTGTTGTACAAGGAAAAGACTTTTCCTCTTTTCAACTGGATTGTCGACGGGACTCGTGGCCGTCATACACTTAACACTTTGATTTTCTCTACAGCCGGTATCTAAGCCCCAGGCAACGCTTGTAAGTTTTACTTTGTTTAAAAAAAAAGATTTTAAATGTCACTATGCATTCCGGTGTTCTAAGCCCCGGAAATACGCTTTAAAAAATCTCACTTTGCCGGTGTTCAGCAGTCTTCGGTATCCTCCTGAATCGCCTCGTTGCTTTAGCAGTTTTCCTCTTCTGCGGTAGGGGATTGTTGGATAATCCACGAGTCTTCTTCTTCTGTGGTAGATTGTTCAATTCCACTGCTGCCACCAAAATTTTTTGTTGTACTTCTGGTTTCGGGGAGTGTGTGTCTTAATCCTTAAAAGGACTAAGAGATCTCTTCTAAAAGTTCCCGAAAACCTGTCGCACAACAGGGTTCGTTTGCCGTGCTTCCTTTGAGTCCAAAGGGAAGAGCAACGTCCTTAGTTATGGGTCGAATGTCCTCTTCTTTGGGTCTTCCAGGCCAGGTGAAATGAAAAACCGGGTTTTTTAGTTTTCAGATTTTATTTCTCCCACTGGGGTATCTCCTCCAGGGACAAGATACGAATTTAAACTGCGGCCCGGAGATCACGAAACCATTCCTTTATAAAGGAAAAGGAATCGAAAATTGTATCTCAAAGATACACATTTTCGTGCAACAATCTCGATCTTTTGGATATTTCGAGCGAGATGTTGTGTTTACACAAGATAAGAAATCAATTTCTTGAATTCTTACGAAACCATTACGCAGATGTGTGAATGTATCTGCTTTTGAGTTTTTGTTTGTTCAACTCAATGGAATTTTTAGGATAGAGATAACAATCTCTGAATTTTGGATTTGGGTGATGCTGTGGAGCAAATATAGAACAATAAACGAATATTGGATTCGTTTATTGTGAATTTTAATTTTAATTTTGATTCTGGATTTAATTATGCCGTGGGGGCAAATGTTATGCGATAAACGAATGTTTGATTCGTTTATTGCGAATTTTGGATAATGTTTGGGTTTTTTCAGGTTTTGATAGGATTTTGGATTAGGAATGGGAGAAAAAGATGGTAGGGCTTTTTGGAGCACTACAGGGTCATCCGCCGTATAGTCCTGACTTGGCACCGAATGACTTCTTTTTATTCCCGTACGTAAAAAACTAACTGAGAGGTCAACGTTTTTCGACACCTGAAAAAGCGGTTGCTGCATTCAGAATGCATGTGTTGGAGATACCTCAATCAGAGTGGCAAAAGTGCTTCGACAATTGGTTCAAACGCATGCAAAAGTGTATAGATCTTCATGGGGAATATTTTGAAAAACAATAAAGTGATTTTCGATGATCAATATTTGTTTTTGTTCTCTAGTCACGAAATATAAAAGGCAACCTTCGTAATATACAAAAGAAACAAAATTTAAATCAAGGAAATGTGTATAATTCCGATTCGTTTACCGGGTACTTCAATTCAAACGAAAACTACGATATATTTCATATTACAAAACTCTTTATTTTTAAATAAGCATAATACAATGTTTGCAACGAACGAACTAGTACAATTCTTATTATACACGGACGAAAACTGACTGTTTAATATTGAACGAGAAACGAACTAAATATTCACAAACGAAAAACGAACTAATTTTCATAATGCAAAAATGACTACAAAACCATGACAACTAAAACTAAACTAAATGGCAATAACAAAGAAAAAGTGCTGCCAAATTTGCAGGTATTTACAAAGCTATAAAGAATTAATACTAACAATTAATAATAAGAATAAATATAAACTACTATAATAATTAATAACAAAAAGTGACAGTAATTATTCAAATGGCTTGAACTAATTAGTTCAAGCACGACGCGACAAAATGTATTAAAATAATATTATTAAAATACTAAACAAACTATCTGTTGTTTATTTGTTTGAAGTGTCCTAAATAAAATTATTTAAATATTAAACCAAGTAATTACACGAACGTGCTTTATTTTACTGAAATGCATTTAAATAAAATTAGTTAAATATTAAACAAGTCTGGTTTATTTGACTGAAATGTATGTGTTCAGTAAAGTCTACTCTACAGAGTGCTGTTAGTCTGTACGGGGCGAGAATCTTTGTGGTGGCGAAAAAAATAAAACCGAACTCCTTAAAAAATTGCGTTAATTTTTTCTTTCTATGTAAATATCGACAGTAATTTTTTGACGTATACTGAAATCGAAGTTTAATAGATTGTTAAAAAAAAACCTTTGTCTTTTGTGATAACGGTGACCACCTACCCGCCAAAAGGTTTCAACAGACAAACTCTTAGCTTCACCATTGCGCTTCATCTGTGTAAATAGATACGTTATTAGAATAAATTGCTGCTCCTCAAGTAATTCTTCAACTCAATGGTGCTTATACGCAAATTACCTGGATTCGATTCAAGTACTGTTTGACAAGTTTCTAGTAATGATACACATATCTGTGAACACTTGAACCGATCTCCAGAAAGCGATTACTATGCAACCCACTTTGAAATATCTATCCGATGTAGTCTTGTATTATAAAACCCTGGCATTCGTTGCACCTCAGTTTCATGGAAACGAAATCAATATTCACAGATTTCAATTTCCATATCGGCTAGTCCGACTGGCTGTCTGTCTTCCCTTCAATCAATTCACGACTGAAATCCATCACATTGGGATGTGCAGCCGCTCCGTTCTAATATTTACCTTAAATAAACATCCAAACCACTAACCTGATTACACGCCCATCTCGATATCCTATCATTCCCATTCAACGATTAGAATCAGAGTCTAACGCCCTTTCACACCTTTTCCATTTTTGTACAATACCCGACTGGAGAATCCTAAGCTACCAACACCCGCTGAACTCTCAACAATTGACCTGAATTCGAGGTGTTTTTGAGTTAAATTCCATTTAACCCAGAAACAACGTTCTATACAATTGTGAAACGAGAAATCCACCTAAACGTTCTGTTAGCAATCCATGCACTAGGCCAGGACAATGGTATATGTGAGACGCCGCCCTCCTGACGATCCCTCCGGATTATCATATCATATAAATTTTATTTATTACATCTAAATACTCGCAGCACATTGTGCACTGCAGGATTACAGGAGTGACGAATACGTTGGTCTTTGCTTTGGTATTCCGCACAGCGCGCTACTTACATGCAAAATAATAAATAATTTTAATAAGAGGGGATCCTGACCGATTCGGAGGAGAACTGACTAATAAATACTTGGGAGTTGTGACAAGTGGAATCCTTACGGCAAACATTCTATTCGTCTGTGTCGACACCAACGTTCTCCGGTGAAGCCATACGTCACATTGTGTCTGTATCCTGCTGATGATGTGCGCTGCTGCAAGGTAGAATCCTTCAGTTAATACCATTCAGCGAACTGCAAGGATATCTCCATAGGTCTTCGTCACCGTCAGCGTTATTGTCTTTGTTAGCTTTAAGTGAAATAGGGGACACTGTCAGAGAGGTGCTTTTAGAATAATTTATGCAGTCAAGAGAGGGTGGATCCCTGTCTACGTATGGGGATAGAAGTCTCCTGGTAGATTTATTTTCCTTTTGTCAATGTGCTATCTCGAGTACTTTCTTAAGATTGGTAGTTCTTGACGAATCGGAACTTGATTCCATGAAATTGAGTCCTAAGTACAAGAAAAGTTTGTTTTTCTGATTTTTTATGGAAAGGGAGAGAGGTTGTGACACAAGAACTTTTCGACCTACATTGAATAGCCACAAATTAACTTATGTTTGAAGGATGATATGTAATTTATACTAGATTTCAACATACTAAACTGAATGTGACAGCCATAGTGTTTGACAGCATTTTATTGTGTTCTTATACGGCTTTCAAAGACGCGTAGTGGCAATTGTTGAATATTAAAATGTTGCTAGTAATCGACATTTGAGAGATCACAAGGAGTGCTGCCAAAATTCGTCATAAGAAAATTACAATGTTGTAAAAATTTGATTAGCGAGATTTCATTGCATTATATTAATAATAATTTGAACTTAAATTTATTTATATATCTTTTTCCTTTGATTGGTGTTGTAGCACGTTGCAGCGAGTAATGGTGTAGACGCTCTGTGGGATAACATGTTTTTAATAACTCTCCGCCCTCTACACTTGAGGTATTAGCTTGTGTCCCAACCGATTAGCTCAGATTACGATTACGTTAAGCATAAGAAATAATGGAGCGAATTCAAGAGAACAGTACAAAACAACGTTGAAACATTGGACGTAGTCACGATTGAAGACAAAATGAATATCGCCACATGACGACAAGAAGCAGAATACCATAGCCTGCTCCACCAGACACCCTACACGTTGTCTACAGTTCCAGAACCAACTCCTCCACGAATGCCAGTAAGGAACCGCCGTCTCTTTGATATCTACCGAGACTCAGAGCCGATGCAACCTTACTTTCTGCATGACATAGGTCTACCAGATCCTACCTTTCCACGCCAAACCACACCATCCCACAACACTTCACCTAATACGTTACACATCAACACAAGATTCAAGAGGATATTGAGAATTCCGTTCTCGGGCGGGGAGAAAGTTGCACATTGCAACCAGTAATGGTGAGGATGCTCTGTGTGATAACATGTTTTAAATAACTCCCCACCCTCTACACTCAAGGTATTAGCTTTTGTCACAACCGATTAGCTCAGTTTCGATTACATTGAGCTGTGACACACGAAATAATGGGGCGAATTCAAGAGAACATTACAACAGTACTGCTCTTGATCGAAAACACCACAAAATCCCGGAGAGAAGAGGAGCGACGATAAGACTCTCCAAGTCTAATGAGAAAAGAACAGCACAGAACAAAAAGAATGGCTGCAAGTTTGTGGGGGTTCTCTAAATACTTGGAGAACCAACCCACTATTTCCGCCTAATTTCGACCGCCAACAGTGTGTCAAAACAACCCCAATTTCTCCTACTTACCTATTCACTTGAAAAGCATGTTGCAATAACGGACGCATAGCTGAATTCATTATTCTATGCAAGTAATGCATAATTGAATTCAGCTACCTTTCTGCCACACGGCAACTCCAGTCTGTAACACTTTTATTGTATCACTTTTATGTTGGTAATATATATTGATTGAGATATAATTGATATTTTAAGGGACTTACGTGGTTATCCTTGTGCGGAGTTACCTGTTGTCCTTCACTTGTTGATATCCCCCGACAATAAGAAAATAGTTTTTGGGTAAGCACTTGCACCACCGAAAGGAAAAGAACACTTGTTGTTTTTGTTTCTTGGTTGGATGTTTTCATTTAATATATTTATAAATTTTTTTTTTTCTATACACTAAATTCTAAATGCTATTTTATCTTATTTTATTTTATTTTAACATTTTCTACACGCAACTCTCAAAGTATGCCCCGATCGACAACGATTCACTGACTCACTGAAAAACTCAACTCATAACTCAAACTCACCCTTTGATCCATCCAACAGGTACTTTTATTTTTTATCATCAATTCTCGATCGCGCCCTCGCTCTCATCTTCTCATTGCCACGTCCATTGAGGTCAGTAAACTCTTGCGAATTTACCCGACGGTCAATGAGCTAGGAGAATGAGAAAACGCAACGACGAGCATGGCGATTATAGGGTTGCTTGGCTTTCGCTTGCAACGAAAGCGAAACCAAGTAGGTGAAAGCATGACCCCGTTTTATGTTTTGTTTGCTCTCGGCGTGCAGATCCAAAATGCACATCGAGAGGGATAGCGACGTCGGTTGAAAAGTATTCTTTTCATACTTTTCACCAGACGCTGAGGTTTTTGATCCCCAGCGAGTGGCCGTGTCTAGCGAGGTCAACGACCGCGGCTGATGCTTGGGATATTATCGGCGTGTGGGTAAAGATAGGCCAAAGGAATGCGACAACTCAAGCAGTTGCCTTATGTAACAACAGCGTGGCTTACCCAAGCTTTGCGGATGCTAATCGGGCATGACATTCTTGACTTCCCATAGGAAATCTCGTGGGATATATCCAAGAATGTTGTCCCTTTATGCAAGCGCATAATGCGAATCATTTTAATGATTCGCGGGGGTGATTTTAATTTTGAAACAAATGGGAATCAATTTAATGATTCGCATGGGTGTTTTAAATTTGGATATTAATGCGACACAATTTAATGATTCGTGGGGGTGTTTTTATTCGGATTTTAATGGGAATCAATTTAATGATTCGCGGGGGTGATTTTATTCTGTAACAAGTCCTCTAACCATGAGATTTCCACCGGAAATTTCAATCCAAGTGGTTAGCAACAACAAGTCGAATCAAACGACGCTGTTACATAATCATGCAACGGATGGGGTAATTACAAATTATTTGAGTTTGGTTCCCACGATAATATTACCCTAGCCAATGTAGCGTCACCTCGGCTTTTTCCAGACCATCTATTCGCTGGGGAGCAATGATCTATTTTCGCAGGTGAATAACACCAGCTACATTTTCCTCTCCTCCATACTTCTGTCTCCCTACAGGTCAATGCACGCTGAGGTCACCACATTCACCGAATTGGGTCAGTGGGCTACGCTCAGAGCTGCATTGATTCATGCACACACAACCAAACTCACTCCGAGATCATAGTACTTTGTGTTTCTGTTCTCTTATTGCCCCATGTTCGTCGACTATCGAAGTAACAGATGTATTCACCATCCCTCGACGGGCGTGGCAATGAGAGAGCAGAAGCGTGATCTCTATTGGTTGTCCTGTCTGCAAAATTAAATCCAAAATTTCATCCCTAATTGGTATTAGTTGTTATTCAACTACCGTAGCATGTGCACGCTGGTGCACACGCTCGAGTCAGAACCTAAGAGAAGTGTTGTCAGACGAACGTGGTGTCCCGTTAGTCAATTGAGAAAGAGAAACGCGTTGTCTTTCAAAATAGACTGTATGCAATTACATATTTGTCACGCGTTGAAGGATAAATAAAGAACAAATTTAAAGGTGTAAATTGGAAATAAAAAGAACAAGTGAAAACAAAGTTAAACACGGAACAACCAAGTGCGTTTTCATTGAATTTGGTGCTTGAATTTTCGGTGACAATAATGGAGAAGAAATCGTTGGTGGGTGATAGAGAATCCGTGCCCCTGGCCGGCACTCCTACGTACACCCCCACAAATTTACATCGTTAGAGATACGAATCGGTTCATCAAGTGTAGTACGGAGAAACAATCAATGGTGATACCACACAGCGTGATGTTACAATTAACAAAGCAAGGGCACGAAGAATGAGAAATCACGGTGGACGAACAAGATGACCACACGACACAGAAATACAATATACCATATAAATATTACATTCACAAAGGAGATCGAACGTGTAGTCAATTTGAATAACATTGGAACTAAAAAGAGAAGTAGCGGAAGATACATGAATCAAGCTTGTTTCAGTTTCGAATTGAAGAAAGTAAACGCAGTTCACTCACACCACAGCACATCACAGGAAATTAACATTGGTCCTTCAAGACGGATATTGAACTAATGGGAGCAGCCGAACACACACTTGGATCAGCCGGATATTTTCGGAGCAACTCTGAGCAGATCAGTTCACCGTTGGAACTTAACACCACCATACATCTGGCAACTGATTCCGGTTGTAGTGCCGATGATGATGATGATGATCCCCAATTCCCAATATTTTTTTTTTTTTTTTTTTATTAGACTTCTCTCGGGGAGGTGAACCTATAGCACCGAGTGGGCGCCCCGAGATGCCATCAAATAACTGTTGCAGTTCTTTTTGAACAGTTGCAGGTTGTAACGCTCCGGCAACGCTCGCGTGGGAAGGCAGTTCCACAGCTTCCCCGCTCTGTAACGGAACGAGGTCTGATGCAGGGATGTTCGCGCTGTCGGGAGATGAACCACAAACGGATGCGATCCGTCGGATTGTCTTGTGGAGCCCATATAAGCCGAATTGCGCGGAACAATACCAAGAATCTCCGAAGAACAGCACCCGTGATAATATCTGTAAAACAGACAGAGGTCGGCTACGCGTCTTCGATGTGATAGCGACTGTAGTCCCGACGTCAACGCCGATTCCCCGATCAAGC
Organism: Microdon myrmicae; assembly: GCA_963931805.1. Lineage (NCBI taxonomy): Eukaryota > Metazoa > Arthropoda > Insecta > Diptera > Syrphidae > Microdon > Microdon myrmicae. Next base: position 124,252,766 of record OZ007499.1, read on the forward strand.
GGACCGCTCGTCTCTGTATGCTCTCAAGTAGGTCGAGGGTATGTTTAGGAGCTGAGCTCCAAACATGAGAGCAATATTCGGGGGTCTAATTTGGTATTTATATAGGAGAAGTTGGGCCGGAGTAAAATATTTCTTGGCTCTAAAAAGATAGCTCCGTTTTCCTGAGGCTGACCTGGTGATACTCGACACGTGTTTATGCCATGACATATTACCACAGAACGTGACGCCGAGCAATTTCAAACTTTCACCAGCCTCGAGGGCTCGGCCATTCATCGTCAGCTGAGGAACCAATGATCCGCTTTTCTTTGTGAATGTTGTATATTGGGTCTTTGCTGCATTGAAGTCGACGAGATTGGCCCTTCCCCACTGCAGGACCCTATCTAAATCCTGATTCAGAGAGTCAATCTGTCTACATCTCAGCTGATGCGACGCAGATGCACCAATCGGCCGAACACTCGAAAAGGAGGAAACAAGCGTACTATCATCCGCAAAACTGAAGACTTTGTTATCCGTTGTCTCCAACTAATCATGTATGTGGAGCAAGAAGAAGATTGGAGCCAAAATAGAACCTTGGGGCACCCCTGAATTAACAGGATACAGATCCGAACACTCGCCGTCCACAACAACCAGGATCGATCGATTCTCGAGGAAGCCTCTCGTCCAGTGGCAAAGCTGTTGGGAAAGTTCATATGAACGAAGTTTGCTCAACAATGCCCCGTGCCAGACGCGGTAAAAAGCCTTGGAGATATCCAATGCGACCGCCCTTGACTCACCGGCGCGATCACAGGTGTCTCCAAATGACCGAGATTGAGGCTTGAATTCGCGGAAAATAAATTCGCGAACACATTAGCTTTATCCTTTGAATTCGTGACTAACGCCCCGCTGTCTGTCACCAACGGGGAGGAAGAGGAGGATGCGAAGTTACCGCTGACAGCTTTTGCCATTGACCAGAAGAAGCGCGAACCAGTTGGGCAGCGAAGGAGCTTATTGATCACCATGTCGTTGTGAGCCTTCTTCGCGGTATCAATCGCCTGGTTGCACGCGTTTCTGATTCTAACAAATATCGTTCTGTTAACATCGGTGTGATTGGAGCGCCATTGCTTAAAAGCTCTATTTTTTGCCGCTGTAATCAGCTCGCAAAGTTTATCAGACGAACTTCGTTTTATGGAATGTGGAATATACATCTCCATCTCCACAAGAATAATCTCTGATACCGACCCCGCGCAAGCGTCAACATCGGACTTTCCGAAGCACACCTCCGACCAAGGAAAGGATGCGAAGAAATCTCGCATATCGTCCCAGTTAGCAGCCCCATACTTCCATACATGGCGAAGCTGCCTAGGCCGGTTATTCGCTTGATATGCAAGTGCTTGCGCGACAGATACCAAGCAGTGATCTGAGTTTCCCAGTGGCGCAGAAACCTCTACGGTATAAATACTCGGTTCGGATGTCAAAAACAGATCCAGGGTGTTCGCACAATCGCCTCTGGCATCTGGTACTCGCGTTGGCTCCCCCACGAGTTGGCTCAAGTTGTGGCTTACAGCAAACATCGCCGTCAGCCTCCCAGCCTCGTCGGTTCTGTTAGAATGTAACAACCAGTCGGAATTGTGCACATTAAAATCGCCAAGGACAATAATTTCAGAAGCTGGGTGGTTGATCCTTATCCAGTCGACGGTATATGAAAGATGTTCGAAAAATGTCGCCGGTCGATCGTCATTCGGGAAGCGGTAAAGACAACGAAGAAATTTAACGGAATTCCTCAGCACGACCCTCAACCATATGATGTCCATATTATTGGGTTCCAACGCCTCCATCCTCTGGCAAGCCAGAACGGACCGCGCGAAAACGCAGACTCCGCCCTTAAAACGGAATCTCGAATGCAAGTCCTATCCTGAGCAACGAAGATATGTCGAATCAGTTGACGAATCGACCTGGGTCTCAGTTAGGGCAAGGATATCAGGTTTCGTTGTTTGCAAATATTGGTGGACGGCGTTTACATTGGTATTAGTGAAACCGATGCCCCTGATGTTACAAAATGCCGTCACCATTCGAGCGTGGGCCGAGCCTTGAGAGCGAGCCCGGTTATGTGATGACGAACTGTGGCGGTTCCTTCGAACGCCACTAACCAATCTTCCAATAAACCTAGGTAAAAACCCCCAAATCGGGCATACAACAAAAGAGAAACAAGTACGGTGGCAGTTCCATTGAACGCCACGACTTACCTTACAGGTACACAAGGTAACGTTCCATGAAATTCATTAAAAGCCTGTACTTACCTTCTGTACTGTACCCTCAAAATACAAGAAAAACCCTGTGAAACATAAAGTCGCGCTGAAGTGAAATTCCAGCGACATCAAATGCTGTATTCTTCAAGGCAATTTGGTTTAACAACCAACCAATCAATATTGCCTGTGCAATATCTACGCGATATCCTCTTGCACGCCAGCTGCACACCAGCAGAAAAAGGTATTTTGCCTTAGCAAGCATGCCCATATCGAACGACCGATACATGAGAGCATCCGGCTGGCGAATTCGCTAATGGAAAATTACCATTAGAGTTCGACTGCGAGGATACACCAACAACACGCACACGATCAGCATCACCCTACTCGTAGCCACTGATCGTGTAAACATTGCAACCCTTTTGCCAGCGAGATACTCGCACCTGTTGCGAACTTAAGAAGGGGACTTATGCAATGTCTGCATACTTGCGGACGCACACGATGTCGTGGGTATATTTCCACCCCTTTTTGAGTCGAATCTAACGCAAAAGAGAATACCAAATATGGTCATCGAAGCGATGATGGGATTTTGATATCCTATCGCTTCGATGAAATAATTCAATCTCGGTTCGGATTCCGTGAGGGCAGGTCGCGCCCTCACGCTAATTTACATCCCTCTTGGGCCGTCCCAAGGGATCGTGAAACCTTATATGTAGTCTGAATTATCTCATCGGTGGCGGTTGTGCTAATCGAACATTTCATTTACGTTAACCCAAAATTATATTGTATATATAACCGAAATGATAGTTGTGACAATTAAATAAAATTACATTGTATATATAACCGAAAGGGTATTTGTGACAATTAAATGAAACTATATTGTTTATAATCGAATTAAACCTGTGTTCCGGGCTGCAATTTAAGCTAATGTGAACTTGTGTAAACGTTTTTTTAATCTAATACAGTTTAGTGAATATAAGAGCATTAAATTTGGACCTTGTGTTTCACTTCCTTTTTGGTTTGTTGTTAACGGCGAGTGGCGTAGTTTTGCAATAATAGCACTATGAACTTGAATGCGAGGGCATTTGCGTGAACCTGTACCATCGACAGTACACGACGAAAGACAATTGGGAAAATACCCCATAGAACCTCTTAAAGTTCCATTATATATCATGATATTTGCATGATGTTCCCTCCGACATAGTCCCCCCCCCCCCCGCCGACCCCTTAAATCTGAATGGGAGACTAGTTTACCTCCGGAATTCTTTATATCAGAAGGTACCATCATGACTTATCCCCGTGTCAGTTCGGCCCATCAGCTACACATCCGAAACACCGTTGAAGATTTCACTCGGCTATATCGCGGAATGTACAGCGTGACGGGGTGGTATCTCACCTTGGGACCGACTACCACCTAACCAACCTTTTCTCGAACCGGTCCATCAGCCAAGCTCCGAAAGATGGCCAGGGATTCCTCCCGACTATTTCACGGAGTCTACAGCTACACATCCGAAACAACGTTGAAGATTTCACTCGGCTATATCGCGGAATGTACAGCGTGATGGGGTGGTATCTCACCTTGGGACCGACTACCACCTAACCAACCTTTTCTCGAACCGACTATTTCACGGAGTCTAAAGCTTGATGGGGTGGTATTTGACCGGGCGCACAGGGCTTTGGGACCCCGGCTACCACTCGAAAAATCATAAATGTAAATTGTATAAATTTAAATATGTTTAATATTTTATTTTGACTTTTTATTTTATATGCTTAGAAATGTGAAATTGTAAGAATGTTTTATATGTTAAATGCGATTTGAAATGCAAGTCGTATTCTGCTGTATGTAAATTGTTTTCTCAGCGGGATAAAGGAAGAGGGGGAGTCACTGCGTAACACCGTTATGAAAAACCCACAATCAGTCCCTCGGAGAGATTGGTAGGAGATACAATGGTGTGTTTTACTACGTAGGCGCAAAACAGTAATATATTGTACGACTCTTTGAATCCTGTATGTCAAAAGCTCGGACCCACAGAATCTCTAGAAGGCAACACAAGTACATACAGACATACCAACCAAATATTATTATTAACATGTTGCAGATAGTCATTCCGATTGTTATATTACTACAAAAAGAAGCCGACAAAATATTTTCTTTCTATTCTACAAAGTTCAAAAAATGCAAGGAGATAAGCCAATGCAAAAAAACAAGACATTTGTTTAAAAATTCAAAAGTGTTGTAACAAGTATATAACCTTTTAAATCCACAAAGTTCTCAACATGGTAAAGACCTATGTTTGACTGTCATGTAATCTACGATCAGTCTCACAGTTGCGTGAGCTCTTTAAATATTTATATTCAAATTTTTTTTAGATTTTTAATGGTTCACTTACCGAACTTCTCGAAGGCAAATATACAAGTGTCAGCCCGAAAAGGTATCCATAAACGATTCCGACCACAATTCCAACAGGTCCTTGCAGAATCTTATCAGATAGGTTTCCTACAATGTGCATAAAAAATACAACACATGTTAAGATTTAGTTGTTGTTTTTGTTGAAAACCAACATTTAAGTTACCGAGTCTTGTTCAAATAACTACTCAACTCACCGGGATTGAAAATAACTCCAAGAATGACTCCAAACAGAAATATAGATACCACGTCATTGCAAGTTGTCATGGCGTAGATTAAAGTGTGTATGCCCTTGTTAAGACCAAGTTTCTGTTCTTTGAGCTTCAGCATCACTGTGACAACCACATTTGGGGAAACGGCTGTGATAACGAGGCTAAAGAAATTTAAAAAGACACACGAAAAATACATTTCAATGGCGCGCGATCTCAGGATAACACGCTCGAAAACGGTGACGAAGAACACAGAACACGGCAAATAGAATTTTAAGGCCTTTTATCGTTTGATGAGTTTGTCTTTGCCTGTTTTTCAGATGCTTCCTTTTGCCTTTTATTTGTTATTATCTTCTGTGAAAACTTGTATCCTGCCACGTTAAGTGACAGCCAAGTTGAAGTTGATAGAACGAAAAACTTTTCTCTCAATTTGTATTTGTTATGTTTTCAGTTTCTTCTTTTTTTTCGTACACCATTTTTGACAATATAGCCAAGATGGTAGCGGAAGACAGAAAATAAGTTAGTTCCACCGCATGACGTACTGCTGATGTTGTACGCACGAGAAGAACAATTACACAGAATGTGCACTTTGCCAAAGGCCCACACTTGTGAGTTAAAAGTTAAGTAATTTCCTGGTTTGTTATTTTATTTTATTTTTTACTTTTGCTTGTTATTTTGTATTATTTCTGTTCTGGCTTTTATGCCTCTGACAGAATAAGTTTCGTAGCCGTGTAGACAGTTGTTGGAAGAGATCGGGTCTGTTAAGTAAATAAAATGGGTTGTCATTGGTATCATTAATTGTTCCCATCCCCCAAAAGTTGGAATAATAAAATGAACAAAACAATAAGGTTCTGAGTAATTTTATCCTCCCTACCGTTTGCGGGTTTTAAAATTTGTTGAAACATATGACCAATTAACAGATATGACCTTTACCAGCTAACATTTTGATTTCATAGTTTTAAAAGGCCAACCGTCGATAATTCTATTACTGTAATGAAAATGATATTTAAAAAAAAAAACATTTACAGTGTAGAGTTTATGAAAGTGACTATTTAAATTTAAAAAAAAAGGAAAACATGATTTGAAGAAAAATATATCCAATATTCGGAATAGGAAAGTTTACTGCCACTGGTTATCTCCTAGGAACATTCACATGGTTATACGATTGAATAAACGAAAACATTTTTTTTCTGTTCGGTGCAAAAATTGTCGGTTTTTCTTTTTCTAAGAATGCCTCATGCTCCCATGGGTGTGCTACAATATAATAAAAAGAATAATTCATCTTCTAGTGATGGGCAAAATTAGAAGTCAGATCGCAGCAAACCCACATGGGCAGTCATGGGAGACGAGCAAAAAGTTCGACATTCATAAACTAGTTACGTGACGTTCGGCAATGCACCGCCCCCATCATTTATTTGTTTTAATATAATTTAATTTTAATATAATGTGATGGTAAGGTGGTGGAGTAAGTGCACGATCCACATGTAAGTGTGGACACACCCCAGTTCGAGTGTGGATCGGTCTTTCGAATTCGGTCTTCTGAGTGGATGTCGATGAGTGAGGGAGAGAAACAGCAAAGGGAATTTTCGAAGTCGTTTGTTTTGTTTTTTGCGTGCTCGATACTGTTTTTTGACAGGTACGGTTTTTTGAATTCCGTTTTTCGTGGATTGAGTTGGAATACAGATTGATATTGGACAGTTGAAGGAAAAACTGTAGATGTCGGAACAGAGAATATATAATTGAAAAAAGGAAGAAAGTCAGCGCCCGGTAATCTTTTGAATTAAAGAAAAACAGTAAAAGAAAAAAGAACGTCCTAACCTTTTTCGAAAAATGTTGTAAAATTAAAAAGCATTAAAGGAGAAAGAAGTGAAAACAAAAGTTGTTTTAATCGATATATATATATATATATATATATATATATATATATATATATATATATATATATATATATATATATAACCAACTCGTGGACGATCCGGGAAGAGAAGTTTTAACTGCCACCTTACGCAAGTGAGGAACATCAAGCTGTGGAGTCTGGAGAAGAGAAGTGAAGAGGCTTCCAAAACTCAAAACTCTGACTAGGTGGAGGTAGGACAGTGATGCGTGACCTTATGCCCAGGTAACGTTGTGAATTTGCGTATTTAAATGTCTGTGGCAGAATTACATCACAAGCTGGCGCTGCGGACAGGATTCGAGGAAGCCTGAGTTAAACTCGTAAGTGCTTGAAAAGCCCGAATCCAGGAGAAACCTGTGCATCTCAAATCAAAAAATACACCACAACTAGCGCTACGGACAAACCTTCCGGAGGGACCACGGCAGGTTTGATTGTGTTTTTCCTTTCATCGAGTCGAACGAACGTGTTAATCTGCACCAAGTGATTGATACCGGTGCCTTATTGTATTTCAAATGACATCGAGGAATTACTGGCGACGAAGGAACTTCGCCACTCGACAAGAGCAAATATAGATAAAAGGAATCACCTTGATGCGGAGTGGAACCACTGTATACGGCGCCACACCAAAGAACAACAAAGGAGGACGTGAAAAGGAGAGAAGCTTTTTGTTATTTTTTTTTTCTTCTCTTTCTCCTCAGAATCGATTGATGTTTGCTATTTATTTATTTATTTATTTTGTGAAGTGGAAAACCTTGTATATTGTTTATGGTAGAGTTGTTTTGGTTTTAGTCTTAAGTTGCGAACTCGATGTTATTTATTGATTATTCATTTTGGCGTGCAATTTATTTGATGTTTATTAACAGATTACCTTATTCATTTTGTAAAACAGATATTGTTGGAGGGGATTCTGTTCTTCTTCCTTTTTTCAGCTGCGCGTTATGTTCGTGGTGTATAATTAGTGGTGTTATTGCTGCATCGTCGCGTTGAAATTTTTTTTTTCTCTCCGAATTCTCTTCCTTTTCTCTCCCTCTCTCTCCCTCTCTCTCCCTTCTCGGGCGGCATCATTGTTGTTTGTCCCCCTTTGGGAGTTTTTGTTTATTTGTTGTGGGAATTGTGTTCCTTTTTGTTTTTCACACCCTTTTGTTGGTTGGCACTGTCGGCGACGAGGTTGCTTTTTCTCCGCGGGGTTCCGGGTTTGATTTTGCTATCGGTGATTGTGAAGTTTAGTAGACGGCCCGCAGATGCAAACAAGGCAGCGGCAAAGAGATGTCCGAGAGGGCACCCCTGCCCGGGCGCATCCCGAGGCATTTCCCGAGCCGCCAGTTGACGAGGTGGATCCGGAGGCATTCCACGATTCGCGGGATGAATTTGTCGACGAGCGATCGCCTACGCGCCCCCCTCCCACCGTCAGCAAGAAAGCTGTTGGAAGCATGGAGGACACGCCAATGCCCTCATATTTTAAACTGGACCCGCAGCCATGTCCTGTACGGACTATGTTGGGCACCGATAGGGTTTTCGACCTTGTGTCAAAGGCGGTCCCCATGTTTTCGGGATAGGAGGGTCAACAACAAATTCTACCACGATGGGCCTATAGTACTGATTGGTACGAACGACTTTAGTACGAGGGTAGGCCAATAAGTCCTTAGAAACGCCCACGATGGATCTGTTTTTAGTAAGCATCTTCCCTCAATAGGTATCTGTGAATTTGTTTCATGTTTCAATTTTGCCCGATAAATTGGGTATGATAAAAATATCTGCGAGATGGGGGCTGCATTCAAAGAAGGTAAAGACAGTGAAAACAGCTGGAAAGGCTGAAAATGTTACTGTGTTTTTGGTCACCACGGCTGTAGCCGATATTCATACAATAATAAATTAAAAAACTATATAATTAAAATAATAAATAAGGGTATATTTACGGGTTCCTCTTCAGTAACCCAGAAATTTAATTAAAGCAGTTTTTTATTATTAAGAGGTCAATTAAACTAACGATTTTAAGAACAAGCAACGTCAAGTATATTTTTAATAACCGTCCTAAATGTATCATACCCGAAATTGGTACCATTTTACTGTAATAATTATTCCAATTGTAACGTACTTGCTCTTAATCCCTGTCACAAGTACACTTAAAGCAAAAGGAAAGTTAATTTTTTGCGAAGACTGTCGTTTTATACACTAACGACATTACGTAATTAGTATTTGTATTTTATTCTAAATTTAACGTTTTATTTATCACGCGCACTTTCAGAAACCGTTTGTCTCATATTTTTCATTTATATTGCGCTCATTGAATTTTAAAAATACGTACATTTATTTGTCTCCCTCATTAAACCACTGACAGTGTTTAACGAAAATAATGTACGAATATGCCAAATAACAATAAAAATTGTAATTGACTTAAAAGCAACCAACAACAAAAACTTTTAATTTATATACATATATACATATATATGCAAGCACCATCATATTGTTTAAAAAAATAAAAATATTTTCATTGTATTCCTAATTCCTTGCTTTTAAATATTATTTTAACTGCTTCTCCTAGTTTTTACTCATGATTGATATAAATTAATATAAATATATACACACAGATAAATTCTAACCAAATTAATGGAAAGCAGTCTTCAATTTTTACTTTATCCTTTACTTTGTTTTTGGATCTTATGTTAAGACGAACACAAATAACCAGAAATATTTTGAATATTAATCACTCTAAGCAAACAAATGCCAAATATTACATAATGATAATTATACAATCGCAAAACATCGAATATACGCATGACAGAATAATAATTATTTTAAGAACCTGTAAGATTATTAATATAAACACGATTGTAAGCCCCTTCAGGGTTTTGATTAAGTGCAACCCTTTCCAACACTACTCGACTCCACACGACTCCTTTTCAACCTCTTCCGACTACATTTAATTTCTTTTTCGACTACACGTCGCTCACATTCAACTCTCTCAACTGCATTCATTCCTCCACAACCGATTCCTCTCTTAACAGCTCGTCTCTTACATCGGGACACAATGCCCCTTAAACACTGGACCCCACCCAATCTCACTTGACCCAACATCGGCTCAATTTAACTCCTTTAACCGGCTCCTCATCACACCCTTCGGACTCTCCGAGTTCAAAGTGATGACCTTTGGCCGTCTTTAAATACTGGCAAAACTCGCCTCTATCCACCCGTTTAAGGCTCCTTTTCTAAATATTGGCGCACACGCTCGCCATTACTCAACACCCATTTTCTGCAAACCGGCCCCTTATGTAACAACAGCTACTACGCGTAGCATATGGTCTATAGGACGCCCGGTTTTGTCTTGCGCGAAACACCCTCACCCTTTTCTGTCTCTTTTCTGAAGGTTGGCGCTCACGCTCACCAACCATAGCCTTCACGCAACTCCATGCAACCCTTCTCGACTCTGCTTGACCGCGAACAACTTGTTCTCTCCCTGTTCAAATATTGGCGCCCATGCACGCCAAAGACAGTTATCACGCGAAACCGTTCATTAATGCTCGACTTTTCTACCCGATTTCAGCAAGCCAGCTTCCCTCGTAACACAGCTACTACGCGTAGCAGCACCCAACAGGAGACCTGGTTTTGCCTCTTTATTTAAACTTCAGGACCTTCGTCCTTAGATCTCCTAACGTCTCCCAAATGTCTCAGCAACACCGGTCCACAAATCAAACAGATACCACCAGACTGAGACATTATACCTGGTTCCCCAATCCTTTAGCCACCATGGTTCCCCTTTAGCGGCAACTAAAGGCTATACACGCCCCTCTACACCGCCCCAAATACCTAGGTGCATAATACTTCGGAGCGCACATCTAATAACCCTAGGGCGCCCTGGGGTTGGACACAATCAACCACCCACCAGGAGCCCCCTAACCAAAATCCCCTATTTTTTTTTTAACAAGCGCGATGGCCGGCACCTCACAGCAAGTTTTCATTCGTTCGAGGTCGTAGCTACCGCTACATTGACACCAATGTACCGGTCCTCCCTCGATAGGTAAAACGTGCAATTGAGGGCCCGCCCTCCTTTACCAGTCCCAGCGGCAAACAATACGCCATACAAAAGTATGGACAAAAGACACCGGCTCTGGACTTGGTCCCCTTCCAACCGCACACGGCAACCTGTCACTGCGGATGGGAATTACCCTGGGATAAGTTCCCCTCCATCTCGCACACGCCATTTCGTCACTGCGGATGTGAGCGGATTTCCGATGGGTTCCGACCTATTCGGACGATAAGCCTGTTGATCCACGAGACCCATAACAGGCCTATGGACCACGCCGCACACCCTTGACCTTGATGGCATCAATCGTAACATCTGTGTCCACCTTATTATCGGCAAAGGCCCATACTATACCTGGAACTAGTCACCATGACAGTTCCCCCAATTTAATTACAGCGCCTACCGAAGTGCGCAGGGCCACCTTGTTCGTCAAGTGTTCAGCCCTCCGCCTATCATAGCACCATGCATTCGAGCACCCCTACAGCCCTACCTATTTTTCGTGAGTACGTCACTGGGGGGGGGGGGGGGGGGGGGTACTGTAGCGTTTCCGCCAAACCCTACGGTCTACTTACCTGAAAAACCCCCACAACTACTACCCAACTCCCTTAAGTTTGCTAATGCAACGGCATTAGTACCTGTAAATGCTTCACGCATTATACAGATCACCATCTGTAATCATAAAATCCCTATAAAGAAAACTTACCTTCATGCATCTCTTCGCATACAATTTTCCGTAAGATTTCTTTGTTTGCTTATTTGGTATTCTGAACCAATTCGGTACCAGACAAATTCCAGTAAACAAAATAATTCGGATTGCATTCAATGTAACCGTCATGACAGGGACCATAAATATCGCGCCGTCTATTTACCCAGCCGCGTCATATGCCTTTTCATACACATTGCCTGGCAACCTTTTTTGTTTGTCTTACCAACAAACAACCCAAGCAGCTGCATATAATTAGCGCAATAGACGCTGAAACCAAATTCTCCAGCATTTCCTAATGCAAATATGAACCCGGTTTCTGTTGCAGCCAGAGATGCCATAAACATCCAATTTGCTTTTAGCACCTTTTTCTCCTAACGTCGAAAATAGCGACGAGGCATCGTGTAAACAATGACCCGCATTACCAGCGGCGCATGTGGTCATTTTTCTCTATTGTCCTTGCCGCCTGCCTGTATTCGAACACATGCAACAACATTGAATCTGTTCGATCGCGCACATATACCACTGCGCCACTAGTTACACCGTTAAGAGAAAAGTTTTTCTCTCTCTTCCTTTTTCTTCCTTAGCGAAATCATCTCTGCATGAGATGACGATCGCTGAGTCAAATTCCATCCTTCCAGGTCGTGTCTCCTATCGCTTCCCTGGTGCGCACAGGGAAGCGATAATCGATTATAATCGTTCGAGTCGTTGTCTCCAGTCGTGAGTCGAGAGTCGCGTTGGGTAACCACGAAATGTATTCGTGTTTTCCCCTGTCGAATAACATTTAAACTTAAAGTTACATCCAATCGTTTTGTTTTTAATTGTGTGTTTGTGTCACCGTCATCAAACAGTATACAATAAATTAAAGTGAAATAACCATTTAAATCTGTGGCAGTGTGTTTTAATTTCTGTGTGGTTTCCCCTGGTGATCGTTCGTTTACAGGCCTCGGCGGAACTTTTTTTTTGTGTGAGAACGAAGTGGAACCCAGCGCCCATGTCGGTGCCCTGACCTCGCTCCTACAGGACTACACGTCCCCCTTAGATATAACGTCCTAAACGCTTCTCTCCTTTTCTTTTCTTCAGTTTTTTAACTCTGTAGTTCTTTCTTCCTCTCTCTCTCTCTCTCTTTCCTTATTTTTTTTTACTCCTTTTAATTAAATTAATTCTTTTAATTTTAATTTTAATTTTAATTTATAATATAAGCTTAAAAAAAATTACAAAAAAATTTATTTACATAATAAAAAAAGTGTATATGTGCATGTATGTATATATGTATATATGTGTGCATGTATGTATATATATATATATTTATTTATATATATATATATATTTATTTATTTATTATATGTTATATTCATATATACTATATATATATATATATATATATATATATATATAACAAAAAAATAAAACAATAAAAACCTAAAAATCATAATAATGTAACCAGATTCAAGATTTCCTCTTTTTTCTCTGATGTAATTTGTTCATTTTGTTTAAAGTAAAAACATTAAAAAATAAAATACTGCACACCGAAAGGTAACATATTTGTATAGAAAACAAAATAAATGTACGTAGAATAATTTGAAGTGCTCATTTATAGCCAGTAAATTACATCAAAATGTAGTATGTTCAAATAAAATTAGTTTTTAGTCTAATATTGTAAAAGATCCCTGTATATACTTCTTTTTCTTTTTCAAAATAAATGCGTTAACAAAAAAAAAAAAGATATCTTGAACCAGGTAACAAATCAACCTGAGTCTCAGTTAGGGCTAGGATGCTTCTGATATTGGTGAAGCTGATGCCTCTGATGTTGCAAAATTAAATTTGAACGTTGACTGTGTTTCATGCATGGACCCGATCACTCGAAGGCGAGTAGTTTGCAATATGGTTTCTTATCAAAAAATTTGCATGACCTTGCCCCTGAGTTAGTCGTCGCGGAGATCTGAGTGGGGAACTAGTTTACGTCTGAAATTATTTATCTCAGGAGGTACCATTTTGTCCTATCTCAACTTCAGTCCAGTCTATCAGCCAAACGGGCGGAACATAATTGAAGATTTCTCCCAACCATATCGCTTAACTTATTCCATCGCAAAGTATATCTTACCATGGGACCGACTTACCACCTACACCAATTTTTTCCGAGCAGTCCATCAGACAAGCCCCAAAAAATAACCGAGCACTTCTCCCAGCCATTTCACGAAACCTATAGCTTGATAGGGTGGTATTTTGCCGGGCACCAGGGCGATATGAAGCTCACCTACCACGCGACCTAAAATTACCTTTTACGGCCGCCCAGCCCAATTCTGAGTATATTCAAAAGCCCTACTCATAGGGTACGTCTGTGAATATATAGCACAAATTATATCAAACGAGTTGGGTATAGTATTGTGGCGGTTCTACGAACCACACAAACCACTATAGGCCGAGATGTCGTCGTTCCACCAAGGAACATGCTCTTCTATAGCTAAACTACACGTGCCCACAGACACGTGTCCCCAAAAGTGTTCCTTTCCATCTGAAATAAAACGTAACATTCATCTTGGAGTCAACAACCCCACGTATCCACAGATATATGGGCCACAAGTCCTGAATAAATTTTCTATGCCTACACGGCGATCGAAAGACATGACTCACCAACAGAAATTGTGTAACGATGCATTAACTGGATATACACAAACGGTTGGCATAGCTGCGCCAGATGTCGACAAACATCACATCTCCGGCGATAAGCGAATTACCGGAAAGCCAATCCGCCGACAAAACCTTTGTCCCTGCCGCAATATACTTCGTCTAAACAAAAACCATTGCGATGTAACAGCAATAAACGAAAACACTGTTCCCACAGGGCAAAGTAAACACCATCCCATGATCGACCACTGTAAATCACACGCTCGATTGTTTACGTAAGCAATCCATTAGAGGTGTGAAAATGTGATCACAGGATGATCTACAGCATGCGAATAATAACCTCCGTGTCTGTATGTGTGAGCACGATCTTAACTGGTGGAAAAATTCTCGATTGAGAGAAAGTCATGTGGGGGTACGAAGTCGCGACGACGCACGGGCGAGAGTTCTACCTCGTCCCCACAAACATTTCATTAACACTCCGATTGTTCCACCGTAGCAACAAGGAGAACGGTTCACCGGGCAAGCAAAAATAAAACGCACGCCGTTCTTAATTAATTTTATTTTATTCACTTCACGATCGAACACTGGACTCATTAATTTATACCTGACAGCCAATTTTTTTAATTATTAGAAAAAAAATTCGCTTGCAGTTTATTAATTCCGTTGCACTTCACACACGACTCGCTATAAACGCATCTCCGCAGACGGCGGAGAGCGGGAGTGAACCGACCGCCACGAACGGTGGTGGTAATAAGACTCAGCGATAATCATCTCGTGCAGCGATGATTCGCTTCTTGGGGTGAGTTTATGGTGTCGTGGTAGATATCCTCTCCAATAAAGATATCGTTTTTACATACCACCAAAGAAACGTAAAGTCTCTCTTGGTGGTATGTGTGCGATCGTTCAGATCTGTGTGGTTTACACGTGCTCGAGGGCAATGGGTAAACGAAGCAGACAGGCGGTAAAGACAAAAGGGAAAAATGACCAAATGCGCCGTTGGTAATGCGGGTCATTGTTTACGCGATGCGCCGTCGCTATTATCGACGTTGGGAAAAAAAGGTTCTAATGGGTTGGTGGACGAAACAAATCCCTTGCTAGCATTTGTATCTCCAGGGAAATCCGTTTGTGGGAAACGGATTCAATATTTGCATTGTTTATGCTTTGAATTCAATTGATGCCAAGAGACGCGGAATGCGTATTTGCTTTGGTTTGCACATTGTGCCAGTCAGAGAATTTTATTGCTGGGAGAAAAAGGTCGCCGGCCAATGTGTACATAAAGAAATTTATCGTGCACATTGCGAAGTGTTGGAAAATAGACGGCGCAATATTTATGATCCCTGGTGAAGGTCACATGATATATGAACCGAGGTTTTCTTTTCAGGGATATGCTGTTTGGAGCAGAATTCTTAAGGGGAATTTCGAATTCAAATAAATGAATGCAGGAAAGGCAACAGGGAAAAAGAAAACGATGGGGTGAATGGAATCATCCCCAGAGAAGTTACCAACAGACCAGTTAGAAAACCATACGAGGAGGTTGGTCCGCGCCGCGCAATTAACTGAAATCAATAACTTCGCACTTAAGAAAACTATCTCGAATGCAAACAATACATAACAACCAAAAAAATATTTAATACTTTTCGTTTCGTCCAAAGTGAATGTATACTGGATATCAAGTGATTCGATTTTTGTATTTTTTTTTTTATTTGCTAAGGGAACGGTAGTGACACATTGCATCGAGTCCAATTCAATCTTTCTCTTTGTATCCGTTTTAATTTATGTATGATAAAAGAAAATAAAAACAATAGCAATAAAAATAAAAAGAGCGTTTCAAAAAAGGAAAGAGTTTGTGTTTTAATCATCGCTGTCTTCGCTCCGTGTGTTGTTTTTCTGCGAACAGTGTACGGTGGAACACTGCATCATCAACTATAGACAGACAAATAATCCGCCAAAGTATCATCGAATTCATTAAAGGAAGAATGTCTATCTATATAAGTACGAAAGTCGAGAATTAGTCATGACTGGTTAAAATCTGGGTTAGAACAAAGCCCATATTGTGGCAGAAGGTTGTGTGAGACACATTTTGTTTTTCAGTTTAAAACAATTCACGTCAATTTTTGTAGCAAACAATCACATGCAGGGAGGTAAGTAAGACATCCTCAAATACACGCGATCGTGGTCTTATGCGTCGATGCTCTTACTCCAACCTTTTCGAGCATGGCTTCAAACTACGTTCTTCACTACTTTGCACAACGTCATGTAGTCACGATGAATTGCACAACTAAAATCCTATAGTAGAGATTTCAAGACAGAAGAAAATGTGCTGTCTCGTCGGCGGTTACAATCTCAGTCTTAGGATAAAAATGGTTGTAAAACTAAATTTAAAACTAAAATTGATAGTAGAGTTCAAATTGTTATAAAATATATTAAGTTGTTAATAATGAATAATATATTAAATTATTTGGAATAATATATTAAGTTCTTTGGAATAATGATAATAACTACTTATACCAGACGTTTCCTCCAAACGGCAGTGAGTCTGTGGCGGTTCCGCCAAACCCCACGGTTCGCTTTCCTGAAAAGCCCCCTTAACTTTCACCCAATCTCCTAATTTCACTAATGCAATCGCATTAACATCTCAAATGCTCTACGCATTAAAGAAATCAAATCATTAATCTAAAAAAGCCCCTGGAAAAGAAAACTTACCTTTCATGCATCTCTTCGCATACAATTCGCCGTAAGATTTCTTTCTTAACTTATCAGACAGAACCCCCATTATTACAACCCAACTCCCATTGTTTCCCGCCAATGAATTTGCATTGGCACCTGGAGACATTTTCCTTTTTCACGGACATTTAATGCACACAACGCATTATCTAAAATTCTAAAAATAGTGCCTTAATGTGCATACGCACCATAAATACAAACCATTCGGCACCCATTGTTATCATTTGAAACGCAATGTCGGCCGGCTTGTTTTTACAGCTGCAACAAGCCGACCAGCGATTCGTTGTTCAATAGACAAACAATCATCCATTTCGTACGTCGCCGCAAACTAATTACCCTGCATATACAAATGCAGGCAAGGGATTTGTTTCTGCCACCAATCCCATTAGCACCTTTTTCCCAACGCCGATAATAGGGACGACGCATCGCGTAAACAATGACCCGTATTACCGAACGATGCATTTGTCTTTTCATATTTCGGGATTTGCAGCAGCAGTATAAGCAAACACAAACCCAATTAGTATCCAATGAGATTCAGCTTGTTTGCTTAGCCGAATTCACTCCTTGTGGATGCACATTTTCCCTTTCTTTGTTTAGATCCGTTCTCATGGGGTGTCCCATGAAAGAACCCATGTACACACATACATGTGTACTACCAACGATCTTCACCCCAAACGATTGAATATCGTTAAGTCGTTTGCCACCATCTAACCGAGCAAGTCGGTTCGGCTTCCGCTCTCCGTCGCATGGCGGAGAGGCGATATATATTCGGAGTCGTGAGTGAAATAAATCTGAATTACTCGGTATTTTTGTACGTACATTTTATTTGTCACCATTGAGTTGAGTGTAGATTTATCGAAGTCTTAGTTTAAGTGAACTATAATAAAAAGGAAAGTTAATCTATAAGTAAACATTTAAGAACAAATTAAAATAAAGTCGTGTGTGATTAATTTTCAACTCTATGAACAGTCAACCTGGACCTATTTCAAACACCGCAATAAATTGATGAAAGTGCTTTGTCGTAGATGTATATTAATTTAATGTGACGAATATATAAATATAAGCCAATAAATGGAAGCGAGAAAGTTTGCAGCAGAGCAGTGTCTTATTTTTCTTCTCTCTTCTGGTGGACAGTGTTTTTACCTACTCCTGGTGTGGACGTTGCGTCGTCGAGTTCGGTTTGTGCTTTTCAAGTTTACTTTCCCGCGGCTGAACATTTGATTAGCGATGGGGACGGAGTAGAACCCTGCGCCCATGTCGGTGCCGCGACTTCGCTCCCCACAAGTCCCCTTAAACTCAGAGGCAGCCACCCCTTTCTGTGGTAAATATTTGGCCTGGCAACCTTCAGATCCAGCTAAACATCGGTTCAGCGTGAGCTTTCAATCCGCCACACTATAGTCTGATGAGAACGATTGCTTCACCCACATACAATATCCCCTCTTAACCGACAAACATATTGCCCCAGTTCTTTATACCAAAAACAACCTCAGAAAATGGTGCTGGTATTTCTTTACAATTCCACGTGTTTGTGGTCGAGTAATAAAAACACCTTGGTGTAGGAGTAGAAAAGGCTCCTTCAGCGCTAAATCTCTATGCTCGAAATAGCCTTGAAACGCAATTATATCTACTCAGTTACCTACTTAAACGTATGGCGCAACGATGTAACTTTTCACATGACTGGTCTCCTTCACATCGTGCAAAACCACCCTAGCTCGAAATGCTTGGAATATTCATTAGGCGAACGCAATGTAATGTTCGCAGCGTTTCCTATCTAACTACCGAAAGTACTTTTCACCATAAAAACTGCAAACAATATAAAATACTTTCACGTAATGATCCATTTTCTGTGATTTCTTTCCTTTATGGCTTTCACAAAAAAAGAAAAAACAAAAAAAAAAAAAAAAAATTAAAAACGAGATAAAAAAAAAACAACGATTTAATGCAACAACAAAAATCCACATAAAATTAAAGCCGTTCAGGAGGCACTCACGAAACACCACAATTAAGTGGATCCTTGCAGGGTTCCGCTTAAGTTTAATTAAATAATTTACAAAACTACCCTCTTATGGGGAACATGTGGCTCTGCTAGCTGTCGTTTACTGCCATCCATGCCTCTGAACCGCACTTTCCTACTGCAATAAAATTATACAAGGGTTACACCACTTCATGTTGGCCCCCAAGTCACAAGTTCTTCTCATACTCACATTGTTATCCACACATATATTCTGTACTTAAACCGACCGACAGTTCTTTTCCATTGTACCACAGCCTCTAGTTCTCTTTCATTGAAATGAAGAATCATTAAGACAACAAAGGACAAAGGGACCCAAGGCATACATTTACTGGTTAGAATGCAGCATGAACTTGCCACTAAGAATTAAACCACAACACAAAACGAACGCAAAGGCGTCAAGAGCCCAAACTAAGAGACTCAAAGGGAGAGAGAAAAAAAATTGCTTAAGCAAAGTGCCGGAAGCTACCGCGAAATTGTGCAATGTGCAGCACTGGGCCACTGGTCTAAACGGCCAACCCAAAGGGTGTTGTTTATGACAGCAGAGCTCCCATTGGGGGTAATGCGTTCAAGTATACACTTGCAACAAGCTACCTACCAACATCTAATGAAGGTGCTTAGAAGTTTTCATGGACCTGTTACTAGACAGTGTCCGTGCCTGAACTCTGGTGTAGCTCGTACCAATCCTTTTCTTTGCTCTTCAATGCCGCCGTTAGAAGAGTGTAATTTAAAAATCGCTCCTTGTTTTCAATAACAGCAAAACGCATACATAAATCCAGAGCACAACCTTTCTGATTTTCACCCTTGATCCTTATTTTTCAGGCAACCGATTTAAAATGCTCATCCCAGCTACAGGTCTAAGGGCCCCTCCAAACTACCTGTGATATTAGGTGTACAATTCCAAGTCAGAGTCTCCTTATTCTATAGTGTACGTTGGGCCTCCATTAGTGTTGAACAACTGAAATCCGTCCACTGGGGTTGGGGTCTAGAAACGAGCACAGATGAAGGATAAAGTTTGTTGTGCCAACTATCCACGGATGTTTGTGTTTCCATCGGTGCATGTGTGTGACGCCCATTCTCTCCCAATCCCTCTCCTAGTCCGACGTATATATTTTAAATGCAATTTTCAAGTTGAAATTTTATGCTGATTTATGCATTTTACTACATAATGGGCCAACATCTAGGAATAGTTGAATTGTTGGAGTATTTTACAACCAACCAAAAACGAAATGAGTGCTCGTACTATTCCCACGCCTCGTTTTTATGTAACTGACATCCTGGTGCTAAGAGCTGTGATGATATTTATATAAAGAACGAGTCTGAGTGCGAGGCGTAAAAGGTGATGTGCTTCCTATTCAGAAACAAACTCGATGGTACTTAACGAAGCGAAAGGCTCTGATTCTACTCTACATTCTATTCGACCCTACTTATTTGGGTGGCATGAAAACAGATTTGCACTGAGACAAAATTTCTGTGATATAGCTAAAGTTTCGTTTCATAGGGAAGTGTATTGATCCCTCCAGTTAACTGTTTATGACGGAGATCTACGTCATGAAAAAATTGTAAAAATTTGTGTTATGACGAATATATTCGTCATGCGTCTTCAGTAATGACCATTGGAAGTTAACTTAGCAATTTTAGTTAAAACTTAAATATATTCCTAAACTGCAAGAAGCTTGGAATATTTTGTCGAAATAAAAATGTATACCCATTTTCCAGAAAGATCGAGACAGTTAACTGGTTAAGCAGATTTTACATTCAAAAACCCACAACTAGCATGGCTAATCGATAAAGAAGGATTTACGTTCATCTTATGTCACCACGTTATTTGATAGATGGCATATCCTAGATTATCGGCACAAATTAGATATTTGGAACAGACTTGATCCGATGTATTGCTTTAGTAGATCCTTAAGGATGTTGGTACAGTTTGTGTGGAGAATAATTTCCTATTTTACTAATACTGTTAAGTAGAATGACGGAATCAATTTAGTGTTCCGTCCCAAATTATTTAATTAAAACGCAAGCTTACGTTATAAACATCCCCAAAACTTTTTTCACTTTATTACTTGCAAATGAAAATCCGATGATTACTCCTTCTTGCTTTCCGATAATACGGGTATCTCAACCAATCCTTACGTGTTCGCCAGATTTTTCAAACAATTCTTCACCGACCACTGTTTTGTGCCTGTGTTACATAATTAACATTAACGAAAAATAAGAAGATAAAGAAATACATTTGTTCTTGCATGTTTGCAAGCAGGGCAGGTAGCGCATGTAGTGGTAACTCTGTGAAACACATTTATTATCCTTGCAAATTAAGTTTATAACATCGTCATGTTGTGGCGGTTCCGCCAAACCCCACGGCCCACTTACCTGAAAAACCCCCATAACAGCTACCCAACTTCCTTAAGTTCGGTAATGCACTCACATTAGCACCTTAAATGCTTTACGCATTAAATAGAGCAATTTATAATCTAAAAGTCCCTGTAAAGAATCCTTACCTTTCACGCATCTCTTCGCATACAAATTCCCTACAAGAATTCTTTCCATTATACAGGTGCATATACCAAACCTATTCGGTACCTTCGGTTGTCAGGCAAATTCCAACCTTCCCACACCTGCACCGCAATCTCCCGGCAGCAAAAACATTTCCTTCCCAAGGATAGTTAATGTTTTCAATGCCTTTCCTGAAAATGCCTGCAAAGAATTTTTCCTAGATGGGCATTCATACATGTACCAATGCATCTCTGCATTAACGACCCAGAACCGAATTTCCAATTAGTGTAGATATTCACACTAAAGTTCGATCCTCGCGTCGCCATAGATGCCATGGACAATTGACACAGATGGTATATACAAACCGTCGATGTGTAATCATCTGAAATGCTTCGCAATGACTTGCAACTATCGATACAGCTGCAAGCACTTTACCAAGAAACGCTCTTTTGTTTGAATCTCCAAACAATCATCGACTTCGGGCATGGCCGCCGGATTGAATTCAAAGCATAAACAATGCAAATATAGAATTCGTTTCCCACAAACGAATGTCGCTGCATATACAAATGCAAGCAAGGGATTCGTTTCGTTCACCAACCCATTAACACCTTTTCACAAGGGCTATTCGCCTATTTACACAAGGGCCTCACACGCCTAAGACTTTTATGATGCCCTCGTCCCGCATTTGCTTTTAGCACATCTCTTTGATGCATCGTCGTCTATTTTAGCCGCGAAGCACATCATAAACCGTGATCGCCCCGATTCCATTTGTCCTTGCCGCCTTGCCTTGTTTTGCCATTGCCTTCGTGCGTGGGTAAACAACACAGATCTAAACTATCACACACATACCACCATGATCTTCATTACGAGATCTGGTTTTCTATTCCACCAAGAGAGACTTTAGGTTTTCTGGTGGTAAGTAAAAACATATCCTTAGTGGAGAGGATATCTACCACCACACCACTAAACTCACCCCAAACGAGGGTTGAATCGTGGAGTCTGATTACAACCATCAAAGCGTACGGGTCGTCCGCCATCCACCGTACCGGCGCCAGTACGGTGTGAAACGAAAAGTAGAATTCGGTCGAGCGCGTTAAAAATAAAAAATAATTTTTCTTGTACCCCCCAGTATAAGGCCATACAAGTAGAGTACACTGTCTTACATTGTGCTTGTGTCTCCGTTTCACCGTCAGTGTAATTAGAATCGGTCCCTTGTAACCTAATCAAATTCATTAAATAATAATAAACTAAATCAGCGTGTTTAATTTTCCGGCTACAGTTCCTGGATGTTTTTAGTGTGTTTACTTCCTTCTCGTTTTCTCCTGATGAACAGTTCCCTTTTGTTGCTGCGGTGGAACAATCGGAGTGTTAACGAAAAGTTGTGGGACGAAGTAGAAGTCGCTCCCCTGATGGTGCCACGACTTCGCCCCCCACAATGTCTTTATGTCTTTTTTTTCACTACCGCCCGCACAAAAGGGGATTTTGACCCACACTCGTAGACAAGACCTCCGTTTGTTTGTTGAAAAGTTCTCCCCAGATGTTCTTCTTCTCTTAGAATCTTGGCTTAAATCAAACTCTCGAGTATACATTCCTAATTACACATTTGTATCCAACCCGCGAACCACTGGCCCTGATGGTGGTACTAGAATTCGAATACACAGTAAATTCCAATTTACTGAAACCACTATCATAACTAATGTCGAATACACGGCAGTTAAACTCTTCTGCAGAAGTAATAAAGCATTGGCTTTGTCGTCTATATACATTCAACCTTCTCGTGAACCTAACTTCCCTAGTGCAGACATTTCAAAAATAATCCAGCAGTCTCTGCCGGCACCTTTCATCATAGGGGGAGACTGGAATGCTCGGCATACATCAGTTAATGACATCAAGTGCAACAAATATGGCTACCGACTCCTAGATCTCCTCGCACTTCATCCATATGTTTACGCAGACTGTCCATTGGAAGCTGATCGAATTTGTAGTACAACCAAATCAACAATCGATTTCTTCCTAAAATCCACAGATATCTATTCATCTAATCCCCCTACAGTGTCCTTTACATTCCCATCCGATCATGGGTCCGTCCACTCCACGGTTCAAATCCCTTCCCTCGAACCACTCTACACAGTGAATCCTATCCCAATTTTTTCCAAAACAAACTGGAAAAAAGTCAATAACGATATTGCTGCTTGTTTTTCAAATTAATCTTTACCGGAATCTTCAAACCTATTCCCTACTGAAATTGACCAGGCAGCTGTAAAAATAGAGAAAATACTGGGGAATGCTCTCTTCAGCCATATCCCTACGATGGTCCCTCATAACCACTTAGGAAAACCTTTACCAAACCTCCTCACAAAATTATTGCGCATAAAAAAACAACTCCGACGTAAATTGCATATTAGCTACTTACCCTTTATTAAACAACAGATACAGCTTCTGACCACCCTGATAAATGGACAACTTAAAAACTTCACCGATCAGACCTACACGTCTACTCTAAACAGTATCAAACCAAACCGTGACCTATTTAAAAATATAAATCGACTAACTGGTCGTAAATTCAAGCCTCGAATAGACTATCTGATCCAACCAACTAACAGTAACATCTCCCAATCGGACACTGATATAGCAAACTGACTCGCTGAACACTTCTGTAAAACTCATAAACAAAACGATTCCCTCCCAGTCACTAATTTCCACGACACCGTGAATGAATTCATCTCAGGCACACTGGAGCCATCCTTCCCACCATTCATTACTGAATTCAATGAAACCAATAAAGCGTCACAGCCCATGGGAACCGACACATACCTAAGCTTTACAGAATTGTCTGAATTGATTACTTCGCGTAACAATAAAAAATCTACAGGCTTGGATAGAATCCCTAACCTTCTATTTAAAAGACTTCACCCGGAGAACTTACTCCCCATTTTCGTTCTTCTCAACCACATAATAAACGCTTCACATTTCCCAAAATGTTGGAAAACAGCGGTGATAGTCCCTATTAGTAAATCCGGTTCCTCCAACAACCCGGCTAACTTCCGTCCCATATCACAGTTAAATTAGGTTTTGGAATGTAAGATATACAAAAATCTTCTCTCATTTGCTAGAGACAACTCCCTTATTCCGAATTCTCGATTTGCCTTTCGTCCACAACACTCAACTTGTCATGCTCTGCTAAAACTGACACATGATGTGACAATGAATCTCCAAAACCAATCCCTAACAATATGCGTCTCTCTCGACATAGCAAAAGCATTCGATTGCGTTTGGATTGCAGGACTGCTATACAAGCTACATTCAATATTCGGGTTAAACACCCACACCATAAAACTTCTCGCTTCCTACCTTTCTGATAGAAAGTTCATGGTGAAAATAAATTCAGCTCTTTCGACACCATACGGTATAACCGCGGGTGTTCCTCAAGGTTCCATTCTCGGACCATTATTATACCTCCTTTATTTTTCAGACACCCCGCAGCCACTGTCACCTAATACAGTAATGCTGAACTACGCCGATGACACTTTAATTTATTCAAGCAACAAGTTTTTCAAGGACGCAAGAAACTTTATTAACAGCTATCTCCCGAATCTCTCAGCATATTTTACTAAGTGGAAAATCCGACTCAACCCAGCCAAAACTCAACTCATAGTGTTTAAAGGCAGACATGAGAATTGTACTAACAACACCATACGCTGCAATAACAAAATCAGAATCAAGTTAAATAACAATATAATTAAACCCTCCAAAACCTTAAAGTACCTGGGAATAACCTTCATCAACAATCTGTCCTTCTCCGCCCACACCAAAAACTCGATTCGCAAAGCCGCAATTCAACTTAATCTCTGCAGAAAAGTGATGTACAAGCCGAATGGTCTCTCTCCCAAAGTTAAATCACTTATCAAACAGATAATCAGACCCACTCTCACATATGCATGCCCGATATGGTACCATATCACACCCGCCCAAATGGAGAAGCTACGCATCTTCGAAAGGAAATGCTTCAGACTTATCACTGGCCTTAACCGACATCCCAACTCCCACAAATATTACAACAGTAGTTTGCTCTACTATGACGCTAATATTGAACGTATAGATCGACGCTTCCTCGAACTGTCCATCAAATTTATCGAAAATCTTCCCAATAATCCCAACCCGATAATAAATGCGCTCACATCGACTCGGTCAGATAACCGAACTGCCTACCCGAACTGTCTCCACATCAGAACGTTCTTCACCTCTGGCAGGTTGGTTAATAACTCTAATGAGATTGCATACCACAATACAGAGCTTTCACCTCACCAATTTAAATATAGTAATATTCAACCCTTCTCCAATATTTTGCGTTTCAACGAACAAATGGAAAGTAGTTCCCCAACCCACATCCCTGACTGACAATATCCTCACTAACCCATAACCTACCTATTGATCGCTATGCTTCCCCCTTCCACACCACACTAACTTATTTCAATAATAATTAGGTAACTAGACTAAGTTAAGATAAGTTAAGTTAAGTAAATTAGCATAGCTTAAGTCAATAACTATATCCTGGTGTTCTGACCTTTTCCAGGAAGCTCTACCTACTAAAATCTTAATCCATAACCAATATATAACTTTTATCATATTGTTTGAAAAATGTATTAGTAAGTATATGTAAACAATTATAGCTAAAGTATCATAAGTTATCTGTATTGCTTATTGTAAAAATTATTGATGGTCAATAAAGACAGAAATGTAAAAAAAAGGGGATTTTGAAGTACTCTTAAATGTCAGAGCACAGTGCGTCCGGATGGACAGGAAGCGGATAAGGAAGGGAGGTGTCGATAAATATTGGTCTTGAATGCCCGGACATCATAACGACCAGGAAACACATGATCAGGCACAACATTTCACATTCGTGTGGTTCGGCTAAAGAATGACTATCTATGTTTCTGTGTGCGCCTGAAGTTCACTTTCAACGTGAACTGATGTGCATTCACAGATTGACGGATATCGCGGAAAAATATCTGAAAGGGCGGAACACATTGAGCAAGTTCAATTGAACAACGACCGTGGAAATATCTGTAGAAAAGAGATAGTCCCCAATAAGTTGTACTGCTCCCTTTCGCATCCTGTCGAGCACGTGTAGGGCAGTCTTGGATGCGCCTGACCAAATATGGGAGTTGAATTCCATTTTTGGGCGAATATACGCCTTGTAAATAGTGGCCAGGTTGGAAGGAGTGAAGTATCTTTTGCATATCTTAAAGAACCCCAAAGCTGCACTTTTCGCAGCTTCAAATATGTGGTCGTTCCAATTAAGAGTCGAATTAGTTCGAGTGTCGACGATTGATAGTTCCTTGGCTTCGTCGATACATGTGGCATTCATAGACAGTATATTTACTTTGGGGCTCGCCTTTGACGACAAGAGACAGCACTGAGTTTTTACTCAATGTGCCCGCTATAGAGTAATTGAGGAAAATAACGACCAATTCAACCTGCCAAAAAAAGTCCTTCAGACCTTCCCAGTTGGTTTTCTCGTAGAACCAGACTGCCCTTTTGGGAGCTTTCAAATTAACGTTGCTGTTGGTTAAAGCAAATTTAGCTGACACGACGCAGTGGTCTGAAGTGCCCAAGGGCGAAGAAACTACAATTGTGTATTTGTTTGGGCGGGGGTGAGAACCGATGGCGAAATGACCATCTACGAGGGTTGCCTTTTATATTTCGGGATTAGAGAACGAAAACAAATATTGATCATCGAAAATCACTTTATTGTTTTTCAACATATTCCCCATGAAGTGTATAGATCACTTTTGCATGCGTTTGAACCAATTGTCGAAGCACTTTTGCCACTCTGATTGAGGTATCTCCAACACATGTATTCTGAATGCAGCAACCGCTTCTTCAGGTGTCGAAAAACGTTGACCTCTCAGTTTGTTTTTTACGTACGGGAATAAAAAGAAGTCATTCGGTGCCAAGTCAGGACTATACGGCGGATGACCCATCAAATCGATGTTTTGGGTGCTCAAAAATGCAGTTGTCACAGCCGATGTGTGAGAGCTCGCATTTTCGTGGTGAAGAGTGATCCGTCTTCGGCGGTTGGTTTTCCTGATTTCTTGGAAGACAACTGGCAAACAAATGGTTGTGTACCACCCAGAATTGACTGTTCTGCGTTGTTCTAGTGGTACGGTTGCGACATGTCCAGTTTTTCCGAAAAAACAGGCGACCATTTGCTTGGAAGTGCTTCGTGCGCGAACAACTTTTGTTGGATTCGGGTCATCTTGAAACACCTAGACAGTCGACTGCTGTTTACTTTCGGGCTCATACGCGTAAATCCACGATTCATCACCTGTCATGATGTCATAGACGTGTTTCGAAGCACCGCGACCGTATTTTTTGAGCATTTCTTTCGACCAATTGCCACGAGCCTTTTTTTGGGCGATTGACAAATTGTGTGGGATCCAACGCGAACAAATTTTTTTGACAGTCAAATGTTTATGCAATATTGAATGTATGCTGGTCCCACCAACGCCTAAGGTTGTCTCAATCTCACGATAGGTGACATGACGATCTTCCAATATCAGTTCGCGCACAGCATCAATGGTTTTCGGAACAACAACTGATTTTGGACGACCTTCACTAAATTCATCTTGGAGTGAACTACGACCACGATTGAATTCACCATACCATCGATAAACACTGGTCCTTGATGGAGCTTCATCGCCAAAAATTGAATTAAGTTCATCCATGCACTGTTGCTGAGTTAATCCACGCCGAAAGTTGTAAAAAATAATCGCACGAAAATGTTGACGATTTAATTCCATTTTTGGGCCGAGATGAATCTTTTAAGTTACTGTAAACAACACAAATAGCGCTCGTATGTCAAAACGTTCTGAGTGCGTATAACGTCAAAAATGTCCAACTTTACGACAGAGCTGTCAATTGCCGGATTGCAACACTAGGGTTGCCAAATCCTGAAACATAAGAGGCAACCCTCGTATATCTGGTACCCGTGTTGGCTCATTGACAAGTTGAGTTAAGCTATTTGAATCAGCAAAAAGCTGGACATATTGACCTTCAGATGTTGTGTGTCAGGTGTGACACTTAGAGTTATGCACATTAAAATCACCCACAATAACAATTTCAGTGTGCGGATATAGGGTCAAGATCCTATCGATCGGATCAGACAGAGCATCAAATTCGTTAAAGGATGCGTTTCTATCCAAGTTTGGGTTTCTGTAAAGAAAGCAGTAATGTATGATATGGTTTCTGGTTAGAAATGTGGGCAGACACAGAAGAGAAATTGCATCTCAAGCCGCGAAAGCTACACGAATCAATTTCACGAGAAATTCCCCCTTCATTGAAATGGGCCTACTCAGAAAACCAATTCGGTCTTGGGGAAGGATGCAAGTCGGGTGCAGCAATAGATAAGCGAAAGTAACCACTACAGGTGTTATGCCCTTGTAGTAGGTGTTTTTTGTCGCAGTCTACAACTGGTAGGTGTCCCACAAGATCCATGCCGAAATCCATGTCATATCCCTTCTATGACGAGCATTCTGCCACTCAGATACCAAAAACTCTTCAAAGATTATAAATCAATCGAGAGTACCGAATCCTGAGGGACGCAAACAGAGGTGCGAAAAAAAGGAAAACAGACACAAGGAATGAGTAGAGGATTTCCCAGCACTGCACATCACTCGCGTGTATATCCTCGCACTTTTCACAGCACTAAGGCGCGTATATGGAGATCCGTTTAATTGCCTAGGATCGTACAGATAACTGTGCACTGCACTATACTTAAGTTTCCCAAAACGGATTGCACAATTGATCCGAAGGCAGGGATCACGAGCCAAAACCGCACGTGTCGTCTTGTTGGTGGTCTTAAATCGACTACTCTCTAAATACGTATTGTAATTTGAATGTGAAATATTAAAAAAATTAGAAAAAAAAAACAAAGTAAGAGAAACTAAAACAAAATAATAAACATATTTAGTAATTAAGCATAAAACAAATTCATAGATGTCAAGTAAATAAAACTGATTTATTAATTAATTACGCGTGAAACAGTTTCATCGAAAAAACAATATCTAATTAATATCCAGTGAAGACTAAAAATGTAAAAGAAAATGGATGCAATAAAATTACTTCTTAACTTTCGCACGGAATAATAATTGGTATTGTAATTAAACACAAAAAATATAATCGCCTGCGGAGATTCCAACAGAACCCACGTGAGTTAACACTCAACACCTTTAATATAGATATATATACATATATTTTATATTTTTACTTTTTACAATAAATATTTACCAAACGTCTCCTACCAACCATTTATTTCTCAACTAATTGAATCCCACCAAACAACAAATAAATGAAATCTTCTTAACGATGAACTCAGCCCCATTCCACGCAGTCTCCCCGCCATGTTCCTTATAAAATCAAACTCCTCTCTCTCTCAGCATTTCGAAGATCGTCGTTCTATCTCTTTACAAGGAGAACCCCCTAACATTTGGAATATCTCTTTTACCTATGTATGTCTCAAACTATTGCCCTATACCCAAACTTTCACACAATATGAAATTGTTGTATGAAGGGTTATGCTTTCTGTGTGAATCGTCTAAATTTTCGTCTAAAGAACATGGCTTTTTTATGGTAAATCTAAACCATTAATCTAATATAATTAATTTCCCACTGTGCCTTGGAGAATGCTAAGGAAGTCGATGTTGTCACAACTGATGTCGATAAATCCTTCGATAAAAATTCTCAAAAACTCATAGTTTTTAGATTATCTTGCGGTGGATTTAGCCTTACCTGATTAATTGGCTGGCGCAAGACTAATGACCTTGCCCAGAAAAAATAAATCATTATGGAAAATTTAACAAGCCTCAGGACTTGCTAAATAAGGCCAAGACCGGTTCCCGGTTGTAGTGCCGATGATGATGATGATGATGATGATTAATTGGCTACACAACGTAAGATTCATATTTATCATTTCTACTCCTTTTTTCGCCATCGCAGGTATCTTTTGTGGCAATTACTTAGTTTCCCTTTTTTTATATTAACTATAAATAGCCTTGATACGATTATCAAGCATTCCCATTTTTATTTAGACTGGACTTTATAAAACTAGCTCTTCTAGACTTAATTATTCTCTGTTTCAAATAGATTTCGAGAGCTTATTGGCTTGCTTAGAACTCGGCAAATACCAAACAATGATCCCTTCCTGGCAGCGCATTCTACGCCCCTTCTGATTTCCATTTAATCTAACGTTTTGTCTTCTGTTCAATCGATTGGCGACCTAAGCGTTTTATGTGACAAGGAACTATCTATTCTTTCAAATATTGACGACATAATCCTTATGGTATTAGTTCAGACATATTCTATGGGATTTTTGAAATGCTGGTTTAGGAGATTTTCAATCTATCTGCATTTCTTTTGTTCATCCTCTGCTAGAATATGCCAGCCAGGTCTAGTCCTCTTAACATATGAATAACATTTGCAAAATCGAGGGCATTCAACGTCGCTTCTTAAGTTTTGCATTTCAAAAGACTGAGTTGTAAAGTTTTAAAGAATTACGCTGAGGATGCGTGGATTGTGTGTTGCATGATCTTAGATGGGCCTGGGTAACATGACTGTGAAACGCCTCGAGCCGTTTTACAATCTCGTGTCCCAGAGTAAGTTGATGAAATAGAGTTACATCCGACGGCAGCTGTGTGATCAAACACTCATTATGTCGGCTACATGGGCATCCCCCGCAAGCACACATGAAACAGAAACGCACGAGGGGAAACCGCTGGTTATACCAACGGGCAACTGCCCGTGATGGATTTTTATCCCCTTTGAAGATCGGCAGTTCGCCAAGGGAACCAACCCCTGCTAGTGATTTAACAGATTTAACTTCCTCCGTTTTAAACTTAACAGATCTAATCCAGGATTTGCATTCTCGTGGCTAAGACTTCACGTTCGTTAGATTATCATATATAACAGCTTTTTGTACAGAAGCCCAAACTTGGATAGAAACGCCTCCTTTAACGAATTTGATACTCTATTTGATTCTACTGATAGGATCTTAAACCTATATCCGCACACTGAAATTGTTATTGTGGGTAATTTCAATGTACATAACTCTCAATTGAAGTTTCTTCCCCTTTGGGCAGTTCAAGTTGTGAAGCGTGGTCGGCATTGGTCTTGTTTCATAATAAACCCAGTTCCAATTATTTACCTATATACGTGGTTCCAGTCATGAATACACATTTTTTATTTTTGTGTGATTCAAGGAACTGGGACGCAGTTCTCTAATAACCCAATTATTCAAGTTAATTTCCCTTCTGCACACAGAGTCGTAGTACCTGGAACGAAGCACCCAAGCCGGGATCCATCTCACTCAGTGCGAGGTGTTTTGCACATACCCTACGAAGAAATATAAGACCCCTTTTTTGTCTGGTTCAACAATAACACAAATCGCTTCCGCATTGATTATTATTGTGGCATGGGCAAGACTTATCAGCTCCTACGGAACATCTCTGAAAATAGCTCCTATTAAATAAGAAGACTTGTTTACAATTGAATGGCACAGAAAATAATAACATTCAAATTCACGCAATTCCAAGCGACACCTAGGATTTCAACGTAGTCGGAACGGAAGAGATAGACGGATTGGTTTGTGACAATTTCCAACTAGAAGAGAAGTACGCTGGAAGAAAGAATGTATACACTCTATGGGTGCGCTATAAGTTATCTCCGAAGTATCCAATCTCACGAATGCCGATTTCTGTTCGATGTGAGATGCATGGCTATGTAGTGATTCTAAATAACTACTCCCATCCAATCCCCATTATTACCTATAATCCCAATCTTGTTCCCATAGTGAATCACACGAGCGACAAATTAAACCAAAAGTTCATTTTTTGCACATTGATTCAATTCCCAATAACCATTAAGATTATGAAATGCCTAATTCTAAATACATTTCGTAATTTCACCTTCCGGGAATTCAACCCAATCCCCACCCACTTCCCAGGATCCCATTCCAATTGAAGCACAAAAAAGCTTGTTTGTGCTTCTTGGAATTGTTAAATAAAATTTTTAACAAATCTCTGTCGCCACAAAGTATAAAAGGGCGGCTCATTTTGGATTCCTGACCAGGAGCTGCTGGCGTTACAAATAAAGTAAAATATTAAAATGAATATAAAGAACCAAATACAAGAGTTCGAATCCGGAGGCCGAGGCAACGGCCGCAAAAAAATAATAAACAACAAGAACTCAAAAACCTAAACAGTAATAAATCTGCAATTCATTTTGGACACCTTGCCTTATTGGGTTCACTCGTTCAGGCATCGGCCATTATGCGACATTCAATCGGATGCAAGAATTTATTGACCCCATCAAAGATGAGCACGCCGATATAGAATTCAAGAAATTTAAGGGGAAGCACGGAGTCGTGTATAGTAACTTTAGAATACCGCAAGAACATCTTCCCACAGAACCTCCGCTTTATCCGCTCCAAGAATGGGCTTTTCCTTGGCTGTCAATCACTTAGCCGAAAAAATGGATGACGAGTTAAAAGCACGACGAGGTTTTAAGTCATCTGGAGTGTATAACAACAAACTTAAGGACAATCTGCCCTATCAATTCAACAGACGACTTCTTGGTACAGTGACCCTAGTCATAAATCAATCCGTGTATGGATCATGTTGGTTGTTTGGTACAACTGGAGCTGTTGAAGGAGCTTGTGGCGGTTCCGCCAAACCCCACGGTCCACTTACCTGAAAAAACACCCATAACTACTACCCAACTTCCGTAAGTTCGCTAATGCAACAGCATTAGTACCTGTAAATGCTTCACGCATTATATAGATCAAATATATAATCTTAAAAACTTACCTTTTCATGCATATCTTCGCATACAATTTTCCGTAAGATTTATTTCTTTGCTTATCTGGTATTCTAAACCAATTCGGTACCAGACAAATTCCTGTAAACAAAATGATTCGGATTGCAGTCAATGTAACCGTCATGACAGGGACCATAAATATTGCGCCGTCTATTTTCCCAACCGCGTCAGGTGTACAACAAATACCTTTTCATACACATTGGCTGGCGACCTTTTTCTCCCAGCAATAAAATTCTCTGACTCGCACAATGTGCAAACCAAAGCAAATACGCATTCGCCGTCTCTTGGCATCAATTGAATCCTACAGCATAAACAAATGCAAATGGGAATTCAATACGTACCCTTACTAGCGATGCCATAAACACCATTTCCCAGTAACTTAGCTAAAACCCATTAGCACATTTCCACATTGCATCGTTGTCTCTTTGTTTAGCTGCGACGCACATGCATCCGACGGTTTTGGTTTTGTTTGCTTTGCCGAAATCGTATCCCATAAATGCTCTTTATTCTCTTTCCTTGCTCTAGGTTCGCTTTTCATCCATGAAGGGACCATGCACACATACCACCATGATCAAAATTAACGAGTGATCTCTGCACGAGATAGTTATCGCTGAGCCCTTTTACATCCGCGGACCAGAATGGTCACGCTTCACTCCCGCTCTCCGCCGGCTGCGGAGACGCGTAAACAAGTACATACCCGAATATATCCGGAGTCGCGAGTTTAACACCCCCGAGAGTATCAATAGTTTTCTCGTGCCAAGTGCCATATTTATTCGCTTTTCACCTCCAGTGTCATCTTTATGTTCTTATGTGTTCGATTATATTAATGTGCGGATTTAATATTAGTTAACGAACTTATTTCATCAAAGGTAAACAGTAAAATTTGAACAATAAAATAAAATCATGTCAACTAAAAATAAATTGTAACACATCGTGCAATCGCAAGTGTACACTTTATGTTTAATAAGTTTTAGTCACTTCATTTAAAAACAAATAAATAGACAGATTAGTAATATTAAAACAGTGCATTGCATTTACCTTCCTTTCTGGTGTGTCTTGTGGCGGAGTTTTACTCCAGGGGTTGAGAACCATTGGTGAACAGATTTCTTCTAGTGAAGTGACGACTCGGTTTGACGAAACCTTGATCGGACAGTGAAGAATTATGATGGAGGAGGAAGTGAACCGGGTGTCCGTGTTAGGCACTATACTTTCTCCCCACAAGCTTACTTACATAATGATTGTGAAATAAATGCCCAAGGATCGTTCTTTAATAAAGTGTAAATCTTGATTCGTAAAATGTATCCGTTCTTTTATAAAATTATTTTTGTTTTGAAAAAATCGTTTGAAGTACCCTGTACAATTGTAACACACTACAAATATAGTGATATACTTATTACTATTACTACTATTAGCCTGTAGGAACCCGAAAGTTCATGACCACACCGACTCGACTCCGTCATTATTCCCTGTCATGTACACTCTCCTTCCACGGTCGACCATTCGATCCGATCTCCTCGAGGTTCAACCTAGCATTGTCCTCACATCGTAGTCGCGGCCGCCCTGTCGGTCTATTTCCCGTTGGTTTACCGTCAAGAATTCTATGCACGATCCTATCGTTGCCCATTCGCGCCACGTGTCCGGCCCATCTTAATCTTCGCAACTTGATTACTCTCACTATTGTATGTTTGTGGTATCGCTTTTCCAATTTGTGGTTGTGGAGTTTCCTCCATTGTCCTGCCTCCTCGTCGTATTTGCTGCCAAAGATACCCCTTAGGACTTTATTCTCGAATACGCGGAATTTGTTTTCTTCCCGTTTTGTGATAGCCCATGTTTCGCATCCGTATAGAACAATCGGCATGATTATGGTTCTATAGACACGGAGCTTTATATTACGAGATAGCAGTTTGGGTTTCAGCAGTTTACTGGCTGCGTGCCACCTAGCCTTGCCGGAGTGTAGTCTTTTGTTAATTTCCTTCGACATTTCGTTACTGGCCGTCAGTATTGTTCCCAGGTATTTAAATTCTTTGACATTTTCAAATATCTTGCCCCGGATGTTTGTGTGTTCTCTGAGGTCTACCTGCTCTCGCCGTAATCATGTATTTTGTTTGTCTTCATTTATTTCTAGGCCCACCTCTTCTGCCACTTGCATCGCCCAGAACGGTGATGTCATCCGCATATGCGAGCAGTTGTGTTAAACTGCTCAGGGATGATCCGGACATATTGTCGTCTTGTACTTTTCTGATTACATACTCGAGCACATGGTTAAAAAGACATGGTGAGATGCCATCGTCCTTTTTTAGTCCGTCCCGGATTTCAAATGGTGCTGAGAGGTGGTTTTCTGGTCTAACTCGCCCTTTGTTTTCATTCATGCAGATTTGAATGAGGGCGGCATATTTTTTCGGGATTCTCAGCTCAACCACAATATGGTAGAGTCTTTGCCTTGCGACTGAGTCGTAGGCTTTTTTAAAGTCAACGAACAGTTGGTGAACCGTCTCTCCGTATTCCCACTTCTTTTCCAGCAGTTGCCTTACTGTAAACATTTGGTGGCTTGTTGACCGGTTCCTACGGAATCCGCATTGGTAGTTTCCCAATAATTCTTTTGCGTACAGTGTGATTCTCGCCAGTATGACATTTGTTAATATTTTGTATGTGGGTGGGAACAATGATATTCCTCTGTAATTTTCGCAGTCAGATCTGTCGCCTTTTTTGAAAATGGGGATGCCTATCGAGGTTTCCCATTCTTCTGCAATGACTTCCTTATCCCATATTGTTTTAATCAGTTGGTGGATCTTTCGAGCGGCTGCCTCTCCTACGTGCTTTACAAGCTCTGCCGACATGCAGTCGACTCCGGAAGCCTTGTTGTTTTTCAATTGATTTATTGCGCCTACGACTTCGTCGAAAGAGGGCTCTTGGATCTGAGGCTCGGCTGTATGCACGTCTGGTGCATTTACTTGTGGTTGATGGGTACGCACATTAGTGATACACTTACAAACAATTAAATTCCAGTTTAACAGAATGTGGCTACTCTAAATTATACTTTTGTAAACATCAAAATAAACAGAGAAATAATAACGGCATATCACCTAGATCACACAGAAAACAAACAAAATCGCACATTTGCATATACGAGGTCACCAGTGTTTGAAAATACTGGGCCTACTAGCAACTGTTCATCCCCCAGACGACGCTCGTAGGCAAGAATAAAACATTGGTAACAAGTGTAAACGGTGGTTATAAGAACTCAGGAACTTTCTGAAGCATTGGAATTCATACAAACACATACATCAACCAAAGGGTAGGTTAACAAACGCTAAAGATGTAATCTGTGTTTACTACTACACTCAAGGCCGAACGGATGGCATTGTTTCATTCCTTGTATCACTCCGTCCATGTAGATATAAAGTGCAGGCATTAACGTATTAAGGACCGTCATTAAATACTGTGGCGGTTCTGCCAAACCCCACTGTCTACTTTCCCGAAGAACCCCCATAACTACAACCCAACCGTCATAGTTTTTTGCTAATGCAATTGCATTAGCACCTGTAAATGCTTCACGCATCAAGCTTATCAAATTTATTTATATAAAAGCTTCTGGAAAAGAATTCTTACCTTCATTCATTTATTCGAATTCAAAATTCCTTTTAAGAACTCTGTTCCAAACTGCATATCCTTAAAAAGAAAACTTATCGGTTCACATATAATGTAACCGCATAATCAGGGAATCTTAACCTTGACTTGGCTATTCCCAACCTCACATGTGTACAACAATGTCTTACATACACATCGGCTGGCGATTGTCCAACTGCCAAAGCAGCGTCGGGCAGCTTGTTTGTTCAGCTGGCATATACCCAAACATGATCCATCGTCTAAACGAATAAATAATCTCAAATTTCGTTCTTTGCGACAAACGAATTTCCCTGCATATACAAATGCAAGCAGGGGATTCGTTTCGGTCAACGACCCAAGATACGATATACAATTCTCATTGTATAAAGTATTGTAATCCATTAACACCTCCTTCTAATGACTATTCGGCTATTTACACAATCACTCATCTAAGACTTTTATGATGCCCTCGTCCCATCTTTTCTTTTAACACCATTTCTTCGATGCATCGTCGTCTATTTATTTAGCCGCGATGCACACCCTAGACAACGACCTATACGGTCCCTTTGTCTTTTAATTTCCCTGGATCCGTTCCTCGTGACCTCGAGGCATGAGCAAACAAAGGCCCAATAAGCATCCAATGAGATTCGGATTGTTTGCATCGCATGGGTGCACATTATGTCCTTTCTTTGTTTTAAATTGGTTCTCATGGCTTCGTCCCATGAATGAACCAATGTTCACACACACATGTGTACCTCAATTTGAGAAAGCCGGTTTCACTGGCCGCATTTCTATTGATATCGAATTAATATCGTGGAGTCGTTTACCATCACTAGACCGAGCCGATCGGTCCGTCTTCCGCTCCCCGTTTCGCGCGCGGGGAGGCGTATAATCAGAGTCGAGAGTGTTGGAGATTTTGTCGTGATTTGTTTTGAAGCAATTAGTCTGTTGTATAATGCAATGAACTAGCAATCTATACTAATTTAAAAACACTAGTTTTGCAGTGCCACGAACCATGTACACAATAAGAACATTTAAATTAAGATAATCGCGAATTGTTTAATTCATCAATAAAGTAAACAATTAATTAATAAACAATAAAAAGATTGGTTAAAATTTATTTCTACCTTGTGTGACCTTCCCTCGGTGATGTTCGATAATCAGGCGCTGATGTTCGATAATCAGACCGAGCATAACATTCTCATCGATATGGGTGATTATGGTTTTTCGTAAGACGCCCAGAAAACAGAGACAACAAACGTGCAAGTCGGCCTTTCTATCAGCGTTTGTTATATCTTTGAAGTTCTACTGAGCTTTACTGATTAGGCTTTACGACTTTTTTGACTTTCTTTATTCCTCTTAAAAGTCGACAAATAACATTTAGGTATCTTGTGTTATTTCAAGAGATGAGGTATTCTGTCAGAGGAAGTTCCACGTTTGATTCACGCTTAGAAGCCAGTCATTCTGATTCGTACGAAAAGAAATTCAATTAACACTGTTTTTATAGTTTACTATTCAAAAGACGACTTCTACCACATTGATTTGAAAGGAAGACTGACTCAACAAAACTGATGACAAATAAAATAAAATAATGACGGCTAGCCCACTAATTAAAATTATGTACAGTATTTTGGACTTCAGAAACGTAATGCTAGAAGATACTGTAATGACACAACCGCCACATACCTGCTTTTACTCGTACAATATGCATACACATGAACTGAAGGAATCAGATTTCCATCATCAATCAAACACGTTGCCTCGATAGTGGATCGAACAATATCTAATGAGCAAATCGTACAATAGCGGTAGTCGTTAAAAAGCAATGAATCCTTTGTCAACCCTTCATGGAATCCGTTCAAAAACTCCAATAAAAACAAGAAAAAGCAATAATATAACACAGTGAATCTCTCGCGCTTGGTCTTCCCGAGATTTGTAATCTTATCCGTCCTAATCAAACACCGAGAGGTAGTCGCTCGTCTTGAAGAAATCCGGGATTCCTTCCTTATCTGAGTCCTTCCTAAACTAGTTACTGATACTCTCCATACATTTTTAACCATCTAACTGCGAATGAAATTTGAAGTCACAATTTGTTCAGTGTAGGAAACTTATGATTGGATGCCTACGAGTACAAAGATGAGAAATATCCCAGACTCCAGCACTTTAAACATTTCGGAGGATCCTACCCCAGTACTTCATTGCCACGTCAAGTTGACCAAAAAATATTACACAACTTTTTGTTTACATTAAAAAAGTTGCTTTGCCGCTTATTTATTTCTGAATTCGTGCTGCATCCTTCCTTGCTCTACCAATTGCACGTGCTGCACGTGTTGTACCAACTTATTTGTAATTTTGGCACGACTGCAGACACTAGGGTCTAGCAAACATACAGACTTTGGGTGAATTAAGTTTAATTTTAATTAGTAAACAAATATATAGCTCTGTAACTTTCCGCTCCAATAAATTGATGTCGGCTTAATTGAATTTTTTAGTGGGTATTTTCGAATACCCGAATGTAAGGATGTCGAGTCTATGATTGGTCTTGTTGGAAGTCGTTGAACATGAAATATTTATTTGTATTTTGGTGAGAAATAGAAAAGGAACACGCGAAGTAATTGTTGAATTTTTTGGGGTGATGGCAAGTCTCTTTGAGATCATCATCATCATCATCGGCACTACAACCTAGAACCGGTCTTGGCCTTATTTAGCAAGTCCTGAGGCTTGTTAAATTTTCCATAATGATTTGTTTTTTTTTTTTCCGGGCAAGGTCATTAGTCTTGCGCCATATCTATCTCTTTGAGAAACTGAACTATAATTCATATGTTTCAGTATTGCTAAAGAATTGCATTGTCATCAATCCAAATGAGAGGACGACAACAATTAAATGAACATCTAGGTATCAACGTGCCTTAGTGCATAGATTAAAGGACCTTTTCTAATAATAGGCCTTCGTTACCCTTAAATTTTACAATGCAGTCGAAAACAGAGGGAGAGATTAATGAAAGGCAGTGTGGGTGAATATTGCTTTTAGGCGAGTAATTCTGGAAAATGATAGAAAACGGAGCAACGGACCAATAAAAGGCGGACCCGATGGCATGATAAGTTCAGCTGGTCGTCATTACCAAAACTCTCACCTCCATTTGTCCTATCGAGGAGTACTAACTACAATGATTGGGTTATACCGCATGAAATGTCCGATTTTCCCTCAGTCGGAAATAGGAAGTTCTCGAGTGAACATCTGCGCCAGAACTTTAATTTTCTTTTTTTATAAAGTAAAGTTATACGTGTGCCTAACGCGTTCGTATTTTAGGGTACGTTACAAGAACGGTTTTTTTTTTCTGGGAATTGTTTACCATGCTGTCGGCAGTTCAAATTTGAACCCTCTTCTATTATGAATTTAAAATGGGATATAATGCGTCATTGGCAATGAAAAACATTAATGGCGCATTTGAAGATGTAGCGGTAAACGAACTCCCCTTGCAGTGGAGCAACAAAGTTGACACCAAAGTTAAGCTTCTCTGCTATAAGCAGCTAATCCGATCAGGAACGCATCAACCACTTTAGAAGGCCTGACGTTCGCCATTGCCCGAACTCTCACATATACGAAGGTGCCTCGATTATCCCTATCGATGAGTACTTGCTACAATTAGCATATAAGTACCTCGAACGCATTCAGAACAGCGAGAACCTACTTGTACGGGAGTGTTGAGTTCTTGACCCTTCTCTCTTTCGATCTCTTCGAATCAGACCACCACAATTTCTTCTTCAGTACAAAACTGAAGAAAGCACCCTTCCCAACAACATTCTCCTTTATAATAGAGGATTCCTGAACCCATCTCATAGGGCCTACTGCTG
This sequence comes from Microdon myrmicae, assembly GCA_963931805.1. Taxonomy (NCBI): domain Eukaryota; kingdom Metazoa; phylum Arthropoda; class Insecta; order Diptera; family Syrphidae; genus Microdon; species Microdon myrmicae. Next base: position 124,293,416 of record OZ007499.1, read on the forward strand.
ACACACTACAAACACGCACGCACAGTACAAGACAACACAAACACACACACATACACACCGATCAAAGCGGAGATTATCAGACGCCAAACACGTGATCTGAGTTTACTACCGCACTCAAGGCCTACCGGTCTTGTACGATTTCTTTCCCACCATGCCCCCATCCAAGTAGTTAGAGAACAATTGAACTAACCCTGTCCACACTATCATTAGATACATCCTTCCCCTTTCTTTTCAGATATCTTGAGACCGAGCCCAACATCTTCACGGATGTGGGTGATTCTGGTTATCGCAAGATGACCAGAAGCCAGAGACAAGATGAAGGAAACAATTGTCGTTGTCCCCATTTTTTTTTTTTTTTTTTTTTGGTTTCGAATGAGTTCAGTTCCTGAGGCTGACACCACGGCCGGAAAAATATATAGTAGTGAAAAGTGAAAAATAAGAATAAAGTAAATAAACCCCAAGCAAGCAATTGCCTTTTTCATTGCCTATAATTGCGGGTAAGTCCCCCACATCAGCGGTGGGACATCGTTGACAGAGCGGCCCATCTAGAAGGCCGAAAAGGGAGCTGCGTGAGCACTCGAAGTGCATTCAAGACACCGTCCGCCCCATCTAACCATTGGTACTTCCAGCGGAACCCATCTAACGTCGATGGAAGACTGGAATAGCTGCGGATCTCGTAACAAAACAGGACATTCCACTTCCCGGCTGATGAACAATTTAATAAGTATATAAATAAAATGCTTTATTAATTTTGATACGTTTTTGCTACGTTAACTGCTCTTTAATAAATTGTGATCAGTCACTTTCTACAGCAGTGAAACGCCAACTGACAAACATTATACAAACCCAAATGGTGCCTAAACAAAATCAACCTGCCATAAAAAGCACTCTGTATTTCTTCGTCACTTAACAGACCTTATAGTTTATATTGCACTTTTCGTGCGTAGTCATTTCAATCGAGAGCCGAATTAATTCGAATGAATAGAGTTGATAGTTCGTTCGCTACGAGGATACAACTGCCTTTCATCGACACGGGGTCTACGTTGATACTTCTCTTTCAAGTCATTATGTATTGAGGCATTGCGTTCTACTCACTAACATTGATTGGTGTATGTTTATGAACTAGGAATTCAGGGGATTGAACATTTCCTGTAGATTGAAAACTAGGTAAAATAAACGAGAAACTCCAGGTGGTGCTGTGGCGGTTTCCCCCAACGCCACTGCCCGCCTCACATTTTCAAAAGGAAACAACAGGAAACCTGGTCGCCGCAGAGCATTAAGTTCTATGGGGAAAAAGAGTAAAATTTCCTGCAAGGATGAATAGTTTGTTTGTGCGTAGCACAACATGAATATCCGATAAAATTTGCTCAACATGCGGCACACACCGGGGAATTTCAACCGGCGCCAACGGTCAACGGAAAATATTCCAATATAGGTTTCCGCCAACATGCACCCTTTCTCGAGTGGAGAAAAACGGTCGCATCCTCAACCAACTGATCAGTCGAGATATTCGGACAAGAATATCTGCGATCCAGCACCGACACGCACAGGCAAGCTGCCCCCTTTTCATCAGCGAACACGGCGGGCAATTCGGTAGCAAAAAACCAACCTACAGGCAAGCAACACCATGCTTGCCTACAAGACAAGCAAACACAGGAAATAGCCACCTGCCCCTTTTCCACGACGATCGATATGCGATCGGCGGCGATCTTGGTTGTAGTCGCGATCGTATGAATATTCGTCGTGCCTAGGGAAGATACACTGGCGAAGTTTGCACGATCAACAATAATGCTTCAAGCAGTAGTGATCGTGTAAACAATTCAACCCCTATGCAAACCTGCAAATCATGTGAATTGCGATGATCCCATGTCTAGATGCTAGGGGATACACACGTAAGCGGCAGACGCGATTATCGTGTGTATGTTTCACCCTTTCCTTTTTTTCTTGTTCGCCTGGCAAAGCCAAAGGTATATGGTAGTCGAGGCGGTGGTCTGTTTTGGGTCCTGGCGCTGTGTGTGCAAAAACGAAACCAAGAAAAAGAAAAAAAAGGGATTGCATATGAGGTAACCCTAGGGAGTCAGGATGAATTAACGAGTTGGTCGTCGAGAACTGTATTTTTGATGATTTAGTATCGAGTGTTTCGCGAATGGGTGCTGACCAAAAGTTAATTCGATTCCGTTCATGTATCAGGAACTAAGTTTAGTTAAATACAATCAACTAAATACAATTAAGTGTACATAATTCTTTTGCAGTTGATTCGATTCCGTTCATGTATCTAGAACTAAGTTTAATTAAATACAATCAACTAAATACAATTAAGTGTACATAATTCTTTTGCAGTTGATTCGATTCCGTTCATGTATCCAGAACTAAGTTTAATTAAATACAATCAACTAAATACAATTAAGTGTACATAATTCTTTTGCAGTTGATTCGATTCCGTTCATGTATCAAGAACTAAGTTTAATGAAATACTATCAACTAAATACCATTAAGTTTAATTCGATTCCGTTCATGTATCAGGAACTAAGTTTAATCATTTACAATTAACCAAATAAACATCTAAGGACAAGCTCACAGTGATTTTTTATTTGATTTGTGCGTGAGTGTCGTTCTACTTGAATATTGCTTTATCACCACAACTAGTGTTCGGCGGAACACCTTGCCACAACAAACATAAAAACCGCTAAAGTGCCATTAGCAAACAGGTGATTTGATTGTAGATAAAAGATAAGAGAAAATTTATAAAAATTAAGGATAGAGTTAGCGAGAGAGAGAGAGAGAGTACGAAGCCCTGGTGGACTTCACCATTAATTTAATAAGCAACAGATTTGACACCACACTTTAATTGAAGAGAAACAAAAATAGTCTCTCTCTCATTGAAACAGTGTACCATCAACCTCGATTGGCAAACAATTTCAACATCAGAGCTCGGGTCCAAAAGAGAGTTTTTGACATATCCAGTGCGACAATCTGGCTTTCAGTTAGCATTGTATGGAGTAACTCTACTTTTCGGCAAGGTCTGCCATCATATCTCCTAAGGACATTTTGCCACGAAGTATTATAACAATATGGTCTAGCCCAGAGAGGACGCTGTCGCGTTTGTGATGATAGTGGAGTGTTGTGGTTTCAACTCTATCTTTTAGTGATTCTAACCGGCATAGCGTCGGTTCGAATCAATACACTCTTCACTATCGTCGCAAGGACACTACAGCGCCGCTAAAAACTGATCAAGTTTACTTGTCCTTTTGTCAGACTGTCAAGTTTACTTGTCGTTTAGTTTGTGAATGACAGCCATTTACATAGAAATACTTTTATTATAAAAGAGGAACTTTTATTATAAAAGAGGAACTTTTATATTGTATTGTGAGCAATAGGACAATCAATACTGGAATATTCGAGAAAGTCCGAAACAAAGTACTAGAATACTCTAGAAAGTACTGCAAAACTGGAGATTATGAGCAGTAGAAAATTCGAGGCTATGGAACGGACGGAAACGAAACACCGAATCATGAAGACAAGTAAGAAGTAAGAAGTAAGCAGTAAGGAAGCGATAAGTACGGAAGCGATAAGTAAAAAGTACAAAATGAGTAGTAAGCAGTCAAAGACGCGATAAGTCAAGAAATCGTTATGTGTGCGGTAAAAGTAACGGTTGTTATTAACGGACTAATAAAGTGTTACATTAACTCAAAATCACTTTAACGGCTCTTATTTATTCAAAATAATTAATCCAGCGAACCAAAAGCTCGCTACAATTGGTGTCAGAAGTGGGATTAATTATTGGTGAAGTGAATAAGTCTGTGAAAGTGAGTTGTGACGATGTCAGATCACTATTTGGAGGATCTTCGCGTTCCTGAGTTATAATAGATAATAGAGGACAGAAGCAAATTCTTCGACAGCGTCTGCAAGCAGCAATGGAGGAAGAGGGTATTGATGTCGACACATATGTTTTTACGATTGGGCCAGACTGTCCGGATGGAGAAGAAACAGCGAGTCATGATAATGCCAATATGACGGAGAAGAGTTCGCCACAGTTGGACATTTCGGGTATGTTCAGGATGATGATGATAAAATTGGACGCGCAAGCTACAGACATTAACACAAAATTGGACGCGCAAGCTGCAGATATTAATGCAAAGTTGGATGCCCAAAATTCAAAATTCGACACACAAGCTGCAGATCTGAATGCAAAATTGGATGCCCAAACGCAGTGGATGAAATGTAATTTTCAACACTTTAAGGAAGACATTAGAAACGAAGTAGAAAATCTGGATCTAAAAGTCTGTAGCGATTCTAACAGATACACACGATTCACAAGCGAAATGGTGAAGAACACGAACGAAAAATCGAATAAGAAAAATACATCAGAACCGTATACCAAGCGATAAATAACAAAAAAATAATTCACACCAGTGGAATATAGTCGATTTTGGAAATCAAATTCTAAACACGGTCAGTAGCCTGGTGTGTAGCGCTTAGGTAAAATTTTTTTCGTGATTCGAGCTGTCATAGCGTCAGTTTGAATCACACGATCTTCTTCACTATTATTTCAAACGCTATAAGTCACAAATGAAATAACGCGAATCGAAAAGAGACTTGAGTGTGTCGAGAGAAATAAGACATCGCCCAGCAATCAACATGACTACAAAGATACAAGGATGCAACCACCAACCTCCGATGGAACGGGACCCTTCTCCGTATTTATACGTCAGTTTGACGCCGCTGCCAATTATAATAAGTGGTCGGATGAGCAAAAGTCAACATCACTAATCTTGTCAATCCGCGGGGCGGCTGTAGAATTGGTACAAACCATACCAGCAGAGAAGCAAACAGATTTCCAAGCGCCAACAGACGGCCTTGAAGCTAGGTATGGAGACAACCACAGGCAGCAGGTCTACCGCATGCAATTGCGGAGCAGAACTCAGAAACCTGGAGAAAATCTTCAACAGTTGCAGGCAGATATTGAGCGATTGGCAAACTTGTCTTATTCAAATATGACTAAGGAATTTCTGAACGAGGTAGCAATGGATACATTTATAAATGCACTCCAAGACCGGGACTTGCACCAAGCCATTCGTTTGGCAGGAAAGAAGACGACTAATGAAATACTGGCGTTTGCATTGGCATATGAATCTGCTAAACTGGCTACCAGGAGTACATATAGAGCCCGAGAAATGTTCGTCCAGGAATGTTCCTGCCAAAGAATCGGGCATGTACAACGGAGAACCCCGAGACCTGTTATGAAGTGCTGGACATACGGCGGAGTCGGCCACATCTCTGTTGACTGTAGGAAACGTCAACGAATGAATGAAACGACGAGTGAGAATTGTTGTTAATACGCTAATCGTAAGAGGAGACTATCAACGGACCAACCTGAGGTGAAGAAGCACATTGTACCTGCCAGAGTACTGAATGCGTCCGAGGAGCCGGCCGCAATAAAAAAGGAGAGTTAACCGCAGAATGTGCACCCGTATCAATGAGAAGCTCAATTCAGCAAGGTAAGGTGCATAATAGCGCTGATGCCCTCTCAAGAAGACCATGTAAGCCAGATTGTAAACATTGTCATAAAGCGGAAGAGAAAGAAGAGGCGTACGACCTGCGAAATGTACAAGTAGAAGTACTAGATGGGTGGACGACTGATGCTATACGCGCAGCTCAACTTCAGGATGAAGATATGCCGCTAATCCTGGAGAACAAAGAAAAGAACGAGCGGCCAACTTGGAATAATATTTCCGACAAGAGTGGAACATTTAAGGCATATTGGGCACAATGGAATTCCTTACTGGTGGAAGATGGAATTCTGAAGCGTAAATGGGAAGCCGCGGACGGAAAATCCCATCGAATGCAGATTCTAGTCCCACCATCAAAAGTGAAGGATGTACTAACAGAAATGCACGGCGGGGCCTCCGGTGGACATCTGGGAGCTAATAAAACACTTTCAAAATTACGATCTCGAATTTACTGGCTTCACATGAGAGATGACGTCGAGTCTTGGTGTAGGAAGTGCACAACTTGCACTGCGACCGAAGGACCAACAGCAAAACCAAGGAGCGCTATGAAGCAGTATAACGTGGGTGCCCCTTTCGAGCGGATTGCTATTGATATCTCAGGATCATTCCCAAAAACAAACGACAACAACAAATACATGTTAGTTATCATGGATTACTTCAGCAAGTGGGTAGAAGTCCTTCCAATTCCAAACCAAGAAGCAACAATCGTCATTCAGCAGCTAATCAATAATTGGATCAGAAGATATGGAGTTCCCTGTTAGCTTCATTCCGATCAAGGCCGAAATTTCGAATCAGAAATATTTCAAGGCATCTGTGTGGCACTGGGCGTAAGGAAAACCAGGACCACACCCTTACATCCGCAGTCAGACGGAATGGTCGAAAGGTTCAACCGAACAATGAAAGAGCATTTATCGAAGGTCGTTAGTGATCACCAACGAGATTGGGACAAATATGTACAAACCTTTCTCATGAGCTATAGATAGGCTAATCACGATACGACGGGCCATTCTCCAGCAAGAATTATATTTGGACGAGAGATATGATTACCAACCGATCTGAGATTCGGAATACCTCCAGACGCCATAGATAAGACCGAAGAGTACGTAGCCGAACGGAGAAATCGCCTCGATGAGATTCATCATTTAGTTCGACAGCAAATCAAGGTATCCAGTGACAGGATGAAAACAATTTACGACCCAACGCATCCGGATTTAATGCAGGCGATAACGTGTGGCTTTATAACCCTCATCGGCAAAAAGGAAGGTCTCCGAAGCAGCAACATAAGGAAGGACCGTATACGATTTTCACAACTATTAACGACGTTGTCTTTAGGATTTAGCGAAGACCGAACGCCAAGATGAAAGTGGTACATCGTGACCGACTGGCGACTTGTGTTAACCCAGGAGACCAGTGAACTTAGTTCGGGACGAACTAATCTAGGCGGGGGGTAGTGCGACGCATATGACAATCAGTACTAGAATATTCGAGAAAGTCCGAAAAAAGTACTAGAATATGCTATAAAGTACTGGAAAACTGGAGACTATGAACAATAGAACATTCAAAGCTATGGAACGGGCGGAAACGAAACACCAAATCAGAATGTGAGGAAACGATATAAATACGTCGCACACAGATCATGAAGACAAGTAATAGGAAATAAGTAAGCCGTAAGGAAGCGATAAGTACGGAAGCGATAAGTAACAAGTACGAAGTGAGTAGTAAGCAGTCAAAAACGCGATAAGTACGGAAGCGGTAAGTCAAAAAATCGTTAAGTGTACGGTAAAAGTAACGGTTGTTATTAACGGACTAATAAAGTTATAGCGTTTGCGACGATAGTGAAGAGCGAGTGATTCGAACGACGCTATCACGGTTAGAATCACTAAAAGATAGAACCAAAGCTCTTACCCATCAGGCCACTGCCGCTTATGTGAATTTGATTTCTAAACTCAAATACGTTCGACTAATGTGGTAATATTGCTATGGTATACGGCTTTAATGGATGTGCTTTTGGTGGTGTTGTTCTTCACTAGTCGTGTGTGTATCTGCTAGAAACGCCACATCCACTCCCTTCCCAGTAACTTTCGTTACGATCAACTTTGAGACGACTGAGCGAAGAGCGAGCGAGAGAGCGATCGATAGAATGTCAGAGCAGGCCAGTGGGCCGTTGCTCTGTGTAGAAGTCGTGTGATTGCAAGTAAAGTAAAGTTCTGTGTGTGGATGGGAGTGTGTGTTATGTCGTACAGATCACGTCGGGGTCACCAGTTATAGCGTTTGCGACGATAGTGAAGAGCGAGTGATTCGAACGACGCTATCACGGTTAGAATCACTAAAAGATAGAACCAAAGCTCTTACCCATCAGGCCACTGCCGCTTATGTGAATTTGATTTCTAAACTCAAATACATTCGACTAATGTGGTAATGGTACATTATTGCTATGGTATACGGCTTTAACGGATGTGCTTTTGGTGGTGTTGTTCTTCACTAGTCGTGTGTGTATCTGCTAGAAACGCCACAAAGTGTTACATTAATTCAAAATCAATTTAAGGCTCTTATTTATTCAAAATAATTAATCCAGCGAACCCTAAGCTCGCTTTTGTAAAAAAGAATTAAAAAAAAAAATTCGTAGTAAAGTTTAGTTTTTTTATAACCTCACTTTGATTTTAAAAAAAAGGCATTTATATTAAACACTTTTTTAATTGGTGTCATTTTGATATGTGTGAATTCTTAGCAAATGAATCAAATTATGAAATTTGGAATTGGCTCTTGACAAGACTCTTAAAACCGCTATATACCATGTTAAAATACATTCGTCAATATTCATACTTACCCCAACACAAGTCCCCATAACCATGGCATATTCAATAAAAAATATGCGAGCACACAAATAACAGCGACTTCGACAATAGTTGGCACCAGAGTTAGTTGAACGATAATCACCCAAAGCATTTTAAAAGATTTTCCATCAAGCCCAAAACCAGCCAGCAGCATAATGTTGATTAAAGCTAAATTTCTACAAAGAAATAACACGTCGAAATTCCAAATATATATATATATATATATGTATATATAACCACGTCACACCTTAGAAACGCCTCTAGTTCCGAATACCCAGAAAAGTCCGCCCACCCAAGATTCGTGTATAGGACTCCAAAGGATAGCATTCCCAACATATCGGGTAAGAAAATAAGAGCAGCCAAATTCCCGGAAATCTGAGCGCCAACAAACAGGAACACAATTCTCATAATTGTCGTGTTGGGTATCGCATACTTTGGCACCAAGGAATACGCCATTATCCAAAGTAGCAGCAATATAACCAGTATAGCTAAAGGCTGAGAAATAATTGGCCAATTCCTCACCAAGTTCCTCCATCTGTTGCGTGATTCATGCAAAACGTGAAAGAGAGATCAAAGAGAAGAATAAGAAAGAGATAATATAATTAAATTAAATGGAACTACTGGTGCATGGCATCCTGTAAGCTACATACAGAAGAACCTAAGACAGGCAACCATTGCAAGCATTTACTAGCAATGCCACCAAGAAACATTCACAAGAAGTCTTTGTTAACGCTCAAGTAGCATTTCTTAGCCATCGTCACTGTGTTATCTGTTCGTACTTACATCTTTGGTCCTTTGTAGTCGTCTGGTTGACAAGTAAATTCACAGCTATGCTTCGCCTCCTGAATTTGTTGATGTTGTCCTTGTTGTTGTCCTGATTTTAATAAAGGTGACTTTGGAATCATTGTTGTACTGCTACTTGGAACATTAGACGTGTTGTAACGCGGGTCTATACCATCGACGTGGCTTATTTGCTCACCAACGATATTGTCATTTGGAACCAAGTCTGAAGGCCTCAAGGACTCTAATTGGATGCACATCGTTTGATGTTCCTTTTCAATATTGTGCGGACTGTAACTTCGCATTTCGTCGCTATTGTGACCTAGAACAAAGAACGACCCCTTATTACTTATGCCGTCGTCTAGTTTCGAAGAGATAAACGCAAAAACAAGATGAATGGGCTGTAAGATGCCTAGCAATAAACTGGAGATACCCAGGGACCAGGGTTTAATCGTTGAACCAGGCAATACCAGTGACTACAAACCGGAAATCGTAATCGGCATCTACCCAAAGCATGACACAGTATCCACTGGGGTAAAAGAGACGAGGTAAATATCAAAAGTTAGCGTTTATTATCTTCGTGAAAAGTATAGTACGCATTCAACGAGATTTGATTATCGGCTCGCGATAGACAAATATTTGTTCAGTTAATTACTGCACCCGGAAATACCTGAGCTTGGTGGTGCCCAGGATAAAGTTATTAGTACGAATTACACAGAATCCGCAGGCAATCGACGCCAAGTGACCTTCATTGGGTCACGTGAATAAAAGCAATTTCACAATGTTATGCTGGCAAGAACGTGGAATAAATGTTGTATGGCAATTCGTACTGCCGCACGGAAGAAATGCGTTAAGTGAGCCGTTTTACGACGCTTTTTATGTTAAGTGTTACGGCAGTCAAAATTTAATACCCTTTTTATGTGAAGTATTACAGTGTTTTAACTGTAAGTATGCCATTTTGCTGGGAGTCATGGGGGCGCTCCGAGATAGTCAAATTGATTGATGGTTACGCCCGTGGAAGACCTATTCAACTAATGTCTTAGCACTATCTTTATAAGTTATCGAAAATAGGAATGGAAATTTGAATTATGATGCAATGATTGTCTTGTATGTTTCTTTGGTTATTATAAACTTAATTCCAATCTATAGCTTTGTCTTTTGGCGAACACCGGGTTATAAAAACAACCTTCTTTTATCAAGGTATAGTTAAGTGTCCGCTTGGTTTCACTTGTAACTATTTTAGAGTTCTTGGTTTGAGGGCCGATGCTCTTGTTGTTGGTTTTTCACACTTCTTTCTGTCGAAAGAAACGGTTTAGTCAACTATTGAAAAAGAACAATTTTTTTCTCTTCTGCCGTTGTTTAGTTCCTTCTCTTACCACCTTCACAATAGCGGCAGTTCTCGTTTTCGGCAGGTTTTCTTCATTTTTTGCCGCGAGCTCTTCTTAACTTAAAACGAGGCAACAAAAGAGAGTAGAGCTCTACTCTTCGGCCGAAATACCGGTTACTATTTTTTACTGTTACTATTTATTTGCCTGTAGGAATCCGGAAGTTCATTACATCACCGACTCGACTCCGGCATTGTTCCCTGGCCTGTGCCCGTGTTACGTCAGAGAATCCTTGACGACACAGAAACCCATCAACCTAATTACACATTTTGTCTAGACAGAAATATTATTAAGAACAAAACTCAAAAGGTTACTAACTACAAAAATTCAAAGAAACGTAAAATATGGAATAACCAAATTAGAATATGATGTATATCGCAACATATGTTACCTAATTGCACATTTCATCCAGATGATCAAACTCAAAGATAATTAGCAAGAGCTCGTGGAAACACGAAAATGAATATTACACTAATTGTGATAAAGATATTATATTGCAACGTAGAGAAACAAACCTAGATATAAGATTTTATGTTAGAGTAAGTTTAGTTTACAAAACGGCACTCTGAAGAGCAGACGTTTGTTAAATTCGAAATTGAATAAAATATAAATTTTATTTAAAAGTGTTTTCCTTCATTTCACTCAAGTGGAGTTTAAGAAAACATAATTCCCGCTCCTTCCACGTTTGACCATCCGTTCCCTTCAAAGTCAGGCCAAACATTGTCCTGCCATCTCCGTTGCGGCCGTCCATTCGGTCTCTTTCCCGTTGGTTTACCGTCAAGAATTCTATGCACGATCCTATCGTTGCCCATTCGAGTCACTAGTGCCGGCCATCTTAACCTTCGCAACTTTTTAACTCTCACTATTGTAGGTTTGCGGTATAGATCTTTCAATTCATGGTTGTGGAGTTTCGTCCAATGTCCTGCCTCCTCGTCATATTCGCTGCCAACGATACCCCTTAAAACTTTATTCTCGAATACGCGGAATTTGTTTTCTTTCCGTTTTATGAGAGTCCATGTTTCGCATCCGTATAGTATACCCGCCTGTCACGTGGGAAACCGGGGTTCGATTCCCCGTCGGGGAACCTCTGGCGCAAGACTAATGACCTTACTCAGAAAAAACAAATCATTATGGAAAATTTAACAAGCCTCAGGACTTGCTAAATAAGGCCAGGACCGGTTCCCGGTTGTAGTGCCGATGATGATGATGATGATGTTTCGCATCCGTATAGAACAATCGGCATGATTATGGTTCAATAGACACGGAGCTTTATATTACGTGATAGCAGTTTGGATTTCAGCAGTTTACTGACTGTATGCCAACTAGCGTTGCCGGAGTGTAGTCTTTTGTTAATTTCCTGCGACACTCCATTACTGGCCGTCAGTATTATTCCTAGATATTTAAATTCTTTAACCTTTTCGAATATCTTCCCTCTGACGTTTATATGTGTTCCCTGAGGTCCACCTCTCGCCGTAATCTTGTGTTTTGTTTTGTATTCCCTTATTCGTAGGCCCACCTCTTCTGCCACATGCATGATGATGTCAGTGTTTTTATATATAGTGTTTTTATTTATAGTTTCGAGATTATCGCCCAAAACGGCGATGTCATCCGCATATGCGAGCATTTTGTGACACCGTTCAGGGATGATCCGGCCATGTTGTCGTCTTGTACCTTTCCGATGACATACTCGAGCACAAGGTTAAAGAGACATGGGAAAGCCCCCCCACCCACCCCGTTTTAGGCCGTCCCGGATTTCAAATGGTTCTGAGAGGTGGTTTTCTATTCTAACTCGCCCTTTGTTTTCGTTCATGAAGATTTAAATGAGAGCGGCATATTTTTTCGGAATTTCAGCCAAAGCCACAAAAACCATGTTGCGAAGTGATAAAGTTTCGGACCTAGTCCAAAGAACAGTGCGGATATTTAATGGACAATGGGTTCCTCCATCAACTGTGGAATTACAAATGTTCATTGACAGCTGTACAATCCTAAGGTGCTTGTCCAAAGAGGAAGAACAGACTGTCCTGAGATGGTTGCCCATACAGTTAGGCGGAGAAGCCTACCGAATTATCAATGAGGCAACCTCAGTGTCTTTCAGGGAATTTGAGCAAGGACTCCGGAGCGCGTTGTTGGCACAACTGTCGTATGAAGAATTGTATAAACATCTCTCCGAAATGCCACAATTACAGGCAGATTATGTTACAGGCAGATTATGTTACAGGCAGATTATGTTACGGGCAGATTATGTTACAGGCAGATTATGTTACAGGCAGATTATGTTACAGGCTTCGTTTCTCGTGTAAAACAAGCTGTGGCGCTTTGAAAGGAGCCGACAATGCCCCCATACGGCCAGGTAAGTAGCGCCGTACTCGCCACCCAAATTGAGAGGTTGGCGACACCCGTAATAATGGTCGTCATCAGAGAGGATCATTTTTGAAACCATCTATTGGCATTCGGCGAAGAAGCTCTCAAAAATATCATTATCCTTAAAATAAAAAAAAAATACAAGTCACAACTCCACCATGGTCGCAACACCAACCATGCATAGCACCAACCCTTTTTCAGCATTTTTAAAAAGGGAAGTTCAGCCGAACGAAACATTGCTGAGTCCATCTAGTTATTCACAGGGAGCCTCGTATAGCCAACAGAACCCTGTGAATAGTCCACATGTTTTTGACTGTCCTGGAGACAGAAACCAGAGCCAAACATTGCCCAGTCCACCAAATCATTCACAGGGAGCGTCGTATAGCCAATATGAACCTGTCAATAGTCCACATCCTTTTGGCCGTCCTGAAGGCGGTACACAGAGCCAACCATTGCCAAATCCACCTCGTCAATCACAGGGAGCACGTATACTCAATACCACCCTGTGAATATTTTTGCTGTCCTGAGGACGCATCAATTTAACACCAAACACACAGGAGTCATTCAACAGGAAATATCAACCTGTGAACGATGCATCTCAGATTACTGGGAATATTCATATTAGGTCGGTCGACACTACTCGGATCTTCACATGTCAACCCCACTCTCTTAGACGCCCCCAACCTGTGAGAAACCTGCTCAACTCATGCACAGCACCACATTCATTTCAACCAGCAAGCGGGTCTATACCCGTAGGTCCTGGGGTAACAGCACCTCAACAGGGCGGTGGTGATCTTTATCAAAATAATTTGCCCGCCCAGGTGCAAGACACTCGCATGCCACACCCCAAATTGGCACGCATGACGTACAGTTTCTGCAACAAAAGGGGCACTTATATGACGAGTGTCTAAAACGACGTAACACACCGTTCTACAAGGATTGCAGAAAATACCCATAATATTGGGGATTGCCGTGCATGGGATCCGCAACCAGCTCCACGCTATCCCGACCTCCAAGAAACAGGCCACAACATCAGCAGAGAGAGTCCACTAATCAAACAAATCAGGGACCGGTCTAACCCTCTACATCCAAACCACCGGCGACTTCGAATCGTTGAGTCTACAGCATTCAATGTTGCTGTGGCTGAAATGGCCACATGTGGGAAAAATGTGGTTACAGGAATAAATAGGAAAAAACCGACAAATCACCAACCTGTACACCCACCAAAATGGCTAGCACTGTACGTCGGCGTAATACACCACCCACCTGCATGGTTAACCTCGAATGGAGGGAATTCGGTAATGGCAAAACAATCCAAGCCTTTAAAGCCGAAAGGGACACAAAACGCACGAGTAACCAACAAAGACACCGTAGGCAAAGGGCACGCCGAAGCCGTTCTAGTTCTGACCGTACAAAACTAAGCACTGACCAAAGTGACATTGCCCAAAATAAAGGCGATAGACGGTGTCAAATTCCTAGTCGACGCAAACACACGGCGGCTGGGTGTCGACAAGAAGCAAAAAACCAAAAGTCGGAAACGAGAAGCAGTCGGGTCGGACACTCCCAAGCCGCTTGAATTAAACTCGCAATCCAATAAAAGCTGTTTTCAGTTTCCGCCGACCAAAACCACAGTTGTCCAACTCCCTTTGGACATTGGCCGTAATACAACTACGCGCGCAGATGTGGACACTGGGCCTTAAATCACTCTCTTGAAGGTAAAAGCACTCCACCGAAAATATGCAGTAAATCCCAGAAGGCAACTACCCTCCAAACGCTTTTTGGCAAGGGGAAGTTCAAACTACATCAAGAAGTTCAAACTACATCAAGAAATGTAGCTTCCAGGTAGTAGACTCCTTGCCGGGGTTGTCGGAAGACGGTCTGTTGGGTAACAATTTTCTGACGCACAATTGCGCACAAAATTGTCTCTCGCCAGTTATTCCAACAACAAGGCAATACCCCGAAAGTCTAAAGGCGTTAAAGAAAGGAAAGCGTTGGTAACACGCTCACCCACAAACCCTTAGGAGGGCGAAATCTTCCGACCAGATCAGTCAGACTCAGATTTCTTTTCAGTAACGAATACATCTTCGCTTTTATTAAAGGCTTTCGTCGAGAGGAGCCATTGAATGAGTCTAAATGAATTTTTTTTAAGGCTAGGCCCAAAACTATAGGCGCAAACTATAGGCGCAAATCAGGGCGCTCACAAAGAACGATTGGGCAATTGGAGTTGCCCTTACCTAGGGAATATTCCGTAATTGTCCTGGAGTTGCGAGTTAACACGTCAACAGGACTCACCTCTGATGATGAATCGAGTGATCCCATATCCGAGAACAAACCTTAGGAGGAACAACACCTCCAGTACATTAAACCTTTGTTCACACGTGATAAGTCGTCGGATAAATCTATACTTCTTAAAGGCGACGGTAAAATATTCCTTTTTCGTAGAAGTGCTGACTTTTTGAGGCAATGAAATCTTCAAATGACCTAAGCTCGGTTCCGGAAGACCTTCTCCCAGCAAAATGACTGCAGATTGCAGGAAAGATGGAAGTCCGTTGGGGAAATGTCAGGAGAGTACGGTAGATGCGGAAGAATTCCAAATCCCAACTGCAACAGGTTCTGCACCGTTACTTGTGAGGTATGGCGTCTAGCATTGTCATGCAAATATTGACCAACGCAGCTTACCTTTCAACCAATTCGGCATGCAATATGTCGATTTCCTCACAATATTTGATAGCGTTTATCGTTTCTCGTGGTTAAAGAAATGAAAAGTGGCTTGGTCCTTTCAATGTCCACCAAATTGTCACGATAACCTTTTTTGTGTGAAGATCGGGCTAGGAGGTGTGTTTTGGTGCCACTGCCCAGGTCTTTTAGGGTTATCATATAGAATCCATTTTTTATCACAGGTGGCTATCCGGTTCAAAACCGGTTCAGTTTGGTTTCTTAATCTAAGCGATGCGCAGATTTCCAGGCGCCGTCGTTTTTGAGAGTTGTTCAGTTTATGGGCTACTTAACGAGTTTCCTTACCTTTGAGAAACGTGTCGGCTTATTGTCATTTGGGATACTCCCATGCTTTGTGCAATCTCCCGCACCGATTTCGTTGAGTCCGCATTCACCGTTCCTCTTAAAACGTCGTCGTAAACTGACGTTTCCGGCTTCCCACATGGTTCATTTTCGAGGCTGAAATCTCCCGAACGGAACTTTCCAAACCCACGTCGTATATTGCGTTCGTTTACCGCTACATCCTCAAATGCGTTATTAATGTTTCTCATTGCCAATGGCGGATTTGAACTGCCGACAGCATGGTGAACAAATCCTAGAGAAAAAACTGTACTTGTAACGAACCCTTAAATTCTCACATGTCAAGCACACGTGCCACTTTATTTTATAAAAAGAGAAAATTTAACTTTCTTGCGGAGATGTTCACTCGAGAACTTCTTATTTCCAACTAAGCGAATATCGGACATTGCATGTGGTACAACCCAATAAACATAATTTTATAATATTACGAGTTTTAAAGTCAATATTTTAAAATTATTGTAAAAAAATAATTTATATATGTAAAAAGGGAAACAAGGAAAAAACCCAAATTATTGTAAATATTAAAAAATTGTAAGCAATTATTATACAACTATATATATATATATATTGGCTTCTCAATAGTATAGTGGTTAGTATACCCGCCTGTCACATGGGAGACCGGGGTTCGATTCCCCGTCGGGGAGCCTCTGGCGCAAGACTAATGACCTCGCCCGGAAAAAAACAAATCATTATGGAAAATTTAACAAGCCTCAGGACTTGCTAAACAAGGCCAAGACCGGTTCCCGGTTGTAGTGCCGATGATGATGATGATATATATGTATATATATATATATATATATATATATATATATATATATATATATATATATATGAGGGGAAAAAATGTAAATATTATAAAACACCACCGACAACACACGTACGCAATTCAGTGAGTTTCATTCCTCTTCTATGAACGAAACTCCATTTCTAATAAGGCGGAGAAATTGTTATATAATGCTAATTTCCACCCCACCTTTCTAACTAGTTGATTTAGAAAATTCGCGTCCTTTATCCCTTCATATACACATATCATACCCAGAAAACAACATTTGCTCATGCCCTAACAGCACATTTCATTTTACTTTGATTACAATTCAATATATTGTTCCCCAAGCTAATCGTATCCCAACAGCGATTTTCGTGGTCAAAACTTTCCATCGTATATAACCTACCAACATTCCCTACCTTTTTCATCCCCTATCTCGCACATATCGTAATTCTTACCCTACAAGAATTACTCAGCAGCAGTTGCGACGCGGCGAGCGGAGTAATAGGTAAACTCCGTCCCGCCCCGCGGTGAAATATCTAAAAGAAAGTTCCACGGGGACCAACGGGAATATGTGACTGGCGGGAGCTGGTTTCAGTCGGTAAAAACTCGGCATACCTCTGGATCGGTCCACCTTCCTACCGACAAAAAAAAATCTAGAAGAATTACAAAATTCTCTTAACGAGGACATTGAATATTTTCACATCAAAATGTTTGGTACATTGACCCTTCCCAGCAAATTTACCCTACCTTCATATACAAGTACAGCTGACGATTCACTGGAGGGGAGTTCAGGGCAGCGAAACCCGAAACCACACCACCCATTCTATATAATATTAGGTATTGTGTGCAAAAATATTAGCCGTTAATATGAGCTCGTTCAATAATTCCTTAGAACATTCACGAGTTTGCTCGTAGTATCGATAATGTCATCATGACTCATTGGACAATTACACGAAAAATTGAACAAAATAGATGCCGCATTTACTCTTAGTGCAACAATAAATGCAACCGTGTATACGACTCTGATGCTGCTTTAGTGTTTGTTAGTCAAAATCCCCATGTATAACTGTGAATGAAATATGGATACACATTTACACTCTAGAGACAAAGGAACAATCACAACATGGGGCTTTAGATGGTGAATAGGTGAAGACGATGAAATCTTCCGCCAAGGTGATAACAACGGTTTTTGTGATGCATGCAGAATCGTCATTACTACAGAGTATTATCCGTCATTATTACTTTAGCTGAGCGAAAATATTAAC
This sequence comes from Microdon myrmicae, assembly GCA_963931805.1. Lineage (NCBI taxonomy): Eukaryota > Metazoa > Arthropoda > Insecta > Diptera > Syrphidae > Microdon > Microdon myrmicae. Next base: position 124,311,395 of record OZ007499.1, read on the forward strand.
AAAAAACGTTTGCATTTAAAAATCAATTTTCTTAGACTTATTGCACAATATTCGTAGTTTGGAAGCATACAAAACCAAACTTTTTATCACTCATCTATTCTTTTTTTCTACACTCTGTATGTTTTTTTGTTTTTTCCTACTATAAAAACATAAATAATAAATATTAATGAGTTTAAAATAAAAGGTAAATTTAAAATATTATTAATGAAATCAGATTAATTTTTTTTTAAATCCTATGTTCTTATATTGACTATGTTGAATTTACTCACCCCTCGGTCAGAGTAGGAACATTTTTTGTCATTTGGGGCTGAAGTAATAACATGGGCTAGAAACATATTTTGTTGTTCAGTCACAGTGTAAACGTCGTCAGGATCGCACGAAAGCGGAAGGTCGTGAAGAACAAGAAAAAAAAAAGTAAAAATAAAAGTGTTGAGTAACACATTAAGTGTGAAGGTGTGAACGGTGTTTATGTGCGAGCGCGCGTACATTGTGAGTGTGTGCGCGAGTCAGCAATATATTTATCCTTCGCGCAATAAAAACCCAAAAAACAAGTTGAGATCTCGTGATCCATAATATGGACGTAAATCAAATGGATGCCAAAATTGTGCTTCGGAGAAACCAAAATACAGACCAAAATTTAAAGGTTAAACGTCATAAACCCAATAAAAACAAGGATACGGACACGCTGAATGACAACAGCGGCGACGAAAACAACGCCCATGGTGCCCAGTACTCAGGGGCTGGAAAACAATTCCAAGAGCTCGCTGTTAGTGAAATAAATGCAGACGCCAGCAGTCAGGTCGAGGTCCTCAACAGACTCATTGATGAGATTCGTCTTAAAAAACAAGAACTGGACAAACAACTGGAAGAAGTTCTTAAACTAAAGAACGATAAGCGGAAAATGAAAAAGATAAAACAACAACTAGAGCGAAGACAACAACATCCCTCGAAGACAAAGGAAATACGACAAACTATGGAAACTCAACAGAAGGAATCACATCAACAACAACAGCAGGAACCACATCAAGAGCAGTAACCAAATCAGAGGTAGGAACCATCTCAGCAGGTGTCAGTCAAAAATAAAAGGAGAACGTACCTCCTATTTATATTAGTCGGAGACTAAGGATCTCATAAAGTTGGGTGAGTTGACATGGAAAACTTTTAAAACAAAACGTATAAATAATTTTAAAATGAGTTTAACATGCGATGATTTAGAAGGTTATCGCAACATTAAATCGGCATCGGAGAAATCGAAAAGCGAGTACTACACGTACACCCCTAAATCGGAGAAAACTGTCTGCATGCTCCTCAAAGGAGTTGATCCTTACTTTACTCCTGAAGAGGTACTCGAAGAACTAAAAAGCTTCAAGAACGATAGCCTGAAATTTACAGGTGTGAAACCATTTTCTACAGCAAATTCTAGAAATCGCAACCGTAAGTTGCCTTTCTTCATTGTCTCGCTAAGCCCCAATAATAATATTAATGGACTTAGATATATTAAATACATTAATCACCAAACAATAAGCTAGGAGAGAATAAAGAAGTCCGACCGCGTATTGCAGTGTATGCGCTGTCAACGCTTCGGGCATGTGACAGTGAATTGCAATATCCATTTCAGATGCGTCAAATGCCTAAACAAACATATCATTGGAGAATGTCCATTGGGCAAAGAACAGCTCCAGGATAGAAATAAACTATCCTGTGGCCTCTCTAACAACTCAGGTCACCCTGCTAACTTTAGAGGTTGCTCTAAGCACCACCAACAACTAAAATCAAAGTTGTAAGCCAGAAAGAAGCAAGTTGAAGAAGAGAAACGAATGAAAACTCGCCCTTACAACAACTTCGTGGCACCAAGTGTGTCATAACCCCAAATGGCAGGGGGAGTAAAAAATGCACCAATCTTAGAACAATCACGCAATATCATTAAAATGCCTGCCCCAGAGGCACAAACTGATATAAAAGCTATATTACTGTCCATACAAGGACAGTTTGGTGCGTTTGATACAAAATTCTAAATGATCGAAAAAAAAACTGACTGAACAAGTGGCTCGAACGGACATTATCTATTCAACCCTGTTTCCAGATGAACCCACACTTTAATTATAATGTTCATTGCGGCTGAATTAATTCTAAAAATTATTGCTGTGAATGTTAACTTACTAATCCGAATGCAAAGAAGGTATAATTTGAGCAATCTGCTGGAAGCTGACGCTGGCGAAACTAAGCTAAACCAAAGGCACAAAGTAGGGTGCCCAAATTATAAAGTATTTAGACGAGATCGTCGAAATTATGCTCAGGGGGGCGGGGTCGCCATCTTAGTTTAAAATGGTCTACAACACAAGGTTGTTTACAACAGAGATGTATACAAGTTCTAGGTGCTAGAAGCCTGCATTATAAATACTCCTTTAAAAGTCAAAGACATCTATATGTGATCTCTGCTTATGCTCTCGAAGCTCCGCAGTGTATACAGTTGATTAGTAAACTTGATACCCTTTTCCAAAGTGTCAAGCTAGACTCGGAAAATAATTATTTCTTTATCGCGGGAGATCTCAATTCCAAGCACATTGCTTAGGGTAACTTATCACAAACACAAGAGGGAATGCATTCTTCGACTGGTGGCAAACAAACGCTATCGAACATAAGCTAGAATTGTACACAACAAGTACACCGTCATATCCAAGACAAAATTCATATCCAAGAAAAAATTATAAATAGAGCATTGTCTAACTGGTGTGAGGAAAATGGTATTATTCCGAACAAGAAGTTTGGTCTTCGTTTCCGACATACAGTGGAACAAGGCGAAGAGACAATGTACAGGGGCTTATTTGGTTGACTTTGAAACTTTGACTGGTGTGATGAAAACGCCATCATTCCGAACAACCAGTTTGGCTTTAAAGCGGGGCACGACACAGTTCACGCAGCTACAAAACTTGTTTCCGATATACAGCCGAACAAGGCAAAACGACAATGCACAGTAGTATGTTTGGTTGACTTTGAAAAGGCCGTCGATACCGTATGGTTAGAAGGGCTTGTATATAAGTTATCAAATCTAGGTATGCCCGAATATTTATTATACATTATCTACGATATGATAATGGGTACACAATTTGTGGTGAAATGTGGAGATATAATCTCTAACAAGACCTTCCACATCAAAAACGGCCTACAACGGGAAGCAGTGAACTCTCCCATTTTATTTAACATTTACATTAGTGTTCTAGTGGGTTCACTCGAAAATTGCGTACGCCGACGACATTGTGGTGTATAAATCTGGAGAAATGATTAATGTCATCAACAGACTTCTACAAAGTGATTTCAACAAAATCAAACGTTTTTGCGACGACTGAAAATTAAAAATAAAACATAGACTATCCTTTTCAGAAGTCTGTTGTGCAGGGCAGCAAGGGATACAAAACGTAATTGGAAAAGATTTTCCATTGCAGGAAGTAATAATCTTCCCCTACCAGTAAAAACTGTAGTCAGATACCTTGGTATCTGGCTTGATATGTAGCTTTACTTTGATAAACATACAACAGCTGCTCTTACAGCAGCTAAAAACACATATGCAATGGCACGAACTCTCTTCCGTAGTAGTTTTCTGAACCCGGAGGTGAAAACAATTTCATATTCGGCATTCATCCGACCAGTATTAGTGTATGGCTGCCCGATATGGTATAACATATCCTCATTATACATGCAGAAGTTTCAGTTGTTCGAGAGACAGTGTCTCCGTTCCTGCCTCGGAATGTATAGACCCTCAGAGTCGCAATATAAGAAATGCTATCCCAATAAAGTCCTATATGACAAATCAGGACTAAACAGAATAGATAACTTCATTATAAAGATTATCCGTGGTCACATAACAGGAGCGATATGCAGTGAAAATGATCTCATTTCGGGAGGAATTTATATTTGTATTTCTTGTTTATATTTGTACGTTTTGTTTGTATTTTTACTCTTCAACAGTTAAAGAATTAACCCCCCCCCCCCCCCCCCCCCCCGAATCATTAGATTCGCATTTATATATTGGCCTGAAAATCTCCCACATGAGATTTCATATCGGAAATCAAAAATCTTATGCCTGGTTAGCAACAGCAAAGCGTGGGTAAGTGACGCTGTTGCTACATAGGCTTATCGCATATTAATTTTGTCTTTTTCCCACGCCGATGTTATCCCAAGCTCCACCGGCGTCCTTTCAACTCGCTAGACCAGGCTATTCGCTGGGGATCAAAAACCCAGACTCTGGTGTACGAGAAATATACTTTTCAACCCACCCAATTTCCCCTTATAGGGGTGCATTTTTGGTTCTGCACTCTGAGAGCAATTCAAATTTGAGACGGGGTCATGCGGGCACGCAATTGGTTTCGCTTTCGTTGCAAGCGAAACCAAATCAACCCCGACATTGTCATGCTCTCCGTTGTAATTTTCCCATTCTCCCTGAGTTCATTGACTGTTGAGTAAATTCGGAAGAGTTTATTCACCTTAATGGGCGGGGAAATGGGAAGATGAGCATGAGTGTGCAATCGAAAATGGGTGATCGTGGGGAAAGTCCCTGTTTTTAGGTTTTATTTTAGAACTAAAAGTGCTCTGTAAAAAAATGGATCATATATACAAGTGTAATAAAAACGTAAAATAAAACGTTCAGTTTAGTGTTTATTTTAGAATTAAGCTAACTCTAACTAAATGAACTCTGTAAAAAAAGATCATATATACAAGTGTAAGATAAACGTAAAACAAAACGTTCAGTTTAGTGAACTAAATTAACTCTAACTAAATGAACTCTATAAAAAAAAAGAACGTATACGTGAAATATAAACAAAAAATCAAGAAATTAAAATTACAGGTACTTCTATTCTTTCGGTGGTGCACATTGACATTGGGGATAAAAAGGAGCATAACATTCACCAGCAGCGGTGCCGATAGTAGCTCAGGCAGTTCAGCAACCAACACGTAAGTACCTTGCTAATATATATGCAATTATAAGAAGAGCACGAAAAAAAGTGTACACAATCCCTCAAAAAAAAAAAAAAAAAAACATTATATGGAAAGAATAGACAACATTTTAAAAAGAAAACGTATCAATTATTGTGATTTAATATAAATTTACTAATTATTGTACGCCGAACGGCATAAGAAAAACAAAAGAATAATAATGTATAATTTATAATGCTTGCAAAGAGCCAGTAAGTTAACATAAGAATAATATTTGTAAAATAGAATTTAACATTTAGTCTTAAGTAAAATCTGTAATTGCATTGTCAATAAATGTGAGGTTAAAACAAAAAAAAAATGTTGTCAAGGTATAATATCACCCAAAATTTGCTTTTATTCAACCTCGCCATTAGAAACTCGAGATGTAAAGCCAAATGGAGAGTATATCAGTCTACTCTTACCATCTCCAAACTCATTACCAAAAAGCTAAAATTTCAACACATTGGGGTCATGAATAGTTTCGTACACGACTTAGTCCTCCAAAAATAATAAGGAAGCTTTTTTTTTTAATTTATCCAAAATTCCATATAAAACTTCGATTTGAATGCTATGTAAAAAAAATACCTAATCGCATGCCAGGGACCTAGCTCAGGCCTATAGACTCACTTCTCCTAAGAGCAGGATATATGGTATGTGTAAAAAGAAGATTTAAAAAGACGAACAACATATTCATGTTCGTCCCTCGAACACAGTATCCGTGGCATTACTTATAATTCATTTTAAGAACCAAAAAACAATACAAAAAAAGGCATTCTAATACAACATATGGGCTCCTCGATAGTATAGTGGTTAGTATACCCGCCTGTCACCCGGGAGACCGGGGTTCGATTCCCCGTCGGGGAGCCTCTGGCGCAAGACTAATGACCTTGCCCAGAAAAAATAAATCATTATGGAAAATTTAACAAGCCTCAGGACTTACTAAATAAGGCCAAGACCGGTTCCCGGTTGTAGTGCCGATGATGATGATGAATACAACATATATGCATATATATAATATGCATAAAAGACGTTCTATACAACACATATATGGAGCAATGTTTTGTTGTCGCCAACAAATCAGTGGCATTCTTGTTTCTATTGCGTTTGCTCCCGCTATTGGGTTCAATTGGTACAGCGGGCTAAATGCCTTTAAATTGATGTTTATAGCTTTTTGGCATTTGTCTCTATTGAAACCCACAAGTTGGTTGCAATTGACGGCCGTTAAATTTATACACGAGAAGAAATTAATTGAATATCGTTCGAAATTTTTTGTGAATCATCCTTAAGAACATTAAAGCTATTTCTTAACTATGATGTGTGGGCCCTTTTTTTAATTAAGGTGTTCGAAATATCACTATTTATTCACTTAATTAATTTAACGTAAACAGTTGTGGTCTACTTACAAATGAAGAGGGCGTTAGCGAATTATCCTTTATTTCCAACTTCACACTATCTTATGTCAATGCCCAAAAGAAAATAAAAACACTTATCACACTGTTGTCGTAGTCTCAGCTATTAATTTCTGAATGCTCTAAGCAGGCAGCTATAAAATGCCAACAACATTAAGATGTCACCTTATTACGTACTAGACTCCTCGTGTTAATTAACTATAACACTTTATGTAAATTGTATAAGCACTTCTTTCGTACTGAGTTCTTCTCGTACTTATTTCGATTGGACTCTGACCAGTTTTCAGTCCAGTTTACGGCCACAATTAATTACAATATGATCGAACATTGAGTAAACCAAATTTTCCCTGTTGGCGTCTTCTTGCAAACAACGATTTAATGGATTTTGTGGAACTTGAATAAATAAAAGTGCGGATACACACGTATTTTCCCAGGAAAACAGTCCGGGACATGTGCAAAGAATTGGAAAACACTTAATACCGGAACACACACTAGATGAAAGCAGTATCTACGGGATCTCTGAAGTTACATTTCATTGGTTTCCGTAGCCTCTACCATCGAGCTGAGAGTTAACATCTTGTGTAAACAACACGACACTAGTCGTATATACAGAAAACAAATTTGTTTGACAAAGTCGCAATTGAAATGTTCACAAATTAACATCCAACATCCAATTGTGCTTCGATGTCTCGAACTAGCGGATAAATGAAAATTAATCAAAAGGTCACATGACGCAATCGGATTAAGTACTAGTAATTAAAAATTATTTGTGTGGACACATTTTCTAGGTATACGAAGACGACCCGCAATCTCGTACGTAATTGTTTATTTTAGTTTTCACGCGTCTCATGCGCATGATCATCTTATTTGTAAAGATAACAAAATCGGTGATGAGATTCTTTTCATTGAGTCACATAGTATTTCACAGTATTTTACAAAATTGAATTATAGTTGTACTAAGTTAAGAGGAACTGGGCAAGCAGATCTTTTCGAAGGGTTAATTCAATAGTGCACGGTGGTGACATTGGTGTACCTAGCAAACTTTATTTAAAATAGTTCGTTTTCTTCCGGTATTAAAGAAACGTTTTGTGTGATCATTTAAATAAAAACCACACAGTCAAATTCTTTGCTTTCACATATGATTGTCTTGTATGATGGTGGGATGTTGATTACTATATTGTAGAAATGATCGACATCAGTAGATCATAGTAACATTCAAATCCCCTCGTTCTAAGCATATTCTAGAAGGTCAATATTTCATCAATATAATATCACAAAATATTGCCAAAAAAATATATTAGTCCAAGCTACATGGTGCAATATTTCATCCAAATTTTATTGTAGGCCCGAACTGACACAGCTATCATATGGACTAATAAGGAATTATTTGTGCGGACATTAAAATCGAATCAGTTTTGATCAACATGCCACACAGTAACGAAATGGAAGTAATTTGTAAACGTCGGTCAAAAACAACAAAGAGTCTATAATAATTTTTTTTTTTAAATCCGTAAAAATGGTACCGGAAACTTTGAATTGATGAACATGATGATAATTGTTTATCCAATTTGTTTGTCTGATGATAAACGTACATGCCGCCCACCTGATACGAGGGTTGCCTCTTATGTTTCGGGATTTGGCAACCCTAGTGTTGCAATCCGGCAATTGACAGCTTTGTCGTAAAGTTGGACATTTTTGAGGTTATACGCACTCAGAACGTTTTGACATACGAGCGCTATTTGTGTTGTTTACAGTAACTTAAAAGATTCATCTCGGCCCAAAAATGGAATTAAATCGTCAACATTTTCGTCGATTATTTTTTACAACTTTCGGCGTGGATTAACTCAGCAACAGTACATGGATGAACTTAATTCAATTTTTGGCGATGAAGCTCCATCAAGGACCAGTGTTTATCGATGGTATGGTGAATTCAATCGTGGTCGTAGTTCACTCCAAGATGAATTTCGTGAAGGTCGTCCAAAATCAGTTGTTGTTCCGAAAACCATTGATGCTGTGCGCGAACTGATATTGGAAGATCGTCATGTGACCTATGGTGAGATTGAGACAACCTTAGGCGAAAGTGGGACCAGCATACATTCAATATTGCATAAACATTTGACTGTCAAAAAAATTTGTTCGGCTTGTATCCCACACAATTTGTAAATCGCCCAAAAACAGGCTCGTGTCAATTGGTCGAAAGAAATGCTCAAAAAATACGGTCGCGGTGCTTCGAAACACGTCTATGACATCGTGACAGGTGATGAATCGTGGATTTACGCGTATGAGCCCGAAAGTAAACAGCAGTCGACTGTCTGGGTGTTTCAAGATGAGCCAAATCCAACAAAAGTTGTTCGCGTACGAAGCACTTCCAAGCTAATGGTCGCCTGTTTTTTTCGGAAAAACTGGACATGTCGCAACCGTACCACTAGAACAACGCAGAACAGTCAATTCTGAGTGGTACACAACCATTTGTTTGCCAGTTGTCTTCCAAGAAATCAGGAAAACCAACCGCCGAAGACGGATCACTCATCACCACGACAATGCGAGCTCTCACACATCGGCTGCGACAACTGCATTTTTGAGCACCCAAAACATCGATTTGATGGGCCATCCGCCGTATAGTCCTGACTTGGCACCGAATGACTTCTTTTTATTCCCGTACGTAAAAAACAAACTGAGAGGTCAACATTTTTCGACACCTGAAGAAGCGGTTGCTGCATTCAGAATGCATGTGTTGGAGATACCTCAATCAGAGTGGCAAAAGTTCTTCGACAATTGGTTCAAACGCATGCAAAAGTGTATAGATCTTTATGGGGAATATTTTGAAAAACAATAAAGTGATTTTCGATGATTAATATTTGTTTTTGTTCTCTAATCCCGAAATATAAAAGGCAACCCTCGTATAGTAACCGAAGAAAATATTGCTGAAATATGTGATTTTCTGAGAATTTTCAAGTAATCTTCAGTAAAATTCGTGGAAATGGTGATTCAAAAACTGAAAACAGCAATTCATCGCATTTTAACTTATAGATTTAGTTTAAGGAAATTAAATACAAAGTTTATTCAACTCCATTCCATTCAACTGAATGATGGCCAATAATAGCATCGAATTGCAAAGACATTATTACGCGAAAATTCGTAAAAACCGTTTTCATCATCATCATCGGCACTACAACCGGAAGTCGGTCTTGGCCTTATTTAGCAAGTCCTGAGGCTTGTTAAATTTTCCATAATGATATGTTTTTTCCGGGCAAGGTCATTAGTCTTGCGCCAGAGGCTCCCCTTGTGTTGGTTGTTTCTGTGATGTGCCTTGGCGTGAGTGGACTCTATTTTGCACCTTTGTAGAAACTACTAATGGCTGACGGAGTATTAGAAACCCTTTCTAGATTTTCTGTGGTTGTTGGAACACGACCCCAACTCTTCTTTACAAACAATATTCGTGGACAAGTCAAATCAGTTCACTTCCTATGGTATCGCAGTAGAATTTCTTTTTAGATTAAGGACTGATACAAATGCCATAAAGTAAGTAACAAAGTCCGAATGTGAACCCAAAAATATTTTATTACTTTAATGAGAATTCACAACTTATCTATGTTCCTGGTGTAGTTCTGTGGCGGTTCCATTGAACGCCACTACTTACCTTCGCATCAATCATAAGAAACAGCTTCCTAGAGCACCAAAAACCTGGAAAGCATTTACTAACCTTTCCATCGTTTGCGCAAACTATCACCTGAAATGCTTTTAATTTTCGCTGATGCAAAATCCATCAGCAACAAATAAGTATTATCTATAAGGGCATGGTCGCATAAAAGCAATTTGGTTGCACCACCAAGCAACCAACATGACCCGAACCATTTCGTTGCACATTTCTCCGAACGAATTTCGCCGCACACATGCAGGAGATATGCGTTCTTTCATTTTTACCTACAAGCACATTTAGGAATTAGCATCCTATAAGCATGTTCCTGAAATTCAATTCGCTTGCGTAACCGACATAAATCCTCGAACTTGCTCATGCACACAGGAGGAAAGTATTTCTCCCACACACGTGCATGGCAAGCTATAGCAGCAGACCCATCGGTCGAACGCTCAATCTGCAATAGCATACCTCACCACTGGTTGTCGAAGCAAACCGAATTCTCGTCAATGTAAATATACACACGAGAGTTCGACCCTTGCAAGAGGCCACCGGTATGTGCCCGATCAGCCTAAATGATGTACGCGGTTGCTGATCATGTAAACACACAGATAGCCTTTTACCGATGACTTGCTCAGCTGCGGGTGCTCTTTTCGGTTGTTTATTCAATTGCATGTCCATGGCTCGCACGCTGCATTAACAACGATTTAGTCATCGTGTGTGTGTGTGTTTGTGCCCTTTTCCTGTGACCAATGTGGAGAATCATCCCCTATTGGTCGCCGAAACGATGGGATTTGGTATTCTGTTGTTTCGAAGGAATAAATTAATCGTAAAACAGATTCCGTGGAGGCAGGTCGGGTTGAGTGGCGACGTGTAGTGTTGTGCGTTTGATAACGTCTTCGCGGTGTATTGTTTTTTTTTTTTGTTTTTATGTGAATTTATTTTAATGGCTGTTAATTATACTGGAATAAAACATTTATTGAAACGATGTGTTGTGTTGAAGGGAATGAAAAGTGTGTTTTCATTTCATTCGACTGGTATTGTACTGACCACAATCAAGAAGTGCGTTGCTCGCCATTGAAATTCCCTGACGTCAATCCTTTTGCTACCTCTTCGTCAGTTGATCCGCCTTTATTAATGATGTGTCGTTTCATTGCATTACGATAGACGCGATTATAGTGCTATAAAGGAGCCCATCGAAAAGATGCCCAGCAGCGATTGTTTACAGAAGTAAAATGTTTCAAACTGTAGAACAGCATCCACGGCAGTTGCATTCCACAAAGTGATCGTCAGCTCCATTAATAACAAAGCCGAAGCCGAAATTTTTACCCCACATTGGTGACAATCTCCGGGTAACACAGTGGGTGATAGTGAGCCCGTGCCGTACGCCGGCACACATACTAAATATACCCCCAGAGTTCTTTGTTCCGCCTTATCTCGTGGATCTTCATCCGAATAAGCTTGATGTTAAATCGACACCCGTCATAATCCTTTGATCTGTATCCCGTTTGTTCCTCGTAAACGTTTGGAAATAGAATGATACTGATCGATAAACACTTTTTGATAAAACTTCCGGTGTTCAGTTTTATGCTAAATGGAATTAACAAATAAAAATACTTTATATAACTACCCAATGTCTACAATTTCCACTGCGAAATCCTTTTCTTTTTTGTCTCAAACGTCAACCCCACTTTTCGTGTTCCTTTCTATGATCTATTGTTTTGATTCGTGTTGTTGTCTTCGCTCGCCGTTGACCTCCTTTGTTTTCCAGAAAACTTTATCCTCGCTCTTCTTATCTCTAAGGCGTCTGTAGTGTTTTCGATCAAAAGCAGTACTGTTGTACTGTTCTCTTGAATTCGCTCTGTTACGATGTAGTGCTCCAAGAAGCCCTACCATTTCCTTCCCACATACATATGTACCCACCTACAAAAATCTCATCCAAAAATTCCATCCATATCCCCAAATAAACATTGAATTCAATGTCAAGCAATACGAACCCAACGTTCAATCCTCGAAGATCGAATTCAATTCCTTAAAATTCAAAAAGCACAATGCATATCTTCATATCTATGGCATGTGCAATTAACACTTTTAAAACCTAGGAGCCTAAACCTAAAATGAACACGTTTCTAAACAAAACCTTGTCCATTTGATCAGCCGGCACACAATTCCGGCAATCTAAACATCACGGTGCATACGCATTGTAACCAGATGCTTTATGACTTGCAAATAGACACAGATTCCCAGATTCTAATTTCACACCCAATTCCCATGGATTTTGTGTTACCCATCTAAAGTGAAACTCTTGTTTGTATTAGCCAGATGGACTACACAAACAAACCCCAAAAAGGATCGGTGATAAGTGGCGATGCGTCCGGACTGCGAAAGAAGAAAGAATAAGAAAAGATACAGACAGTAGTCAGGATTGGTCGTCGGAATCGACAAGTCGAAATTAGTCGTAAGTAGCGTGCGTAAGTAGAAGAGCTCCTCCAAAGTCATGAAAATCCAATTATAAAATTAGTCTTTTAAAAAGAAGCAGGTTGTGTTTTAATTTTTAATTGCTGTTCTGAAAGAAGTTCGTTGGTCGCAGCTTTGTTCGAATCATGATTTGGCTGTTTCTCTCCCGGTTAACGGAATTGACTTTCATGAACAGTGTTTATTTCTCGCGGCTGTATGGACACTTGAGTCCCTAGAAAACTGTATAATCGTGCGGCAACACCTTCGGTATTTTGTCCGGAAGGGCAAAATACGCTCGTTCGAGACATCCACCAAGGACAACAACGGGAGCCCACTCTTCCCGGGGAACGGGAAGCACGGTGGTATAAGTATAACGGGCCCCACATCCAAAGCCTCACCCAAAAGCCCCAAGATTCCCCCTCACTACCTCTCATATTTATAATCGCCCCAAGTATAATAAACTACTTTATGCAAATTAACATAAACTACTCGGCAATAATAAAAATAGATAAACAAACCACACGTTCGTTTTATCCCCCACCGACATTGTTGGTCGTAAATGTACATTATCAAGATACTCTGCTGATTGTTCCTTTGTGCTTACTCTTTTGATCTTAATCCGGGAAAGTTAAAGAAAGGAAATGGCGGCTGGTAAAAGGGCTATGTAGACAGAAGGACATATCCTAAGATCTGCACGAAAAAATGTCCCTGCTTGGTATCTCTCGGGCAGGCAATTTCATTTCAAGCGAATAACCGACCTTAGCAGTAACGCCATGGTATGGGGCTGCTAACTGGGATGATTTGCGAGATTTATATGCATCCTTTCAGTGGTCGGAGGTGTACTTTGGAGACTCCAATTTTAAGGCATGTGCGGAGTCGGTCACAGAGATTATTCTTCTCGGGATGGGGATCTACATTCCGCATTCTATCAAACAAAGTTCATCTAGTAAACATTGGTTTGATAAAAAATGGGAGCAAATTACGGCGGTAAAAATAGAGCTAGAACACCAATTCATTCGATTGATACGTCGAAGAAGGTCGACAACCATAGAGTGAGCAATTAACTCATTGAGTGCCCAACTGGTTCGCGTCCCTTCTGCTCAATGGCAACGGGTGTCAGCAGTAACTTCGCTTTTTCTCCGTTAGGCACGGGCAGCGGGACCTTAGTCACAAATTCAAAAGTTAAAGCTAATGTGTCCGCGAATTTATTTTCCGCGAACTCAAACCTGGATGACGGTCGTTTGGAGCCACCTGTGATCACACCGGTACGGTCTTCTATGCATACTATTCAACGGATTCTACGTCGATTGGTCTGTAGGAAAGCAACCGGGCCGGGCGGAAT